>OU696696.1:174758459-175501578 GCA_916050605.2 Platycheirus albimanus
GTTAAGTACGATTCCGATCCCGATTAAAGTTACGAGAATGGATCTAATCACTTGAACGAAACATTCAGCACCAATTTCAGAAAGAGGAGACGCAAGTCAGAACTCGGATTATTTTCCTGTAGAGAAGCGACACAGTGAGAGGATGGAAGCCACAAACAAATGTTTGGAAATTTTTCAACAGATGGTGAAGAAAATGTTAGCCTGAAGGACCAACAAATGTCCCTTAATTTTTACTTGCGATTATAAGTACTATAAGGCAAGTTATGCATTCCTTGAAAAAAAAAGTTTTGAGATAACAATCAAACATGACATTACGATGATAGCGAAGACGAAAAAAGATGGTCAACAAGTTCTGTCCGTCTGTATGTCTGTCTGTCTGTTTTTAAGATATTGTACAGAGAGGAAATTGAAATTTTTTTTAGCTAAAAAAATAACGGTACCAGCCATATAACCGTTATGTTAAAGCTTATTTTTCTCAAAAACGGCTCTAACGATTTTGATTTAAAATAAAATGCACGACTGGGTCGCACGAACTTGCTCTTATGATAAGCAATTGCGTAGTGGCTGCATATATGGATATTAAAAAAAATTTAATAATTTCGAAAATTCTTTTATTTTTTTAATTAGTTTAAGAGTTTTCTCGGAAAAACTAAGTATGCAATAAAATTTCAAAGCTATACGTCAATCTAGGAAAAAAAAATATTGAAAATCGTTGGATCAGTTTTTTTTTAAAAGGTTATTTTTGAAAAACTTTTTCAAAAAATATTTTGAAATTTATTTGAGTATGCAAATACATATATGGCAATCTGTAATTTACATTTGAAAAATAATTAAAAAAAAAATCAATGTACCCGTTTCCAACATATATTTCGAAAACCAAAAATTTTTATTAAAAAATTATAAAAAATCAAAAAAAAAAGTTTTTGAAAATTTTGAAATGCCATATTAATAAAATTATGAATGACTTCCTGTGGCCAAAATTTAATTGAAATCGAATGTATAGTTTACGAAAGGTACCGTTATTAGACAAATTTTGAAAAAAAAATTTCAAACCAAAAGATAGATATTCTTGCAAAAATAGCATTCTGAAAGTTTTATCAAAATCGTTATAGCCGTTTTTGAGAAAATCAATTTTTGTCTTCAAGATTGTATGGCAGGTGCCGTTATTTTTAGACCTAGAGCAAAAAAAAAATTTGTTCCGAGGGACGTCCAAATAAATCCTAAATACGAAATTTGAAGCAAATCGACCCACCCGTTCAGCCTCCAGAGGCGCGAACAGACAGACAGACAGACAGACAGACGGACGGAATTTCCAGACCCACTTTTTTCGTTTTCTACATCATCGTAATGTCATGTGTGATTGTTATCTCAAATTTTTTTTTCTGCACGAATCCATAACTTGCCTTATAGTATCTATAATAACAAGTAAAAATCAGTGTTGCTTTTTAGGTACGACCAATCGTGGCTGAAAAAAAGTTTTAAAAAATGTCTAAGAACGGTGCTTTCCATAGGACCGATTCTTTCGAAATTTCACCCATATATAAGTGTAGGTACCTCAATTTGTACTGTGTACCAATATTTAAAAAAAGTATTTTTTTGTATTTTTCATTTTTTTGTAATTTAAAAAATTAATATTTTGAAAACTGCTTATTAAACTTTTTTCTTAAAATTTTAAACATATGTATTTGCTGAATAATTATGAACAGGCGTTTTTGAAATTTGTTTTCGAAAAGTTTTTCAAAAAAAACTTTTTTTCTCAAAACCGCTCCACAGATTCTTATAAATTTATTCTCATAAATTCAAATTTATTCAAGAAATAAAATGGTGTACTTTTTTCAGCTCAAATTAATTTAAGAATTTATTTAAAAAATTTGAAAAATTCATTTTTATCAAAATCTCAAGCCGGTAGACCAGTGTCACACATTAGAACAAGTTCGTGCCACCCAGTCTTGCATTTTTTTTATTTTTGTTAATACCTATATATGTATATCGTTTTTATGTTTTTTAGCTACATATACGAGTAGCTAACCTAATGTTAATAATGGCAGACTGAATTTGAATAAATAAATTTTTTATGTACTTAATAATTGTATTTGAGCATTACTTTTATTTGGGATCGAAGATCTTGAGGGAAAGTAAAGTAAGTTTCCACAAATCCTTTATAATAAATACAGGCTGTCCCCTCATTCGTAGGCAATATTTTAGGGCATGATTGTTGATTGTTGTTTATATTTTAAGAAAAAAATCGATTTACAGTTAAGGCACATCTCCAATTTCGGTATAATTTTTTGGGGACTTAAGAAAAGCCTTTCTTTGATGTTCTCTGACTCACATTAACTGCGCTGTTAGTACTAACGATTATAACTTCTTTTTGGTCTTGATTTTTAGCAGAAATAATAGCCTTTGTAAATGCTTTTAAGTAAATTTGATATCTTGTCTCAGTTTTAAAATATCCAGTTTCTAGCCTGTTCCATTTTTCCTGTTCATGCTATTTTTTTTTAATCCGTTCAATTACTTGGCTATGCTGAAGACATTGACATTATTTTAACAAAGCCCTTTCTCGAAGGACCAAGGAGACACTATACAAGACCCTTATCATCGCAGTCCTTCTGTATGGGGCAGAAGGGTGGACACTGACACAATCGGATGAATACAGGCTGGGGTGCTTTGAGAGAAAGATTCTATGGGTGATGATATTCGGTCCTGTATGTATCAATGGAGTATGGAGGAGAAGATTCAATGACGAACTGTACAGGTTATACAGCGACATTGACCTCGTTAAGAAGTTGAAAATACAGCGGCTTAGATGGCTGGGCCATGTGGAGAGTATGGGCGAAAACGCACCAGCCCGACGAGGCTTCAATTCCAACCCAGAAGACCTACGCAGTTCTGGAAGACCCATCGAAGGTGGCGCGCTCAAGTGGAGAACGACCTTGGTGTGTGCAACTGGAGGACACTGGCTAGGGACCGGCTCAGCTGGTGAGGATTGTTGGTTGTGGTCCAGAATGGACTGTGTGCGCCACCTTAAGTAAGTAAGTATGCTAATTTTTTGGCTTTCGGGTCGATTTTCACCAGAAAATGCGTAATAACCATGGCGTTTGAATGTTGGTTTTTGAATGGACGTTACAATTGTTAAAATAATAGTCAATGGCAAGTATGCAGAAAAACGCACAGATCTTATGATACTTAAAAAAATTTCATGCAGTACATATTTTGTACTATTCCCTAAGGTTATTTATTTCTTAAAAATGATATTGGAGATATGACGTTTCTGTTAACTGATTTTCTTAGAATGTAGCCAGGAATCATTCTAGAAAATATTGCTGATGAGTAAGGGAGACCGTGTATAATATAATTAAACCAACTTGTGCTTCCAAGTGGCAAATGAGCTGATTGGCAGGCGTTCTTTATTCCATTTATAGAATTCACACGTTGTAAACTCAGCATTGAGGGTCAAATCGATGCCTTCGATGAGGAATTGGCAACCGATTTCATATACAAGATCCACATCACCAACAACAAGCATTTTGTGATACAATCCCGGAGCGATTCGCATGTTAAGATCCATATTGAGGCCATGTGATGTGTGATAAAGGGTTAGGCGGTAGCACCTCCAGCACAATCGTGTTCATTTGAAGAGTTTCAATTTCAAGGAATCTCATTTTATCAAGGAGCTGGCAAACGAATGCAATGATCTGAAATATGGTTTTGGTAAAGAATAAACGGGTGCGCATAAAAACTAGAACGTATAGGAATTGACAATTTTTACGTACCTTAGCTCTGATCTGGAAGGGCTCCCCGACTTTGCAGTTCAGAATAAGATCCAAATGCGTAATTATACAAAATGATTTATTTTAAGAACAAAATATCAATAATTTCTAAATTTTTTTACTCAGCTCTCATCAAGCAAAATAATATTTTAATGACAAAAATAACATGAATACATTGTATATAAAATCTTAAGTAGTTTGGAGGAAAGGATATTCTGTGGCGACACCTAGACTTTCCAAACAACATCACCAAACTTCTCGTTTTGGAAAGAAAATATAGGTTAAATGGTTAAAACATGTGATATTTTAATCCATAGTCCGAAAATCGCATTATTCTTCGAAAGACTCGAAACGAAAGACGCCTACTGTGTTTCATCTAATCGAGATTCAAAGCGAGTAGATATGAATAAAGCATTCAAAGAATTCTACGGGGAGAGATTTAACTTACCGGACAGCTGCTTTTCTTTCGAGTGTATTATTTGTTTGTCGGTTTATCATCTCGTCCATGATTGTATCAGGAACTGATAGTTCTACGGCTAAGTAGCCAATTTTTGTTTAATGGTATCCATCCTTCAACCGTATCTTCGTAGTCGCAATTCAGAATATCAACGTTTATTCCATTCAGACACGATATCAAAAACAACATTCGTATTGTTTTTTTTTTAATTAAGAAATTACGCTTCCATTTTCATATCTATTTGAGTGAAAAAATATTTAATTCAAATAACTTTGATAATCGCAAAACACCACTTCCTTTATTGATGGTTGAAAATTTTAATTGCAATTTAAAAAGTCGAGACAATTTGCAAAATTTGAACAATTATTTTGTTTTTGTTTGAATTGCAAATGTCAAATCGATCAAATTAGTGGTCTATTCATGTTCAGCAGTTTTACCACAGTCAATTTTTTAATTTGGGTTGCCTGCTTTGCGGTCACAACGACCTCGTTTCTCCACTAGGACTTTGTTCAGTAGTCTGGCAGACTTCTAACCAATCCTTCGACACTGCCGACTGAGCATTCAAATAAAACTGGTTACCCCGCTGCGTGCGAATGGACTTATTATTTCGAATATTTTTCGAAGATACCGCTCGTAGCATAGGAGTGGTCTTGACCGCTCATAACTTTCGCGAGTGCTAGTAAATCTTTACTAAAAGTGCTTGATTAATAGACTTACGAGGCTCTTAAGTTGAGAGGAATCGGTAAGTACGGGCCTATATGTTTATAACGCTTTCATTCATTTCGAACTGTCAGTCGGCTTTTCACCAGAGACCTCTGTTTCCTCCTGCCTTACAAATAAAACCGCTCGCTTCTCTTACTATAGGTGCCCATTTTAAGGAAAGACTGTCAAATATTGAAGAGTGGAGGTGAAATTCTCTCAAATGGAATGGACTTACGAGGCTCTTAAGTTGAGGAATCGGTAAATACGGGCCTATATGTTTATAACGCTTTCATTCATTTCGAACTGTCAGTCGGCTTTTCACCAGAGACCTCTGTTTCCTCCTGCCTTACAAATAAAACCGCTCTCTTCTTTTACTATAGGTGCCCATTTTAAGGAAAGACTGTCAAATATTGAAGAGTGGAGGTGAAATTCTCTCAAATGGATAACGTTTGTGAAAAGGAAAAGAAACGCGTTGAGCAACAATTTTTTTTTTTTCACAACTTAAAACGTCAAGAAAAACAATAATTTTATAAAAGTTTCTTGCAGTGGTTTTTCCAATTTTAATAATTAAGAGACGAACCCCTTTATTGATTTCTTGAAAAAGAAAATTATGATGTTTTTCTCGCATCAGTGGAGGAAACCCTCAGGAAAATAGAAGCTGCATAAAGCTTTTTCGAAGACTTACTCCCTACCTTTTCGCAAAAAGAGTTTGTTTTTCATTTAAGAACTAAGAGGCCAACCTTTGAGGATATCTCTGAAAAAATATATTTCCTGTTATCTTCCAAAAACTTAGCCATAAAAAGAATAAGTGCAGCGAAGTGCATTGCAATACTTGGCGTTTATTGACGCAGTAGTCTCTTTTAGCAAGACTTATGTCCTTCTTTCTGAGTGGAATAAGCGTTCAATATTGATACCAGCACAAAAAAAGACATGGGTTATTAAAATTTGCAAGTACATTTTTCTTAATTGTCAAATTTGAAATTTTGCAATTTCTGCCCAAAAAAATTTCTGGGGCTTTTTTTTCTGCCGCAAACTTCCTATTTTTTGTGTTTCTGTACCAAAAAATCAAAACCGTCAAAATTTCCCAAATGAAAGAACAATCTGTCTCATTTACCGAAAAGTAGGCGAACACTTTTTGTGTAAATTCTTGAAAAACGTCAAAATCGAATTTTTTTATTCGTTGCCTTTTCGAGGTAAGGGCCATCTGCAATAACAAATGTTTACATCATTCGCTTTTGACAAAGTTCAAGTTTTAAAAAAAATAAATTTCACTGGGTCAAAACCTGAAAATAAGTGAACGAAATAATAAAACAGCTGTTATTTTCTTTCGTCCATCTCTGAGTAGTGGAGTGTGGAGTCAATACAAGTTTTAAACCCAGAAGTCCACAGAAACAGCTCCGATTTTGATAATTTTTTTAAATGTTTGTTTATTTATATTGTTAAAAATCAGAAACCTTTCTAGTCGGGGAAATAATTAATTATATTGTTTAAGCAATTGTTTGTTTTTTATACAGGGTGATTCACCCTAGGTGTCCCAAAAAGCTAAAGCGTGTAGGTTGGGTCGAGAAAAATTATTAAAACATAACGGTGACTACTAATATGCCATGCCATACTTCCTTGTAAAGCCAAAAATCTATTCTTTTATTGTGTTTTTAAAAACAGTTATTCTAATGGACTGTTTTTGAAATATTAACTTTCAAACTCAAGATCTTGAAAAAAAAAAACAAAATATAAAACTAACTTTTAAACTCATTTTTTTTAATTTAACCCGAACAATTTATCAAAATCTGAGCTGTTTCTGTGGACTTCTGTGTTTTGCCTGTAACAGCGGCTTTATTAACTCCACTACAGTACACGAACGATTTTTTTTGTTAGTGTAAACATATCAAACCGCATGCAAACTCTATCATTTTGGTACGTGAACAAAGCTGTTGTTTTCACTCGACTCAACTGTCAAATCTATTGATATTTATTTTATATTTAAAAAAATTTTGAAATTAAATTTGAGTTATATTTCGTTATTTGTACACTACAATTAATTACCACCGCAAACAGCCCTTATCATTTTCCACACTTTCAGTACCCGCAAACGCAATAACTGCCCATGAAACAAACATAGTTTCACCAACACAATCTGCAACGCAGTCATAATCAAAATCGGCTTTTAGAACGAATGGTGGTGGATGCTGCGTTTGGGGCAATTCAACCACCCACAGAGGCATATATATTGGAACTGCAGGCAATGCTGCGGAAATGGTTAGAGCGCCGGCGTCGACAAAAGTCCCCATAACAAACTACCAAACTGTAAATTCTAACTACCAAAACGCAAGGCAGAGTCTTGCATCACCAATCAAAATGGTTATACCGGCTACAAGCCAGCATCAGCAACAACAGCAATACCAACCACATCAATTGCAGCAACAACAACAAGCTCATCAACATCAGCAGCAAGAACAACTGCAGAAGCAACAACAACAGCAGCAGCACCAACAATCTCAGAGTCTGCAACAGCTCCCACGTCTTCATCCGAAAAAACGGAAATTTGACCTAGCCGAGCTGGAAATAGTGGACCACCCAAAAGTTCAGCAGTTACTGATATCAGAGGCAGGAGGTGGCAGTGATGGCAATGAAGATAATCCCGTGATGCTCAAAAATGGCACTAACATCATTGTTTCCGCACCCAACTGGCAAACTACGTCAAATACAGCTGTCAATGAAACTTTGTATATCAGATCAATTCCTTCAATGATTGTCAGTCCGGCCAATGCTGCAACTCAAAATATTCCTCGTCTGACCAATATGGAGAGCCCTGACAAAAAAATCATAACAGCGAGGTTAGTATAACACATGGAAAACTTTGATCGACTTGCTAATACTGATTTTTTTTGTCTTACAGCCCACAAAATGCTTACAAATTTCAAAACCTTCAAAATATTACAACTATCAACAACTGTAGCAGTCGATCAAATGCAACAACGCAGCAACAATACAATATTTCTTATCAGCAGCAGCAGCAAAATCTGACTTCATCTGTTGGAGTGCTAGATTTAAGTGAATGGACCAATACAAGGGTCTTAGCAAAGCTTGGTAACTACTATGCTTCAGGCATCATTCGGGAAACAGAAACTATCGCTTCCAATTCGATTTGTGTAGAATTTGATGCTCCCGAAAGTTGTACACAATTGTATTCGGATATCTTGGCTTCCGGTCGATACAGCGTGATTTTGGACGCTAGTCCTCCAGCTGCAGAGGTATGATTTCAATGAATAACTTCTTCTACTAAGACATTTACACTAACACTCTATTTGTACGATTATAACGGGCACTCAAATGAAATTATTCAAAACCGGGGTTTAATGGCCTTAACTCCAATGCGTTTCGCCCAAGTTTGAAACGGTGTTCTAATCAGTTAAGGCCCCGACCCTTCGCTTTCGTTACGGCAACGGGTCCGTTGACGTTCCAATACGCCACGGATTGTGGTGAATGAATGAATTCTTACAACACCAGTGCTTTCGGCCAAATGATCTTTCCTTATATAAAGTTCACAAATCTTATAAATAGTCAATTCTGTTTTCAGTTGTTGTTTTCATGCTGCATCAAAAGAACAGAGTTTTATATATTTTTCTAAATTCAAGTGATAGATGAAAAAAACTTTACTCCACACCTACGAAATTCAAATAAACTTAACATCATTACAAAGACACTATAGTTCCATAGATGTTGCGCGCAAAGCAAAATAAAATTATTAATTTGCAAACGCCTGGAACGTACCGCTACGTCCCAGTTTGATCGAACCCATTTGAATCAAACCAGGACTCTTTTGTGTTGTCTAAGTAGATAGATAAATAGATAGATAGATAGGTAGATAGATAGATAGATAGATAAATAGATATTATAACAGAATATTTAAGCACATAGTATAATTGATTAAATATCAATAAAGCATTGGAAAAAAGTCGTCAGCCTGAAAGGCAATTGTACAATTTACACTTCGTTAAACATTTTCTGATTTCGGACATTTTACTTTATAAACATTTCAATTTTCATTAACAAAATAAAAAACATAAGCGAGAGCTACAGTACGTTTGCAACGAACTGTTGGATACCCTATTCCCTATATTTTTGTGTGTGTATGCGTCAGCCTCCCGCAGCTAACCGATGTTTCAGTTTCAGAAACAAAATTCTTCTTTAGCAGACAGACAACAATTCAATAACATTAATTTTGTGTGGTGTGATGTTCAATTAGTGCTGGCACACTAAAAAAAGGCGTGCGCCACGCCCAAAGCTAAGACTTTTTATTGCCAAGCCAATTAGTATGAGCTCAGTGACATTCAATTTAATTCTTGCAGATCGATTTGAACAAAACAAGACAACACTTAAATTTTTAAAAATTAGGTTTTGAATTGAAATAGCGATTATGGGTGTTTTTAACAATTCTTGAACGAGACTGCTACGTTACCAAGGAATTAAAATCTAAGTTTTCATCTTTTTACTTCAACACTGTGATCGATAGTTTAAAAAAAGTTAACAATGGATGCACTATTCGACTTTTGACGAAAACGCCCCTTAAAAGTGGGCATGTCTTAAAAATTTGAAGCACTAACTGAGCTTTGATCATTAGTCAGTATTTAGGAATATGTGTAAAACTACAGCCGAATCGAATAGTTTTTAAACGATCTTACCTGAACAACGGTATTTTATCAAAACCACGCCTTTAAAAGTGGGCGTATTGAAAAAATGTACACAAAAAAATATAGAGATATGCTTTCCATAAAACGAACGGAAGGGAAAAAGGTTTAAATTGGATATTGGTAGTACCTTAAGGGTGGGTCTCCCATGTAAATGTAGGGTAGTGCGTGCATAAAACTTAATATATCTCCTACATTTCAAAAGATATTTTAATGAAATAAAATTTATTAATTAGTCAACAAATGTGAGCAGATATGCTTATCATCAAATAATTATTTAGCATGATATTTATACTTTCAAATTATAAAAACTAAATTTTTCGTATAATTTAGACACAAATTATTATGTCCTATTAATTTTCCTCTGTTAAGTAACTTTTTATTTTCTTTTGCTTCAGTTTCTTAATCAGAATAAATAAGTTATATTTGCTATTGAAACCAAAAGTTTTTTTTTTTATATATATGTAATAAAATTGAGGTCAACCAAGGGGTCTTTTTTTTCTTTAGGCAAGCGCAGTTTGTAAAATGTTCAACCAAATCGACCAAGATAATTTTTTTTAATATCATTGAAACTAGATACTATCATGAACATCGATAAATATTTTTATTTTTTTAATTTACCGGTCTAGGAAGACCCAACACAAAAAAAGCATATTTTTCATATGGTACGCTTTGTAAACCGCTTATTTATTTCAATTTAGGTACAAAAAAAATTATAATAATATTTGTTTAATTTTGAAGTATGCTATTGAAACATTTTATTTTTTTTTATTTTTGTATATGCTTAAAATTGCAATTTAATATGTCAACATACTCACTCGTTTTTTTAAGTATTGAAAGCTTTTATCGTTTTGTTATTATTTTTCTATTTTTTTTTGGAATTTTTTCTTTTTGTATCAATTTAAAGAAAAATTATATCATTTGAAATCACTTCACTATCTTATTTTAAAAAAGTATCTTTTTTACCTTTTTTGAACAAAAATTTCAGACTAATAAAGTTGTAGTTCACGAAATTATCAACACCATTAATGACGTTAACATAGATCCTCTTTTATTGCAACCTCTTTGTAAGAGAGTATTTCTCATTCTTGTTTGATTTTTTCTTGGTTTGTTTTTGGTTTTTTCCTTTTCTCTTATGAGGATTTGAAATTTGAATACCAAAACAAAAATCAGCTGTTCCTGTTCTTATAAGATCATTGTGCCTTGCAATTTTGAATGATTCGGACAATTTTGGTGATACATCGATAGATGATTTTTAATTTGTGGTTATAAAAATTTATTGGTGCTATTTTTTATGACTAAAAAGAGTCTCGTGATTGTGACACATTAAATTTTTGATTAGTGCTGCTCACATTAAACAAAAAAAAAACAAATAATATACACAGTTTTTCCAATCTGAGTGAAAAAAAAAACATTTAAAAAGTTATGCCTCGTAAGGTGAAAAATGCATCCCAGATATTTGGGCTGAAAAAAGGAAATATCCCTTTCAAAAAGTTAAAAGGTAACACTTTGCTTATATCTCTACTATATATAAAAGAGTAATTTTGTCTGTGTGTCAGTTTGTCTGTATATGGCAGATAAACTGACGACATACCACTTACCTCGCAATGCAGTTTATTCCAAGATCTTCCCCCATTCACTGGCCAGGTTATAGGCTATTTAAATTAAAAAATAAATTGTTTTAAATAGGTTTAATTTTATAATATTTGAACTTACCTCTTAGATTTATCATGAGAAATTTTATATGTCTCAAATATTTTTGACGTTTCTCCTTTTCCTTTTTTTCTTATTCGCTGTTTGTACAGCGGCTGCTCTATACATATAGGGCAGGAAAACAATGTAGTCGCTATACGAACGCCACGTAATGCCAGCTGTAGATGGTGGATGGATGGGATGGTAGATGGATAGGTTGTTGGATGAATAGGATGGAGGATTGTGGATGGATAAGATGGTAAGTGGTAAATGGCAAGTGGTAAATGGGTAATGGTAGATGGTAGATGAATAAGGCGGCATACCATGCGTCACATATAATGCGTCAAGTGTCATTTTTATTTTATTTTTTCACAATAAAATAACTTTTAAACGGGGACGGTCAAGTTGTATCCGATACTAGAAAAAAGTGCCCGGCGTTGTCTGGGCACCCGAGGTAAGTCTTTTCATGAAATATCTTCCAAATGAAATGAAAACCCCAAAAAAGAATTTTTGTATTTCTTTTATCGTATTAAAACGTATTTTTAAATAATTTTTAGAATCTCTTTTATTGGCGCAGTTAGTTTCGTGGACTCTTCTATAATTCTTTAAAAAACAAAATCCAATTTTATTTTATTTGACACACCCGTTTTGCATTACCAGACTTTCTTTTCTTTTACTGCCAGTTAGCCGGCATGTTTATAAAGTTTGTGTGTGTGAATGGAAAATATGCATGTGTTGCAATTTTCGTGACAGTAGCTGGCTGTGGGCAACGCTATATTGTATTCCTGCCCTAAACGCAGCCGCTGTATCGAAGAACAAATACGAAAAAAAATTGATAAAAAAGTGTTTTTGTTTACTTCTGCCGTTGCCTTGGATTTATTTCCAAATTGTTGTTTTGTTTTGTTTTCTTCTGCAGTTGCCTTTTGTTTAGTTTTGCTTACTTCTGCCGTTGCCTTGGATTTATTTCCAAATTGACTTTTCTTCTAGACATGTTCACAATCAATTTGAAATTAGGGATGTTCGATTTCGGTTGCCAACTAATTTCATTCAAATTTGGTGGAAATGAGAAAATTTGGAAATGTGTTTTAGTATAGGAAATGAGGTAATTTCGATTCTTATTTGGAAATGTGCTACGAAATTACATCATTTACCCCAACGAAACTACGATTTGAAGGTACCCGAATTTAAAAACAATAGCATAATTTGACAAAATAAAAATGAAAAACTCTTTTTTATTACAAAACTTCTTGGTTTTCAATTTCATTTAAAAGATATTGCATGAAAAAACTTGCCTAGGGTGCCCGGGCAACGCCGGGTACTTTTTGCTAGTTATGTATAAATGTTTTTAGTTGTTGTTTTGAACTTTTTTTTGTGTACACAAATCGTGTCGTTAGGATAGGTAAGCGATGGGAAGGTATTTCGATGGGCGGCAGTTGTCCTCGTCAACGTAGGTACCTGTTGTAATATTTGTTTTTTTTTCATTCTCGCTCCTTATATTCTTTTCAAAAAGCACAGAATCCATTATCTTATGCGCATTGACGGGATATATGTTATGTAGTCGCAGTTGCGCATAGGAATGTGTGTGACCGCAATGTATCTGCAGTGCGTTTGGTACGTGCGGAGGGAATGGGTTTTCTGCGTGAGAATGAATGAATGAATATCCGTAAATAGACCGGTATAAGCGGGTGCTGTACTCGTCGTCGTCCGCACAAGTAGGTATTCGAGTGATTTTCTAAATATCGTGTGCGAGGAGAGGTCCTTTGTCATACCGATAAATAGATATGTACTTAGGTCGGAGAAGCATTGGCCGTTGCGGTGGTACATAAATATAGATATCAATACACATTGTGTGTTTTCTTATTTTATGTAGAAGAAGTAGGATCGGTTATTTTTGAATAGCTTGGCAACAAAAAGTCATAGAGTCATACGGTTTTCAGTGTTGGATTTAAAATTAATGGTAGCATTGAATTCTGAGAACAAAAATAATACTTAATGACGTAAAATTTTGAAAAAAATTAGTTTTAAAATTATTTTTTTAAATTTTTTTTTTCCAAATTTTGAGTTTGAAAGTTAATATTTTGCATTATACTGCATTTAAAATTATGATGATAGAGAAGTCGAAAAAAGTGGGTCCGACAATTCTGCCTGTCTGTCTGTATCGGCACCTACAGCCTAAACGGCTGGACCGATTCGCTTCAAATTTGGTACATAGTATTATTATGATGTCCTACAGAAAGGTTTTTGGAATTAGCATTCTAGCTCTAAAAGTAACGGTACCTGCCAAATGATTTTTTATGAAGAGCTGATTTATTTCAAAAACGGCTGCTACGATAAAACTTTTTGAATGGTGTTTTTTGAGTAAACTTTATGTTTTGGTTATAATTAATTTTTCAGGAAAAATCTTGTAACGGTACCTCCGATGATAGGACCAGTTTTTTCATGACAGATTTTTGCGTAAGCCACGAATTTCGATGAAAATCTTGATGTGAAATCTTTTTTATAAACAAAAGAATATGAATTCTTTAATTAAAAAAAAAAACTTTTTTGAGTTTTTTTTTAGTTAATTTTTATCAATGGTTTTTTCAAATTTTTTAAAATGTTTGTTTTCTGATAAGAATCTTAAACTGCTAAATGTTGGCATACTCAAAAAAAAATTTTGATTGATTTCTTCAATGCTTTTTTCCCAAAATATCAAGCCCCAAGACCATTTTATTACATTAGAGCAAGTTCGTACGACCTAATCGTGCACTTTATTTTAAATTTAAGTCATGTTTTTAGAAAATTGCCTCTCCCGGCTAAACGGAACTGAATAGACCCCCCTCCCATACGATTTGTTTCTTGTCTCGACTCTCGACCCAACCTACATGGTGTAGCTTTTAATAACAGCTTATACTAATCACCCTGTATTATAGTTCTAAACTGTGCCATTTTTTCTTTTGTCAAAATACTTTTACCGATGAGTGTTTTTTTTTTGGTTAAAATTAACTCAAAAATGAATACTTTTTGAACACTTTGAATATGTTATTTCTTTGCATTTAAATTAAAGGAAATGCAAAAGAACTGAGATTCAACCTGTTGAAGAATTGGGAGTGATTGCTGGCGAATTGGAAGAGCCCGTGGCTGAATTTGTCGATGTATCCAGAGTTACTGCCGAAGAAATAGCAGCAGAGGCTGTAAATGAACAGATAGACACAATCCCTGTTTCGGAAAGTTTTTCTTCAACTTCAACAGCATTCAGAAATTTTGTTTTCGAAATTCTCATTGAGGTGGAAAATAGTAATGAAAACTGTTGTTTTGTTCCTGAGGGAAGACGAATTATTGACCTGCATCTATTTTTGAACAACTTAAAGCTAAGTTCGAAATACGGGACAAAATTTAAGGTTTTTACGATTTTTCCAAATGTTCTGTCCAAATTTTAAAACTTTCCACTGCGTTGTGTGTTTACCTTCAATAAAAATCCAACAAAGAAATCCCCATGCAAATCGGATAATATTCAGCAGAGTAATCCGCGTACAAACACACCAATTAATTTGTATTTATGTAGGTTGGTATATAGATACAACCTATTACACCTAGGTAAGTACCTACCGACCTACATCCAAGAAGATAGGTACATCCAAGAGCTTGCAACTCAGAGTAGGGCGATTTTGCATGGTTATTAACATACCTACATGTGTCTCCCTGATTCCAAACATCAAAAAATAATCTTGGGCATATATATATGTACCTACCTACCTACTTAGGTATGTATATGCTGCATGACTTTTCTGTTTGATTATTTCTTTATTTATTTTAATCCAAACTCCAAAAAAATGTCGACAAAAGAAAACCATTGAATATTTTTTTCCGAAAACAGAATGGAGTTAGGTATACCTACCTATACCTAGGTAGGTATAACTTCATAAAAAAAAGTAACAATGTTTCAATAATAATAAAATCTTTTCCCTTTGCAATAAACCCATAAGCAATTTTAAAACAGGTCAAATAGTTATATTGACCTACCTCACACTTTTGTTACATGCAACTTTAAAAAAAAAAACGATATCAATGTACCTACCTACATATACCTACATTTAATATAATGTAACGTTTATCTATCTATGCATGTTCATTTAATGTGTCCTGACTCCTGAGTCCTGACCTTCGTCAAGATTTCGATCGAGTCCCAAACGAGTTAACATTTTTTTGTTACTTTTATGGCAGCAACAGCAAGTAAAATATGAAAAAAAACAACAACAAAACGAAAATAGAAAAAATTACCCACATTTAGCTATTAGCTACTGTGTTTTGAAAAAAAATTAAAAAATCCCTTCACCCTTCCATACAGAGAGAATAAAACTTGTCATCGCATTACTAAATCAAACGTCCAATGCCAATCACCATTCCACTGATCTTTTCCCTCTACTTTCCCTTCCACTACCTGTACCTCCTCTACTTCTTTGGCTGCAGCCGGCGGTGCGCGCCACCACCGCATCGCTTTGAGAATAATAATTATTGTGAGTTCACTGCGACTGCGGAAGATCACAAAATTATTTTGA
Source organism: Platycheirus albimanus (assembly GCA_916050605.2). Taxonomy (NCBI): domain Eukaryota; kingdom Metazoa; phylum Arthropoda; class Insecta; order Diptera; family Syrphidae; genus Platycheirus; species Platycheirus albimanus. The sequence goes on from OU696696.1 coordinate 174,774,307, forward strand.
AAAGAGAACAAGAGTAAATGAGTATACCAAAAACAATATAACGAAGAGAAAATAATATCGCACTACCACATAGAACACAATTAACATGGCGTTTAAGTTCTGTTCTGAGGTAGACCCACCCTTAAGTATTAAAAAAACACGTTTTTCGTTCTTACATGAAAAGTGGGCGTAAGCCACTCCCAAAATTAAAAAGTTTCTTTTCATACACAAACGTTTTAGTTTCTACTAATAGACACAAAATTTTGGCTTGCGGATTCATTATAAATACAGTTTATTTGCAAAAACAATTTTTTTATAGTTTTTAGTGAAAAGTGGGCGTCAGCCCAAAAGCTTTTAAGACGATCGGACGTGTTAAGAAGTTGGTGCGAAAATTTATTGTTAAAATTGAATCTGTTGATTGAAATTTTGTGGATATGGAAGAAAAGTGTACAAAATGCGATGAAGTTTTTGGTAAAAGAAAAACTGTAATTAAATGCGGTGGTTTTTGCCAATGCTTATTTCATGAAAAATGTACGGGTATATCGGAATATGATGCAAACACTGTGCGGTCAAACAAAAACATTATGTTTATCTGTGACACTTGTAAATGTGTTAAAATCATGAAAGTTGAAAAAAAAGGTATAATAAAAGCTATAATAATTGGAATGCTGTGGTAGAATTAGATGCTATGAGCTTTCCAGCAGCCATAGGCGTAGGTAAAGTTAATATCGGGTGGGATAGATGCAAGGTATTTGAAGAAATTAAAGTGAAGCGATGTTATAAATGTCTGGGTTTTAACCATGAATCAACGGAATGTAAAAATAAACAATGTTGCAGAAACTGTAGTGGAGATCACGAATCAAAAAATTTTAGTGAACCTAACAAAAGTATTTGTGTGAACTGCATTGTTTCAAATGAAAAATTGGGTCTCAACCTAGATGTGAATCATAATACAATGGACTACAGCTGTCCCGTCTATTTAAAAAAGCTAGAAACTAAGAGAAGTCGTATCTCATACTAGCAACTAAAAGAACAGTGTGATGAAAAATCTTTAAATTACTTGTCGGGTATATGTTTAAATGTGCAAGGTATAACATGCAATTTTACAATGATTGAAACCATTGTTTCAAATAATAATTTCGATTTTGTGTTACTAACAGAAACCCATCACACTGACGATGTAAAAGACTGTGAAATGGTCTTACCCGGTTATAAGAAATATGACGAATGTTTGTCTGTCTCAAGACATACAGGGGGTTTGTTAATTTACGTCAAAAAATCGATTAAGTCATCTTTAAAAAACTTTTTTGTACGTGGAATTGAGATCTGGATTTCATCAATAAAAATAACATTCAAAAATGAAAAGTGGAACATTATTGTTGTATACAGATCCAGTGTTTTAAGGGTGATTGATTTTTTTGAAATATTAAATGAATGGGTTGCTGAAAATATAGAGGAAAATGAAAATGTTATAATAACAGGTGATTTTAATATAGACTTTTTAAGACTTAATCATGTAAATTCATTTCTTTACAATATTGGCCTTAAACAGTTGGTTACAGAACCAACTCGAATTACAAGTGTATCAAGTATGCTTATTGATTATGTACTGGCTGATTATACATTAAATGCCGAAGTAAAGGTACAACAGGATTGGAAAATTTCGGACCACGAAACTATATGGATTAAATTATTTACGAAACAGTTGATCTCCCATAAGCCTAGTAAAATAAATTATGTAAAATACGAAAAAACTAGCTTTGTTCATGAATTTAATAAAAATATGTTAGAAATGCCGCCCTTGAACGAAGAAGTGAATTTCTGTGCAAAATCTTTTGAAATTGCAATAAAAAATTCATTGAATCATTCAAAAAAGTCAATCATAATTAATGAAAAATGTGCAGAATGGTACAACCAAAATTTTTAAACATTAAAACGTGAAAAAATTTATCAATTATAATATAGCAACGTATACGAATACTTTAGCGGATTGGAACAAGTACAAAGCATCTAGAAACGTATATAAAATTCAGTGTAATAAAACCAAAAACAGCTATATTGAATCAAAGATAATCGAAAAAGCGGGCGACCAAAAGGGTCTTTGGAAAACTTTGAAAAATCAAATTTTGAAAAAGGAGCAAAATAATTTTGATAATTTTAAAATAAATGGTGTTGACATGAAATCGGATTTGGGAACTGCTAACACATTTAATAACTTCTTCATTGAAAGTATTGGTGAGATAAATCGTAACATACCAGATATTTCATACTCTGATAGTATACAAATTAATGAAAATGAGTTTAATTTTCGGTTAGTTGATGTAACAACACTATAGGAAACAATTAAGTCTATGAACTCCAAAAATGACTGCTACGGTTTAAATTGTAAAATATTGCTTGATTGTAGAGATATTATTCTACCTCCCTTGCTCAAAATCATAAACTTATCTCTAACCACAGGTAGATTTCCTGAAAGCTGGAAAATTTCAGACGTTATACCAGTAGAAAAAGTAAAGAACGCAAGTTACCTAGAACAGTTTAGGCCTATTAACATGCTACCTACATATGAAAAAATATTGGAGGTTATGGTTTGCAATCAACTTACAGGTTTTGTTGATGATAAAAAACTTCTCTGCGTAGAACAATCTGGTTTTAGACATGACCACTCCTGTGAGACTTCTTTGTGCTGGATCATCAACGAATGGAAAAAGGAAGAAGTAGGAAACTTTGTTTTGGCTGTATTCCTGGACTTGCAACGAGCTTTTGAAACCATTGATAGGACAATTCTGGTACAAAAACTTTACAAATATGGCATTCGGGAAAAAGAACTTGAATGGTTTACAAGCTATTTGTCAAACAGAAAACAAAGAGTCAAAATAAATGAAACGTTCTCAAGCCCTCAGGATATTCAAATTGGGGTTCCCCAAGGTTCAGTATTGGGAGTTTTGCTTTTCCTGCTTTATATAAATGATTGTGGTGACGCTTTATCAACGTGTTAGGTTTGTCTTTTTGCGGATGATACCCTCATATATCTGAGTGGTAAGGATATTCTTGTCGCGGAAACTCTTCTCCAGACAGATATGGATTCAATGCATCAATGGTTGTGTAAAAATAAATTGAAACTTAATACATCAAAAACAAAATGTATGTGCATAAATGGTAGTGATTCTAATATAAATGTTGCAATTAACGGAAATATAATTGAATGCGTAAATGAAATCAAATACCTCGGCGTGCTCATTGACCATAAGTTAAAGTTTTACTTTCATTTAAATAAATTGTGTGCTAAGATATCAAAAAAGTTAGGGTTTCTTAGAAGAATACGAAATTGCATCTCAAATACAACTGTTTTCCCCCACTTTAGTTACTGTTCCTCAATAATTTATATGTGCACCGTCGAAAATCAAACAAAGCTTCAATTTTTACAAAATAGATCGATGCGAATTGTACTTAAAAGAAACAGGTATACTCCGATATCTGATATGTTACGATCTTTTGGGTGGTTAAATGTAATTCAACGTTTAAAATACAATGCGTTAATTATCATTATAAAAATAAAATTAAATTTGTATCCTATTTATTTACAGAATAACGTAGGGTATATAAGGAATGAGAGATATGCTTTAAGAAATGATGCAGATTTTCGGTTACCACTGTATAGGAGAGCGCAAACACAAAACCATCTTCTGTATAAGGGATTGCAGTTATTCAACCGACTCCCGACAGATGTTAAGAACGAATCCAACTTAAATGTTTTTAAATCAAAAATCAATTTCTTATTAAAACCAATAGTTTGTAATGTAAAAACAGATGTTTAAACTTTTTAAACTTAATAAACTCAATTTTTTTTCAATTTTTCAAACAAAAAGCCAACTTCCTATAAAGGACCAAAAATTAGTTAAAATGTACATTTACAATTAGATTTAAGAGTTTTTTAAAACTAATAAAACCAATGAAAAAAAAAGCCACACCCAAAATCATTTTTTTTGATTTCACACACAAGTGCAAGTAATACCCAAAAAATTTAATGTTTTTCGATTTAATATATCAATTGTTATTTTATAAAAACAATATTGATGGTTCTGTATGAAAAATGGGCGTCAGCCACTCCCAAACTGAAATATTGGTATTTTATTGGAAGAAAGTTAACCTAAAGCTTGCGTGTGCAAAATTTAAGCGTTATGCTTTTATCGTAACTGTACAAAAAACATAATTTAATTTTATCAAATTGAGGTTGTTCAACAAAAATGGCGATTGTGGGCGTGTTTGTGGGCGGATTTTGCCGGTTCAAGAACTTAGCCTTACTCTTGAACCAAAGATTATATATGTCAAATTTCTAGCTCAAAAATTGCGACCCCTAGAGAGTATACATACGGACGGACGGACATGGCTTAATCGACTAGGCGTTTGATTCTGAGTCAGAATATATATACTTTTCTATACCTAACGGTATTATTTCTCTATGTTACAAACTCCACACCAAATACAATATACCCATTCTATGGAATAGGGTATAACAAGATAAAAATAGAAACCAATTTACATCAAAAATCACCAATTCTAATTCTCTTTCTATAATTCAACGAAGTCTTACAATAGTTGAAGAGTCGCACCACATCCATATTGTTGAGTAAAGCCACCACTTGGTTCAATAAGATTGGGACAGCTTCCAACGAAATGTAATGCATCCTCACGTTCATTCAAATTACATATATCACAAACAGTTGGCAGTTCATTCCTATAAGGTATAAAATTTAAATATAGAAGCTCGCCCCGCAGTTTAACCATTGTTGAGATAAGTTCAATGCTGTATTTATCGATAAAGTAGTTTTTATCTGCTAAGTTATAGTTGAGTGTGTTATATACTACTCTGAACAAACCCCGGATGCTTCCGCTTCGAACTCCGCTCTGCAACGTTCATCTACTTTTTGAATTCTCTCATAGAACTTGACCTTAAAGCTTCCTAACTCCATGTTGTTGATGCCAAACTCCGTTCCTCATTCTTCGACAAGCTCTCCACTCCTCCAAACAGCTGTTTTTATCGTGCATAGCCTTAAGAGCTACAACTTTTGGAAGACGATTTTCCTGCAGCTAGTCTGCTTGCAGCTTAAGTGTTTTGATAAATAAGGGGGGCAGTCCGGATTCCAACATAATCACATAGTTCGGCTTGTTCGGAGCTAAGTGATATGTCCTCTTCACATAGAACGTTAAGAGCTTCTCGGCAGTATTGTACTTTTTTCCTCCCCACACTTGTGCCCCATAAAAGAGAATGGACTCTGCAACTGCTTCAAACACCTTAAACTTACTGCTTTGTAATACGTTTTTGTTCATAAAACATCTTCTCCATGTTATGTTTAAAGCAGTTTTCGCCTTTTCCACCTTTTCTTTGAGGTGTCTCTCCAAGTTTAGGTTTGTTGTTAAATGTACTCCGAGGTATTTATATTCGGTCACTACCTCTATATTTTGACTGTGGTGGGTCCATTTTTCAGAAGATACATTTCTTTCACTTCCTCTCTTGAAAACCATTATCTTTGACTTTTCTAAGTTAACTACGAGACCTCATAAACTACAGTATTCATGCAGTCTGTTTATCATGAGCTGTAGAGTTGTGTAGGAGTATGCGAACAATACAACATCGTCTGCAAAAAGCAGGGCCTTAAAAAGCACTACCGCAATTCTTACACCACCTGGTAGTGCCACCACAATGTCATCAACTAGTATTGAAAATAACAAAGGGTTCAACGTTCAACATTGCCTTAGTCTCGACCTTGTCTGAAACTTTTCGGATAGTTCATCGCCATTCCGTACTGAAGCTTGAGCTCCTTTAAAAAGGTTCTGAAGTAAAAACGACCAAATTTGTTACACATTCCCTTGTTATATAATTTTTAAAATAGGGCATTTCTGTCGACTGTATCGAAGGCCGCTTTGAAATCAACAAAGAAAACACAGCTTTTGACTTTGCTCGAAAAAGTACTCTGCCATGCTCTTTAAAACAAATATGTTATCAATTGGAGTTCGTTCATTAGGTTGTTTGTATCAACCCACGAAGCAAGTCTTTTTTGTAGAATTCCAGTAAAAATTTTATAGGTCGCGTTCAAAAAGGATATGCCTCTATAGTTCGCTGGATCTGATGTGCACCCTTTTTTGTAGATCGGAAAAAGTATTGAATCCTCAAACTGCTCCGGAGGCACACCATACTCGATAACGTTATTAAAAAGTAGCATTAAACAGTTTTTCAGTTCTCTCGTTCCATACTTATAAAATTCTACCGGTATTCCATCAGCTCCGGGTGTTTTGCCATCCTTCATACGACTGAGAACTAAATCAATTTCTTGACAAGTGATTGGAGAATCAAGAATGTCATTTCTACATAGTTACAGGAGCAGCAAAATGCCATTTAGAAACATTAAGGACTTGATTTTTTTTATAAAATGCACTCGCACTCAAAGGGATATTAATACCTTTATAATGAATTAACATGTGCGAGCGAGGAGAGAGAAGGAATAGAAAGGTAGGAAAGAAAGTTGGTACAGCGGATTGAGATTAAAGGTGATAAATATCTCACACAAATCCCACGGGTGGCTTTAAGTTTAAACTGGGGGAATAAATAAAAATTGCTGCCCAGGCTGGGTTTGAACTCACAGCTCTCAGGTTAAGCAACCAAGCAATACATCCACTGTACCATTGAAACCCATGATTCAGAAGATTTTGAAAGTGGTGCAACAAAATGCCAGGACTTAGATTTGAGTGAATGATAAAGGTTTTTCCATAGGTTGGCAACTATGGTCGTTTCAACAAGTTGTCAAATTGTTGGCGCTGCGATAAAATTATTTTAATTGTTTTATTAAAGCTATTATAAATTTTTATAAAACATAAATTTATCTTACAACTCACATCAAAGTATAGTTAAGTTCAATTTCGTTCGAGTGCAACGGTTCCAAGTTTATCAATCCTAATTAAAAGTCATCTATAAATTTTTTTTTCTGCATCATACCCTCATTTGCACGCTGTCTGAAAATGCCACAAGAAGCTGAACCTGTGTCTACTCCCAGTAACTCAGTTAAAATGTTTAGAGAAACAGAATCACTCGAACTTTTAAACAATGTCCGCCCCTTGATTCCACCTGGGACTAAAAAAGTTGGTGATATGCTACCTGATGACTTCGTCAATATGATAAGCGCTGTAATTTCGATGAAAGTGGATTCTTTTGTCATGAGACAAGAACATGATGATCTTCAAAAAAAAATTGAAACTCTTGAAGAAGAAAATAAGAAACTAAAAATCGCATTACAGCCACATTTGACTGACGTGAACTCCGAACTTTTCCAGCTAAAATAAATTGTTCAGAAAAATAACCTTATTTTCAAAGGGCTCCCAGCGATTGTTAGAGGCGAGGAAAATAAAAGTATCAAAGAGTTCTGTGTCAAAAACCTAGACATTGACAATTGTTCGGTCAATATCCCATTGACCTAGAAATGGGACCTTGGAATTCAACGGCAAGAAGACCCAATGCCCGTCGCTGACGTCGCACATTAGGTACGGCAACGGCGATGAATTACACATCACATTCCATACCATTTATTAGCACCATGCATACGGTTGCCATTTGGTTTGGATCTTCTTCTTGCCTCCCGCCCACCATAATCATCACACCAAATTCTATGCGCCGCATATGCTCCCATTATGCGCCATAGAATTAAATTATCAACGTTTCAATGACACAGTCCACCAGATACTTTTCAACGGTAGCGATAGCCAGGCATGGATATTAGCTAGCAGCCAGATAAGAGACATACTGGCTGCTACAAAGTATATTGGGATACAATGGGTATGACTGAACTGTCTCGTCGCCCACTCATGCAATGGCCTGGAGTACGGATATTTGATACCTCGCGTCGCCAATGGATTGTTCGATCGTCTGTATTTATGATGGATAAATACTGCATCGAAGGTGACCACCTTATCAGTCAACAGAGAGTGAAAATGAGCCCTCAACGGATTTTAATGGCTATCGCTGGAGTGGGTACGATATTTCTGGTGTTCCGATGGATGTCTAAGGCCTGGGCCTGGTACCAGCTATTGGATTCGTTCCATCTATGGGACTGCTAATCGTGGGACGATGCTGAGACAGCACTTCACGGCCGTGGCGCAATTCTTGGAATGGACACGACGCTGCCTGGGTCTTGGTCGTGGCTTCAGATGGAGAAGCAATCAGAGAGTCTTACTTCAACAGTCAACAGACGTGGTCGCGTTCTATTTTGTACTCGTTTGTGGAACCTTTTATTTTTAATTTCTCATTTTAATAAATATCGTTTTAATAGACTGTAAATCCAATCACTGTGTCGTTTTTATTTTATTGGTGGACATTGGTCACTGGAAACTATCTGGACTTTTCAGAGCCGCAGATAATTGCACGGATCTGAGTTATCGTTCGGAAGCTAAATACCCGACATTTTGGTGCCTCCTTTGAGGAATAACAAATAAGTGTATGTGCTTTTGTGCTCTTTCTGCTTTTGGAGCTCTACTTGTTGCACTTGGTGTGCTTTAAAACCTTTTTTAAATAGTGACAATGACAATTAAAATGGCAGACCTGAATCGCAGATCCGCGTCTTGCACCGCCATCAAGCGGTTGCACGACCGACTCACCACGGTCGACATGGGGGAATGGGACGAAGCCCAGATCCTGTAGGGGCAGCGTGCGCTCCTAGGACATTTTGAGCGTTTTATCGACGCTCACAACAATCTTATGGAGGACGTGACGTCGGATGGAGTGAAAGCCAACGATGAGTTATTGGAGACAGTGGAGAGCCAATACAACGTGGCTCAAGTCGCTCCAGACGTTTACGCCAGGTTTGTGCAACTGGTGCACACCCAAAACCGGTAACTCCCACGTTACCCAATGTACCGGAGGGAGCATCGCAGATCAGACCTCAGGGCCAGAGCACTCCAATTGAGCCTGGGGTAAGCCAACCACCACTGCAAAACGTGTTGTCGTCACGCGTGGATCTGAAGTTGGATCCAGTCCAAATCCCTAGTTTCGATGGGAGGTTGCAGAACTGGATTGCATTTAAGGAAATATTTGAGAAGCTGGTGCATAACAATGCCGATTTACCGGACTATTATAAACTCCGGAAGCTAAGGAGTGCAGTCCTGCCAGTCCACGTCGGGATGGTAGGGACCTGCTACGATGGTGGATACGAGGAGTTGTGGAAGGAATTGAAGGAGCGGTTTGATAACCCCCGACAGTTAGCCGAGACGCATGTCTCTCGGCTCTTGAATCTTCGGCCAAAGGCAGACGAGACCTCCAAGGCGTTGCTACGGTTCGTGGATGCCGTACAGCACTCAGTGCGACCACTGCGGGTCATGAAATTACCCGTGGCCTCGTGGGACGCGGTGATAGTACCCATCATCGTATCGAGGCTCCCAAGGGCTACCGAACAAGGATGGCGAATGTTCAGCCCATCGAAGGAGATCCCAACACTGACTAGTTTGCTGCAGTATTTGACGCAGAGAGCCCACAGTTTGGAGTCACAGATCAAGGTGATTTCCATTACTCATCGCAAGGAGACAACCGGACATGGTCCTCACCGTACGCAACCGATTTCTCGCGCTCATGTGGTAGCAGCAGATGACAGCAAGTGTCTGTGCTGTCAAAGTGCACATCGCATTACCCAATGCAAGATGTTTGGATCCATGGACTACTACGAGCGCCTTAACCTGGCCCGAACTAAGGATGCCTGCTTCAATTGCCTGAAGCCGGGGCATAGTGCTCCTCAGTGCCCGTCATCAGTTTTGTGTCGCCAATGTGGAAGGCCTTCCGGAGATTAGCAGCCAACAGCAGGACCATCGAACTGGGCCTTCTATCAGCACAGGAAACATGGACCTCCAGATGCCTTTGAGGCTGAGCAGTGACTCGGCCATACCAGCGCTACCGTACTGCTAGCCACAGCCTTAGTCTACGCAGTCGGAGCATCCTTGGACCCACAGCTTGTTCGAGCTCTCTGCGATCCTGGGTCGCAGGGAAGTTTTATAACTAATGATTTGGCAACCAAGCTCCATCTTTGTAGAACCCGAATAGAAGTCGCCGTACATGGCATAGGCGCTTCCAAGCACTCAATGGCTCAAGGCCAAGTGACGCTGTCACTTCGGTCCACCCGATCTACATTCACGATCACAGCCAAGGTTTTGGTCTTACAGACCATTACGTCCATGCTTCCTACAGCTCATGTGGACGTGTCCAGGTGGGCACACTTATCCGGTCTACCTCTAGCGGATAAACATTTCGGTACCCCGGGCAGCATCGACATCCTCTTGGGCGCAGATGTCTGATGTCTACTAGTTCAAGGAGAGGTCATTCATGGACGACCTGATGAACCTCATGCTCAGCGAACCCGCTTGGGCTGGGTAGTCTTCGGTCCAGCCGCCTTGGAACGGGCTGGACACCAACTGCAATCCCTGCATAGCTAGATTACTACTGACCAACCCGTAGAACACAACCTGGAAGAGTTGGTCAAGGACTTTTGGAAGCTGGAAGAAGTTCCCATAGATGAAACCAGAGAAGACGAGTGTAGCCGGCACTACCTGGCAACCTACACTCGCACGCGAGAAGGGCGATACATGGTGCAGATACCCTTCCGACAAAACGCCCCCAGGCAGGGTGACTCCTACCGCTCCGCTCTCCGGCAGTTCTACAGCCTAGAACGCCGGCTTCAGAGCAACCCCGAGCTCCGTGAGAAGTACATCACCTTCATGCGGGAGTATGAAGAGCTCGGACAAATGGAACTGGTTGGTCAACATGGCGACCACCCCAGGTGCTATTACTTCCCACACCTCGCGGTCACTGGCAAGTTCCGTGTGGTTTTCAACGCTTCGGCAAAGACGACAACGGGTGTCTCACTCAATGACACTCAGTTGGTCGGTCCAACAATCCAAGACTCACTGGTCAACGTGATCTTGCGATTCCGGCGCAATCTGGTGGCGCTGACGGCAGACGTGGAGAAGATGTTCCGGCAAGTTTTGGTTGGCCCGGAACATCGGAACTTTCAACGGATTCTCTGGCGAGAATCACCCTCACATGAACTGGTGGTCTTCCGACTAACCACCGTAACCTACGGTATGGCATCCAGCCCATACACTTCTGTGCGATCGATGGTACAGTGCGCACAAGACAACCATACGGTAATTTGGGACCCCACCCGCGCAAGAGTGGCCAAAGAGACGATCGACAACGCCTTTTATGTAGACGACTTACTCACCAGTTGTAACAGCTCCACCGAAGCGACTAACTTGGCTCTCGACATCAATCGGGTGCTCAAGGCTGGGCACTTCCAGCTGCGCAAATGGAACTCAAACTGCGCAGAGGTAATATCTTTCTTGTCTAATGATGTTTCTCCTTCTTTTTCTACAGAGCTCGTCATCGAGTGCCCAACGGCAACTGTTCTTGGACTACGTTGGGATCCGACCACGGACGAGCTCTTCTTTGCTGTGGAAATAGCATCACCGGGACCCACTCCCACAAAACGACGTGTACTGAGCGAGGTTGCTCAGTTATTCGACCCAACTGGTCTACTCGCTCCTGTGGTCATCATCGGCAAGATGTTCATCCAAACTCTTTGGACAGCATGCATTACGTGGGATGCCGCGTTCTCTCCAGACTTAGAAGCTACATGGTATTCCTTCCGGGACGGGCTCTCGTCCCTCAACCACGTCCGCATTCCTCGATGGCTCGGAATGCAGAGCAACCAAACCACTACAATCCATGGCTTCTGCGATGCCAGTTCGCGTGCGTATGCAGCTGTCATCTACCTGAAGACAACATATCTAGACGAAAGGGTCCAAGTCTCGTTGCTGACAGCCCGGACCAAGGTAGCCCCCCTCAAAAGCGCTACCATTCCTCGACTGGAGCTCTGTGCCGCCCACCTCTTGGCGGCTACCTTTGAGAACATACGCCATGCTCTTGGACTACAGAAGGCGCCGTACTATCTCTGGTGAGACTCCAGCATTGTCTTGTGTTGGATACGGAAGGAGCCTTCCAACTTAAAACCTTATGCAGCAAATCGAGTACGCCACATCCAGGAGTTGACTTCCCCCGAGCGGTGGTTTCATGTCCGCTCCGCTCAGAATCCAGCTGATTGTGCCAGCAGAGATCTCGGCGCTGCCGAGCTACTTCGACACTCCCTATGGTGGCAAGGTCCTACTTGGCTGACTACTGGACCCTTGCCGATCCGCCCAGCCGGGCAGCTCCAAGCAGACGATCTGGTGAAAGTAGCTGAAGAACTCAAGACGTCCATCTTCACGGGCGTGGTGTCCACTACTCGCATGGTGACGACTCGTCGACGCGACGGCCTCCTTATTCCATTGACGGAGCGCTTCAGCACCTTGGGACTACTTCTGCGTACAGTCGCCTATATGTTAAGATGGTGGAAAGGGCACCGCCACCTCCTCAGAAAGATAGTGGTTGGAGCTGATGAGATCGACCACGCCTTGGAACGGCTGAACCTCTTGCAACAAGAAGCTACGTTCCCCCAGGAAGTTCAGCAGTTGCGGAACCGTGGCCCACTGTCAAGCAATAGTCCATTGCTGTCACTGAATCCCTATTTGGATACCAAGGGCATCTTACGAGTCGGAGGCCGACTAACACACTCTACGCTACCGGATGAGCAACGCTTCCCGATCGTCTTACCGAAAACTGGAAGTTTGGTTTGGTTACTGATAACTCACACACACAATATCACATTGCATGGTGGAGTGCAGCTCATGCTGTTACGGTAAATTTTACCGCAACAAAAACTTCCCTTCGGCCGTTTTTTCTCCCATTCTTTTTTCTCGTTGTGGCTGCAAAATATTGGCGAAGTTGAGGGCAACCATGGTCTCATCAATCAGTGGTGTACCTAGCCTTATTTTGAAAAGCAACAAAAGCAGGTGTTCGAGTACGACCTTCGAAAACGAGAAGAGCCGGCGGATGAGCCGAAGTAGTAACGAGTCAGGTGGACTCTTACTTACATCAAACAACCAACAAAAACTAAACATCTTACAATTATCATTCTATTTTAAAATTCTAATTAACGTAGCGTAATTTTAACTTTAACTTAAAATAACGTAAATTTGTTTAATGTTAATTTGTTAATGGGTTTTTAACGCGATTAGATTAGTATTGTAGAATTTTTAAAAAGGACTTTATAGTAACGCTCCTCTCTGTATCTCCGAAAATAGTTGTTTAATAATTCACGCTTCGAATCCCGCGCGATAGTTGTAGAGTAGTAGGAAAAAGCCTATTGGAGACTTCTCCTCGATTTTAATTATTTTCAATTTTTCTCGAAAATAGATTTTGTAGAAAAAGGGTCTGAACTCGTCCATTATGTTTCGGCAAGTTTTGGAAACATACCCAACAACTTGTTGAAACTGTGTTTGTGTGCGTGAGAGTAAGTTTTGGCAAGTTTTGGAAACACATCCAACAATTTGTTGAAACCGTGTTTGTGTTTGTGTGAGAGTGAGTATGTTTCGTTAGATCCCACCACGGTTGTTTTCTAGGAGAGCGTCATGCTTCCAGGAAGCCGTGACCGATGATCTCGAAACGAATGGTTGTGTTGTATCGTTGTATGTATGAGTGAACGTTTGGAATGGACGAGGGAAGAAAGATGTTGATGTAAATGAGCTTGGAAGGCACTCTAGCGAGAGCCTTGAAAGCGAAGACAGAAGTTGATAAAAAAAAACAGGAGATCGAGGATTTTTGAAAAGAAAGAAAATCGAGGAGACATCTTTTTTATTTCGTTTTGTTTAAAATTTGGATCGAGTATAATTGGGGACGAAAAACTAGGATTCGAGTCGTGAAGGATTTTAAAAGGAGATAATAGAAAGGAGACAGGAGACAGTAAACAAACATAAGTAGTTCGTGTTTAATTTTGAATATAAATATATATTTATATTCCACCTATCCGTGTTCGAGACGTGCCTTAGTTTTTTTTTTCTTAAAAACTCATTTTTCTTTTGATTCACTTTCCTTTATTTTATTTTGTTGTGTTTCCTTGCCTTTGAGCCGAACGGCCATATTAAATTGTACCACCCCTATTTATTTGAAAAGACTTGGGTTTTAGTCCAGGGATCTTCTGTCCCATGGTTTCCCAAAACAATAAAATAACTACATTTTTTTAAACATAACTCTTTCTTTTTTATTCCATTTATTCGGTTCCTCAAATTCCATAAATTAGTTTTGGAATTTTCTAATTCGGCTTTAGGAAAAAAAATTCCTGGCGCCCACTTTTTTTGCACCCTACTGTACAATCATATAAATTTTCTTCATTTGATAAACTATTTTGATTGCGGAATCAATCAAGTTTATCAAAAGAAATACAAAATTCTTCCACCGAACCCACCCCAGCTGAGCAGCCGTGGTGACAGCTATTCTGATCTAGCTGTTGTTTTCGCATTCGCTTTCGTGTTCTTCATTCGTGGCAGATTGAGTTTTGAGTTACGAGTAGTAAACAAATAGTTAATTATCGTGTCTGTGTCGCCTTCGGTGCGCGTTAAAACCATTTTACTTTTTTTCTTGTTAATTTAATTGCTCGCGGCATTAATTTTTTTTTGCAAATAATTTAACTTAAATTATTTCCTTCCCCCTACCGTATCGTGTACCGTGGAAAAAAGTGTAATAAAGTGGTGCCCAACGTTAAGGGCCCAAAGTGGAAGTTTTTTTTATATTGTATTTATTGTGTTTTTTTCCTTCTCATAAATCTTTTGATTGAAAAAAAAGTTATAATTCTTTCTTTTTTCTATTGGTGTAGTTTTTCCTCTTAAAAATAAAAAGTTGTTGTGGAAAGGAAGCAGAAAAAAACAACGACGAGGGATTCCAGTATCTATCAAAAGAAGTAGTGTAGCAACAGAAGTTTTTTGGTGATATTTTTTTTTATTATTATTAGTGTTTTAAACTTGTTTTTTTTTTTATTCTGTGTTGTCTACTGTTTTTTATTATTTCATACATCCCAAATTTGTACTCTTGTTTTGTGGTGATTTTTTCAAGAAGACATTTTGCCTTGTTTTTTTTTTTGTTAGTAGGTATTGTTTTTGGAACGAAGTTCCTTATCGCGCGTTGTGAAAGGGGGCTAGACGGAAAAAATTCTTACCAAAAGTTGTCACGACACTTTTTGCTATAGTAAACTATTGTAAGATGTGCGGCGTGCGCATGTTTCTTTATCTGTCTGTCTCTCTCTCTCTCTTATAGAAAGCAAGCCAGATATTTTCATTTCTATTTCGCATTGAACAGTGTTGTGTCGCGACGATTATTTTTGTTGAGTGTATACAGGTTTTTTGTACATAATAAATCCTACTATATAATTATTATAAATGTGAAAGTTACGATGTTTGGATGTGTGGATGTTTGTTGCTGACTAACGCCAAAACGGCTAAACGGATCTGGATAAAATTTGGCACAGAGATAGCTTATAGTCTGGAATAGCAGATAGGCTATTTTTATACCGGTAAAATGTATTGTTCCCGTGGGATAGATTTGTTTTAATTTTTGAAATTACACCAGAATGGATGAACGGATCTAAATGAAATTTAGCACAGAGATAGATTATAGTCTGGAATAGCATATTGGCTACTTTTTATCCCGGTAAAATGTATGGTTCCCATGGGATAGATTTGTTTTAATTTTTGAAATTACACCGGAATGGCTGAACTCATCTGAATAAAATTTAATCCAGAGATAGGTTATAGTCTGGAATAGCATATTGGCTACTTTTTATCCCGGTAAAAAATATGGTTCCCGTGGGATAGATTTGTTTTAATTTTTTTGAAATCACACCAGAATGGCTGAACGGATCTGATTGAAATTTAGCACAGAGATAGATTATAGTCTGGAATAGCATATTGGCTACTTTTTATCCTGGTTAAATGTATGGTTCCCGTGGGATAGATTTGTTTTAATTTTTGAAATTATACCAGAATGGCTGAACTCATCTGAATCAAATGTAGTACAGAAATAGGTTATAGTCTGGAATAGCATATTGGCTAATTTTTATCCCGGTAAAATGTATGGTTCCCGTGGGATAGATTTGTTTTAATTTTTGAAATCACACCAGAATGGCTAAACGGATCTGAATGAAATTTAGTACAGAAATAGATTATAGTCTGGAATAGCATATTGGCTACTTTTTATCCCGGTAAAATGTATGGTTCCCGTGGGATAGATTTGTTTTAATTTTTAAAATCACACCAGAATGGCTGAACTCATCTGAATAAAATTTAGTCCAGAGATAGGTTATAGTCTGGAATAGCATATTGGCTACTTTTTATCCCGGTAAAAAATATGGTTCTCGTGGGATAGATTTGTTTTAATTTTTGAAATCACACCAGAATGGCTGAACGGATCTGAATGAAATTTAGCACAGAGATAGATTATAGTCTGGAATGGCATATTGGCTACTTTTTATCCCGGTAAAATTTATGGTTCCCGTGGGATAGATTTGTTTTAGTTTTTGAAATTACACAATAATGGCTGAACTCATCTGAATGTAATTAAGCACAGAGATAGATTATAGTCTGGAATAGGATATTGGCTACTTTTTATCCCGGTAAAATTTATGGTTCCCGTGGGATAGATTTGTTTTAATTTTTGAAATTACACCAGAATGTCTGAACTCATCTGAATCGAATTTAATACAGAAATAGGTTATAGTCTGGAATAGCATATTGGCTACTTTTTATCCCGGTAAAATGTATGGTTCCCGTGGGATAGGTTTGTTTTAATTTTTGAAATCACACCAGAATGACTAAACGGATCTGAATGAAATTTAGTACAGAAATAGATTATAGTCTGGAATAGCATATTGGCTGCTTTTTATCCCGGTAAAATGTATGGTTCCCGTGGGATAGATTTGTTTTAATTTTTGAAATCACACCAGAATTGCTGAACGGATCTGAATGAAATTTAGCACAGAGATAGATTATAGTCTGGAATAGCATATTGGCTACTTTTTATCCCGGTAAAATGTATGGTTCCCGTAGGATAGATTTGTTTTAATTTTTGAAATCACACCAGAATGGCTGAACGGGTCTGAATGAAATTTAGCACAGAGATAGATTATAGTCTGGAATAGCATATTGGCTACTTTTTATCCCGGTAAAATGTATGGTTCCCGTGGGATAGATTTGTTTTAGTTTTTGAAATCACACCAGAATGGCTGAACGGATCTGAATGAAATTTAGCACAGAGATAGCTTATAGTCTGGAATAGCAGATAGGCTATTTTTTATTCCGGTAAAATGTATTGTTCCCGTGGGATAGATTCGTTTTAATTTTTGAAATAACACCAGAATGGATGAACGGATCTGAATGAAATTTAGCACAGAGATAGATTATAGCCTGGAATAGCCTTTTGGCTAATTTTTATCCCGGTTAAATTTATGGTTCCCGTGGGATAGATTTGTTTTAGTTTTTTAATTTACACAAGAATGGCTGAAATCATCTGAATGAAATTTAGCACAGAGATAGATTATAGTCTGGAATAGGATATTGGCTACTTTTTATCCCGGTAAAATGTATGGATCCCGTGGGATAGATTTGTTTTAATTTTTGAAATCACACCAGAATGGCTGAAATCATCTGAATCAAATTTAGTAAAGAGATAGGTTATAGCCTGAAATAGCATATTGGCTACTTTTTATCCCGGTAAAATATATGGTTCCCGTGGGATAGATTTGTTTTAATTTTTGAAATCCCACCAGAATGGCTGAACGGATCTGAATGAAATTAAGCACAGAGATAGATTATAGTCTGGAATAGCATATTGGCTACTTTTTACCCGGTAAAATGTATGGTTCCCGTGGGATAGATTTGTTTTAATTTTTGAAATCACACCAGAATGGCTGAACGGATCTGAATGAAATTTAGCACAGAGATAGGTTATAGTCTGGAATAGCACATAGGTTTCTTTTTGTCACGGTTTAATGTAGGTATGGAATTATAACGCTATAAAAGAAGAAGAAGCTAGATTACGATAGACGACTCCTCAAGCTACAGTCTACTTCTTGATCATCTAAAACTCGAGTGAAGCCGCGGGTAAAGGCTAGTAATAAATATTATTATAACTTAAAAACAATAAAATTTTATTACAATTCCTTCACTAATTAATCGAAAGGAACTTCGTTCCATCCGGGTGTATCTTGACACCTCTCAACTTTTTTTTTCTCGCGTGGGACAGATAGCTATCGTGAAATTTTCTTTTGCGTGTTGTGCGAATCGAGTGGAATTCAGTTGCGTTAATTCCAGTGATAGGTGATAGTTTTATCTAATTGTTTTTTTTCTCGCGTGGGATTCTCGAGTTTATTGTGACATTTTTGGTTTGCAAAATTGAGTGCACATTAAATTGAGTGCATTTCAGTAATATAATAGGTGATATTTTTTTTTCTTATATCTTTTTTCTCGAGTGGAATATATCGCGATACTTATTAATTTAGTTTTGGGATTGGAGTGAAGTGAAATTGTTTTTTTTATTGATAGGATATCATCTAAACATTGCTCTTTGAGGAAATTAATTTTAGGTAGTGGTTTGTAGGAGCTCGTAATTATTTTTTTAAATTTTGTTATTAAATTTGAAGAATTTCGGTTTCCTTCAACGTTTGATTTTTAATTTCTATTTTTGTTCACGGTTCTTGTGTTAGAAAAACTTGCAGTGTTTTCTCGGCGAAGATTTAAATTGAGTTTTTTTTTGTATTAAACATTGATTGAGTTGGAGATTAGTGTGCGAATATTGTTTTTTCTTTTTTTTTAACAACTTTTGTTTACCTTTTAAGTCAATATTTTTACTTATATACCTACCTATTCGAATATTTAAGGGTTACCAAGTTCTTTTAATTTTAAATATGTATTTGTTTTTGTTTCGGTTTTCTCGTGTGTGCTAGTAATTAGTTATTTTTGAATAAATATGGGTATAGGTAGATTAGCTCTGGACGAACTGGCCTACGAGATGAAGGTCAGGGGTTTGAAAGTAGGGTCGGTAGATGAAATGCGAAAAGCATTGAGGTCATCGAGGTTGCTCGTTAAGAGGAACTTGATGGAGGTTAGCATGGTTTACCCGTTTACCGGGTACCCGTGTAGGGAAGTGGGGGGTGAAATTTACTGGTGACTCTAATGGAGCATCAGTGAATTCATTCCTAGAAAGAGTGGAGGAACTTCGTCTGGCTAATGATGTTCCGGACTCCCACCTTTTCAAATCCGCTTCGGAGCTTCTGTCGGGTAGGGCCCTTATGTGGTATAGGACGGTTAGGGAAGATTTAGGAGATTGGCAAGAACTCGTCAAGGAACTCAAAGCGGAGTTCCTTCCTGCGAATTACGTGATCTTCTATTGGAAGAAATAAATCGGCGTTCGCAGGGAAAGGATCAAACTTTCGGTGCGTATCTTACCACTATGAGGACATTGTTCCGAAAATTTTCGGAACCTTTATCAGAGGGAAGAATGTTATCTATATTGAGGAAAAACGTAGACCCCTTTTATCAGGTTCAGATAGCGAGTGCCAAACCAAAGACGGTTAGGGAACTTGCTATCTTAAGTTTTTTACAGACAGTTTTACTCCACCAAGTAGAGGTAGGCATTTGTTGGAACCTGAATGTGGTTACCAACCGAGTTCGTCCGGACAACACCGAGTTGCGTCTGTTGCTCCAGTCCCAGAGAACCCTTTTAGACAGGTAGTTAGGTGTTACAATTGTAACAGAGATGGGCATTTGGCACAAAGCTGTTCTGTGCAAAGGAAGTTACTGATAGGGATGCTTATCCACTACCATTTATTTCGGCGATTTTGGAAAAGCTTCGAAACGCGAAGTACTTGTCCTCATTAGATATTAAATCTGCTAATTGGCAGATTCCAATGGAGGAAGAATCGCGTAAGTACACAGCCTTTACCGTGCCAGGGAGGGGTCTTTTTCAATTTTGTAGTATGCCATTCGGGCTTCATAATTCACCAGCGACATGGCAAAGGTTTATTGACGACGTTCTAGGTCCCGACTTAGAACCGTTCGTCTTTGTGTACTTAGACGACATTATCATTGTCACCGATTTTTTTGAGAAGCACTTAGAAATTCTCAAAGAAGTTTTTAAAAGGTTAGGAGAGGTGGGTTCAAAAGTAGGTAGGGAAAAATGTAATTTTTGTAGGCCTTCTTTGAAATTTCTAGGTTATGTAGTTGTCAGGAACGGGCTTCATGTGGACCCGGAAAAAGTGGAAAGCATGATGAGGATTCCTCCACCGAAAAACGTGAAGGAAATCAGGAGTTTTGTAGGGACTATTTCCTGGTATCGAAGATTCGTGCCAAAAATTTGCAATTTTAGTTAGGCCTCTTACCGATGTCTTAAAGAAAGGTAAGAAATTTGAGTGGACCCAAGAATGTGAGGAGAGTTTTAGGAAAGCCAAAGAGTGTTTGGTTACGGCGATTCTGACATGTCCGGATTTTTCTCGGCCGTTTGTTGTCCAAACAGACGCGTCAGATTTTGGTATCGGGGCCGTACTTTCGCAGGAGTTTGAGAATGGCGAAAAAGCCATTTGTTATTTGAGTCGGTCATTGAATAGAAATGAAAGGAAATACTCTACAACCGAAAAGGAATGCTTGGCGGTTCTTTGGGCGATCGGAAAGTTACGGCCGTATCTCGAAGGTGTTCGATTTACGGTTGTGGCTCATCATCACTCACTGATCTGGCTTAGCAATCTTAAGGATCCGCAGGGTAGGTTAGCTCGTTGGGCCATTCGGCTCCAACAATTTGATTTCAAGATCATCCATCGAAAGGGCAAAGAACATGTCGTTCCTGATATGTTGTCGCGAGGAGTCCCCGAAGTAGCCGGTGTCTCGGAAGCGGACTCGGACCCTTGGGGGTCAGAATGAAATCTCAGGTAGAAAAGAGCCCGTTAGAATACCCATCCTGGCGAGTTGAGGATGGGCGGCTCTATAAACATGTTAGGGTGAACCATATTGTTGTTCGCAACGAGAATTTGGAGTGGAAATTAGGTGTAGGGAAAGGTGATAGGGCAAAGATTTTAAACGATTGCCATGATCCTCCGCTTTCAGGACACATGGGCGTTAAAAAGACTTGCTAGGGTAGTAGAAAAATATTACTGGCCCAAAATGAGGAGTGACATAACAAAATATGTTAGGTGTTGTAAGACTTGCCAAAAAGTGAAACCGGTGAATGAGAGGCCAGCTGGTCTTATGACCGAGAGGGTGGGAAATTCGCAACCGTGGGATATGATTTGTGTGGACTTAGTTGGTCCACTTCCGAAGTCGTCGCGCGGTTTTATATATATTTTAACGGTCGTCGATTATTTTAGTAAATTTCCCCTGTTCGCGTTACGGTCCGCAACGGCGAAAGCGGTTTGTCGAGAATTGGAAGAAACGTTTTTCTTCTCTTCGGTGTTCCAAAGTGGATCGTCTGTGACAACGGTCTCCAGTTCCGTAGCAAGGAACTGAAGACGCTTAGTGAAGCGTACGGGTCACAACTTCGGTATACGGTGCATTACCATCCACAAGCAAATCCTGCGGAGTGCATCAATCAAATTATTAAGACTACGCTCCGAGCGTATGTCTCCGAAAACCAGCGGATTGGGATATGCAACTGGCGAAAGTGGCCTGTGGTATCCGAACTTCGCAACATGAGGTGTTAGGTGTTTCGCCATACTTTGTGAATTTTGGTAGGAACATGGTAACTAGTTGCCATGATGTAGGGCTTAGAGATAGTGATAGGGACCAAGATAGAGGGGATACTGTTAGGCAGTTTCAGAAACTGAGACAGGAGATAGCTAGGAAGTTGGAAGCGGCGGGAAATAAGACCGCTAAAACTTGTAATTTGAGGAGAAGAGACATACAGTTTCAACCTGGTGATCTCGTTTGGCGTAGGAATTATGCCTTGTCCGATGCGGCAAATTATTTTGCGGCCAAATTAGCGACCAAGTTTGTTGGTCCATTTAGGGTCTGTAGGAGGGTCTCACATTGGACATACCTCCTGATAGACGATAAAGGGAAGGATCGAGGGACGTGGCACGTAAAGGATTTAAAGCCATTTATTGACACTTAGTCAAAAGTCCCTTAATCTTTCTTTTAAATCGTAATTTTTTTTATTTTGTTTGTTTTTTTTGGTAAATTGTCCAATTTTATATTTTCAATTCGTGCCACTAACTCTTTTTTTCTTTTTTTCTTTTTTTTTCTATTTTTCTTTTTTTAATATGATGGTAACCCTGGGTTGTGTTGTTCACCTTGTAGTTTTACCCTCCAATCCTGGCCGAGCCTTAAGAAATGGTTTATTTTTCTTGAAAAGTAAACACATTTCTTGGGAGGTAAGGGTGGAATTTGATTCGGTAAATTTTACCGCAACAAAAACTTCCCTTCGGCCGTTCCTTCTCCCATTCTTTTTTCTCGTTGTGGCTGCAAAATATTGGCGAAGTTGAGGGCAACCATGGTCTCATCAATCAGTGGTGTACCTAGCCTTATTTTGAAAAGCAACAAAAGCAGGTGTTCGAGTACGACGTTCGAAAACGAGAAGAGCCGGCGGATGAGCCGAAGAAGTAACGAGTCAGGTGGACTCTTACTTACATACATCAAACAACCAACAAAAACTAAACATCTTACAATTATCATTCTATTTTAAAATTCTAATTAACGTAGCGTAATTTTAACTTTATCTTAAAATAACGTAAATTTGTTTAATGTACAAAATGGGTTTTTAACGCGATTAGATTAGTATTGTAGAATTTTTAAAAAGGACTTTATAGTAACGCTCCTCTCTGTATCTCCGAAAATAGTTGTTAAATAATTCACGCTTCGAATCCCGCGCAATAGTTGTAGAGTAGTAGGAAAAAGCCTATTTGAGACTTCTCCTCGATTTTAATTATTTTCAATTTTTCTCGAAAATTGATTTTGTAGAAAAAGGGTCTGAACTCGTCCATTATGTTTCGGCAAGTTTTGGAAACATACCCAACAACTTGTTGAAACTGTGTTTGTGTGCGTGAGAGTAAGTTTTGGCAAGTTTTGGAAACACATCCAACAATTTGTTGAAACCGTGTTTGTGTTTGTGTGAGAGTGAGTATGTTTCGTTAGATCCCACCACGGTTGTTTTCTAGGAGAGCGTCATGCTTCCAGGAAGCCGTGACCGATGATCTCGAAACGAATGGTTGTGTTGTATCGTTGTATGTATGAGTGAACGTTTGGAATGGACGAGGGAAGAAAGATGTTGATGTAAATGAGCTTGGAAGGCACTCTAGCGAGAGCCTTGAAAGCGAAGACAGAAGTTGATAAAAAAAAACAGGAGATCGAGGATTTTTGAAAAGAAAGAAAATCGAGGAGACATCTTTTTTATTTCGTTTTGTTTAAAATTTGGATCGAGTATAATTGGGGACGAAAAACTAGGATTCGAGTCGTGAAGGATTTTAAAAGGAGATAGGAGAAAGGAGACAGGAGACAGTAAACAAAGATAAGTAGTTTGTGTTTAATTTTGAATATAAATATATATTTACCATTTCAAAATATATATTTATATTCCACCTATCCGTGTTCGAGA
The DNA here is from genome assembly GCA_916050605.2 of Platycheirus albimanus. Classification (NCBI taxonomy): domain Eukaryota; kingdom Metazoa; phylum Arthropoda; class Insecta; order Diptera; family Syrphidae; genus Platycheirus; species Platycheirus albimanus. The sequence continues at coordinate 174,797,819 of OU696696.1, forward strand.
CGTGCCTTAGTTTTTTTTTTCTAAAAACCCATTTTTCTTTTGATTCACTTTCCTTTATTTTATTTGATTGTGTTTCCTTGCCTTTGAGCCGAGCGGCCATATTAAATTGTACCACCCCTATTTATTTGAAAAGACTTGGGTTTTAGTCCAGGGATCTTCTGTCCCATGGTTTCCCAAAACAATAAAATAACTACATTTTTTTAAACATAACTCTTTCTTTTTTATTCCATTTATTCGGTTCCTCAAATTCCATAAATTAGTTTTGGAATTTTCTAATTCGGCTTTAGGAAAAAAAAATTCCTGGCGCCCACTTTTTTTGCACCCTACTGTGCAATCATATAAATTTTCTTCATTTGATAAACTATTTTGATTGCGGAATCAATCAAGTTTATCAAAAGAAATACAAAATTCTTCCACCGAACCCACCCCAGCTGAGCAGCCGTGGTGACGGCTATTCTGATCTAGCTGTTGTTACACTTTTTTTTCGCATTCGCTTTCGTGTTCTTCATTCGTGGCAGATTGAGTTTTGAGTTACGAGTAGTAAACAAATAGTTAATTATCGTGTCTGTGTCGCCTTCAGTGCGCGTTAAAACCATTTTACTTTTTTTCTTGTTAATTTAATTGCTCGCGGTATTAATTTTTTTTTTTGCAAATAATTTAACTTAAATTATTTCCTTCCCCCTACCGTATCGTGTACCGTGGAAAAAAAGTGTAATAATGCTCCAGACTCTTCGGCAGAAGTACTGCATTCTACATGGTCGTCAAGTAGTACGGACTGTGCTACACAAATGCGTCACCTGTCGACGCCAACGTGGGACACTGATACGTCAACAGATGGTTCCTTTACCTAAACACAGGGTAAGGGCCGCCCGCCCCTTCCTGGCTTCTGGAGTGGACTACTGTGGTCCGTTCATCTTACGGGTGGGAACGAAGCGATCCCGCACTACCATGAAGGCTTACCTAGCAGTCTTCGTATGCATGGCCACAAAGGCTGTGCATTTGGAGGTTATTGAAGACCTCTCCTCGCAGGCCTTTCTAGATGCTTTTACGCGATTCACAAGCAGGCGTGGACCCTGCCCAGACTTATACATCGATAATGGGACGGCTTTTGTTGGTGCAAACCGGCACTTAATAGAAGACTTGGCGGCCTTTACGTGCCACTACAATCAGCAGGCGATGGCAAATGGAGGAACAACATGGCACTTTATCACGCCTGGAGCTCCCCATCAACGTGGCTTATGGGAAGCTGCAGTCAAATCCGTCCCGGTGGGGTCCCAATCCTTGTGGTACCATCAACTCTATACTTTGGCAGCCCGCATCGAGGCGTGTCTCAATTCACGTCCTCTGGTTCCACTACATGATGATCCTGAGGACAAGCTAGCCCTGACGCCAGGGGACTTTTTAATTGGTAGTCCTCTCATTGCGGTCCCTGAGCCCGAAGTGGGCGACGTACCACTGAACCGACTCAAGCAGTACCAGTGGTTGAGGAAGGTGCATCAAGACTTATGGAAACGATGGGGTGACGAGTACCTGGTGACACTTCAGACACGCAGCAAGTGGGAAAAGCGCGAGGCCGATCTACAAATGGGCGACATTGTCGTCATTCGTCACGAGAACCTCCCTCCAACTCATTGGCGACTTGGACGGGTGATTGCTGTTCACCCAGGCAGTGATGCACTGGTTCGCAATGCAACGATTCGCACTCCCCAAGGGGAATGTCGGCGACCGGTACAGAAGTTGTGCCGACTAGTGGACACTTAACTGAATTTTCCATAACAAAATTTTTACAACATTTTTCAACATTACACCAACTCTTCGGAGTCGGATCCTTTTGGGCCATCCATTATATGGCTCCTTGTACACTCGTACTCTCCGGAGTCGGATCCTTTTGAGCCATCCATTATATGGCTCCTTGTACACTCGTACTCTACAGAGTCGGATCCTTTTCTGACCATCTACATTTATGATGAGCTCAACTCACCACAACATTTCTTTGAACCCAAGGGTTCAACCGGGCAGGATGTTCGGTCAATATCCCATTGACCTAGAAATGGGACCTTGGAATTCAACGGCAAGAAGACCCAACGCCCGTCGCTGACGTCGCGCATTGGGTACGGCAACGGCGATGAATTACACATCACATTCCATTTATTAGCACCATGCATACGGTTGCTATTTGGTTTGGATCTTCTTCTTGCCTCCCGCCCACCACAATCGTCACACCAAATTCTATGCGCCGCATATGCTCCCATTATGCGCCATAGAATTAAATTATCAACGTTTCAATGACACAGTCCACCAGATACTTTTCTACGGTAGCGATAGCCAGGCATGGATATTAGCTAGCAGCCAGATAAGAGATACATACTGGCTGCTACAAAGTATATTGGGATACAATGGGTATGACTGAACTGTCTCGTCGCCCACTCATGCAATGGCCTGGAGTACGGATATTTGATACCTCGCGTCGCCAATGGATTGTTCGATCGTCTGTATTTATGATGGATAAATACTGCATCGAAGGCGACCACCTTATCAGTCAACAGAGAGTGAAAATGAGCCCTCAACGGATTTTAATGGCTATCGCTGGAGTGGGTACGATATTTCTGGTGTTCCGATGGATGTCTAAGGCCTGGGCCTGGTACCAGCTATTGGATTCGTTCCATCTATGGGACTTCTAATCGTGGGACGATGCTGAGACAGCACTTCAGAGCCGTGGCGCAATTCTTGGAATGGACACGAAGCTGCCTGGGTCTTGGTCGTGGCTTCAGATGGAGAAGCAATCAGAGAGTCTTACTTCAACAGTCAACAGACGTGGTTACGTTCTATTTTGTACTTGTTCGTGGAACCTTTTATTTGTAATTTCTCATTTTAATAAATATCGTTTTAATAGACTGTAAATCCAATCACTGTGTCGTTTTTAATTTATTGGTGGAAATTGGTCACTGGAAACTATTTGGACTTTTCAGAGCGGCAGATAATTGCACGGAACTGAGTTATCGTTCGTAAGCTAAATACCCGACAACAATAATTCAAAGATTGTTAGAGCTTGTGCTCTAAAATCCAGACCCAATAAACCAAACCTATACTTAGCTGAGTTTTCAGACCAGATGATAGTACAAGAAATCCTGAACAAGTCTCACAAGTTAAAGGGGACGGCGATCTTCATCCACAGAGATGTACCACCAGCCACTGTTAGACAACAGGGAATTTTATCAAAGATAAAAAGAAAGATCATCTCACAATCAGGGGCGTCAAAAAGAACCGCTTGCTTCTCCGAGACAAAATGTTTTACTGGCAAGAGGAGAGTGGCCTGACGTTGGATGGTCGATGTAGTTTCTTGGCCCTAAAGGAGATGTATGATTTTGATTTCTTGCAATGGTTCAATAATTCTGCATCTGACAATCAAGTCGTAAGATTGGACTCTCCAGAGGAAAACTCTCGATGACTACGTCGCTGCAACTCCTCGGATAGTAACATAAGTATCAATAGCGTATTTTTAGGCATTAGAACTGTTTGCTACAAAATAGCAGGTCTTGCGAGGAAAACTCTTTAAGATTCGGTTGTATGCAATGGTAAGCGATGTGATAAAGTCATCAGTGGCATACTTAAAAAAATCAAAAGGAATACGGTCATCACCAGGGGTTTATTTATTTTGAAGTTCGCTATAACTTCTTGAACTTCCTGGATTTTAAAGGGAGCATCTAGAAACTCATCCAGGATTAGAGGGTCAGCATATGGGACCAGCAAAGAAATTATCTCTGGATTGAGGAGACTACTGAAGTGGCTCTTTAGTGTTGATGCTTCAAGGCCTAGAGCGATGATTTTTCTTCTGCCGAAATCGGTGGAACAACGAGTACTATTGATGACTTCAATATTATTTCTCTCAAGATCTGCCTTTTTCGTGCAACACATTTGTTTAAATTCACTGTTATATCTAGATTCCTTCTTTAAAATCGCTTAGAATATTATTTCACACTCCAGAAGTAAAGCAGTAATCTATTACCCAGAACAAGCCGTACCTCTAACAAAAGTGAACTCCCCATCGGGTTCTCCTGAGCTGCTACCATTCCAGACATGACAGTCAAATGCATCAGCAAGTTCCAAAAATTTTTCACCCTTATTATCACAGACTGCATCCTTAGATTTACGATTTAAGTTTAAGTGCGGAAGATGTGTACTCACAAAACTATTTTGCGACACCCCAATTCTGCCATTAAAATCGCCAATAAGCATTAGATTTGTCGTATCAACCTCCTGCAGTGTTTCGTTTAGTTATTCGAAATCCCTTTGCCAGTGATTGCAGTTTAAATAAACAGGTATTATATGCATCTTGCCATTGCCAATTTCAATATCCAATAAATACGATTCTCCAGATCATTTCCAATCGACACACATCAAACCTTTACGATATCCAAACAGTTCACCACCACTACCTCGACCGAAATTCGCTGTTCTAGTTGCATGGTTTGATCTTATTTCATAATTAAAAAATACTTTCTTAAAACTATTCTCTTCATTTTCTAATAAATGAGTTTCATACAGAATAAAAATATCAAAATTTTGAATATATTTAAAAAAGTTAACAAATAATAATTTATTTTTTAATCCTGATACGTTGTAACTTAATATACTAATGTTTCTTATAAAACTACTTTCATTCTGGTAGACAACAGAACCTCATGTCTCGTGTAAACGCCTATTACTTGTGCTTGCACCCAAATTAAGAACTGGTTGTTGACTTGCCACCCTGTGAGCTAAGACGTCAGTTTCGTTGGCAGTGTCGATGACATTTGATGACATTTGGTACGCATTGTTTATTTTAAGATGTTCATTCAGTAAATTATATAAGTTGGGAATGTTTTCAAAAATTCTTGCTAAAGTGTTAAGACCATCATTTTCACCACACATCAAGCCTTTTGCAGAATCCCAAGTAAAATGTTTACCTTCCACCAGCAATTTGTCGTCCCGGACAACTTTTTTCTTCTTCGGATCCTTGTCATGTAGCACCTTTCGTATCCGCAAGAGTTTTGCTCGCTTTTGACGAACATTAAATGGCAAATCCTTATCATCTTCAAGATAACAGTTGCCATTCGCGTATTGTGGCTTCTTACACTGAAAGCGGATTCAACGATAGAATCAGGATTGCTCTCATTTAAAAGCCCGAAACAAATAGATTTGGGAGATTCGCATGCATCAGCATTGGGGAACAGATAATGCATAAGTTAGAGTTTGCAACCAAGAAGGCGGCGAAAACATATAACCTTAGACGAAGGGATGTCCAATTCCTTCCCAACGAATTGGTTTGTCGACGAAACTTCATCTTATCTAATGCAGCGAATTATTTCACCGCGAAACTAGCGCCTAAAATCGTAGGCCCGTTTCGAATCAAGAAAAGAGTATCTGCGTGAACCTATATATTCGAGGATGACAATGGCAAAAACAGAGGTACCTGGAACGTAAAGGACCTCAAACCTTATAGCGACGACCCGAAAAAAAGATCTTGCATTTAGTCGCGTAGCATGAACGAGTTGCGCTTAGTGATACTGAGAGCTTAACAGCTCTGTGATGTTTATAAACTCTCGCGTAGAGCGATTGAGTTCTAGCTTTATTGTTTGGTCGTGTTTGTTCTCCAAAGTCGTGTTGTTTAACCTTTCTTTCTTGCTAGGTAAGGGTGGGATGTGTTAAGGTAAGAGTAACCGCAACAAAAGCTATTCCTTTGTGGTTCTTAAAACCTCTTTCTGATCGTGTTGTGTCGGTCACGGTCTGACTCTTAAAACCTGTTTTCCGCTCCATCCTATCCATTCCTATTTTCCGACCCACATTTTGAATCCGTTGTTCTCTAAGAGATTTGAGAGTAACTCAGAGAGGATGACAAAGCAGGTCCTTGTCTTCTGTGTTGAACCAGCGTGCTGAGCCAGCGGATGAGCTCAGAATGACGCGCGTCATTCTATCATGTCGAGCCAGTGGATGAACTGGAGACTCGCACGCATAATGTAGAAAGCGAGGAAGCTAATAATTAACAAGCTTTCCTGGATATAGAAGGAGCTTTTAACAACGTCGAAACATCTGCAATCGCAAATGCACTCTCAAGTCTTAAGGTAGATGACTCACTTGGCGAATTGGTCGACCAAATGCTGATAAGCAGGGTGATCAACTCAAAACTGGGTGTAACATCTGCAAGACGTGTAGGGAAAACTTTCTCGCCGGTACATACATTTATTGTACGCAACTGGTGCCATCTATTTGAGAAACCTCACAGTTACTCACCCTGTGCTGAACGCACTTATTAAAAATCCACCAGGAAAAGATTCCACAGTCAGATTCCAATTTCATAAATGGAACCCACTTCCAGAATGGAATCCACTTCCAGAAAGGAGTCCACTAATTTCCAATTGTAAATAATTATCCGAGACATGCGCAGACCACCATTTTGATGGAAGCGTTTTAAAGCAATATGACACTAGTACGCACTCGTGCGGAAATTATGCTCCGTCAGCACTTAAATAGCAGTAAAAAAGTTCATACCGGTAAGGAAACCAAATGTATTCCCGGGAGGGTTAGGGAATTTCGGTCTAGCAGAGAAACCGTCAGATAGCTGTCAGCTGCACCCGATCAAAAATTAAAGACCATGTAAACCGTTTTCGGGTAAGATAATGTTGCCAAGATGTTGAGTTGTTCCATCAAAGTATAGTCGAACTAACTCAGTAGCAACTTTGTGGTGGTACACAAACAAAGTAACCTTACTTGTCATACAGACTGTTCATTTGAGCTTAAGATCATAAACCATTATTGTATTGCATAACTAATTAGTTTTATGTAAAGCGGGATTATAAGATGATGATCATTAGCTTAGAAAAGAAGAAAAAGAACCGTAGAAACAGATCAGGCGATCAAGAATTTATTAGTCAGAACACAGTTCAGTTTCAAGTTCAAGTTTAAGCGCACAAGACATCACTCATCCATTTGCATTAACAAATCAAATCATTGTACGTCATCATTAATTAAATTGAATAAAGAATAGTTTTAATTATATGAATTGGCGAATGAGTTTTTATGTTCGCACAAATATAACGATTCCATCGTTATAACTGGTGACCCCGAGTTAAGCAAAAATATTAATCGCAACCTTTGAATAAACCTTCAACCCACGTGCGTGAAATAAATCACACGCCGACTCAAAAGAAGTCAGGTTGAAAAGAAGCCAATTAATTCAATCACATCATTTAACTAAAGCATTCCACAACAATACTTGAAGTCGACTTAACTATTTGGAACACCACACAATACCCGACCAGAAGAAGTCCACACAGCTAAAATTATAACAGCCACCAGAGTGTATCCAGAAAATAACCATATACAAATATCAAATTTACATTGTAAGGTAAGAGTGTTAGCTTGTGCTCTTGGGATTCAACGTACATAAATAACTAGAAACATAGTTTACAAAACTTAAGATTTATTCTACGGTTCTTTTTCAAAAAAAAAAAAAATTTTTCTTCCTCTATAAAACATTTTTTTTAAAACATAAATCCACAACATAATACTAGGCAGTTCAAAATCCAATATGACTGATGATAAAAATGCTACGTCCGGCATGACCCAACCACCACCACAACAACAAGCACCACAACCACCACCACCATTGTCACCTCCTCCACCAAGTGAATTCCTTGAAAGCCCACATATCGATTCAATGCGCGTTCGTTTGCCACCCTTTTGGAACGCCAACCCATTAACGTGGTTCATTCAAGCTGAAGCACAATTTTCAGTTTTCAAAATTACTAGCCAAGAGACAAAATATTGCCTCACAGTAGCCGCTCTCCCAATAGATAGTTGTGATTCAGTCATAGATATTTTGACAAACCCTCCAGCCTCAGAAAAATATGAAAATCTAAAGAAAGCCTTAGTAAAAAGACATTCCGTCTCAGAAATAAAGAGGTTAGAAGCTCTTGTGGAGAAGGTCGATCTTGGGGATCGAAAGCCTTCTGAAGTATTTAGATCCATGAAACAGCTTGCCGGTAATTCTTTTAATGATGAAATAATTAAAAATCTCTGGATGCGTCGATTACCTCAGTTTATTAACATAACCCTGCTTTCGGTAGGTGACAAGGCTCTCGATGAACTGACATCACTGGCAGATAAAATTTTCGAAGCTTCGCAATCCCAAAGTGCTAGTATTTATAGCATTTCTACACCTCACACCCCGGCTCTACCCAAAAATAATTCGAACGAAATAGAATCTCGTTTAGAAAAGATAGAATCGATGATAGAATCACTCAGTTTTCGATCTCGACCGCGATCGCGTAGCACATATAGAAATCGAACTCCAAACAACACCAGTAGAACAAGGTTCAATCATTTTCAAAACAGCTCAATCTGCTGGTTTCACAGACGCTACGGCGCAAGAGCTCGAAAATGTGACAAGCCTTGCAGTTATGTGAAACCAACAGGAAGAGCTGATAGCCAAAACAATTCGCACGCATCAACCTCAAATGCCCCAAACTAAACTCACCCACCGTTGGCGCGGCAAACAGTGGGAATATAACGAATCGCCGCCTTTTTATTCGAGATAGAATAAATAATCTTACATTTTTGATCGATACTGGTGCAGATTTATCTGTCATACCATACAACAAAAAACAACATTCAAATACACTTCCAAATACAACCATTTTACTTTCAGCCGCCAATGGAACCACAATCAATACTTTTGGTACTAAGCTTATGAAATTAAACATTGGACTCAGGCGCGACTTCATTCACAGTTTCATTCAAGCTTCAGTGAGTCGTCCCATAATAGGGGCTGATTTTTTAAATAAATTTGGTCTTCTGGTAGATCTTCAAAACAAAAGATTACTAGACCCCAAAACAAATTTGCAATGCAAAGCTGATATAAGCACGCTCAATATACCCACTATATTGCATTTTACACTAGAGAACAAATGGGGGAAAATTCTTCCAAAATACCCTTCTTTAGTTGAACCCCCAAACTACTTTGCACCAGTAAAACACTGCATAGTCCACCACATAGTCACAACCGGACCACTTCCATATGCCCGTCCACGTCGACTTCACCCTTCACGACACGCCGCTGCAAAAACAGAATTTGAACACATGGTTAACATAGGACTGTGTAGAATCTCTGATTCACCCGCTTCATCACCACTCCACATGGTAAAAAAGAAAAATAATATCGACTGGAGACCTTGCGGGGACTACCGTAGACTAAACGCCATCACCGTACCCAGTCGATACCCTATTTCGCATATCCATAATTTCTCAATGAACGCACGCGGATGCAAAATTTTTTCTAAAATTGATATTATAAGAGCATATCACTTGATCCCTGTAGCTCCCGAAGATATTCACAAGACAGCCATTACAACTCCATTTGGCTTATATGAGTTCTGCAGAATGCCTTTTGGGCTGCGCAATGCAGCTCAAACCTTCCAACAGCTCATTGCTAAAATCTGCTCAGACTTTGATTTTGTTTTCTCATATATTGATGACATTTTAGTCGCAAGCAAAGATGAAGATAATCATAAACTTCATCTCGAATTGCTTTTCGAAAGACTTTCAGAGCACGGAGTTACAATTAACACATCAAAGTGCACATTTGGCGTAGAAAAGTTAGAATTTCTTGGCCATGAAATCAGTGCCGACGGCATTATCCCCTCAAAAGAACGAGTAAACGTCATTCTCAACTTTCCACAACCTGCTTCTGTAAAGCAATTGCAACGCTTTATCGGCATGATCAATTATTACCATCGGTTCATACCCAAATTAGCGGAAATGTTAGCGCCAATGCACGAGCACATGGCCACATTGAATAAAAAGCCTAAACTTATTGCATTCAATTGGCCAGATCACCTGAACGAAGCGTTCAACAAGGCAAGACATTTGCTCTCGAATGCAACTCTATTGGTGCACCCAAAACCGGACGGTGAATATGCCATAACCACCGACGCTTCCAACGGAGCAGTAGGTGCCGTTTTACAACAAAAAAATGAAGACATGTGGGAGCCCCTTTCATTTTTCTCAAAAAAATTGTCCAAAACAGAAACTAAGTACTCTGCTTTTGATCGAGAACTTCTCGCGATTTTTCTCGCCATAAAGCATTTTAGATATTTTGTGGAAGGTCGCAACTTCATCATATTCACGGACCACAAACCACTCACTCACGCTTTAGCATCTAAGACAGAGAGAAGTCCTCGACAAGCACACCACCTTGATTTCATATCTCAATTCACTACAGACATACAACACATTAAAGGTAAGGAAAACATAGTGGCAGATACTCTCTCACGCCTGCATGAGTTCGACATATCAGAGAATGAAAAACACAATTTAGATCTCAAAACGATAGCCAAAATGCAAATATCAGACAGTGAGCTAACTAAACTTTTGACAAATAATAAAAAACTCTCAAAATTCGTTCTTGAGGAGTTTAATTTCCCTGATTTCAAAATCATGTGCGAAACTTCAACAAAAAAAAACAGACCTTACGTACCTTACCCTCTGCGAAATCAAATATTTCACAAGCTTCACAACCTCTCACACCCGAGTATACGGGCTAGTAGAAAATTAGTTTCCGAACGATATTTCTGGCCGGAAATGAATAAAAACATAACACTTTGGGCAAAATCATGCGTGGCTTGTCAAAAGGCAAAAGTTCACAGACACACAAAATCAAGTTTAGGAAGATTCAACATTCCATCGGGACGTTTTGAACATATCCACCTTGACATATGATTTGGATTCAACCACAAAAATAGATAAATTCCCAAAAAGAACTGAACAATAAATTTTAATATAGGACAAATAAATTTAATTGAATTATTCGTGATACTTAGTTATTCTTCTGGGCACGGTGTGGTTGGTGATATGGTCAAGATCCAAAACGAAAGTGAACGAGCTGATAAAGCCATCAGTTTTGTATCGATGAATGCAGCCTCTCTTAAGCAATGTATTAATTACAGACAGAGATGTATGTGCAGCTGGAGCGGGAGAGTAATTAAATTCACCACACCACACCTTTTTCCAGTACAATACAAACGCAATTTGAATAATAATAAATAATAATATAACAACTCAATTAATAATTTGCAGGTTTACAGAAGAAATGAAACAATGAGATCACGACAAAAAAAACAAGAATGAGAACAAACATATGATTTGAAATTAAGAGACCAAGTTTTTTTAAGGTACCGTATGTAGTAATTTAACTTTAAGATGATAATTCAATAGAGTATACCAAATTATAAAGATGTAGGAAAAGTACTATTTACATTAACCAGGGTTGCAAATGAAGCAAACTAACATTAAATAGAAATCAACTTAGTATGTGAGAAATGAACGATCAAATAACATTTAAATCATAATAAATAATAATTAATAAATCGTTAATATTATAATTCTAATTAATTATAATTAAAAATGTTGTTGAGTCTTGAACATCCCGGCCCCCCTGGAACAAGTTTCAGGACATCGGTAGTAGCGCTAACTTTGATATTGGGCGCATGAATGTTCCAGCTGCGGTTTTCACGGTTACAACTCGTACTTGTTGGTCGGCGCCAGGGTTGACAGAAATTATTCTACCCAAAATCCATTTTGTGGGTGGTAAATTTGGTTCCTTGATTACCACTAAGTCCCCAGATTTAAAATTGGTTGTAATCTTTTGCCACTTCGGTCGTTCTTGTAACGTTGTAAGGTACTCAAGATGCCATCTTTTCCAGAATCCCTGTACCAGATTTTGTATATGATTCCAATGAGATAGGCGGTTCGTTGGAGTCTCTAAAACGCTTGGCTCTGGAACAGCTGTCAGAGGTTCACCTATTAAAAAATGAGATGGCGTTAACGGATTCAAATCACAATCAGACATAGAACAGATAGGACGAGAATTAACTACCGCTTCTACTTGGGTTAGCAACGTATATAATTCTTCATATGTTAAAATTGTATTGCCAATAACACGGCGTAAATGCGTTTTTACAGACTTAACGCCAGCCTCCCATAAACCACCAAAGTGTGGCGCAGAAGGAGGGATAAAATGCCAAGTTGTATCGTCCTTGGCAAGAGTGGCAGTTATGGCATCGTTGTGTGATTGTGCCATAACCAATTTGTGCATCTCCGTGAGGCACCGGCGAGCTCCTTGAAAATTTGTCCCGTTGTCACTGTACATATTTGTACACTTGCCACGACGAGAGACAAATCTGCGATAGGCTGCGAGGAAGGCATCAGTAGTAAGGTCACTCACCAGCTCCAGGTGAATAGCCTTAGTAGACATGCATACAAACAAGGCAATATATGCCTTCGAAGTTTTAGCATTGCGACAGCGGGACAATTTCATCGTTAGTGGGCCTGCGTAATCACATCCGGTGTTTGCAAATGGCCGACTTGGTTGGATACGATATGAAGGCAAATTTCCCATCATCTGTTGACTGGTCTGCTTTCTCTGCATAAAACATTTTTTGCAATCATGGATGATTTTTCGAATTAGGTTTCGACTACCCATAATCCAAAATTCTAGCCGGACAAAGGCGAACGTTTCGGATATTCCAGCATGCATGTATCGTTGATGAATATCTGTAATGATGAGACTAGATATTAGATTATGTTTCGGTAAAATTATAGGGTGTTTTATGTTATACGATACACAGGCATTTTTAATTCGTCCACCAATTCGAAGCAATCCATCATCGTCTAGAAATGCTGAATATCTTATGAGTTTTGATTTTAAAGGAAGTTGGTTTGTTGACTTTAGATGATTGATATCATTTTTAAACGAATTCAGCTGAATATGTTTTATAATTGCGATTTTCGCACTACGAATTTCCGCGTAATTTAGTCCATGAGAAACTCGAACAGAAGTTGATGGTTTTAAATTAGACACGAACCTCAAAACGTATGCAGCTACTCTAAGCAGTCGGAACCACGACGAAATCTTCTCAGTAAGGTCGTCAAAGACATGTCTATCAAACGACGTGACCAGTACATGCCTTGCGAGCGACTTCTCCTCCCTTTTTACCAATGTTTGATCCGATATATTTTCTGATAGATTCGATTTTGGCCATTGTTCTTCAGGCCCAGTCAGCCAGCTTGGACCTCTCCACCACAAAGGGTGTTCGAAGATAACCGAAGGTGGCACACCACGTGTAGCACAATCCGCAGGGTTGGATTCTGAGGGAACATACCGCCATGAACTTCGGGGTAACGTCTCCAAAATTGTAGCCGATCGGTTCGCGACGAAAGTTGTCCAGCGACGAGGAGGCGAAGCGAGCCAATGTAGCACAATTTCTGAGTCGCACCATGCTAATGTTCTATTTATCTTGGCAATAACCGACGATCGCACCAAGTTAATCAACCGAGCTAGTAGTAAAGCACCGCACAGTTCCAGTCTTGGAATGGAGATAGGTTTGATCGGGGCAACCTTTGTTTTTGCTGCGACGATAGTTATATCTACGGTACCATCAGGCAATTTTGAAAGTGCATATACTACAGCGGAGTAGGCAAGTGACGACGCGTCCGAAAAACCGTGGAGTTCAATTGTATCTTCGAATGAGAACATATTTCGCGGAACCCGAACTTGTTCGAAACATGACAGTTGTTTGCGGTAGTTTAACCATTCATCAGACAGTTCAGAAGGAAGGGGATCGTCCCAACCTATTTTCACCTCCGAAGACCAAAGTTTTTGAAACATTATTTTAAAAAGAATAACCGAAGGTGCAAGAAGCCCTAAAGGGTCAAAAATGCGTGCTATTTCAGATAGCAAAGTTCTTCTCGTGAGCACAGGAGGTGAGTCAGGCAAATTTACGCGATATGAAAATACGTCAGCGGCAGGATTCCAAAACATTCCTAAAATTTTAATTAATGGCTGTGACTGTTCGGGATCAAAAAATGAATGTTCGCAATCTTCGGGATTTAGCTCACCAAGCAATGTCCAACAATTGGAACTCCACTTTTTAAGGTTTAAACCCGCTTCACACAATAACGCGATTAACTCATATTTTAATTCTAACAACTTTTCGATTGAATTTGTTCCTGTCATTATATCGTCGACATATACATCTTTTATCAAAACCCGAGCAGCGTTTGGGTATTTCGATTTGTAATCATCCGAAAGTTGTTGTAAAACCCGAACAGATAAAAATGGAGCCGAAGCGGTACCATACGTTACTGTTTTCAAACGATAGTGCTGAATTTCATCACTAGGAGACTGACGCCAAACGATTCGTTGATAATCTGAGTCACTGTCTGCAATCCAAATTTGACGGAACATTTTAACTATATCGGCGGTAAATACAAACCGATGTTGCCTGAAACGCAAACACACGCCGATGAGATCACGTTGTATTGGAGGACCGATCAACAATTGGCTATTTAGAGAATTCCCGTTAAAGTCTTTTGACGAGCCATCAAACACAACACGAAGCTTGGTTGTTGAACTATCTGGTTTGAGTACCGCGTGATGCGGGAGATAAAACTGATGAGGATTGTTTTTAATTTCATTGCGAGGAATCAGTTCCATATGTCCAAGATCGAGATACTCTTTCATAAATTTGGAATATTGTTGTTGCAATTCTGAGTTTTGTTTAAACCGACGCTCCATCGAAAGTAATCGCGAAATCGCTGATTTCAAAGTTTCTGCGAATATTGGCTTAAATGTTTTAAATGGAAGCGAAACTATATATTTTCCATCCAAGCCCCGAGAGAATGTTCTTTGAAAATGCGCTTCAGCCGGATCATTAAAAATACTATTTTGTGATTGAGAAGGGACTTCTTCGAGCTCCCAAAAACGCTGTAAAAGAGCATCACCATCAACAACCGAATGAAAATACGACAGTCGAAACTCCTGGTTATCTGCGTCTAAATATTCTCCAGAAACGACCCAACCAAACGAAGTATTTTGAGCAAATGGTCTTCCTATCGGTCCACGAACTTGTTCTGCTTTCAAAATAGACCACAGTTTATTTGCTCCAAGAAGTATATCAACAGGACTTGATATGTTGAAGTTAGGATCAGCCAAATCCAACTTCCGAATGTAGTCCCAAGTTGATTTATCAAAAGATTTCATGGGTAAATTCGACGTCAATTTACCTAGCACAAATGCATCAAATGAAAGTTTGGAAGATGCTGGTGTGAAACGATCAAGAAGATTTATAGAAACACAGCCCTTGGTGTGTCCAGCATCTATCGAAGATAATCCCATAATTGGAATGCGAGCAGGAGTCCGTGAAAGACCAAGTCTTTGAGTGCATGACTCCGAAATGAACGATGACTGTGATCCTGTGTCTAACAAGACACGAACATCAACAAACTGACCCCATTTATTTTTAAGTTTAGCTAGAATTGTTGGCAGAATAGTCTGAGCACAAAGGCTAAGCTTCAACGAGTGGTTACTAACCAATGGGGCACCGGCCGAATGATTTGAAGCTGCGGATGCCTCAGCGACGAATGATACCGGTACAGGCACTGACGAAGAAGTAGTGATTTGTTCATCTTGATGAACCAGATGATGGTGGCGAGCTTTGCAGATACGACAGCGAAAAGATGACCGACACTTGTGTGACGAATGACCTGACCGTAGGCAACAAAAACAGATAAAGTTATTTTTAGTGAAGAGTCTACGAGAAGCAATGTCTAACCCTGTAAACTTAGGGCACTGATACAACTGATGACCATCTTTACACATGGCACATTGTAATTTTGTACCCAGCGATTCAGCTACTAGAGTTCGAATAGGACCCGATTGTTTTCCTCGCGATGTTGTCGGTCGATTGAGGGACTGGCATGCTTCCAATGCGTTGCAACGTGTTTCGAGAAATTCAATGAGTTCGTATATGGAAGAGTCTTCACGCGAACCGATTTCTTCTGCCCAGGCTTGCTTTGAATCACTGTCTAACTTATTAAGCAAAATATATATAAGCCACGGATCACGGCTTGTTTTATTCAACGCGTTTAAACCACGAATCGCTTCATCTGCGCCATCGGTAATTTTTCTAAGTGTCTGAATATTTGAAACACCGGCAGACGGAAGATTTATAAACATTTGCACAAACGATTGCACGATTAAATTAATCCGATCAAACCGTCTCTCAAGCCTATCCCAAGCTTCAGTATAATTGGCATCAGAAATTTTTATATGCTGAATAAGATCTGCGGCTGTGCCACTCAAAAGCGATTTTAAATAGTGAAACTTATGAGTTGGCGACAGATTTGGCTTATTATCGACCGCACCCAAAAATAAATCACGGAAGGATGGCCAATCCTTGTAGTCGCCCGAAAATTTCGGAATTGTAATTGGTGGCAATTTTGTCTTATCCGAACCTTTCGTAGAAGAATCCAGAACCTTCAGCATATCGCCTTGCTGGCTGACCATGTGTTCTAAAACCGAAATATTGTTTGTGGACTCTGGATTTTCTACTAATTGTCTTTCGCGAATTGCCCTTTTTAGACCCGAATATGCTGCGAAGTATTTGGACTCATATGTCCCGAAGTCTTCATAATACTCCTCGACATCAGCTGCTTCGACGAGTTTGAGACATTCGTAGTGATATGAAGAAAATTCGGCCCAAGCTTCTGCAACCCTACTCAGCCGAACTTCAAGCATCTCAATAGTAATTTGAGGATCCATTTTTGATACAAATTCGACCGCTCGAGTCAAACATGCTTTTGCATTCCCACGTTTGTGTTTCAATACATTCATATTTGTATCAAAATCAGAAAAAAAAAAAAAAAAACAAAACAAAATTCAATTCCAAAGAAAAAAAATGTTCAAGGAAAAAACCGCGGTGATATGCTGCTTATATGTATATAGCATGAAATGTCTATTCCAAATTATAACGCGTGTTATAACCGAAAGATTTTCAGCCACGAGGTAATTTTAATTGATTTCGATTAATTAATTTTATGCCGCCTAATCACAGCACATGTATTTTGCACACGAGGTTTTTTCTTTCTCAGAATCGTAATAAGAAAAACACAAATTGTTTCGCTGGAGCTGGATTCAATTAAAATTCGGCAATCGAAGGACCAATAATGATTTGGATTCAACCACAAAAATAGATAAATTCCCAAAAAGAACTGAACAATAAATTTTAATATAGGACAAATAAATTTAATTGAATTATTCGTGATACTTAGTTATTCTTCTGGGCACGGTGTGGTTGGTGATATGGTCAAGATCCAAAACGAAAGTGAACGAGCTGATAAAGCCATCAGTTTTGTATCGATGAATGCAGCCTCTCTTAAGCAATGTATTAATTACAGACAGAGATGTATGTGCAGCTGGAGCGGGAGAGTAATTAAATTCACCACACCACACCTTTTTCCAGTACAATACAAACGCAATTTGAATAATAATAAATAATAATATAACAACTCAATTAATAATTTGCAGGTTTACAGAAGAAATGAAACAATGAGATCACGACAAAAAAAACAAGAATGAGAACAAACATATGATTTGAAATTAAGAGACCAAGTTTTTTTAAGGTACCGTATGTAGTAATTTAACTTTAAGATGATAATTCAATAGAGTATACCAAATTATAAAGATGTAGGAAAAGTACTATTTACATTAACCAGGGTTGCAAATGAAGCAAACTAACATTAAATAGAAATCAACTTAGTATGTGAGAAATGAACGATCAAATAACATTTAAATCATAATAAATAATAATTAATAAATCGTTAATATTATAATTCTAATTAATTATAATTAAAAATGTTGTTGAGTCTTGAACAACATAGTTGGCCCACTCCCTGCATCTAACGGCTACACCTACATTTTAACAGCAGTAGATAGATTCACTAGATGGCCGGAAGCATATCTTTTAAAAGACATAACAGCTGTCACGGTAGCGAAGACATTTGTTGAAAATTTTGTCTCTAGGTTTGGAACTCCGTTACAGATCACAACTGACCAAGGCAGTCAGTTTGAATCAAAATTATTTAATGAACTAGCCAGATTGTTAGGTTCTCAAAGAATTCGCACCACGTCATACCACCCACAAGCCAACGGAATGGTAGAACGATTCCATCGTCAATTAAAAGCATCCCTTAAAGCAAGAGGCAACACTATCAATTGGAGTGCTGAGCTCCCCATAGTCCTTCTAGGGATTCGCACAGCTTTAAAAGAAGACCTTCAATGCTCTCCTGCTGAAATGGTATATGGGCAAAATCTCCGTTTACCAGGTGAAATCTTCGTAGATAACAATTCACAGCAAGTAAGCTCAGAGTCATTAATCTATCAACTCCGCGAAACAATGAGGAATCTTGTACCCACTGACACACGTCATAACAGAGAAAATATTTTCATACCAAAAGGCTTAGATGATTGTGACGCAGTTTTCGTAAGAATAGATAAAGTCAAAACTGGTCTTAGCCTTCCATATGAAGGACCTTTTAAAGTCATACGGCGCATGAGGAAATATTTTGTAATCGATAGAAATGGAAAAAATACAACAATCTCAATCGACAGGCTAAAACCAGCCTTTAGTATATTGTGCTCCAGTCTGAACGAAAGTCACACAATAAATAAAAAAAACAAAATTTTACATTTTCGGAGGAGCTTACTTGAGGGAGGATGATGTGGTGGTACACAAACAAAGTAACCTTACTTGTCATACAGACTGTTCATTTGAGCTTAAGATCATAAACCATTATTGTATTGCATAACTAATTAGTTTTATGTAAAGCGGGATTATAAGATGATGATCATTAGCTTAGAAAAGAAGAAAAAGAACCGTAGAAACAGATCAGGCGATCAAGAATTTATTAGTCAGAACACAGTTCAGTTTCAAGTTCAAGTTTAAGCGCACAAGACATCACTCATCCATTTGCATTAACAAATCAAATCATTGTACGTCATCATTAATTAAATTGAATAAAGAATAGTTTTAATTATATGAATTGGCGAATGAGTTTTTATGTTCGCACAAATATAACGATTCCATCGTTATAACTTTAATTGCTCGTTTGAGATTTCGTATTTTTGAAGGAAGAAGTGACACCTCAAACGTTGTTCGTGGATAAAAGCATAGGCGCACTCAAATCTATTCATCGAGAATTATATGTCTACAAGGTTTCGCCAAGACAATACTCCGGTGAAAACATTTGACGTCAAGAACAGAAAAGACATTAAATTTGGTGACATGTAATATTCTATTATTCCCAATATACCCGCCCAATAGTAACACCGATCGCATCGAAGCAGAACAAACAATATGCGGACATGTCTGACACGTGCGACACCGTCCTGAAGTCCATGTTTACTTTATCTGCTTTACCAAGTCTGTTAACTTGTTTTATCACTAGTGACGCTCAGAAATGACAGTAGAATCCTTATTGCAAAAATGGCTCTAGACGGTTATACGTGTCCAGGAGTAACTGTCAAGTGACAGAAATTCCGTGTCAACTAAAGAAGTGCAGTGCGCACTACCCCTTAACACTTGCTAAGCTACGCCACCTGACGTGTCACAAAGATACAAAACCGATGATGGAAAGAGACTGAAATTTAGGGCGTTGGCTTTCTGGAAAGCAGGAAAGCTGAGGTAGGAAATTGAATGGTTTGGATTTCATTTTGAAACTGAACTCGAACGAAGAATCATCTCCTCCACAGAACGTCAGTAGTAAAAAGTTTTTTTTTTATATTTCACCGGGCCGCGGCCATTGTAAATCCTTTCTTAAGGAAAGATTTCCTTGAGTACATAAGCAATTGAAGAATTCCATTCACAATTGGACACAGATTAATCACAAAGGTAAGAATATTGGTTGAATCATTTCTCAAAACCAGAAAGACATTTTTTCTTTCGGTTTCGAGATATGTCTCGTAGCCACGCCACATGGCCATCATACTAATCGGCCGTCTTCTCTATTAGGATAATCCATCGATAAGATTTCGTGAGCTATTATTGCCCCATTCAACAAGCAGAACAGGCGAGGCGGCCCGAAAATTTACTCCCAAAGATTTGGCTGGTGATCGAAGCAGCATTTCCTTCCGCCAGCACACGCCGCCACCGATTTTCTCGTGGTATACCCACGTGTGCCATATATTTTTATATTTTATGTATCCAAATATATATATATTTGCGTAAAATACGCATTACTTCGATCGTCGTCTTGTATTTATGGACGAAAGACCGCCTCCTCTTTGAACGCAGGCATATTCTTGCGACGAAACGTACGTCGCCCACTTTTGGCATAACATCTTTTGGTGCCAGGGCGATCAGGGCTGGTCGTCAACTCGACAACACTGAGCACCACATCCAGAAGTAACTCTGGAAAACCGGACGTAGATACGGGAGTAGCGGCCGCAGATACCTTTTTATCAGGATTTTCCATTTGAGCATTTGAGGATAATACCCAGCCATGATAGGCTGAAGACATTAACAAAGGACACAGGAGCAGCTGTACCAACGTCTTAATCAACGCAGCAGGACGTCTGGCGCGTGCATAGTCGCGGATGCCGGTCCCCAACATTCATCAACTCCAACTATACATTCTGGAGCACCGCTGGAACAGTGACGCAGTCTCTCACCCTATATATATATGAATTCAAAATTTATTAATATATATACAATACAAAGACATTAAGCCTATTCTGGATATACCAGGTAACCAATAATATATTACCTATATTTGTGTGAATAATTATAAGAGCGAAGAAGCTATTCCGCTCCAACAAGACTCACAGGCAGGTCATTCATATAGCCTGACAGCGTACGCAGCAAGCTGCTGTACGTCGCGTTCGACCACGGACGGTGGTGTACGCATTATTATTTTACAAATTCGTCGTGGAAGGCAGGACCTGACGCCTCCTCCTCCAAACTCATGTTATAAATTGTTTATTGTGATATGTATCTTTAAGGACAATATACTTTTTTTTTTATACTCATTAGTGTTTTAAACATTTTTGGAAGATAAAGTGCATAATAGCTTACTTATTTTGATTGGGGAGCTAAATACCATTATACTTACACTTCGGTACTTCGCGTCCTCCTTTTGATACTTTCGTTTCAATCTTTCAATCTTTGTTATTGTGTCGCGATCGATTTCTTCGGGTGATAAATTTAAATCTATTTTTTTTAATCACTACACTATTTCGTCGAAGCGCTTGCTTCCGGTTAAGATCTCATAGTTCCGTGATCTTAGAATATGCCTCTTTGGGTATTCGTATCTTCCGACTTTTTAGTAAGTTTCCCTCGTTTATTGGTACGGCAAGCGGTACTTGACCATTATTAATACGAGATTCGGATTGTCATTAACTTTTTGAAGATTTACTTCAATTTCTTTTTAAACTCACTCGGTCTTTAAGACATTTATCTTCAGCGTCGGTAGCGACCAACCACGTTCGCGATATAACGCCGCATATAATAATTTTTTTTGTTTTCACTAGCTTTTATATCACTTTTTTAATTTTTCTTATCACTCGGGTTAACTTGATAGTTACTCACCATACTGAATATCGTAGATCGCGTTAGTTTTGTGAATCATTTGTCCTCGTTTCAATGATTGTGTCCGTTATATTTGGGACATAAAATGAACAAATTATGAGAAATTTGATCTCAGAAAAATTTAACCATACAAATCAATACCACTCGTAGCTTGACCCAGCAAAACGAATACGATATAGCAATAGCTAGTTCGTTAAGCGTCAATAGTAGTGATCATATTTAGCTTTGAAAATATATTACTAATCATTTTCAAGTGATATTGTAGTGCACTTCAGTATTACCGAAAATGAGATGAATCCAAATCCACGCTACCCAAATTGGTAGAACACTTGCTGATGCAAACTTTTTATTTTTTTTATTTTTGCACTATATTCTTTTCACTATATTATTATTGACACTTAATTGATTTTATCGAATATACGTATGGATGCGAAGTGTGTTCATTCGTATAGGTTATTTTGCATGAAATTTGATAAATTTTTACTGCTTTGGAAGAATTTTCCTAGGCAAGTCCCTTTTGTCTTTTGGTGTAACTGATCGTCTATTTTATTCTTTCGTCTGAATAATCACTCATTTGAGTAGGGGTTCTCGTTAGTTGTCCCACGCATTGGATGTATGTATCAATATCACATAGAGTATCCACGGGGATACAAATAAATCTTTATCGTATCGGAAAATTCAACGATAACGTTTATATAACGCCGCGGTAAAAAAGTTTTTTTTTTATAAGCTTCCGCAGCATAAACCAATACCGTAAATTGAATAGCGTTCGTTAGCGTTAGCTCTCTTTTATTTATTTTTTTTTATTTTAATTTTAATAACAGGCCGTGAATTATCAAACGTATATGAAAAGCTGAGGGTTGAGTCGTCAGCAAAACAATTTAATGGATTAGAAGTCACAGACAAGAGATCATTTATAAAAATGAGAAAGAGAGTCGGAGACAGAACGGAGCCCTGGGGCACACCAGCATTTATTTTGTGGAGATCAGACTTGAAACCGTCTAATACAACTTGTATTGATCGGTCCAGAAGATAGCTTCTAATCCAACGAATAAGAGTATCATCGATACCAAATGCACGCATTTTCGATAAAAGAGCTTCATGCCAAACTCTATCAAATGCCTTTGAAATATCAAGCGCAATAATCTTGCTTTCGCCAAAGCGATGCACAGATTTGTTCCACTGTTCGGTGAGATATGCCATCAGATCACCAGTGGAACGATTGCTGCGAAAGCCGTATTGACGGTCATTTAAAAGCTCCCGATCTTCGAGATATTTCTTGAGCTGACGATTTATCAGCGTTTCCATGACCTTGGAAAGAAGGAACATAAGTGCAATTGGTCGGTAGGAGGAGGGGAGGAAGAGTCACCTTTTTTTGGGATGGGCTGGACAAATGCTGTTTTCCATCTACTAGGAAAGATTCCTGAACGATAAGAGCGATGAAAAGGCTTACGCAGTGGTTTTGCCAGCGATGAAGAACACTTCTTCAGAAGAATAGGGGGTATACCATCCGGGCCAGCGGATTTGTGTATATCAAGATCTTGAAGTACTCTTGCTACTGTACGAGTGCGGAAAAATATCTGTCCAATAGAAGAATTAACGTTCTCAAGTACAGGAGGGGCATTGTTGCTTGCAGGCAACGTAGAACTTGCAGCAAAATGAGCTGTGAACATATTCGCCTTCTCTGAAGAGCTGACAATAGGTTTATCGTCGACGATGAGCGTTAGAACTGATGATGACGTTGAGTTCTTGACGTTTTTTACAAATGACCAGAAGTTTTTACTGCCTTTGGGACATTGCAGAATTTTTTGCCGTAACTTCTGGTCATGTAAAAATTTCGTTTTGTGTATAACGGAGTTGCACGAGTTCCTAACTTATTTGTGTTTGTTCCGATTTTCCTCAGTTGGGTTGGCTTTGTAGGATCGGAAGCTTACTTCTTTCAACCTGATAGCTTCTTTACAGTCTTCGGGAAACCAAGACTTTTCTTTTGGTTTGATACATTTTGTTCTGTGAGGGACAAAAGTTCTCATTCCAAGAAAAATCACTTCTGTAATCATTTCAGCACTGGCATCAATGTCATTATCGAGGAAGCATAATGACCAGTTAAAGTTGCGAAAGAAATTATTCAGACCGTCCCAGTTGGCTTTCTCGTATTGCCAAACGGTCCTAGTGGGAATTTTTTCTTTAACTGGATGGTTGGAGATCGAGAAATTAGCTGAAATGACACAATGGTCCGAGGTGCCAAATGGAGAAGTTACTTTAATAGTATATTTATCAGGATGGGAAGTAAGGAACAAGTCAAGAGTATGGGCGGAATGCCCATCAACATCCGGTTTACGAGTAGGCTCATCGACAATATTATTTATTTATTTATTTATTTATTAAAAAGGAACTTAGTATTAAGATTTACATCTTTTAGATAACTAAGCTTCACAGTGGAATTAAATTATTGGAGCTTACAACAATACAATTCATAAAATTAAAAAAAAAGAGAGCAAAAAATTTATTAAAAAGAACAATTTTAACAATTAATAAAATTTAATCAGTTTTTTTTTTTTTTTTTTTTTTTTTTGTTTTTTTTTTATACGTATAATAAAATAAAAAAAATATAAAAGAACATAAGTACAAACGGGCAGCTAAATTTACATGATTATAAAGTATATAGGTATCTATTAACAAAACCTTTAATATTGAAGATGCGTTAAATAATGGCCGCAAAATGGGCATACAAATATCTTTTAAACGTAACTAGTAGATCTGTTCTTCTTATTTCACGGGGCAACGCGTTCCACAAGATAACACCGTTGATGAAAAATTGGCGTTCCGACGTATGACATGTAAATCGAGGGATTAAAATTTGATTGGTTCTGCTAGAAGACGAGAACTGTATTTCTCTGTAGAGATAGGGTGGTCTCTGCGTGTGAATTATGTTGAACAAACTAGTTAGGGTTCTTATTTTTAAAAGGTTTTCAAAAGTGACACCGTACATACTTTTAGAATAAGATGAAATATGGCAATATCGTCCTAGCCCAAAGACGTAGCGAGTAGCTTTGTTAAAAACAACGTTGAGCTTCCTTAAGCCCACTGCGTCGGAGTTGCAAAACACTTCACACCCATAGGTAAGGATAGGCACAACAAGCGATTTAACAAGCATTTTCCTTGTATTTAGTGGAGTAAATTTTTTGGATACCGAAAGAGTCCTCAACGCACCATATGCCTTACCTACCACTGCATTAACATGATCGTTCCAAGTAAGGGTTCTATTGAAATACACTCCTAAGTTCTTAGCTTTCTCTACGTATTCCACTGTGGTGCCATTTATTTAAAGTACAGGAAAATAAGAAATCGAGCAGTTTTTTTGAGATAACAAGGCATTTTGTTTTGTTGGGATTTAAAATGAGACCACATCTATTCGACCATTCAAATAATTTATTCAGATCCTGATTAATGCTATAAGCGCCATCTTCAATAAGGCCTAGGTGACAATGTTTTACAAGCTGGACATCATCAGCAAACATGCGTGCTTCACAATGACTTAAAACAGATGGTATATCGTTAACATACGCTGAAAAGAGAAGCGGTCCAAGGATGGATCCCTGTGGAACTCCGCGGTCCAATGAGAGCAACTCAGACACTCGATTTCCTGCAGCCACCGCTTGACTTCTCCCCGTAAGATAAGATGAAATTAACTTCAACGCCTCAGAAGAAAAATTAAACCGATTAGAAAGCTTAGTACACATTATGGAGTGATCAATGGTATCAAAAGCCTTTGAGTAATCGAGCAAAACCAAAAATGTGACCTTATCGTCATCTAAAGCTTTCCTTGTCTGTTCAACAATATTAAGGATAGCGGTGGTGCTGCTATGATGTGAACGAAATCCGTACTGTTTGGGACACAGAAGATTGTTTGTTCTAAAATAATCAGTAATTTGCCTATGCATAAGTCTTTCAGCTACTTTGGAAAGAAAGGATAAAATGGAAATGGGTCGAAATTCCTTGTTGCTATTATTTTTGGGGATCGGTATTACTTTAGAAACTTTCCATTGTGCAGGGAAGACGCTTTTCGTAAAAATGGTGTTAATAAGGTGCATGGCATATGGGAGAACTATTGGTAGGACTGCTTTAACAAATGAAGGATGCAATTCATCAAGACCTTTGGCATTTGATTTAATAGAGAGAAAACTTTCTACAACATCCTCTTGAGTAACTCTGGAAAAATTAAAGGAATTTCCTGAATTGGACGATAAGGTTTCCCACATTTGAATAGATCTGGAGGCATTAGCTGAAGTTGGTCGCGGAACCGACGATACGAATTTTCTATTCAAATCATTGCAATCAACTTCAGCGTCCAGATGGTGTTGGCTGCCAATACCAATATCTCGAAGGTTCTTCCAAAACTTACGTCCGTTTTGTGAAAGGCTTAAATGATTTGCATTCCACCTAATTTTTGCAGCACTTATGAGACTCACGCATCTATTACGTAATATCCGGTATTGTTGGTGATCTTCGGTTATTCTGAAACGTTTCCATCTGTTATAAACAGCGTTTCTTTGATTAATGGCTTCTTGAATTTCATTGTCAAACCATGGATTATTTTTGTAAGTTGCAGTTTTTGTTCGCAAAGGAACATGAAAATCAAAAAGAGTGTTCAAATTAGACTGAAGAAAGTCCACCTGTTCGTCTGGATACAACAAGAAGTATATGTTTTGCCAGTCGATGGCTAGTAGGTCAGCTTCAAGAGCACAGATATTTAAACTTTTAAAATCACGATATTGATAGGTTTTTTTCGGTCTTTGTAGTGCAAAATCAAACAAAAGGAACATTAAATCATGTCGAGAAAACCCTGGTACAGAAAGCTGATCATACAAAAGCACTTTGTTGTAATTGGACACGAAGAAAACGTCAAGAAGTGTACTGCCAAAACGAGAAAAAATGTGTAGGGTATGCAACATTAACCGCACGAAGATTAAAAGTTCTCATGCAATTAATTAAAGCATCTTCAAGCAAGAGGTTACTATTGAAGTCACCACAAATAATAACATTATGGAAATTCATAGAGTTTTCTTCTAAAAACGTACATAATGGTGATAAGTCTATGTTTGAATAAGGTCTTTAAACTACACCTAGAAAAAGTTTTTCATTATTATTAAAAATCTCTACACAAAGACACTCAAAAGCACAATTTTGGAGAGAATAGTATATAGGTTTAGCCTTAAAAGACTCTCTTAAATATATCGCTACTCCACCACCAATACGATCTTTTCTATCAACTCTATGGATTTTGTATCCTCTCATGGCATATGACTTATCGTTAACGTCTCTGAACCAAGTTTCTTACACACAAATGGCATCAAGCTCTGACCCTTCAAACAAATCACGAAACTCATCAATCTTCTTAAACAGACTTTGAGCATTAATATGACAAATCCTAAAACCTCGATTTTGTGATACAAGGATTTTGAGCATAGTACTCGTTGACATTATTACTATACAAGATGAAAACGAAACGAACGTGAATTAAAAAGAACAATCAAAATATTTAAAGGGAATACAATTTATCTACTGAAAATGGAACTCTTGCTGCACGTTTGCTAAACTCCAATAAAACAAGTGAAACGAAATAAAGAGTTAAAAATAATTTAAAGATAAAGTTTAAGAAAGATTTGAAAATTTGCAAGAAATAATATTTAAATAATGATATTATAATATACCTATACGTATTTAAAATAACCATACAAAATCCGCGCCACATTAAAAAAAGTTTATTGTGGGTATAGTGGCTATGTTTGCTGTTGCGAATAATGTGCTCCTGGGAATGCTGTTGATAATTCGATGTTATTGCTAAGCTCCTCCAACTGTTCGATGTTGTTTACTTTGATGGCCTCATCATGAATTTGACGTTTGATATGTACAACACCTCGAAAGGTAAACACAGATGAAATAGTTTTTTTCTTCTTTAACTCGAGAGCAGCACGCATTATTTGTTGGTTTTTCGTTGTTAAGCATTCGCGTATTTAAATTGGCTGATCAGATTGTATCCCAAAGTCTCTTAGGTTAAGTTGTCGTTTGTGTAATTTCTTGTAATTGGCAATTCTTCGAAGTAGAAGATTTCTTTCATAAGGCGAATAAAATTTGATAATGATAGGGCTGGTGTTCGATCTTCCATTTGTGCTAACACGAAACATATCTTTTAGCATTGGTGCCATTAAATCGAGTGATAAACACAAGCTGTTGAAAAGTGCACGCAAATTTTGTTGATTGGAAGGAATATTATACATTATTGCATCTGAAGAGATAATGTTCGTTTCATTGGCTTCAAGTTTGTTTTGGAGGGTAATTATTTCAGATGCAAAATTGTTGTTAGTGGTTTCCTCCCGTGGTTTGGATTGGAGTTTTTTTTATATCCGACTTGACGTTTGTGAGTGCTTCTTCAAAACATTTAATTTTATTTTTGCAAAGACTTATTTTAATTGCTTAAGTGAGTGTTTTCCTGTTCAATTTTTACAAGCCGCGAGCTGAAATTTGTGATTTCAATTTTTATATCGCTGATTGATGTTTCAATGTTGGACATTTTGTTTGAAAATTCGTTAAGAGTTGCTTTTTGTTTTTTGAATTGGTTTTGCATCTCTTGTATTAGGGTATTTTCGTAGGATGATAGTTCTGTCTGTCGTCGAAGCTTGGGAAAAGTTTGCACCGGGGTTTTTGGAATGGATTGTAAGGGGGTTCTGGGAGTCCCTTGCGTCTTAATACCGGCAACTTGTTGCTGTTCCACTTCGGCTAAGGGTTTTGTTCCTGACATTGCGTATCAAAATACAATTATATATATACCTTTGTTTATGTGTGTGTTATGTAGGTATGCCCAATTTTAATGTCACAAAATTAACAAAATTAAAAGTAATTTTCAATTAGTTCAGATAAACAAACGAGAACACAGCGATTAAAATTTAAATATTGAACTACCAAATCAACAAACTATCGATATTTAAACCACTTGGAAACTTGTAGTGCAAAAGAAACTTAGTTTAAAATTGCGCTGAACAAAACACGTCTACTGCTTACAGTGTTCCATAATAGGCACCACCGACAAGCTGGGTAAGATGGTTATACTCAGCAAAGATCTCGGTATACCTTCCTTCGAGTGTTGTCTGGCCAGAATAGCGGAGCCAACTTGAATTCTGTACATTGAAGTCGCCCGTAATCACGACTTCAGTGTGAGGACAATGGGAAACAATTCGGGAAATTGAATCCGACAAAACATCTAACTCATCACAAGTAGACATGCTGTCAAGATTCGGACTCCTGTAAAAAAAACAGTAATGGATGATATGCTTGCGGACAGTGAATTTGAGCCACAGGAAATTAAAGTTCGTATTAGAACAATGCCCATATTGGGGAAGGCTCTGGCAAGCAATATCATTCCTAACATAAACGACAAGACCATGGTGGGAAAAAAGTAATGGCACTAAATTATATCCAAACAAACAAAATTCTGATAAATCAGTATTCTGTCCAACCTGGGTTTCACTTAATGCCAAAACAGCTGGCCTGTATTGCACAGTATGGGCGTATACAGAAAAGAAATTCTTCCTTAGCCCACGAACATTTGAATATACAACACAAGTAAGATATTAAGTATCATTTAACAAAGATTCAATTTGTTAGTTTTAAGATATACCTTAATAAATCCCATAACATTTATAACGTTTTGAAAGAAAATCTTGTTGTAGATTTTTTTTTTTTGGCTTTTACTTGTATTTTGGTTTCTTGAAGATCTTCTTTAACTCGAGAGCAGCACGCATTATTTGTTGGTTTTTCGTTGTTAAGCATTCGCGTATTTAAATTGGCTGATCAGATTGTATCCCAAAGTCTCTTAGGTTAAGTTGTCGTTTGTGTAATTTCTTGTAATTGGCAATTCTTCGAAGTAGAAGATTTCTTTCATAAGGCGAATAAAATTTGATAATGATAGGGCTGGTGTTCGATCTTCCATTTGTGCTAACACGAAACATATCTTTTAGCATTGGTGCCATTAAATCGAGTGATAAACACAAGCTGTTGAAAAGTGCACGCAAATTTTGTTGATTGGAAGGAATATTATACATTATTGCATCTGAAGAGATAATGTTCGTTTCATTGGCTTCAAGTTTGTTTTGGAGTGTAATTATTTCAGATGCAAAATTGTTGTTAGTGGTTTCCTCCCGTGGTTTGGATTGGAGTTTTTTTTATATCCGACTTGACGTTTGTGAGTGCTTCTTCAAAACATTTAATTTTATTTTTGCAAAGACTTATTTTAATTGCTTAAGTGAGTGTTTTCCTGTTCAATTTTTACAAGCCGCGAGCTGAAATTTGTGATTTCAATTTTTATATCGCTGATTGATGTTTCAATGTTGGACATTTTGTTTGAAAATTCGTTAAGAGTTGCTTTTTGTTTTTTGAATTGGTTTTGCATCTCTTGTATCAGGGTATTTTCGTAGGATGATAGTTCTGTCTGTCGTCGAAGCTTGGGAAAAGTTTGCACCGGGGTTTTTGGAATGGATTGTAAGGGGGTTCTGGGAGTCCCTTGCGTCTTAATACCGGCAACTTGTTGCTGTTCCACTTCGGCTAAGGGTTTTGTTCCTGACATTGCGTATCAAAATACAATTATATATATACCTTTGTTTATGTGTGTGTTATGTAGGTATGCCCAATTTTAATGTCACAAAATTAACAAAATTAAAAGTAATTTTCAATTAGTTCAGATAAACAAACGAGAACACAGCGATTAAAATTTAAATATTGAACTACCAAATCAACAAACTATCGATATTTAAACCACTTGGAAACTTGTAGTGCAAAAGAAACTTAGTTTAAAATTGCGCTGAACAAAACACGTCTACTGCTTACAGTGTTCCATAATAGGCACCACCGACAAGCTGGGTAAGATGGTTATACTCAGCAAAGATCTCGGTATACCTTCCTTCGAGTGTTGTCTGGCCAGAATAGCGGAGCCAACTTGAATTCTGTACATTGAAGTCGCCCGTAATCACGACTTCAGTGTGAGGACAATGGGAAACAATTCGGGAAATTGAATCCGACAAAACATCTAACTCATCACAAGTAGACATGCTGTCAAGATTCGGACTCCTGTAAAAAAAACAGTAATGGATGATATGCTTGCGGACAGTGAATTTGAGCCACAGGAAATTAAAGTTCGTATTAGAACAATGCCCATATTGGGGAAGGCTCTGGCAAGCAATATCATTCCTAACATAAACGACAAGACCATGGTGGGAAAAAAGTAATGGCACTAAATTATATCCAAACAAACAAAATTCTGATAAATCAGTATTCTGTCCAACCTGGGTTTCACTTAATGCCAAAACAGCTGGCCTGTATTGCACAGTATGGGCGTATACAGAAAAGAAATTCTCCCTTAGCCCACGAACATTTGAATATACAACACAAGTAAGATATTAAGTATCATTAAACAAAGATTCAATTTGTTAGTTTTAAGATATACCTTAATAAATCCCATAACATTTATAACGTTTTGAAAGAAAATCTTGTAGTTGATTTTTTTTTGGCTTTTACTTGTATTTTGGTTTCTTGAAGATCTCAAACATTTCAGGATGATAGGGTAAATTATTTATAGGGAGGGTGGTAACCCTCACACTCCTTTGGAACGGAACAAGGTGAAGTATGGTCAGTGTATAGTTGAGGTGTATTTGGTACGGTTTCGGAATTCCATGTTAGGTTTCGATGATAGGTACCGAGTATATATAGAGAGAGCATGTAAGCAGGCAATATTTTGCTTGCTTTTCATATTAAGGGGCTGCCCAGTAATTTCATTGAGTCAAGGGGACTCACAGGTCCAATGGACAGCCAAGGTCGATGCCAAGAGAGTTGGTTTTTGGTATCGAATTGGGTGGGTTGAGAGACCAGGGGGATCAACCGACATCTTCGATCCTCCCTCCCCTCAAGGTTAGACACCTCTTCATCGACTTGCAGCATATCATCGTGGCAGCTGCATGCTCAGATGTTAACAACACGCCATGGCAACCACGAAGATCTATGGTTCTTTTATAATACTTACGTGTCGCGTTCTTTGAATAGGTGCAGTAATTTAGTCAGGATTTTTCTCTTTGTAAGCTATGTCTACTCATAAATCTATAGGAGGTGCATGGTTGAATCACTCTTTCTTTTAATTCAATTCACATTATTCTTTTCTTCGAAAGCTATGAGGGCCCTTAAGCACATTAAAATCATTATTCGAACTCGAACATCTTGGGTTCAACGGGGAAAAATAAGAGGTAACACCGGTTGTGTAGATCCCGGAGCAAGTGCCCACGGCCTGACTGAGCTAATCGTGGCTAGGGTACTGCCGGCCACCGCAACGGTCGATCTCAACCACGACCCTGCGTTGTCGCATGCCGTTCTTACCGACTATTCTCACCGAGTAGTTGGCGAGAAAGGGGGCGTTGCCGGCATAGGGTTGCTTCCATCCCATTCACGCGGAATCAGGTAACAGTAGCTAGACGTATAGGTGCAAACTGGAGTGTAGTCTCCGGTAATTTGTATGAGGATTTCAGAGATAGCATTACTGGTCTAGGTACGGTTGTGGGGATTTAAGTATTGTCCTTGGTTTTCAAGTGTAGGCTACAGTATATAACAGCTGCAAGCAGAACATCTAGTACTTGCAGCGGATAGGCGTGAACATACTATCAGGTACCCTCTAGGCTGTTCTACGGGACTTTGTAGTCAGTACCTATTGTAGGCTGGTGGATGGTTCTCGCTTCTGTGATGGGGAAGGATAGGAAATTTGAAGAATGGGAGGGGAGTAGGAGGAGCAGGAGGAGCAGGAGGCCGTGTTAGCGAAGTGTAAGTATGTCTGGTATAGGGGTGCTAGATACACCGATACACGGACGAAGGACGAGGGAGCTGCTGTTCCTTGGTATAGGAGTCAAGGATGTATAGGGTGCTTGTCTCTTCCTGCTTCCTCTTTGGTTTTTGTTGTTGATGGGCATTGGTTTGGATCTTGAATATCCAAAGGATGTTCGGTGAAGAGGTTTTGTGTCTATTTCATCATAGCAAACATTTTTCTTTTAAATTTTTCATTATTTTTACGTTACAGATGGCGCCCAAGGTGGTACCCGAATTAGCTTCAGAAATTAAGTTTAGAATTTACCCGAGTTAGGTCGATTCAGAGTGACGAAGGAGAAAGTTAAGAATTTTCGAAAATTTTAGAAAATTTATTTTTTCTCTTAGAATTTTTTTTCTTGATTGAAGTTGTTGTTTGTTTGTGATCAAAATTTTTAGATAGAGGAATACCATCGAGATTAGTGGTGCAGGCACTATTTTGTCCAGTGTATTTAGTGATCTTTTCCTGAGTCAGCTGTTGCATTAGGTCTACTCACTTTTCCTCTACCTCTTGTCACTTAGGTATGTCTTCGATCTCTGTCCGGATTGAGCAGTGGTTATTGCTTGATCGTCAGTAGCTGAGGTGTTGATAATTTCCTGGTAGTGAAGTCTAAGGTTCCGGCCGTGTGAGAGTAGGATGACCAGGTCTTCTGACCGGTGGTTGGTGCTTTCTGCCCGACGCACGTCAGCTGCAGAAGCTGGTCATTCACTCAAGCTCGACCCAAATTGTTTCTACGACAAATCAACTTGTTTTTTTTTTTGTTATTGTACTACCCAGAATGTTTTAGGAGTTTGCAGTCATTTTTGATATTCATTAGGAAGTGACGGTATGCGACGAAACATGAAGCGCTAACCGGTAGTTGGTGTTTTTAATACCCGATGTACGTCAGCAGTAGCGTAATGTTACTATCGCATACTTGATCAACCTTTCGATTAAAGGTAATTGTCTTTCCTCTTGCAATAGAACGCCGTAAGTTTTAAGAAGTCTACACACTTTTAATTTACACACCTTTTTGATAAATAATTTTTTTTTAATTGGTTCAGAAGCAGAACCGAAATGTACACACCTAATTCCAAGGAAGGGAGGGTTACCCTTTCCCGAATCTTTTATGAAATATAAAGTTACATATTTAGTTATTTTTGAGATATAATTCAGTTTATTATTGAAATTTGTTTTTGATAGTTGGAACACAATTTAGTTTCCAAGGTATCTAGTATATTTTTTATAAGTAGTCCGTCAATCAAGTTGGGACGTAACTTCTTGGTCGTGTAAGTTGGGATAGAGCCCGTTTACAGTATTTAGATTTTTCAGTATTTTTGGGATAGTGCCCACTTACAGATTTCTTTTGGGATAGAGCCCACCATTATTGACTATAGAATTAAAGTTTAGAGTACTGAGGAATTCTAGTGTTGAACTTTTCTGATAGAAATTAAACATACAATCATAAGGATATATATTTAAGTATACATTTGAATATAGTATTTTTGAAAATATTTTTGAAGTAATGTTTTGAATAGACGAATCATCTATATATACATTTATATATCGTTAGTATTAAGCACTTTTAAATTTACATTATCTTTGACCTTTTTTTTGTGAATTATTTGATTGAAGAATATCCGTTGGAGGTACTTGCTCACGGTATATTCGAATTTTTCTCACTACCAATTTTGACATATATTGTTTTTTTTTTACTTAAGTAGCACCCGTTCGAGGATTTACTCACGGTCTACTGAACATTACTTTTACTTACCGGATTTTTCAATTATTAGTCTGACTAACGTTTGGAGAAGAAGATATAACAATGAACTGTGCGAGCTGTACAGCGACATAAGCCTAGCCAGAAAAATTCGAATCCAAAGACTAAGATGGCTGGGCCATGTAGAGCGAATGGACATCGACGCTCCAGCTCGTAAAGTCTTCAACGTCAAACCCGAGGGAGTCAGAAGCCAAGGTAGACCTCATCTTCGATGGAGTGACCAGGTAGAGGGAGACATCCGTCAACTTGGAGTACGAAATTGGAGACAGTAGGCTATAGATCGAGCCGGCTGGAGGGGCAATTTCAGCAAGGCCTTGGAGTACCACGCTCCAGTGGAGCCAACATAAGTAAGTAAGTAAGTCTGACTAATTACTATCTCGATTAATGAGTGGTACCAATCGGAAGACTATCACTCAACTCGAATCTCCGTGACGTTATAATTATGCCATTAAAGCCTAATTATGGCGGAGGGCCAGCTCCGGACGATGAGGAAGGTGATGACCAATCTGAGAATGGTTTTGACAGGACAGGAAATGACACAGGTGTCGTTCCTGCTGACAATGAAGATTTGAGCGCGGAGGAAGCACAGCGTCGCAAAGATGCAGCTGATCACTCAGCTTTCATACAAGATATTGTATCAGCTTCCATAGATGCACACAGATGCGATAAAAGGAGGTTCCTTAAAGAACAGTTGGCCCAAAGCCAAACCTATCTTTTGGAACAGGTTGCCAACCTTATTCGAGGCAATCCTCAAAACCCACCTCCACCCGTTGCTACTGCTCAACCTTCAACCCAACCCCAGCCGCAAGCTTCGACATCTCGTAATGTCAACAATAAACCTACCACTAGTGCCGCCGCTACACGCAGTCACAGTGAACGTTCCTAAGGCAGGAACGGGAGCGAGGAGAAACCTCACAGAACCCTTACAAACAGTCGACGATTTAGCCGCGATGCTGACACCTACATATCCACTAGCAGTCAATCGAGTTTCGCTAGGTATCAATCCAGCTCAGATGTCTCGAGGTGCGAATGTGGACGACTATTTAACACGGATGAATGCGTTCAATTTTATCTATTCTCCGCCCTCTTCGTCTCCTCTCAGACAAGCACCTTCCAATTCGACAACTTCTAGTAGGACACCTCAGTACCACAAGTGGGGGCTGAATTTCGACGGCAAGAATATGTCAGTTGACGATTTCTTGTTCCGTCTTGAGTGCATCCGCTACAGCAACAACGCATCGTGGGATGAAATATTGATGAATTTTTATCACTTTGTCTCCGGGTTAATTGAAGCGTGGTACTGGATGTACCTCAAAAACAATAAACATACTTCTTGGCTTTCATTAAAGTCTGCTTTGGTAGAACAATACCGCAGCCTGGAAACCGACACGGAACTTTTCCGAAAGCTTTCTGATCGAAAAATGCAAAATGGCGTGTCATTTAATGACTTTTATGACGCAATCCTTAACATTAATTCAAAGATGCGGACTCCACGTCCAGAAAGAGAGTTGATAGAAATTATCAAAACTAATGTTAGGAGGAGAATGAGCGAATTGCTCATAACTTACAATACTTCAAGTCTCAGGGAATTGGCATACTTTTGCCGCGCTATTGAGAAGTCTCAATCCCAGTTTGACTCAACGCGTCCTAATTTCGTGCCGTTGGCACAGCGCCCGCCGATCAAACGTTACGTTAACGAGCTGAAGGAAGAGTCCCACTCAGAATCAACTGTTGTAGAACCTTGTAGCATAGATGCTATCTCAAAGGACCCTAAGCTACACAAATGTTGGAAATTCCATGTGGTTGGTCATCATTTCCGCAATTGCAGCAGCAAGACCAACAATGTTTTTTGTTACCGTTGTGGACTGGCGGACGCTTATAGTCCGACATGCCCTAATTGCATGGTGGCAAGTGCATTTGCAACATATGCAACATACGTAACATACATTGTATTATTTTTGTTACACAAAAACCTGGTGCAAATAAATACCTTAAAAAAATAATACAGTGTATGCTACGTATGTTGCATATGTTGCAAATGCGCTTGCCACCATGCAATCAACTAATCAACAAATTCAAGTTGGCTCCGATATTCTGGCCAGACAACACTCGAAGGAAGGTATACCGAGATCTTTGCTGAGTATAACCATCTTACCCAGCTTGTCGATGAGCCTACTCGTATACCGGATGTTGATGGGCATTCCGCCCATACTCTTGACTTGTTCCTTACTTCCCATCCTGATAAATATACTATTAAAGTAACTTCTCCATTTGGCACCTCGGACCATTGTGTCATTTCAGCTAATTTCTCGATCTCCAACCATCCAGTTAAAGAAAAAATTCCCACTAGGACCGTTTGGCAATACGAGAAAGCCAACTGGGACGGTCTGAATAATTTCTTTCGCAACTTTAACTGGTCATTATGCTTCCTCGATAATGACATTGATGCCAGTGCTGAAATGATTACAGAAGTGATTTTTCTTGGAATGAGAACTTTTGTCCCTCACAGAACAAAATGTATCAAACCAAAAGAAAAGTCTTGGTTTTCCGAAGAGTGTAAAGAAGCTATCAGGTTGAAAGAAGTAAGCTTCCGATCCTACAAAGCCAACCCAACTGAGGAAAATCGGAAGAAACACAAACAAGTTAGGAACTCGTGCAACTCCGTTATACACAAAACGAAATTTTTACATGACCAGAAGTTACGGCAAAAAATTCTGCAATGTCCCAAAGGCAGTAAAAACTTCTGGTCATTTGTAAAAAACGTCAAGAACTCAACGTCATCATCAGTTCCAACGCTCATCGTCGACGATAAACCCATTGTCAACTCTTCAGAGAAGGCGAATATGCTCGCAGCTCATTTTGCTGCAAGTTCTACGTTGCCTGCAAGCAACGATGCCCCTCCTGTACTTGAGAACGTTAATTCTTTTATGGGACAGATATTTTTCCGCACTCGTACAGTAGCAAGAGTACTTCAAGATCTTGATATACACAAATCCGCTGGCCCGGATGGTATACCCCCTATTCTTCTGAAGAAGTGTTCTTCATCTCTGGCAAAACCACTGCGTAAGCTTTTTCATCGCTCCTATCGTTCAGGAATCTTTCCTAGTAGATGGAAAACAGCATTTGTCCAGCCCGTCCCAAAAAAAGGTGACTCCTCCTCCCCTTCCTCCTACTGACCAATTGCACTTACGTCCCTTCTTTCCAAGGTCATGGAAACGCTGATAAATCGTCAGCTCAAGAAATATCTCGAAGATCGGGAGCTTTTAAACGACCGGCAATACGGCTTTCGCAGCAATCGTTCCACTGGTGATTTGATGGCATATCTCACCGAACAGTGGAACAAATCTGTGCATCGCTTTGGCGGAAGCAAGATTATTGCGCTTGATATTTCAAAGGCATTTGATAGAGTTTGGCATGAAGCTCTTTTATCGAAAATGCGTGCATTTCCTGGTAGTGAAGTCTAAGGTTCCGGCCGTGTGAGAGTAGGATGACCAGGTCTTCTGACCGGTGGTTGGTGCTTTCTGCCCGACGCACGTCAGCTGCAGAAGCTGGTCATTCACTCAAGCTCGACCCAAATTGTTTCTACGACAAATCAACTTGTTTTTTTTTGTTATTGTACTACCCAGAATGTTTTAGGAGTTTGCAGTCATTTTTGATATTCATTAGGAAGTGACGGTATGCGACGAAACATGAAGCGCTAACCGGTAGTTGGTGTTTTTAATACCCGATGTACGTCAGCAGTAGCGTAATGTTACTATCGCATACTTGATCAACCTTTCGATTAAAGGTAATTGTCTTTCCTCTTGCAATAGAACGCCGTAAGTTTTAAGAAGTCTACACACTTTTAATTTACACACCTTTTTGATAAATAATTTTTTTTTAATTGGTTCAGAAGCAGAACCGAAATGTACACACCTAATTCCAAGGAAGGGAGGGTTACCCTTTCCCGAATCTTTTATGAAATATAAAGTTACATATTTAGTTATTTTTGAGATATAATTCAGTTTATTATTGAAATTTGTTTTTGATAGTTGGAACACAATTTAGTTTCCAAGGTATCTAGTATATTTTTTATAAGTAGTCCGTCAATCAAGTTGGGACGTAACTTCTTGGTCGTGTAAGTTGGGATAGAGCCCGTTTACAGTATTTAGATTTTTCAGTATTTTTGGGATAGTGCCCACTTACAGATTTCTTTTGGGATAGAGCCCACCATTATTGACTATAGAATTAAAGTTTAGAGTACTGAGGAATTCTAGTGTTGAACTTTTCTGATAGAAATTAAACATACAATCATAAGGATATATATTTAAGTATACATTTGAATATAGTATTTTTGAAAATATTTTTGAAGTAATGTTTTGAATAGACGAATCATCTATATATACATTTATATATCGTTAGTATTAAGCACTTTTAAATTTACATTATCTTTGACCTTTTTTTTGTGAATTATTTGATTGAAGAATATCCGTTGGAGGTACTTGCTCACGGTATATTCGAATTTTTCTCACTACCAATTTTGACATATATTGTTTTTTTTTTACTTAAGTAGCACCCGTTCGAGGATTTACTCACGGTCTACTGAACATTACTTTTACTTACCGGATTTTTCAATTATTAGTCTGACTAACGTTTGGAGAAGAAGATATAACAATGAACTGTGCGAGCTGTACAGCGACATAAGCCTAGCCAGAAAAATTCGAATCCAAAGACTAAGATGGCTGGGCCATGTAGAGCGAATGGACATCGACGCTCCAGCTCGTAAAGTCTTCAACGTCAAACCCGAGGGAGTCAGAAGCCAAGGTAGACCTCATCTTCGATGGAGTGACCAGGTAGAGGGAGACATCCGTCAACTTGGAGTACGAAATTGGAGACAGTAGGCTATAGATCGAGCCGGCTGGAGGGGCAATTTCAGCAAGGCCTTGGAGTACCACGCTCCAGTGGAGCCAACATAAGTAAGTAAGTAAGTCTGACTAATTACTATCTCGATTAATGAGTGGTACCAATCGGAAGACTATCACTCAACTCGAATCTCCGTGACGTTATAATTATGCCATTAAAGCCTAATTATGGCGGAGGGCCAGCTCCGGACGATGAGGAAGGTGATGACCAATCTGAGAATGGTTTTGACAGGACAGGAAATGACACAGGTGTCGTTCCTGCTGACAATGAAGATTTGAGCGCGGAGGAAGCACAGCGTCGCAAAGATGCAGCTGATCACTCAGCTTTCATACAAGATATTGTATCAGCTTCCATAGATGCACACAGATGCGATAAAAGGAGGTTCCTTAAAGAACAGTTGGCCCAAAGCCAAACCTATCTTTTGGAACAGGTTGCCAACCTTATTCGAGGCAATCCTCAAAACCCACCTCCACCCGTTGCTACTGCTCAACCTTCAACCCAACCCCAGCCGCAAGCTTCGACATCTCGTAATGTCAACAATAAACCTACCACTAGTGCCGCCGCTACACGCAGTCACAGTGAACGTTCCTAAGGCAGGAACGGGAGCGAGGAGAAACCTCACAGAACCCTTACAAACAGTCGACGATTTAGCCGCGATGCTGACACCTACATATCCACTAGCAGTCAATCGAGTTTCGCTAGGTATCAATCCAGCTCAGATGTCTCGAGGTGCGAATGTGGACGACTATTTAACACGGATGAATGCGTTCAATTTTATCTATTCTCC
Source organism: Platycheirus albimanus (assembly GCA_916050605.2). Taxonomy (NCBI): domain Eukaryota; kingdom Metazoa; phylum Arthropoda; class Insecta; order Diptera; family Syrphidae; genus Platycheirus; species Platycheirus albimanus. Next base: position 174,837,619 of record OU696696.1, read on the forward strand.
GCCCTCTTCGTCTCCTCTCAGACAAGCACCTTCCAATTCGACAACTTCTAGTAGGACACCTCAGTACCACAAGTGGGGGCTGAATTTCGACGGCAAGAATATGTCAGTTGACGATTTCTTGTTCCGTCTTGAGTGCATCCGCTACAGCAACAACGCATCGTGGGATGAAATATTGATGAATTTTTATCACTTTGTCTCCGGGTTAATTGAAGCGTGGTACTGGATGTACCTCAAAAACAATAAACATACTTCTTGGCTTTCATTAAAGTCTGCTTTGGTAGAACAATACCGCAGCCTGGAAACCGACACGGAACTTTTCCGAAAGCTTTCTGATCGAAAAATGCAAAATGGCGTGTCATTTAATGACTTTTATGACGCAATCCTTAACATTAATTCAAAGATGCGGACTCCACGTCCAGAAAGAGAGTTGATAGAAATTATCAAAACTAATGTTAGGAGGAGAATGAGCGAATTGCTCATAACTTACAATACTTCAAGTCTCAGGGAATTGGCATACTTTTGCCGCGCTATTGAGAAGTCTCAATCCCAGTTTGACTCAACGCGTCCTAATTTCGTGCCGTTGGCACAGCGCCCGCCGATCAAACGTTACGTTAACGAGCTGAAGGAAGAGTCCCACTCAGAATCAACTGTTGTAGAACCTTGTAGCATAGATGCTATCTCAAAGGACCCTAAGCTACACAAATGTTGGAAATTCCATGTGGTTGGTCATCATTTCCGCAATTGCAGCAGCAAGACCAACAATGTTTTTTGTTACCGTTGTGGACTGGCGGACGCTTATAGTCCGACATGCCCTAATTGCATGGTGGCAAGTGCATTTGCAACATATGCAACATACGTAACATACATTGTATTATTTTTGTTACACAAAAACCTGGTGCAAATAAATACCTTAAAAAAATAATACAGTGTATGCTACGTATGTTGCATATGTTGCAAATGCGCTTGCCACCATGCAATCAACTAATCAACAAATTCAAGTTGGCTCCGATATTCTGGCCAGACAACACTCGAAGGAAGGTATACCGAGATCTTTGCTGAGTATAACCATCTTACCCAGCTTGTCGATGAGCCTACTCGTATACCGGATGTTGATGGGCATTCCGCCCATACTCTTGACTTGTTCCTTACTTCCCATCCTGATAAATATACTATTAAAGTAACTTCTCCATTTGGCACCTCGGACCATTGTGTCATTTCAGCTAATTTCTCGATCTCCAACCATCCAGTTAAAGAAAAAATTCCCACTAGGACCGTTTGGCAATACGAGAAAGCCAACTGGGACGGTCTGAATAATTTCTTTCGCAACTTTAACTGGTCATTATGCTTCCTCGATAATGACATTGATGCCAGTGCTGAAATGATTACAGAAGTGATTTTTCTTGGAATGAGAACTTTTGTCCCTCACAGAACAAAATGTATCAAACCAAAAGAAAAGTCTTGGTTTTCCGAAGAGTGTAAAGAAGCTATCAGGTTGAAAGAAGTAAGCTTCCGATCCTACAAAGCCAACCCAACTGAGGAAAATCGGAAGAAACACAAACAAGTTAGGAACTCGTGCAACTCCGTTATACACAAAACGAAATTTTTACATGACCAGAAGTTACGGCAAAAAATTCTGCAATGTCCCAAAGGCAGTAAAAACTTCTGGTCATTTGTAAAAAACGTCAAGAACTCAACGTCATCATCAGTTCCAACGCTCATCGTCGACGATAAACCCATTGTCAGCTCTTCAGAGAAGGCGAATATGCTCGCAGCTCATTTTGCTGCAAGTTCTACGTTGCCTGCAAGCAACGATGCCCCTCCTGTACTTGAGAACGTTAATTCTTTTATGGGACAGATATTTTTCCGCACTCGTACAGTAGCAAGAGTACTTCAAGATCTTGATATACACAAATCCGCTGGCCCGGATGGTATACCCCCTATTCTTCTGAAGAAGTGTTCTTCATCTCTGGCAAAACCACTGCGTAAGCTTTTTCATCGCTCCTATCGTTCAGGAATCTTTCCTAGTAGATGGAAAACAGCATTTGTCCAGCCCGTCCCAAAAAAAGGTGACTCCTCCTCCCCTTCCTCCTACTGACCAATTGCACTTACGTCCCTTCTTTCAAAGGTCATGGAAACGCTGATAAATCGTCAGCTCAAGAAATATCTCGAAGATCGGGAGCTTTTAAACGACCGGCAATACGGCTTTCGCAGCAATCGTTCCACTGGTGATTTGATGGCATATCTCACCGAACAGTGGAACAAATCTGTGCATCGCTTTGGCGAAAGCAAGATTATTGCGCTTGATATTTCAAAGGCATTTGATAGAGTTTGGCATGAAGCTCTTTTATCGAAAATGCGTGCATTTGGTATCGATGTTACTCTTATTCGTTGGATTAGAAGCTATCTTCTGGACCGTTCAATACAAGTTGTATTAGACGGTTTCAAGTCTGATCTCCACAAAATAAATGCTGGTGTGCCCCAGGGCTCCGTTCTGTCTCCGACTCTCTTTCTCATTTTTATAAATAATCTCTTGTCTGTGACTTCTAATCCATTAAATTGTTTTGCTGACGACTCAACCCTCAGCTTTTCGTATACGTTTGATAATTCACGGCCTTCGCCTTCGGACGTGTTATTACAGCGAAATCGTATGATAAGCTCGTTAAACTCCGATTTAAACAGCATTGTAAATTGGGGTACTAGAAATCGTGTGGAGTTTAATGCGTCGAAAACTCAATGCTGTCTTTTATCGATGAAGCTAAACATACCCCCTATGCCATTATCCATGAATGGTACTTGCATCGAGGAGGCCGAAAAGCTATCAGTACTCGGTATGTGTATCAGTGACAATCTTCGTTGGAATGATCATATACTTGAGATTGCCAAGAATGCTGCAAGATGCTTAGGCTTTCTTAATAGATGCAAGAAGTTTTTCACCCCTTCTGATCTGGCTACAATTTACAAAGCGTTTATACGTCCTAAACTCGAGTATAACTCCCATCTCTGGACAGGTGCTTCTCAAACTTTTCTCCACCTGCTCGACAGAGTTCAGAAAAAAGCGTTTAAATTGATAGGAGAGAGAAACATTATGGAAACATTTCCGTCACTCGAACATCGTCGAAATGTCTCATGTCTTTCCTTATTTTACAGGTTCTTTTACAAAAAATGCTCACTCGAGGTAGCCAGCTGCGTTCCACCCCTTAAACATTTCCCCCGTAATACTCGTCTTGCTAGGAACGCTCATCGGTTTACACTTGAGCCCAATTTCGGACGTACCGTGAAATATAGAGATTCTTTCTTTAGCCGTACAACACGAATGTGGAATGGATTGCCTGGCACAATTTTTCCTTGCCATTTTGATCTTCAAACATTCAAGATCAATGTTCATCGACACCTCCTTTCCCTTCCTTCCTAACTTCCTATCGCTCGCGCTGTGACTTATCATTAAAAGGGCTATAACAAACCCCTTGAGCGCGTGTGCATTATAAAAAAAAAAAAAAAAATAATTGATCATAACTGAAATGTATGCATAATTATGAATCATTATGACACATATAATATACAACATTTGCAACAAATGCATTTATATCTCGAGTTTGATAACACCAAATTTAATGATTCTTTTTATGCCGAATAGGTATTTATATGCACCAGGTTTGTCTGTAAAAAAAATAATACCATGTATGCTACGTATGTATTGCATTGTTTTTTTAACAGACAAACCTGGTGCAAGTAAATATCTATTGGGCAAAAAAAGAATCATTAAATTTGGTGTTGTCAAACTCGATATATAAATGCATTTGTTGCAAATGTTGTATAGTATATGTTGCATAATGATTCATAATTATGCATACATTTCAGTTATGATCAATTATTGAATGTGTTGATTAGTTGATTGCATGGTGGCAAGTGCATTTGCAACATATGCAACATACGTAACATCCATTGTATTATTTTTTTTACACAAAAACCTGGTGCAAATAAATACCTTTTTAGCAAAAAAAGAATTATCAAATTCTGTGTTGTCAAACTCGAGATATAAATGGTCAAACATAAATCAAACTCATTTTTATATATATAGAAGAAGAAGATAAAAATGAAACATTAAAAATACAATTGAAAATATTTCAATCGATAAATACTACACTCTACGATTTATAAACTGGATTTTGGTACAGTGTATTAAAAAAAAACGCACATGGTTAACACTCACCAAAAGTATGTCTGTTCGCAATGAGAGCACGATATAAAAGAACTCAAAGCACATAAGAGAACTGTCAACTGAATTCAAATGACAGCAAATTAATATTAACATAATGCACTTACAACTTAATTTGACAACTGTGTACACATATACAGTCATACAGTACAACAGAAACGCTCATCAGCGGCTGTGTATTTGTTGTTGTTTTTGCCATACAGGCATTTCGTATGAGAGGAAAGCATTACTCACATAAAATGTCATAACTCAGGAACGGCTGCACCGATTCCAAACAAACTTCACACATACCACCTCCTCATATATATAAACAAACTGTAAAATTTTTGTGTCAATCAGTTTGGCGGTTCTTGAGTTATAAGATTACCAAGGAAATGTAACTTCTTTTTATATATATAGATAACAGAACCATTATACCGTAAACCTTTCCACGAAAGGCTACGTAATTACAACGAGGTACGAAAAAGAATAGTCACTTTTCCATAATTGTCCAAACGGATATGACGGATAAGGGAGCGCTTCCATCGGAAGCGGACGACTTACCGTAACATAGCGTCGGCAACAATAGGCCGAGAATCGAATGACCCACGTCCTTATGTAACAGTCGGTCTATTTGGAGACAATTTCTTAGGTCTCCTCGATTCAGGGGCAAGCATTAGTTGCTTAGGCACCAATATACTGCCCTATTTGAAAGACAAAAATGTTACGGTAAGGAAGGTAGAGACTACCGTGTCCACGCCCGATGGACACAAGCAATCCATAGTAGGAGTGATCACTATGGCGATCCAATATAAGAATGTGACAAAAGATATCGATCTTTACATTGTGCCGTCATTAAGCCAACGTCTGTATTTAGGCGTCGACTTTTGGCAGAAATTCCAGATCGCACCTCATGTAATAGCGGGTCTTTCAGGAATTACGACCGGTGGGCCAGATGAGAGACCCACCAACCAGATAAAGTTGAATGATGAAGAGTCTTAACGACTAGAAGCTGTTGTTCGTAGATTTTATTCTTTCGCAGTCAATGGACTCGGGAAAACGAACCTAGTGCAGCATTACATAGACACGGGTGATGCCGTACCAATAAAGCAAAGGTACTATCCCGTTTCTCCGGCGATACAAACTCTTATGTATGCGGAGTTGGACCGTGTGCTTTCGTTGGGAGTCATCGAGGAAAGTTCCAGCGCATGGAGTTCTCCAGTTGTGCTTGTACGCAAACCTAGTAAGAACCGATTGTGTCTGGACTTTAGGAAGGTGAACTCCGTGACAAAGAAAGATGCTCGTCCAATTGCGCATATCGAGGGGCTGCTGGAACGTCTGACAGAGACACGCTATATTTCTAACGTGGATCTGAAGGATGCGTTTTGTCAGATACCGCTGTAGCAAAGTTCGAGGGAGAAGACCGCTTTTACGGTACCCGGCCGACCGCTGTACCAATTTAAGGTCATGCCCTTCGGTCTATGTAATGCGGCACAAAGTCTGAGCTACTTAATGAGTCGTGTAATCCCATCGGGATTACGAGATCAAGTTTTTGTATACTTGGACGATCTATTGGTTGTGTCGAAGGATTTCGAAACACCTAGAGACTCTGGAGATAGTCGGAAAGTGCTTGACTAATGCAGGACTGACGATAAACGTCGAGAAGTCGAAGTTTTGTTTTGATGAGCTTCACTATCTCGGTTATAAGGTCGGTCAGGGTTGTCTGAAAGCTGATCCAGACAAGATCACAGCTATCACTAACTTCCCTTTACCAACCACAACTGGCCAAGTCCGCCGATTTCTCGGTATGGCAGGTTGGTATCGGCGATTTGTTAAGGATTTCAGCACCCTAGCCGCACCCTTGACCGAGACACTGAAAAAGGGAAAAGTCTTTAAGCTAGGACCGGAAGCTATAGAAGCTTTCCTACAAATCAAACACGCTTTGACTTCAGCGCCTGTACTAGTCAATCCGGACTTCTCCAAAGAATTCATCATTCTCTGCGACGCATCCGCGACTGGCATCGGATGTGTACTCTGTCAGCGGGACGAATCCGGGGCGGAGAAGCCTATATACTACTTCTCCCGGAAACTGAATGCTGCACAGAGAAACTATTCGGTGACAGAGCGCGAGTGCTTAGCAGCTTTTGAAGGTATCCAGAAGTTCAGATCGTACGTTGAGGGATACCATTTTCGCGTTATCACGGACCATTCCAGCCTGAAATGGCTTATGACTATGAAGGATCCAACTGGAAGACTAGCGAGGTGGAGTATGCGACTCCAAGGTTTCGATTTTGTCTTCGAGCATCGAAAGGGTACATTGAATGTCGTGCCAGACGCTCTATCAAGAGCATATGAAGACAACAAGTTGACAGTGTCAGCTTTCCTTTCATGTCTACCGCAGATCGGTGCCTCGGAGGTACTCCACATCGATCTTGAGGACCCGTCCTTCAAGTCTGAAGGTTATCTCGATATCATCAGTCATATCAGGAAGGAACAGGAACGGTTACTGGACCTCAAAGGAAGGGTACATATACAAACGCACTAAACATGCGGTTGGCAATCCCTTGGCGGACGATCTAACTTGGAAGTTGTGGGTCCCATCAGAGATGACGGAATCTCTAATCTCATTGGCTCACAATCCGCCGCGTGTTTCGCATGGTGGGGTGGTGAAGACAATTTATCGGTTGAGAGAGGTTTTACTGGCCTGGTATGTTCACTCAGGTCAAGCTGTACGTAGACCGGTGTGAAACGTGCAAAACCAGTAAAGCAGCGAATATGACATTACGGGCAGAGATGAGGAATAGTTTTGAAGTAGATAGGCCATTTCAACATTTATGTGTTGACTTTCCTGGGCCTTGACCCAGATCGAAATCCGGAAATGTGTACATAGTAACCGTATTAGATCAATTAACCAAATTCGTCTTCATCAAACCACTGCGCAAGGCAACAGCCGCGAGCGTGGTCAAGTTCCTGAAAGACGAAGTATTCTTGATTTACGGAGTGCCAGAGAGTCTTTTCTCTGATAAAAATTCTTAGATGTTTTCGGGGTCAAACACTACCGGACGGCAGTGTATGCTCTCCAGTCGAATGCAAGCGAACGCGTGAACCGTTCAATTCTGGCGGCCATACGGTCATATGTCAATCCTCGACAGACAGATTGGGGTGCCCATCTGTCTTCGATAAGTAGTACTCTACGCACGACGGTGCATTCAACTCTTTCGATGTCCCCATACGAAGCCTTATTCGGACAACGTATGATAGAGCACGGGGCAGACTATCGTCTTCTGAGAGAGTTGGGTGGACTGAACTGATCGGAGATAGATTGGCTTCCTAAGGTCGCCAAGATGAACATCGTTCACACGTATCTGAAGCAAGCATTGCTAAAAACTCATGAAGCCTACGAGAAGAACTACAATCGAAGTAGAAAAGTGACGTTCAAGGTAGGTGACGAAATCTACAAAAGAAATCAAATTCTAAGTGATGCAACTAAGCACTTGAATGCGAAATTGTGTCCCAAGTTTGTAAAAGTTCGAGTCAATCGAGTAATCGGCAATAATTTATACGAAGTAGAAGATAGGCGAGGCCATAAGTCAACTTGCCATATAAAAGACTTGAAGAGGTAGTACACCTGAACTACAACCACGTCCCGGATTTAACAATTTTTTTTATGATCTTTGAGGTCATAAATATTTCACCAGACCTTACATACAAGTACCTTGTAGTACTTTATATCTTTGCTTTTGATTTTAACGTATGCCCGGCTTTCAGCTGTGCATGAGACTCTTGGTTGATAACTTTTTTTCTATAAAAATTTTTTTTGTATCTCCGGATAGGCGATAGAACATCCTGACGTCATTGAAGCTTGCAATTTCATGAAACCTTCTTTTGTCTTCGACCGACTAGACGGTAATGAGTCGCAGTGTCTTTACGACACGACGAACGAATTAATCTTAGGCGCCAAAACCCATTTGCGAGAAGTTCTCCTTTTTCTTGGAAATTAGACTAAATAGACTTAGTCGAAATTACATGCTTTGTAGGGAAAACTTTCTCGCCAGTACATACATTTAGTGTAGGCAACTGGTGCCATCTATTTGAGAAACCTCACAGTTACTCACCCTGTGCTGAACGCACTTATTAAAAATCCTCCAGGAAAAGATTCCACAATCAGATTCCAATTTCATAAATGAAACCCACTTCCAGAATGGAATCCACTTCCAGAAAGGAGTCCAATAATTTCCAATGGTAAATAATTACCCGAGACATGCGCAGACCACCATTTTGATGGAAGCGTTTTAAAGCAATATGACACTAGTACGCACTAGTGCGGAAATTATGCTCCGTCAGCACTAAAATAGCAGTAAATTAATTCATACCGGTAAGGAAACCAAATGTATTCACGGGAGGGTTAGGGAATTTCGGTCTAGCAGAGAAACCGACAGATAGCTGTCAGCTGCACCCGATCAAAAATTAAAGACCATGTAAACCGTTTTCGGGTAAGATAATGTTGCCAAGATGTTGAGTTGTTCCATCAAAGTATAGTGGAACTAACTCAGTAGCAACTTTAATTGTTCGTTTGAGATTTCGTACTGTCATCTCTGACAAGTAAGCATAAATCCGGACAATAGTATTTGGGAAGCAAGAAGGAAAGCAGTGACACCTCAAACGTTGTTCGTGGATAAAAGCATAGGCGCACTCAAATCTATTCATCGAGAATTATATGTCTACAAGGTTTCTCCAAGACAATACTCCGGTGAAAACATTTGACGTCAAGAACCGAAAAGACATTAAATTTGGTGACATGTACTTCGTCCTATAGAATATTCTATTATTCCCAATATACCCGCCCAATAGTAACACCGATCGCATCGAACCAGAACAAACAATATGCGGACATGTGCGACACCGTCCTGAAGTCCATGTTTACTTTATCTGCTTTACCAAGTCTGTTAACTTGTTTTATCACTAGTGACGCTCAGAAATAACAGTAGAATCCTTATTGCAAAAATGGCTCACACTAGACGGTTTGATACCACTCAGTGTAGCCAGTGCTTTAACCTAGAAAATTCCACCTATATACGTGTCCAGGAGTAACTGTCAAGTGACAGAAATTCCGTGTCAACTAAAGTAGTGCAGTGCGCACTACCCCTTAACACTTGCTTGTTTGGATTTAATTTTGAAACTGAACTCGAACGAAGAATCATCTCTTCCACAGAACGTGAGTAGTAAAAAGTTTTTTTTTATATTTCACCGGGCCGCGGCCATTGTAAAACCTTTCTCAAGGAAAGATTTCCTTGAGTACATAAGCAATTGAAGAATTCCATTAACAATTGGACACAGATTAATCACAAAGGTAAGAATATTGGTTGAATCATTTCTCAAATTCAGAAAGACATTTTTTCTTTCGGTTTTGAGATATGTCTCGTAGCCACGCCACATGGCCATCATACTAATCGGCCGTATTCTCAACAAGCAGAACAGGCGAGGCGGCCCGAAAATTTACTCCCAAAGATTTGGCTGGTGATCGAAGCAGCATTTCCTTCCGCCAGCACACGCCGCCACCGATTTTCTCGTGGTATACCCACGTGTGCCATATATTTTTATATTTTATGTATCCAAATATATATATATTTGCGTAAAATACGCATTACTTCGATCCTCGTCTTGTATTTATGGACGAAAGACCGCCTCCTCTTTGAACGCAGGCATATTCTTGCGACGAAACGTACGTCGCCCACTTTTGGCATAACATCTTTTGGTGCCAGGGCGATCAGGGCTGGTCGTCAACTCGACAACACTGAGCACCACATCCAGAAGTAACTCTGGAAAACCGGACGTAGATACGGGAGTAGCGGCCGCAGATACCTTTTTATCAGGATTTTCCATTTGAGCATTTGAGGATAATACCCAGCCATGATAGGCTGAAGACATTAACAAAGGACACAGGAGCAGCTGTACCAACGTCTTAATCAACGCAGCAGGACGTCTGGCGCGTGCATAGTCGCGGATGCCGGTCCCCAACATTCATCAACTCCAACTATACATTCTGGAGCACCGCTGGAACAGTGACGCAGTCTCTCACCCTATATATATATGAATTCAAAATTTATTAATATATATACAATACAAAGACATTAAGCCTATTCTGGATATACCAGGTAACCAATAATATATTACCTATATTTGTGTGAATAATTATAAGAGCGAAGAAGCTATTCCGCTCCAACAAGACTCACAGGCAGGTCATTCATATAGCCTGACAGCGTACGCAGCAAGCTGCTGTACGTCGCGTTCGACCACGGACGGTGGTGTACGCATTATTATTTTACAAATTCATCGTGGAAGGCAGGACCTGACGCCTCCTCCTCCAAACTCATGTTATAAATTGTTTATTGTGATATGTATCTTTAAGGACAATATACTTTTTTTTTTATACTCATTAGTGTTTTAAACATTTTTGGAAGATAAAGTGCATAATAGCTTACTTATTTTGATTGGGGAGCTAAATACCATTATACTTACACTTCGGTACTTCGCGTCCTCCTTTTGATACTTTCGTTTCAATCTTTCAATCTTTGTTATTGTGTCGCGATCGATTTCTTCGGGTGATAAATTTAAATCTATTTTTTTTAATCACTACACTATTTCGTCGAAGCGCTTGCTTCCGGTTAAGATCTCATAGTTCCGTGATCTTAGAATATGCCTCTTTGGGTATTCGTATCTTCCGACTTTTTAGTAAGTTTCCCTCGTTTATTGGTACGGCAAGCGGTACTTGACCATTATTAATACGAGATTCGGATTGTCATTAACTTTTTGAAGATTTACTTCAATTTCTTTTTAAACTTACTCGGTCTTTAAGACATTTATCTTCAGCGTCGGTAGCGACCAACCACGTTCGCGATATAACGCCGCATATAATAATTTTTTTTGTTTTCACTAGCTTTTATATCACTTTTTTAATTTTTCTTATCACTCGGGTTAACTTGATAGTTACTCACCATACTGAATATCGTAGATCGCGTTAGTTTTGTGAATCATTTGTCCTCGTTTCAATGATTGTGTCCGTTATATTTGGGACATAAAATGAACAAATTATGAGAAATTTGATCTCAGAAAAATTTAACCATACAAATCAATACCACTCGTAGCTTGACCCAGCAAAACGAATACGATATAGCAATAGCTAGTTCGTTAAGCGTCAATAGTAGTGATCATATTTAGCTTTGAAAATATATTACTAATCATTTTCAAGTGATATTGTAGTGCACTTCAGTATTACCGAAAATGAGATGAATCCAAATCCACGCTACCCAAATTGGTAGAACACTTGCTGATGCAAACTTTTTATTTTTTTTATTTTTGCACTATATTCTTTTCACTATATTATTATTGACACTTAATTGATTTTATCGAATATACGTATGGATGCGAAGTGTGTTCATTCGTATAGGTTATTTTGCATGAAATTTGATAAATTTTTACTGCTTTGGAAGAATTTTCCTAGGCAAGTCCCTTTTGTCTTTTGGTGTAACTGATCGTCTATTTTATTCTTTCGTCTGAATAATCACTCATTTGAGTAGGGGTTCTCGTTAGTTGTCCCACGCATTGGATGTATGTATCAATATCACATAGAGTATCCACGGGGATACAAATAAATCTTTATCGTATCGGAAAATTCAACGATAACGTTTATATAACGCCGCGGTAAAAAAGTTTTTTTTTTATAAGCTTCCGCAGCATAAACCAATACCGTAAATTGAATAGCGTTCGTTAGCGTTAGCTCTCTTTTATTTATTTTTTTTTATTTTAATTTTAATAACAGGCCGTGAATTATCAAACGTATATGAAAAGCTGAGGGTTGAGTCGTCAGCAAAACAATTTAATGGATTAGAAGTCACAGACAAGAGATCATTTATAAAAATGAGAAAGAGAGTCGGAGACAGAACGGAGCCCTGGGGCACACCAGCATTTATTTTGTGGAGATCAGACTTGAAACCGTCTAATACAACTTGTATTGATCGGTCCAGAAGATAGCTTCTAATCCAACGAATAAGAGTATCATCGATACCAAATGCACGCATTTTCGATAAAAGAGCTTCATGCCAAACTCTATCAAATGCCTTTGAAATATCAAGCGCAATAATCTTGCTTTCGCCAAAGCGATGCACAGATTTGTTCCACTGTTCGGTGAGATATGCCATCAGATCACCAGTGGAACGATTGCTGCGAAAGCCGTATTGACGGTCATTTAAAAGCTCCCGATCTTCGAGATATTTCTTGAGCTGACGATTTATCAGCGTTTCCATGACCTTGGAAAGAAGGAACATAAGTGCAATTGGTCGGTAGGAGGAGGGGAGGAAGAGTCACCTTTTTTTGGGATGGGCTGGACAAATGCTGTTTTCCATCTACTAGGAAAGATTCCTGAACGATAAGAGCGATGAAAAGGCTAACGCAGTGGTTTTGCCAGCGATGAAGAACACTTCTTCAGAAGAATAGGGGGTATACCATCCGGGCCAGCGGATTTGTGTATATCAAGATCTTGAAGTACTCTTGCTACTGTACGAGTGCGGAAAAATATCTGTCCAATAGAAGAATTAACGTTCTCAAGTACAGGAGGGGCATTGTTGCTTGCAGGCAACGTAGAACTTGCAGCAAAATGAGCTGTGAACATATTCGCCTTCTCTGAAGAGCTGACAATAGGTTTATCGTCGACGATGAGCGTTAGAACTGATGATGACGTTGAGTTCTTGACGTTTTTTACAAATGACCAGAAGTTTTTACTGCCTTTGGGACATTGCAGAATTTTTTGCCGTAACTTCTGGTCATGTAAAAATTTCGTTTTGTGTATAACGGAGTTGCACGAGTTCCTAACTTATTTGTGTTTGTTCCGATTTTCCTCAGTTGGGTTGGCTTTGTAGGATCGGAAGCTTACTTCTTTCAACCTGATAGCTTCTTTACAGTCTTCGGGAAACCAAGACTTTTCTTTTGGTTTGATACATTTTGTTCTGTGAGGGACAAAAGTTCTCATTCCAAGAAAAATCACTTCTGTAATCATTTCAGCACTGGCATCAATGTCATTATCGAGGAAGCATAATGACCAGTTAAAGTTGCGAAAGAAATTATTCAGACCGTCCCAGTTGGCTTTCTCGTATTGCCAAACGGTCCTAGTGGGAATTTTTTCTTTAACTGGATGGTTGGAGATCGAGAAATTAGCTGAAATGACACAATGGTCCGAGGTGCCAAATGGAGAAGTTACTTTAATAGTATATTTATCAGGATGGGAAGTAAGGAACAAGTCAAGAGTATGGGCGGAATGCCCATCAACATCCGGTTTACGAGTAGGCTCATCGACAATATTATTTATTTATTTATTTATTTATTAAAAAGGAACTTAGTATTAAGATTTACATCTTTTAGATAACTAAGCTTCACAGTGGAATTAAATTATTGGAGCTTACAATACAATTCATAAAATTAAAAAAAAGAGAGCAACAAATTTATTAAAAAGAACAATTTTAACAATTAATAAAATTTAATCAGTTTTTTTTTTTTTTTTTTTTTTTTTTTTTTTTTTTTTTTTTATACGTATAATAAAATAAAAAAAATATAAAAGAACATAAGTACAAACGGGCAGCTAAATTTACATGATTATAAAGTATATAGGTATCTATTAACAAAACCTTTAATATTGAAGATGCGTTAAATAATGGCCGCAAAATGGGCATACAAATATCTTTTAAACGTAACTAGTAGATCTGTTCTTCTTATTTCACGTGGCAACGCGTTCCACAAGATAACACCGTTGATGAAAAATTGGCGTTCCGACGTATGACATGTAAATCGAGGGATTAAAATTTGATTGGTTCTGCTAGAAGACGAGAACTGTATTTCTCTGTAGAGATAGGGTGGTCTCTGCGTGTGAATTATGTTGAACAAACTAGTTAGGGTTCTTATTTTTAAAAGGTTTTCAAAAGTGACACCGTACATACTTTTAGAATAAGATGAAATATGGCAATATCGTCCTAGCCCAAAGACGTAGCGAGTAGCTTTGTTAAAAACAACGTTGAGCTTCCTTAAGCCCACTGCGTCGGAGTTGCAAAACACTTCACACCCATAGGTAAGGATAGGCACAACAAGCGATTTAACAAGCATTTTCCTTGTATTTAGTGGAGTAAATTTTTTGGATACCGAAAGAGTCCTCAACGCACCATATGCCTTACCTACCACTGCATTAACATGATCGTTCCAAGTAAGGGTTCTATTGAAATACACTCCTAAGTTCTTAGCTTTCTCTACGTATTCCACTGTGGTGCCATTTATTTTAAGTACAGGAAAATAAGAAATCGAGCAGTTTTTTTGAGATAACAAGGCATTTTGTTTTGTTGGGATTTAAAATGAGACCACATCTATTCGACCATTCAAATAATTTATTCAGATCCTGATTAATGCTATAAGCGCCATCTTCAATAAGGCCTAGGTGACAATGTTTTACAAGCTGGACATCATCAGCAAACATGCGTGCTTCACAATGACTTAAAACAGATGGTATATCGTTAACATACGCTGAAAAGAGAAGCGGTCCAAGGATGGATCCCTGTGGAACTCCGCGGTCCAATGAGAGCAACTCAGACACTCGATTTCCTGCAGCCACCGCTTGACTTCTCCCCGTAAGATAAGATGAAATTAACTTCAACGCCTCAGAAGAAAAATTAAACCGATTAGAAAGCTTAGTACACATTATGGAGTGATCAATGGTATCAAAAGCCTTTGAGTAATCGAGCAAAACCAAAAATGTGACCTTATCGTCATCTAAAGCTTTCCTTGTCTGTTCAACAATATTAAGGATAGCGGTGGTGCTGCTATGATGTGAACGAAATCCGTACTGTTTGGGACACAGAAGATTGTTTGTTCTAAAATAATCAGTAATTTGCCTATGCATAAGTCTTTCAGCTACTTTGGAAAGAAAGGATAAAATGGAAATGGGTCGAAATTCCTTGTTGCTATTATTTTTGGGGATCGGTATTACTTTAGAAACTTTCCATTGTGCAGGGAAGACGCTTTTCGTAAAAATGGTGTTAATAAGGTGCATGGCATATGGGAGAACTATTGGTAGGACTGCTTTAACAAATGAAGGATGCAATTCATCAAGACCTTTGGCATTTGATTTAATAGAGAGAAAACTTTCTACAACATCCTCTTGAGTAACTCTGGAAAAATTAAAGGAATTTCCTGAATTGGACGATAAGGTTTCCCACATTTGAATAGATCTGGAGGCATTAGCTGAAGTTGGTCGCGGAACCGACGATACGAATTTTCTATTCAAATCATTGCAATCAACTTCAGCGTCCAGATGGTGTTGGCTGCCAATACCAATATCTCGAAGGTTCTTCCAAAACTTACGTCCGTTTTGTGAAAGGCTTAAATGATTTGCATTCCACCTAATTTTTGCAGCACTTATGAGACTCACGCATCTATTACGTAATATCCGGTATTGTTGGTGATCTTCGGTTATTCTGAAACGTTTCCATCTGTTATAAACAGCGTTTCTTTGATTAATGGCTTCTTGAATTTCATTGTCAAACCATGGATTATTTTTGTAAGTTGCAGTTTTTGTTCGCAAAGGAACATGAAAATCAAAAAGAGTGTTCAAATTAGACTGAAGAAAGTCCACCTGTTCGTCTGGATACAACAAGAAGTATATGTTTTGCCAGTCGATGGCTAGTAGGTCAGCTTCAAGAGCACAGATATTTAAACTTTTAAAATCACGATATTGATAGGTTTTTTTCGGTCTTTGTAGTGCAAAATCAAACAAAAGGAACATTAAATCATGTCGAGAAAACCCTGGTACAGAAAGCTGATCATACAAAAGCACTTTGTTGAAATTGGACACGAAGAAAACGTCAAGAAGTGTACTGCCAAAACGAGAAAAAATGTGTAGGGTATGCAACATTAACCGCACGAAGATTAAAAGTTCTCATGCAATTAATTAAAGCATCTTCAAGCAAGAGGTTACTATTGAAGTCACCACAAATAATAACATTATGGAAATTCATAGAGTTTTCTTCTAAAAACGTACATAATGGTGATAAGTCTATGTTTGAATAAGGTCTTTAAACTACACCTAGAAAAAGTTTTTCATTATTATTAAAAATCTCTACACAAAGACACTCAAAAGCACAATTTTGGAGAGAACAGTATATAGGTTTAGCCTTAAAAGACTCTCTTAAATATATCGCTACTCCACCACCAATACGATCTTTTCTATCAACTCTATGGATTTTGTATCCTCTCATGGCATATGACTTATCGTTAACGTCTCTGAACCAAGTTTCTGACACATAAATGGCATCAAGCTCTGACCCTTCAAACAAATCACGAAACTCATCAATCTTCTTAAACAGACTTTGAGCATTAATATGACAAATCCTAAAACCTCGATTTTGTGATACAAGGATTTTGAGCATAGTACTCGTTGACATTATTACTATACAAGATGAAAACGAAACGAACGTGAATTAAAAAGAACAATCAAAATATTTAAAGGGAATACAATTTATCTACTGAAAATGGAACTCTTGCTGCACGTTTGCTAAACTCCAATAAAACAAGTGAAACGAAATAAAGAGTTAAAAATAATTTAAAGATAAAGTTTAAGAAAGATTTGAAAATTTGCACGAAATAATATTTAAATAATGATATTATAATATACCTATATTTAAAATAACCATACAAAATCCGCGCCAAATTAAAAAAAGTTTATTGTGGGTATAGTGGCTATGTTTGCTGTTGCGAATAATGTGCTCCTGGCAATGCTGTTGATAATTCGATGTTATTGCTAAGCTCCTCCAACTGTTCGATGTTGTTTACTTTGATGGCCTCATCATGAATTTGACGTTTGATATGTACAACACCTCGAAAGGTAAACACAGATGAAATAGTTTTTTTCTTCTTTAACTCGAGAGCAGCACGCATTATTTGTTGGTTTTTCGTTGTTAAGCATTCGCGTATTTAAATTGGCTGATCAGATTGTATCCCAAAGTCTCTTAGGTTAAGTTGTCGTTTGTGTAATTTCTTGTAATTGGCAATTCTTCGAAGTAGAAGATTTCTTTCATAAGGCGAATAAAATTTGATAATGATAGGGCTGGTGTTCGATCTTCCATTTGTGCTAACACGAAACATATCTTTTAGCATTGG
This sequence comes from Platycheirus albimanus, assembly GCA_916050605.2. Lineage (NCBI taxonomy): Eukaryota > Metazoa > Arthropoda > Insecta > Diptera > Syrphidae > Platycheirus > Platycheirus albimanus. The sequence goes on from OU696696.1 coordinate 174,855,005, forward strand.
TGCCATTAAATCGAGTGATAAACACAAGCTGTTGAAAAGTGCACGCAAATTTTGTTGATTGGAAGGAATATTATACATTATTGCATCTGAAGAGATAATGTTCGTTTCATTGGCTTCAAGTTTGTTTTGGAGTGTAATTATTTCAGATGCAAAATTGTTGTTAGTGGTTGTAGGCTCATCGACAAGCTGGGTAAGATGGTTATACTCAGCAAATATCTCGGTATACCTTCCATCGAGTGTTGTCTGGCCAGAATAGCGGAGCCAACTTGAATTGTGTACATTGAAGTCGCCCGTAATCACGACTTCAGTGTGAGGACAATGGGAAACAATTCGGGAAATTGAATCCGACAAAACATCTAACTCATCACAAGTAGACATGCTGTCAAGATTCGGACTCCTGTAACAAAAAAACAGTAATGGATGCTATGCTTGCGGACAGTGAATTTGAGCCACAGGAAATTAAAGTTCGTATTAGAAAAATGCCCATATTGGGGAAGGCTCTGGCAAGCAATATCATTCCTAACTTAAACGACAAGACCATGGTGGGAAAAAAGTAATGGCACTAAGTTATATCCAAACAAACAAAATTCTGATAAATCAGTATTCTGTTTGCTTCACTTAATGCCAAAACAGCTGGCCTGTATTGCACAGTATGGGCGTATACAGAAAAGAAATTCTCCCTTAGCCCACGAACATTTGAATATACAACACAAGTAAGATATTAAGTATCATTAAACAAAGATTCAATTTGTTAGTTTTAAGATATACCTTAATAAATCCCATAACATTTATAACGTTTTGAAAGAAAATCTTGTAGTTGATTTTTTTTTGGCTTTTACTTGTATTTTGGTTTCTTGAAGATCTCAAACATTTCAGGATGATAGGGTAAATTATTTATAGGGAGGGTGGTAACCCTCACATTCCTTTGGAACGGAACAAGGTGAAGTATGGTCAGTGTATAGTTGAGGTGTATTTGGTACGGTTTCGGAATTCCATGTTAGGTTTCGATGATAGGTACCGAGTATATATAGAGAGAGCATGTAAGCAGGCAATATTTTGCTTGCTTTTCATATTAAGGGGCTGCCCAGTAATTTCATTGAGTCAAGGGGACTCACAGGTCCAATGGACAGCCAAGGTCGATGCCAAGAGAGTTGGTTTTTGGTATCGAATTGGGTGGGTTGAGAGACCAGGGGGATCAACCGACATCTTCGATCCTCCCTCCCCTCAAGGTTAGACACCTCTTCATCGACTTGCAGCATATCATCGTGGCAGCTGCATGCTCAGATGTTAACAACACGCCATGGCAACCACGAAGATCTATGGTTCTTTTATAATACTTACGTGTCGCGTTCTTTGAATAGGTGCAGTAATTTAGTCAGGATTTTTCTCTTTGTAAGCTATGTGTACTCATAAATCTATAGGAGGTGCATGGTTGAATCACTCTTTCTTTTAATTCAATTCACATTATTCTTTTCTTCGAAAGCTATGAGGGCCCTTAAGCACATTAAAATCATTATTCGAACTCGAACATCTTGGGTTCAACGGGGAAAAATAAGAGATAACACCGGTTGTGTAGATCCCGGAGCAAGTGCCCACGGCCTGACTGAGCTAATCGTGGCTAGGGTACTGCCGGCCACCGCAACGGTCGATCTCAACCACGACCCTGCGTTGTCGCATGCCGTTCTTACCGACTATTCTCACCGAGTAGTTGGCGAGAAAGGGGGCGTTGCCGGCATAGGGTTGCTTCCATCCCATTCACGCGGAATCAGGTAACAGTAGCTAGACGTATAGGTGCAAACTGGAGTGTAGTCTCCGGTAATTTGTATGAGGATTTCAGAGATAGCATTACTGGTCTAGGTACGGTTGTGGGGATTTAAGTATTGTCCTTGGTTTTCAAGTGTAGGCTACAGTATATAACAGCTGCAAGCAGAACATCTAGTACTTGCAGCGGATAGGCGTGAACATACTATCAGGTACCCTCTAGGCTGTTCTACGGGACTTTGTAGTCAGTACCTATTGTAGGCTGGTGGATGGTTCTCGCTTCTGTGATGGGGATGGATAGGAAATTTGAATAATGGGAGGAGAGTAGGAAGAGCAGGAGGCCGTGTTAGCGAAGTGTAAGTATGTCTGATATAGGGGTGCCAGATACACCGATACACGGACGAAGGACGAGGGAGCTGCTGTTCCTTGGTATAAGAGTCAAGGATATATGAGGTGCTTGTCTCTTCCTCCTTCCTCTTGGTTTGTGTTGTTGATGGGCATTGGTTTGGATCTTGAATATCCATAGGATGTTCGGTGAAGAGATTTGGTGTCTATTTCATCATAGCAAAAAAATTTCTTTTAAATTTTTCATTATTTTTACGTTACGGGTGGCGCCCAACGTGGGGCCCGAATTAGCTTGAGAAGTTAAGTTTAGAATTGATCCGAGTTAGGTCGATTCAGAGTGACGTAGGAGAAAGTTAAGAATTTTCGAAAATTTTAGAAAATTTATTTTTTCTCTTAGAATTTTTTTTTCTTGATTGAAGTTGTTGTTTGTTTGTGATCAGATTTTTTAGATAGAGGAATAGCATCGAGATTAGTGGTGCAGGCACTATTTTGTCCAGTGATTTAGTGATCTTTTCCAGAGTCAGCTGTTGCATAAGGTCTACTCACTTTTCCTCTACCTCTTGTCACTTAGGTATGTCTTCGATCTCTGTCCGGATTGAGCAGTGGTTATTGCTTGATCGTCAGTAGCTGAGGTGTTGATAATTTCCTAGTAGTGAAGTCTAAGATTCCGGCCGTGTGAGATTATTATGAGCAGGTCTTCTGACCGGTGGTTGGTGCTTTCTGCCCGACGCACGTCAGCTGCAGAAGCTGGTCATTCACTCAAGCTCGACCCAAATTGTTTCTACGACAAATCAACTTGTTTTTTTTTGTTATTGTACTACCCAGATTGTTTTAGGAGTTTACAGTCATTTTTGATATTCATTATGAAGTGACGGTGTTTAAAGATAGTACTCTTTTGTATTATCTTGCTGGACAGGGTACATAAACCTTGACCAGCCGTAGTAATAAATACACCCGGTTCTATGTACCGGTGTATTATCGTCGAATATGTTCTTAATTTTAAACCAATGCCCCTTACCTCTGGTGGGGGGAAGCAATAGCAGAAATAATCGAAGAGAGTTTGATCGTGAATGATAATTTTTATTTCCTTACAATACTATTTATACACAGTTTTTGCAAACTAAGCTAAAATTAATTAACAATAACAATAGTCGCATAATGCTGACTTCTAAAAAATAAACAAAAAAACTCATAAGGTTCAATAACCGTATCCAATATTCGAATGCAATAATTTTGCTGACAGATGCACAAAATTATTCATTCTATGGGAATTGTCTATTGAATGATACAAGATACACACATTGGCTACGAAAATAAAAGCAATGCAAAAGGCGTTAAATGAAATAACATGCAGAGAACCTACATGACTAATGTTGATATGCAAATGCGTTAAATGAAATGACATGCAGAGAAGCTACATGACCTATGTTGATTTAATAATATCAACATTCTCCGCGCGTTGAACTATGTTCGAAACTATACCAAAACTTCGAGTGTGACGGTGTTGAGGTCCTCAATGTTGGGTTTTTTTCTTCAGTTCTCGTATTCTGCCTTGTCGGAGCTGTCTTGTTAGTATCAGAGCGGTACATGCTAAACAATTTTCACAGTAGGAGGATCAGTGCCGTGATTGATATGAGAAGTCCCATATAACCCACTGCAAATTGGTGTGTATCGTTAGAGGATGTGGAGAACGACAAATTATTGGTTATGTTTAACAGTTGCTGATTTAGCTCATCAAGCTCTAGCAAATGGTTTTTGTAGCTCGAGGATTGGTGAACTACCGGATTGAATTTGTCTGGAATAGCATAATCCGAAAGGTTTGCTAGGGGTAACAGTGACATTCTTGAGTAAGTTGAATGTATTGAATAACCAAGCAGCAACATTAGGTCATCCTTGATTACGCAGTTGGGTTGAATTTGAAGTATTCCTGAGCCCTCTAAAATGCTCGGTGTTGCAGTTCCATTGCAGACGACGTTTAAAGTAATTCTTTTCTTTAGTACGTAAATCCATTCGTTTGGAGAGCAAAGCTGAATCCAATGAGGTCCTTCGATGGTCTTCGTTATCTTGCATGATGGAGATTGTTGATTATGGCTCAGGTAATGGATTTCGCAAGAACTTATTTCTGATCCCTTATAGCCCAGTAATTTTAGGTTTTATCTGCGGAAAAATTCCAATCAAGCTGAATTTTGGTACACACCTTTATTACGGCGTTGTAATGAAGATGTGAAAAATCGACATTGATATCGTGCCGGCAAAAAAAGTTATCAAGGTCAAAAGGTCACGAAAACCTAAAAAAAAACAGTTTTTCACAAATATCTCGGATTCTATAGCTCCAATGATTTTAACGTGTATGACAAAATTGTAGAGCATAAAATTTTCTACAATTTCGTTAGTACAATCAATTTTGTATGTCGATTAGTTACCGAGATATGGCACTTCGAAAAACAGGTCATTTTTCAAAATTCGCCAAAAAAAGCAAAAAAAAAAGAAGAATTCCACCTTATTTCTTCGGATATACGCGAAAAATCATGAAATATTGCTGTTTTTATGGCTCCTTGTTAAAATCACCAACTTCTTACACCCCCCAACGATCCCCACTTGCCCACCAGGTACCAGGCCATGCCCATTACTATTGTCATTCCGCCGTAATTTTTATATATTACTTTTTTCTTAGTACAGTGGGCAGAAGAAAAAATTCGGAAGTTAATCAAACTTTGAGATGTTGTTCAGGAATATTGAATTAACATTTGACGAAGTTTTGGCCTTCACCGGCCCTGTTGAAAAAGAGGAGGAGGGGAAACTGCAAACTTTTCGAGTTCGCTCCGGTTTTCGCTCTATAACTTTTTTTGCTTACGTTCTACGGCAAAAGTGTAACAGACTTTTTTGTAGAGCGTTAAATTTACTAAAATAGTGTTGGTACAAAAATGGTTGTATGTCGTTTCGTTACCGAGATGCGGAAAAAGAGGAAAAGGGGAATTGCAAAATGTTCGACTTTGCTCCGGTTTTCCCTCAATAACTTTTTTTCCTTACTTAATACGGCAAAAGTATGCAAGACCTTTTTTGTAAAGCGTTAAATTTCCTACAATGCAGATAGGGTGAAAATTGTTGTATGTCAATTCGTTACCAAGAAATGGAATTTGAAAAGGAGGGTGGAACAGCTTCATTTTTGACCTTCCATTCCATTCCATTCCATTTCTTCATAAGGAATTGACATAAAAGAACTTTTGAACTATCAAAATTATAGAAAATTTAACGCTCTACAAGAAAATCAAAACATTTTTTCCGTGAGATGTAAGGAAAAAAAGTTATTGAGGGAAAATCGGAGCAAATAAAAAAAAATTTTTCAAATTCCATTTCTTGGTAACGAATTGACATACAACAATTTTCACCCTATTTGCATTGTAGGAAATTTAACGCTTTACAAAAAAGGTCTTGCATACTTTTGCCGTATTAAGTAAGGAAAAAAAGTTATTGAGGGAAAACCGGAACAAAGTCGAACATTTTGCAATTCCCCTTTTCCTCTTTTTCCGTATCTCGGTAACGAAATGACATACAACCATTTTTGTACCAACAATATTTTAGTAAATTTAACGCTCTACAAAAAAGTCTGTTACACTTTTGCCGTAGAACGTAAGCAAAAAAAGTTATAGAGCGAAAACCGGAGTGAACTCGAAAAGTTTGCAGTTTCCCCTCCTCCTCTTTTTCAACAGGGCCGGTGAAGGCCAAAACTTCGTCAAATGTTAATTCAATATTCCTGAACAACATCTCAAAGTTTGATTAACTTCCGACCTTTTTCTACCTGCCCACTGTACTAAGAAAAAAGTAATATATAAAAATTACGGCGGAATGACAATAGTAATGGGCATGACCTGGTACCTGGTGGGCAAGTGGGGATCGTTGGGGGGTGTAAGAAGTTGGTGATTTTAACAAGGAGCCATAAAAACAGCAATATTTCATGATTTCTCGCGTAAATCCGAAGAAATAAGGTGGAATTCTTCTTTTTTTTGCATTTTTTGGCGAATTTTGAAAAATGACCTGTTTTTCGAAGTGCCCTATCTCGGTAACTAATCGACATACAAAATTGATTGTACTAACGAAATTGTAAAAAATTTTATGCTCTACAATTTTGTCATACACGTTAAAATCATTGGAGCTATAGAAACCGAGATATTTGTGAAAAACTGTTTTTTTTTAGGTTTTCGTGACCTTTTGACCTTGATAACTTTTTTTGCCGGCACGATATCAATGTCGATTTTTCACATCTTCATTACAACGCCGTAATAAAGGTGTGTACCAAAATTCAGCTTGATTGGAATTTTTCCGCAGATTGGGGTTTAAAATGCCTAAAATGACTGGGCTATTAGTGTATATTGGATGACGTTGATTACACAAGTGATTTTCGTGAGTAAGTGAAAAGCATTTTTGAAACTCTCCTTCTGACAGCGGATAGTACTGATCACGGTGCAATGTTACCATGATATACTCCGTGGATCGACTTATGGTGAAGAATGTACCATTTACAGATACTGGAACTGGCGTCACCTTCAATAGCTCAAATTCATCAAGGCTTAGTAATGGCAATGTGAGCTTAAATATGATATGATCGGAGAGTACCCTGCCGTGAATGCTCATGAGTTGATACAATTTAAGTATACCATCTTGTGCTACTGGAAGCCTAAGGGCTGTGGGCAAATTGGCTTTAATACGCAGAAGTTCATCACGTAATTGCTCAGGTGATATGAGTTGTGGATTTATCTTTCCGTGGTGGGTGTCGACTAGAACATCTATTAAGGAAGCTTGTATTTTTTGTATCTGCGACAAGGCTAAGATCAATTGCAGTGCTAGTGAATTAAATAGCTGGCGCAGTTTTTCTTCATGATGCTCTAGCTCAATGCCGTTAATCAACGCGGCAAATTGTTGAAGATTTGCGTCAATTTCTTGAAACCTAGAGCTTGTTTCCTGTTCATTTCGCCTTATTATGTTAAGGGTGGAGTCAATTATTGATGTTTGGTTTCGAATTAAGTTGACGAGATGTCCTTCATCCTGCTGAATTTTATTAATTGAGGCGGACATTTTATCAGCGTATTCAGAGTCCAAAACTCCAAATAGGGCGTTAGCTACATTTCCTACGACATTGAGCGCTCCACGGCGAATTCTCCGATTGGTGGATGTGTCAGCTAACAACTCATTTCCTTTCTTGAAGTCCTCATTTATTCTGTTGAAATGGGATATCGTTCCCTTGCAGGTTTCGGTTTTGTTTGGTAACAAATGGCAGATGTTTACAAGTCTCTCGCTGTAGTTCCTTACAGTTTGATACTCCGTCCAATAGGAGTTCTTGTCGCAGTAGGCGATGATATCCCAACTGCTTGACGTAAGTGAAGAGGTCCCCAGATTCTCAAAATATATTCCGGGTTGTGATTGAAATGGGCGAATGTTTATCGGCGTACATTTAATACCTGGAACGAGGCAGCACACTAGCAGTAACGTTACAACTGCAGATCCAAAGTTGGGCTTACGTTTCTTTTTTGGAACGGACGTAATGTCAGTCTCGTCAATTAGGCGAACTGAAGAGCTGGATGGGCAAATTTTAGCTGCTTCACATGTTCGTTGATCTGCGGCTGAGCTGATGCAGACGTTCTCATCGATGGGTACTGGAAGTGGAGCCAGTCTATGTATGGCCCGACGAAAAATACCAGTAGCCGTTTTTACATCAGCTACACGAACCAACCCGTCGTCTCCAGTGATGACGTTTGTAATGCGTCCAAGTGGCCACTTTAAACTGGGTACGTTGTCGTTCTTTATAATGACCATCATTCCCGGTTCTGCATTTTGACACCGGTCCTTCCATTTGTATCTATGTTGTAGTTGGTTTAGATAATCTCGGGACCACCGGCGCCAGAATTCGTTCTTGAGATTACTAACGAGGTTCCAACGAGCATTTGGGCCTGAGTTGGATGGTGAAGCATCAGGATCGACATTGCTGATAAGAGGCTCTCCAATGAGAAAATGCCCTGGAGTGAGAGCTCTTATAGCCCAGTCATTTTAGGCATTTTAAGCCCCAATCTGCGGAAAGATTTCAATCAAGCTGAATTTTGGTACACACCTTTATTACGACGTTGTTATGAAGATGTGAAAAATCGACATTGATATCGTGCCGGCAAAAAAAGTTATGAAGGTCAAAAGGTCACGAAAACCTAAAAAAAACCGTTTTTCGCAAATATATCGGTTTCTATAGCTCCAATGATTTTAACGTGTATGACAAAATTGTAGAGCATAAAATTTGCTACAATTTCATAAGTACAATCAATTTTGTATGTCGATTAGTTACCGAGATATGGCACTTCGAAAAACAGGTCATTTTTCAAAATTCGCCAAAAAATGCCAAAAAATGAAGAATTCCAACTTATTTCTTCGGATATACCCGAGAAATCATGAAATATTGTTGTTTTTATGGCTTCTTGTTAAAATCACCATTTTTTAACACCCCCAACGATCCCCGCTTGCCCACCAGGTACCAGGCCATGCCCATTACTATTGTCATTCCGCCGTAATTTGTATATATTACTTTGTTCTTAGTATACAGTGGGCAGGTAGAAAAAGGACGGAAGTTAATCAAACTTTGAGATATTGTTCAGGAATATTGAATTAACATTTGACGAAGTTTTGGACCTCACCGGCCCTGTTGAAAAAGAGGAGGAGGGGAAACTGCAAACTTTTCGAGTTCGCTCCGGTTTTCGCTCTATAACTTTTTTTGCTTACGTTCTACGGCAAAAATGTACCAGACTTTTTTGTAGAGCGTTAAATTTACTAAAATATTGTTGGTACTCAAAAAGTTGTATGTCATTTCGTTACCGTGATACGGAAAAAGAGGAAAAGGGGGAATTGCAAAATGTTCGACTTTGCTCCGGTTTTCCCTCAATAACTTTTTTTCCTTACTTAATACGGCAAAAGTATTCAAGACCTTTTTTGTAAAGCATTCAATTTCCTACAATATAAATAGGGCGAAAATTGTTGTATGTCAATTCTTTACCAAGAAATGGATTAATAAAAGGAGGGTGGAACTGCAAAATTTTTGATTTGCTCTGGTTTTCCCCCAATAACTTTTTTTCCTTACATTTTACGGAAAAAAACGTTTTGATTTTCTAGTAGAGCGTTAAATTTTCTACAATTTTAATGGTTCAAAAGTTCTTCTTTGTCAATTCTTTATGAAGAAATGGAATGGAATGGAATGGAAGGTCAAAAATGAAGCTGTTCCACCCTCCTTTTCAAATTCCATTTCTTGGTAACGAATTGACATACAACAATTTTCACCCTATTTGTATTGTAGGAAATTTAATGCTTTACAAAAAAGGTCTTGAATACTTTTGCCGTATTAAGTAAGGAAAAAAAGTTATTGAGGGAAAACCGGAGCAAAGTCGAACATTTTACAATTCCCCCTTTTCCTCTTTTTCAGTATCTCGGTAAAGAAATGACATACAACCATTTTTGTACCAACAGTATTTTAGTAAATTTAACGTTCTACAAAAAAGTGTAATACACTTTTGCCGTAGAACGAAAGCAAAAAAAGTTATAGAGCGAAAACCGGAGCGAACTCGAAAAAGTTGCATTTTCCCCCCCTCCTCTTTTTCAACAGGGCCGGTGAGGTCCAAAACATCGTCAAATGTTAATTCAATATTCCTGAACAATATCTCAAAGTTTGATTAACTTCCGACCTTTTTCTACCTGCCCACTGTACTAAGAACAAAGTAATATATAAAAATTACGACGGAATGACAATAGTAATGGGCATGGCCTGGTACCTGGTGGGCAAGCGGGGATCGTTGGGGGGTGTAAGAAGTTGGTGATTTTAACAAGAAGCCATAAAAACAGCAATATTTCATGATTTCTCGGGTATATCCGAAGAAATAAGGTGGAATTCTTCATTTTTTGGCATTTTTTGGCGAATTTTGAAAAATGACCTGTTTTTCGAAGTGCCATATCGCGGTAACTTATCGACATACAAAATTGATTGTACTAAAGAAATTGTAGCAAATTTTATGCTCTACAACCATTTTTGTACCAACAGTATTTTAGTAAATTTAACGTTCTACAAAAAAGTGTAATACACTTTTGCCGTAGAACGAAAGCAAAAAAAGTTATAGAGCGAAAACCGGAGCGAACTCGAAAAAGTTGCATTTTCCCCCCCTCCTCTTTTTCAACAGGGCCGGTGAGGTCCAAAACATCGTCAAATGTTAATTCAATATTCCTGAACAATATCTCAAAGTTTGATTAACTTCCGACCTTTTTCTACCTGCCCACTGTACTAAGAACAAAGTAATATATAAAAATTACGACGGAATGACAATAGTAATGGGCATGGCCTGGTACCTGGTGGGCAAGCGGGGATCGTTGGGGGGTGTAAGAAGTTGGTGATTTTAACAAGAAGCCATAAAAACAGCAATATTTCATGATTTCTCGGGTATATCCGAAGAAATAAGGTGGAATTCTTCATTTTTTGGCATTTTTTGGCGAATTTTGAAAAATGTTCTGTTTTTCGAAGTGCCATATCTCGGTAACTTATCGACATACAAAATTGATTGTACTAAAGAAATTGTAGCAAATTTTATGCTCTACAATTTTGTTATACACGTTAAAATCATTGGAGCTATAGAAACCAAGATATTTGCGAAAAACGGTTTTTTTGTAGGTTTTCGTGACCTTTTGACCTTCATAACTTTTTTTGCCGGCACGATATCAATGTCGATTTTTCACATTCTCTGGTTTTCCCCCAATAACTTTTTTTCCTTACATTTTACGGAAAAAACGTTTTGATTTTCTAGTAGAGCGTTAAATTTTCTACAATTTTAATGGTTCAAAAGTTCTTCTTTGTCAATTCTTTATGAAGAAATGGAATGGAATGGAATGGAAGGTCAAAAATGAAGCTGTTCCACCCTCCTTTTCAAATTCCATTTCTTGGTAACGAATTGACATACAACAATTTTCACCCTATTTGTATTGTAGGAAATTTAATGCTTTACAAAAAAGGTCTTGAATACTTTTGCCGTATTAAGTAAGGAAAAAAAGTTATTGAGGGAAAACCGGAGCAAAGTCGAACATTTTACAATTCCCCCTTTTCCTCTTTTTCAGTATCTCGGTAAAGAAATGACATACAACCATTTTTGTACCAACAGTATTTTAGTAAATTTAACGTTCTACAAAAAAGTGTAATACACTTTTGCCGTAGAACGAAAGCAAAAAAAGTTATAGAGCGAAAACCGGAGCGAACTCGAAAAAGTTGCATTTTCCCCCCCTCCTCTTTTTCAACAGGGCCGGTGAGGTCCAAAACATCGTCAAATGTTAATTCAATATTCCTGAACAATATCTCAAAGTTTGATTAACTTCCGACCTTTTTCTACCTGCCCACTGTACTAAGAACAAAGTAATATATAAAAATTACGGCGGAATGACAATAGTAATGGGCATGGCCTGGTACCTGGTGGGCAAGCGGGGATCGTTGGGGGGTGTAAGAAGTTGGTGATTTTAACAAGAAGCCATAAAAACAGCAATATTTCATGATTTCTCGGGTATATCCGAAGAAATAAGGTGGAATTCTTCATTTTTTGGCATTTTTTGGCGAATTTTGAAAAATTACCTGTTTTTCGAAGTGCCATATCTCGGTAACTTATCGACATACAAAATTGATTGTACTAAAGAAATTGTAGCAAATTTTATGCTCTACAATTTTGTTATACACGTTAAAATCATTGGAGCTATAGAAACCAAGATATTTGCGAAAAACGGTTTTTTTGTAGGTTTTCGTGACCTTTTGACCTTCATAACTTTTTTTGCCGGCACGATATCAATGTCGATTTTTCACATCTTCATAACAACGCCGTAACAAAGGTGTGTACCAAAATTCAGCTTGGTTGGAATTTTTCCGCAGATAAAACCTAAAGTTACTGGGCTATTAGGTCATTTGGAGATTCAGACATTGGAGATATTGGCCTTGAATTGAGTATGGCTTCGACCTGAATAACGGCTGTTTCAAGCTCTTCATAAGTGAGCAAAGCTCCTGCTAAGGTGTGCTGTAGTAAAAGCTTTGATGATTTAACCTCAGCCTCATAGACTCATAGACCTCCGAAATGTGGGCAGCGTGGCGGAACGAAATGAAAATCACAGCCCTTTGTAGAACATGTAGATGCAATCTTGTTTCTTTCACTTTCAACATCAATAAATGATAATAGCTCCTTTAGTTGGTTCCTCGCTCCCACGAAGTTTGTTGCATTGTCACAGTAAATATTTCTGCAATGGCCTCGCCTTGCCATGAATCGTTTGAGTGCACCCAAAAATTCTTGAGTTGTGAGATCAGTCACGAGCTCCAAGTGACAGGCCTTTGTGGAAAAACAGCAAAAAATTGAGATGTATGATTTCTGCGAGTGCTTGCCTCTTATTTTGTAATGCGTTAAAACTGGGCCACAAAAATCTATGCCTGTATTTACGAATGGCCTGGCCGGTTGTATTCGGTTAGCAGATAAATTTCCCATTTGTTGTTTCAGAAGCTTCGGGCTGGCACGACCGCATTTAACGTAATTGTGCGTCACAGATCGTGCCAAGGTCTTCCCTCTAAGTGGCCAGATTGCCTGCCTGGCAATTGAAAGCATAGTTTGTGGTCCAGCATGATTATTCTCAATATGAATGTCATGGAGTATCATTTTTGTAAACGGGTGACGATGTGGTAGGAGTACTCGGTGCTTAGCGTCGTATGCTAATGCCGATGCTTCCAAACGCCCACCGACTCTAATGATATCTTCCGCATCGAGAAATTGGGTTAGGCTCTTGAGTGAACTTTTATCTGAAACCACGCTTTTATCTCTTAAATTCAGGATGTCTTCTTACATCTCCAATTGCTGCATTTGCTTAAATACTGCCTTCTTCGATTGACTCAATTCGGAAATAGTTAAGGGCCTCTTCTCATTTTGAAGTCCTTCCTCGACTTAAGGTATTTTTCTTTAAAATTGTTGATAAATCGTAAGGCGTACGCAATAATTCTTTGAACTCTTTTGAATGAGTTTTTATGATTGATGATACTTATAGGAAGATCATCTTGGGAATCAGGGATTGCGGCTCCCAAAGATATATGCTCATTTTTATTGTTGCTGTTAATTGTTTTGGCGTCGTATATAGGTGGCCAGATTAAAGTTGAACCATGCAAGAATTTCGGTCCATAGAACCAAATGTTGCAATTCTCAAGGCGATCTGGAGCTATTCCACGTGAAGGTACATCTGCAGGATTTTCCTTTGAAGGCACATGCCTCCACTGCGCAGAAATTGTATTTTCTTGTATTCTTGATACCCTATTTGCGATGAAGATGGGAAGAGTTGCGGAGGATGAAGAATTAATCCATGCAAGTGCAATTTTCGAATCCGTCCAGAGGAATGTTGCGTCATTTTTAATGTTAAGGTCTTTTTGTAAGCGCCCTAGAAGCTCGACAGCAAGGCAGCAGGCGCAAAGCTCTAGCCGGGGAATAGTTGCCTGTAAAGATGTCTTTGTTTTCTTCGATGGTGCTACTCTTGATTTAGCGCAAATTAGTCGCACCGTTATGACGTTGTCACTACTGATGGAACGAACGTAGGCCGCAGCACCATAAGCCTTTTCGGAAGCATCGGCAAATACGTGATACTGAATCTTTTTTGGTGTTTTGTGTGAAAATATATGCCTAGCAATCTTTATATTGTTTAGTGACTGCAGTCCTTCGCGAAATTTTATCCAAGTTGTTTGCATTTCCTGAGGTAATGCAGCATCCCAATCAAGCTTCAATTCCCACAACCTTTATAAGAATATTTTTGCCACTAAAAAATAGATGTGCTATGTCACTGTAAGCTGTTCGTTTGGTCACTCGATCTCTTTTTAGCCAAGATGTTTTAACGCAGAGTTGGTCAGATTTCGGCATCCACGCAAGACCAATTGTTTTCACATGATCTTCAATATTGGTGTTGAAGTCCAATTCTGTTTCTCGGTCCTCGAGTGGTACTCCTTTTTTTTAGCTTGAAGCCGCTATTGTGAAGGATAGTCAGGAGTTCAGTTTGGGTATTCAAAAGTTCAGTCAACTTATCTGCACCGGTTAAAACATCATCTACGTAGAAGTCACGAGATAATACCTTTGACCCCGATGGGTAACGATCCTCGTTATTTTGCGCCAAAACTTGGACGCACTTTGTTGCCAAGTACGATGCAGATGTTGTGCCGTAGGTGACGGTGTTGAGCTGGAAGCACTTTAACGGGTCATTTGGGCTGTTCCTCCACCATATTAGTTGGAACTTTCGGTCCTCATCGCTTACAAGTATTTGAAAGTACATTTTCTCTTTGTCCGCGGTAAATACAAATCTTGGTATACGGAATCGCAATAGCATCGTAAAAACGTCATCTTTTATTGTTGGGCCCGTGGACAGGATGTCGTTCAGTGATATATTTGATGAGGATTTTGCGGAACCATCAAAAACTACCCTTAGCTTTGTAGTGCTACTATCGGGCTTTTGGACGCAATGATGGGGCAAGAAATAGTAGGGCTTTGTTATTTGATGGAAATTAACTTCCTGCATGTGGCCCAATTTCTGGTACTCCACCATAAACTCTGTGTAGAGTTTTTTCAGTTCTTTTGAATTGGCTAACCTTCGTTCAAGAGATATGAACCTCCGGAAAGCAATGTCTTTTGATTCATTTAAGCAAGTTGGGGCTTCCTTGAATGGTAAGCGAACCACAACACGGCCATTCGAGTCCTTTGTTGATGTTTGGACAAAATGAGCTTCACAACGTCTTTCTGCTTGGGTGAAATTATCTGGAGAGGGGGTGGTTTCTTCTAAGCGCCAAAATGTCTCTATCTGCTGATCAAGGGCTTCATCCTCAGTGCATATTCCGCACGATGCTAAAAGTCCATCATTAGTAAAGGGCACCTTGCCTGCTACTGTCCGTCCAAACACAGTATTTTGAAGTGTTGGTAGATTTTCACCTAAGCTGATTTGACCAACAGCTAAGGTAGCATAGAAAATTTCCACACCAATGAGAAGATCGATTGGCCCTGGCTGATTAAATTGCGAATCAGCCAAAACGATATTCCTCGAAATCGACCAATTCGAAGTTATAATTGCTCGTGATGGTTGCGGTGAGACAATTTTTGACAATAAGTGTGCTTCAATTCTCGTGGAGAATCCATCTATTTTGGAACCAATCTCCAAATTGATTCTTCGATGGGATGACCTCTTGCTTTGACCGATCCCCTCAACAAGCAGCGTCTCGTGCATTTGTCTTAGTCCCAAGGTTTTGGCCAGCCTTTCGTTATTAAATTAACCTGCGATCCAAAGTCCAATAAAGCTCGACATGATATTTGTTCTCCCGATTGATTTTTCAGGTGAACAATAGCTGTACTTAAAAGCACACTTTTAGTTTTGATTGCAGTGTTTGTGCTAGGAGGTGTGGTACCTGGAGTTGGGGTACCTACTAGCGTTGATGTTTTTGAACCCTCTGGTTTTTCGGGGTAATCCAAATGAAGGAGTGTATTGTGCCCCTTTTGGCACTTGGCGCACCCTCCGACCGAGCAGTCTTTAGTGAAGTGCCCTGATTTCAGACAATTTGCACAGTGTCTTGATCTTTGAACTAGGCGCAATCGGTGTTTTGGACTTAACTGTAGAAATTTCTGGCAGGCGTACAGCTGATGATTGCCCTTGCAGGAAATACATTTGGGTCCCGCTGCAGCGACCGTGGTTAAGGCCTTATTGAGTCTTAATCTTCTTCGTTGTTCATCCGAACCTTCCTTTGTGGTTGTTGATAATGCCTCCAACGATTGGAACCGCAGCTCCAAGAATGATAGGCACTCCTTAAATGTGGGCATGAGTCTTGGGGTTTTTAATGATTGTTCCCAAAGAGTGAAAGAATTTCGATCCAACCGCTTGTGCAAGAGTATTGGATCCCAATGGGTTGTCTCTATGCCAAGGTTTTGCAGGCTGCGCAGGCATTCTTGCGTAGTGTCATGCAGTGACTTTATGGCGGAAGAACTTTCGTTTTGACTTTTAGGTTGTGCCATTAATTTGTTTAGTAAGGCTGTTACCATAAGTCGAGTGTTTTCATAACGGCTTGTGATCGTTTCCAAATCAGCAATGTAGTTGGCGTCAGATATGGAGAAGTGCTGAATCAGCCTTTCAGCTTCTCCTGTGATTGTGGTCTTCAGATACCACATCTTCTGGCATAGTGAAATGGGTTGATTGTGGATAAGCTCCGTATATAGATCGCGAAACTGTATCCACTTTGAGTAGTCACCATCGAATTTCGGCAATACTACTCTTGGTAATTTCGTCCCTTGATTTTAGTTTATAGTTGTCCCGGATCCAGAATTCGATCTTGATCGGTTATAAAGTGTCGTAAGTGCAGTATGCAGTTCATCTTCTATGGAGAGAAATTGTTCGACATCATAGACTGAAGAAATCGGTTCATCTAGTAGTTCCCATATTTTATGATGGAAGCCTCGTATTGCCACCCAGTCCTGTTCAATTGATTTAAGCCTTATCAAATAGAACTCCTCAGAATGTAGTTCTTGGTCTTGAATCAGGCGCTTAATTGAGTTTTCGACCATTACGATCATTGATGACTGTTTTTTTATCAGCCTTAATAATTCCACAGAGGCAACAGGCATGTCGGATGACCATTTTGCCTTTTCCGTAAGCTCAGGCAATGTGGGCTTAGATTGAGCTGGAGCTGGAGCCTTAGGAATGGTTCCAGTGCTTGTGTGGATTGTCCTTTCCGTATGCTCAGGCAATGTGGGCTTTATTTGAGCTGGAGCCTTAGGAATGGTTCCACTGCTTGTCGGGATTGCACCACCAGTTGTTCCATTGCCATCATCTTCAGTTGGCTCAGGCAAAATTAAATGGAGACTTTGTTTTAATTCGAGGTAAATTCTTTGGAAATTTTCATACGTTTTTCCTTGAATATATGGCGTATCCGCCTTAACAAAATTCTTTACAGATTCATGGTTTTGGTGGAATTCCACTTATAGTGCTTCCAGAATTTGCAATCTTTTTTGTTTGTATTGCAGTGTTTTGCGGTCAGCACTGTCTTTGCTCATGTTTGTTTTTAGTTTCTGAAGTTCCTCAGCGATAGCCTTCTGCCGGGCTATTATTTTGGAAACCTGCATCTCATCCATGGTACTTTTTACAGTGGTTCAAATGGTTGGTTCAAATAATTAGTTGTGAATCAATGCACTGCTGTGGACCCTGGCCACTTGGTAGGTGTAGTGAATGTTTGGTACTGGAACGCTGCTTCCTGGAGCACTGCAACCTGGAACTCTGCGACCTGGAACGCTGCTAAACTTCGAGCTGGAACTCTGCAACTCAGGAACCTTGATTGCTTATACCAGTGTTAAAAAGCCCTGGTAACGCTTCGCTGACAGCCAGTGTTAAAGCCCTGGCAACGCACTCACGATTCACTTCCTCGAAGTTTGACGTAGAAATCACGTCGGGGTCACCAATGTTTGAAGATAGTACTCTTTTGTATTATCTTGCTGGACAGGGTACATAAACCTTGACCAGCCGTAGTAATAAATACACCCGGTTCTATGTACCGGTGTATTATTGTCGAATATGTTCTTTATTTTATACCAATGCCGCTTACCTCTGGTGGGGGGAAGCAATAGCAGAAATAATTTTAAACCAATGCCCCTTACCTCTGGTGGGGGGAAGCAATAGCAGAAATAATCGAAGAGATTTTGATCGTGAATGTTAATTTTTATTTCCTTACAATACTATTTATACACAGTTTTTGCAAACTAAGCTAAAATTAATTAACAATAACAATAATCGCATAATGCTGACTTCTAAAAAATAAACAAAAAAACTCATAAGTTTCAATAACCATATCCAGTATTCGAATGCAATAATTTTGCTGACAGATGCACAAAATTATTCATTCTATGGGAATTGTCTATTGAATGATACAAGATACACACATTGGCTACGAAAATAAAAGCAATGCAAAAGGCGTTAAATGAAATAACATGCAGAGAAGCTACATGACTAATGTTGATACGCAAATGCGTTAAATGAAATGACATGCAGAGAAGATTTTTGCACTACATCGACAGGTGCCATTATACCGAGGGGGTCAAATAGAGTTGGTCAGATTTCGGCATCCACCTAAGACCAATTGTTTTCACATGATCTTCAATATTGGTGTTGAAGTCCAATTCTGTTTCTCGGTCCTCGAGTGGGACTCCTTTTAATAAGGATTCATGATTAGCGCACCATTTCCTTAGCTTGAAGCCGCTATTGTGAAGGATAGTCAGGAGCTGAGTTTGGGTTTTTGATGGTTCCGCAAATATATCACTGAACGACATCCTGTCCACGGATTCCGTATACCAAGTCCACGGATTCCGTATACCAAGATTTGTATTTACCGCGGACATAGAGAAAATGTACCGTCAAATACTTGTAAGCGATGAGGACCGAAAGTTCCAACTAATATGGTGGAGGAACAATTCAAATGACCCGCTAAAGTGCTTCCAGCTCAACACCGTCACCTACGGAACAACATCTGCATCGTGTTTGGCAACAAAGTGCCTCCAAGTTTTGGCGCAAAATAACGAGGATCGTTACCCATCGGGGTCAAAGGTATTATCTCGTGACTTCTACGTAGATGACGTTTTAACCGGTGCAGATAAGTTGACTGAACTTTTGAATACCCAAACTGAACTCCTGACTATCCTTCACAATAGCGGTTTCAAGAAAGGAAATGAGTTGTTAGCTGACACATCCACCAATCGGAGAATTCGCCGTGGAGCGCTCAATGTCTTAGGAAATGTAGCTAATGCCCTATTTGGAGTTTTGGACTCTGAATATGCTGATAAAATGTCCGCCTAAATTAATAAAATTCAGAAGGATGAAGGACATCTCGTCAACCTTATTCGAAACCAAACATCAATAATTGACTCCACCCTTAACATAATAAGGCGAAATGAACAGGAAACAAGCTCTATGTTTCAAGAAATTGACGCAAATCTTCAACAATTTGCCGCTTTGATTAACGGCATTAAGCTAGAGCATCATGAAGAAAAACTGCGCCAGCTATTTAATTCACTAGCACTGCAATTGATCTTAGCCTTGTCGCAGATACAAAAAATACAAGCTTCCTTAATAGATGTTCTAATCGACACCCACCACGGAAAGATAAATCCACAACTCATATCACCTGAGCAATTACGTGATGAACTTCTGCGAATTAAAGCCAATTTGCCCACAGCCCTTAGGCTTCCAGTAGCACAAGATGATATACTTAAATTGTATCAACTCATGAGCATTCACGGCAGGTTACTCTCCGATCATATCATATTTAAGCTCACATTGCCATTACTAAGCCTTGATGAATTTGAGCTATTCAAGGTGACGCCAGTTCCAGACGGTATGCGACGAAACATGAAGCGCTAACCGGTAGTTGGTGTTTTTAATACCCGATGTACGTCAGCAGTAGCGTAATGTTACTATCGCATACTTGATCAACCTTTCGCTTAAAGGTAATTGTCTTTCCTCTTGCAATAGAACGCCGTAAGTTTTAAGAAGTCTACACACTTTTAATTTACACACCTTTTTGATTAATAATTTTTGTTTTGAATTGGTTCAGAAGCAGAACCGAAATGTACCCACCTAGTTCCAAGGAAGGGAGGGTTACCCTCTCCCG
This sequence comes from Platycheirus albimanus, assembly GCA_916050605.2. Lineage (NCBI taxonomy): Eukaryota > Metazoa > Arthropoda > Insecta > Diptera > Syrphidae > Platycheirus > Platycheirus albimanus. The sequence continues at coordinate 174,874,806 of OU696696.1, forward strand.
AATCTTTTATGAAATATAAAGTTACATATTTAGTTATTTTTGAGATATAATTTATTATTGAAATTTGTTTTTGATAGTTGGAACACAATTTAGTTTCCAAGGTATCTAGTTTTTTTTTTTAAGTAGTCCGTCAATGAAGTTGGGACGTAACTTCTTGGTCGTGTAAGTTGGGATAGAGCCCGTTTACAGTATTTAGATTTTTCAGTATTATTGGGATAGTGCCCACTTACAGTTTTCTTTTGGGATAGAGTCCACCATTATTGAGTATAGAAATAAAGTTTAGATTACTGAGGAATTCTAGTGCTGAACTTTTCTGATAAAAATTAAACATACAATCTTAAGGATATATATTTAAGTATACATTTGAATATAGTATTTTTCAAAATATTTTTGAAGTAATGTTTTAAATAGACGAATCATCTATATATACACATATATATCGTTAGTATTAAGCACTTTTAAATTTACATTATATTTGACCTTTTTTTGTGATTTATTTGATTGAAGAATATCCGTTGGAGGCATGATACAACTACTAGAGATAACGCATTCCAATTTTCATTTTTGATTTATTCTGCGCATCTCGTCATAAGAACACCTTAAGAACACCTGCCTTCTCGTTTTCGCCTTCCCGTTTAACTTTTTTGTTTCGCTCTACCCTATGCGCCTACGTCATAAGAACACCCGGGACTTTGACAATAGTTTGACGTTTTTTTTGGCACCATGCGCAATGCCATATCTTATTAGTTGTATCATGCGTTGGAGGTACTTGCTCACGGTATATTCGAATTTTTCTCACTACCAATTTTGACATTTATTGTTTTTTTTTTTTACTTAAGTAGCACCTGTTCAAACCTGAACCTAATCAAGGAGACAACAGTGTTATTATACCTTTTAGTACACACATTATATGCATATATTTATGTATAGGTACAAAAAAAAAAGCTATATATATCAAGAGTCACAGAGAGCAGAGCTCATAAAATTGTTTTAAATTTTGTAATTCTCATACTACAACTCTCGAAATAAATTATTATAACGTTTTGCAATAGAATAAAGAGGTTCTCATTTTTTTTCAATAATCACTGCACAACGTGCACAAACATTTGGTGCCTCCTGTGAAGAACTCTTTTTAATTAAGTATTATCAAATCGTCAATAAGAGTCAAATTGGACATCAAACGGATTATCGGGTGCTTAAGTACTCTACGAAGAGTTTCACCGTTTGATATAATTTTTTTGGATTGCGGCACTAGCTCATATACAGTTGCCTATTGTGAAGATTTCGCTTTCATCGTCAAGTGGTTGGAGTCATCTGGAACAATTGGGACAGAGCAACGGAAGAAAGGCAGGTGAGTGTGTGATTTTCATCTGTGGATTAGAGTGTTTTTTTTTGCTTTACAATTGCAAATAATCAAAAATGAGTGAGGTATCAAAGGCGCCAGAAGAAATTGTAAAGGTGCAACGTGATCTGTTAGAGAAGGTGTCGAAAGCTCTTCGTAATTTTAAAAAGGACCCCCTTGACCGCCATACAAAGACTTATTTTGATGTTAGACGTAATAATTTAGAAAAAATATATTCCGAATTCATAATAAACCATAAGCATCTAATTCAATCTTCGTTGGACCCTAAAGATAAGTACTTTACCGATGATGTATCCGATTTATTCGAAGAGGAGTATATAAAAGTGTTTTCCACGATCAACGAAGCCTGCAACTTAAAGTTTGCTGTACCCTCCAGTAATGAAAATAAACAATCAGATAAGGTTGAGGCTGAAAAAAGTGATGATGATGCTGGCCAAAAAGACAGTAGCACGAACACGAATTCTGTTCGTTTACCTAAAATTCCGCCACCAGCATTTTCTGGTAAATACATAGATTGGCCAGCCTTTTATGATTCGTTTGTTCGATTAATACATTCTAATTCGTCACTTGCAAACATCGAGAAGTTCCATTTTTTAAAACAATCTTTGCCTTGTGATTTTTACAGTGATATACGTGACATTCCCTTGACCGCTGCTAACTACGTTACAGCCTGGGGAACATTAGTAAAAAGGTACAATAACCAGCGTGTTTTGTTTACCCATTACATGAACCTTCTATCGTCTCAGCCAAGCATTCAAAAGGAAAGCGCTTCTGATATCAAACATTTACTTGATACTTCTCGTTCATGTGTGAGCGCTTTGCGAAATTTAAAAATCGGAATCGATCAATGTGACCAAATTATTGTTCATTTTCTAGTAGTTAAATTACCACGAGAAACTCATCATCTGTGGGAACAAAAACTCGGTGATTCCGTTGATATTCCTACCTTTAAGCAGTTCACAGAGTATTTAGACATTAGGTATCGCATTTTAGAATCTATGGAATTCCAGCAAAACTTGGTCACACCAACTCTTGCAAAACCGTTCACATCCACCATATTCAACGCAAAACCAGCTACCAAAACCAACAACAAGTTCTTCCCTCGCCGTGAAACTAAAATCCATCATCTAGCTTCTTCACAAACCAACCAAACAATGAGCTGTTTCGCTTGCAAAGAGCAACACATTCTACGCCGTTGTCCCAAGTTCCTTGCAATGGATTGTTTCGAACGCAAAACTATCGTGGATCAAGCCAAGCTTTGCGTCAATTGTTTATGCGCTAATCATTTGACGTCTGCATGCTTCAGCAATAGGAATTGCCAACAATGTGGTAAGCGACACCACACGTTATTGCATTTTCCCACCAACAACAACGTTCCATCACTGGAAACAACAACCTCGAACCGAAACCTACTTTCGAACAACACAAACAGCATTGTCAATCACGTAACCCAAGATTCAGCAGTAAATTTACAAACTTCTAGATTTTTGTCTAGATCTCAAGTCTTACTTCCCACGGCAATTGTCAAGGTCATAACAACAGACGGACAAACTTACCTTCTCCGTGCCTTGATGGATCAAGGGTCAACTGGTGCTCTTATTAGTGAAAGGGCGGCCCAATCGTTAAAACTTGAGCGATTACCAATTATTTCATCCATTCAGTTGCCAAATGGCCAGCGAACTTCTGGGAAATCCGTGGCAAACCTTATGATTCAACCTCGCATCGACGATCGATGCACGTTTTGCGTTTTTGCGTCAATAGTAAAAATTGTCACTGAAAACCTACCATCAACAAGTGTCAAAATTCATGACTGGGCACACATTATGGGATTAGAGTTGGCAGATCCAGAATTTCATCATTCGTCATCAATCGACCTACTTCTAGGAGCGGACATTGTAGCGAAAGTTTTGATGGGAGGTCTGCGTAAAGGTGAACCGAATGAACCTGTAGCCCAGCAAACCAAGTTCGGATGGATCATATCTGGTGAAGCTTTTGAACCAGATCCTGAGACCCCATTGTCTTCAAACATCACGTGTTCGCATGTTTCTCTGGAAGAGCTTGATTCTCTTGTAAAGAAATTTTATACACTAGAAAGCATTCCTACAGAACAGCAATACACTACAGAAGAAAAATGGTGTGAAGAATTTTTCAAGCGAACCCATAAACGCCAAGATAATGGAAAGTATTTGGTTCGTTTACCTTTTAAAAACTTATTTGATTCAAAACTTACCCTGGGTAGATCTAAACAAATGGCTTTAAATCGCTTTTATTCAACAGAGCGAAAGCTGAACAACAATCAACAGTTGCGAGAGCAATATACTATATCCATTAAGGAATATTTTGACCTTAACCAGATTGCTCCCGTAGAAACGACAGAAAATCAACATCGCCAAGTCAACTCTCATAACCTTATTACATATACATGTTGCGTACTCCCTCATCATGCCGTTATAAAAACAAGCAGCCTTACGACACAGTGCCGTGTAGTTTTCGATGCTTCGGCCATAACTTCTAATGGAACATCTCTTAACGATATATTGTGCAATGGACCCCCTCTTCAAAATGATTTGGCAGCAGTGTTGCTTAACTGGCGTCTACACAAATTCGTCGTCACTGCAGATGTAAAAAAAATGTATCGATGCATTGATGTCCACGAAGACGATTCCCAATACCAACGTATACTCTGGCGCAACAAGCACAATCAAGTTCAAGAATTCCGTTTAACTACTGTGACCTTTGGAACTGCTTCAGCTCCGTACACCGCCATTCGAGTCTTGCACCAACTGGCTGAGGATGAACGCGAACAATTCCCTTTGGCCTACAGCGTACTTAAAGAACAGGTGTATGTCGATGACGTGTTCACTGGAGGAGACACCATAGGCGAGGTTTTGGAAATTCGCAATCAAAGTTTGAACGCCCTACGAGCAGGAGGTTTCGCATTACATAAGTGGGCGTCAAATACACCCGAACTACTTACATCTATTCCACTTGAACAACAAAGCAGTGCTACTGCCTTGGAATTGAACAGTGATGAAGTCATCAAAACGTTGGGTATGAATTGGCAGCCTGGTCTCGACCAATTTCGGTATAAAATTAACTTTGAGCTACAACAAAGTACAGTCACTAAACGAATTGTTCTTTCTACGATAGCGAAACTGTTTGACCCTTCGGGAATCATCAGCCCCATAATTGTTGCTGCAAAGATATTTTTGAAGAGATTGTGGTCATTAAATCTTAGCTGGGATGATCCAATTTCAGGTGAGATCTTGGATGACTGGAATAAAATTTTGAATGACTTGCCAAATATCAATCAGATTCAAATCCCGCGTTGGATCCACTTTTCATCTAAGTCCTTGAAAGAATTGGAGATTCATGCCTTTTGTGATGGATCATCCCAAGCTTTTGCATCTGTGGTATATTTACGCACACGAGATGAACACAACATGTTTCATACAAATATAATCACAGCAAAGAGTAAAGTCACCCCAAAACCACAAATAAACATTCCAAAAATTGAATTGTGTGCTGCAGTCTTAGGTATCAAACTGGTACAATGGGTAATCAAGTATATCCAGTTGCCCACTACAGCTATTTCAATTTTTTACTGGACCGATGCAACCATTGTCCTTTCATGGATCCGTGGGGATGCCAATAGATGGCCTGTATTCGTAGCAAACCGAGTTGGAATTATTCACACATCATCAAACGTTAATCAGTGGCATCACGTCGCAACTCACGAGAATCCGGCTGATCTCTCTTCTCGAGGTACAACAGCAATCCAATTAATAAATTCTAACTTATACTGGCATGGACCTACATGGTTAAGTGGAACTCAAGAAACTTGGCCAACTTCCAACTGGACGTTTCTAGAAACCGAACAGACTGTCAATGCTCTTATAGAATTTCCTTCAAAAACATCATTTCTTCAAAACTACTCAAGTTTTTCACACTTGCGTCGAATCGTTGCTTGGATGCTTCGCTTTGTGTACAATTGTCGTTGCAAAAAGAGCCAAAATGAGACGCATAAAAGAAAAATAGGAACACTCAAGGTGGACGAACTGGACCTTAGTCTCATTAAGTAGGTACGTCTCGTTCAAACTGAATGTTTTTACTCTGATTTACAGGCATTATCGACTAAAGGAGCCGTTTTAAACAAAATTCAGTTGGTGGGGTTAGCACCTTTTCTGGATAACGACGAAGTACTTAGAGTAGGAGGACGATTACAACGCTCTGCATTACCATATAACGAAAAACATCCGATGATACTTCCAAAAGATCACCATTTGACGAATCTTATCATTTCCTATGGGCATCTTACTACTCTTCATGGTGGAATAAGACTAACAGCTTCTTTCATTAGAAAAAAATATTGGATTTTAAGCGCTAGAAAAAGAATTCAGGAGAAGATAAGGTCATGTGTTATATGCTTCAAAGAAAAACCAAGAGCTACACAACAACTGATGGGCAGCTTGCCCGCAGCCAGGGTTAATCCATGTTTTAGGCCATTCCTGGCAACAGGTGTTGATTACACTGGTGCGATAGAACTCAAAGCTTCAAGATACAGAGGCAACACTACATACAAAGGATATATTGCAATCTTTATCTGCCTCGCTACCAAGGCAATCCATTTAGAAGCAGTTACAGGAATGACGACTGATCAGTTTTTGTGTGCGCTATACCGTTTTATTGGAAGACGTGGATTATGTCATGACATATACAGTGACTGCGGTTCTAATTTTATCGGTGCAAACACTGTTCTCAAATCCAATACAAAAAGGTTCATAGAATCGATCGATCGAGAAATTGCTCCCAAACTAGCAGAAAAAGGCATTCAGTGGCATTTTAATCCACCTCATTCTCCGAATTTTGGTGGCTTATGGGAGGCGAATGTAAAAGCGGTCAAATATCACCTGAAACGAGTCACGACTGGAACACCGCTCACCTACGAAGATTTATCCACCATTCTTGTTAGAATAGAAGCCTGCCTCAATTCTCGGCCACTGTGCCCACTCACATCAGATCCCGATGACTTGACTGTACTCACTCCAGGTCATTTTCTTATTGGAGATTCACTGCTAGCACCACCGGAACCACCTGTTCCCGAAACCTCACTCCGACGTCAATATTTACACCTACAGCGGATGTTTCAACAATTTTGGTCACGATGGTCAGCAGATTGGCTATCACACTTACAGTCAAGACCAAAATGGTGTCAACGACATGCAAATTTTGAACTCAATGACCTTGTTATAATCAAGGATGATAGACTACCACCCAACCAGTGGCTCTTGGGCCGCATCATTCAAACCCATCCCGGTGAAGATCAGTTAGTACGAGTGGTCACAGTCCGCACCAAGAATGGCAACTACAAACGTTGCGTCTCAAAAATCTGCAAATTACCAATTCAAAACACTCTCAATCTTTCGTGAATCAGCACACACTCACCTTCTATTAAGAAACTTTCCTTTCAATTTTATATTTATATATATGTATAAAACATCGCTTAAAATCTTTTGTTTTTTTTTAAGATTAACAAATGAGCTTCGCCTTCATCAGTCTTCTCATATCTCTCTTGGATTCCCGTAAAACTACTATCCAACAAGTAGCTGTCAAGATAGAATTCGTATGCCATGCATGGTATGGCATAGGGGGCGGCGTGTTCAAACCTGAACCTAATCAAGGAGACAACAGTGTTATTATACCTTTTAGTACACACATTATATGCATATATTTATATAGGTACAAAAAAAAAAAGCTATATATATCAAGAGTCACAGAGAGCAGAGCTCATAAAATTGTTTTAAATTTTGTAATTCTCATACTACAACTCTCGAAATAAATTATTATAACGTTTTGCAATAGAATAAAGAGGTTCTCATTTTTTTTCAATAATCACTGCACAACGTGCACAAACAGCACCCGTTCGAGGATTTACTCACGGTCTACTGAACATTACTTTTACTTACCGGATTTTTCAAATATTAGTCTGACTAATTACTATCTCGATTAATGTATGGTACCAATCGGAAGACTATCACTCAGAGCTTATACAACCCGAATCTCCGTGACGTTATAATTATGCCATTAAAGCCTAATTATGGCGGAGGGCCAGCTCCGGACGATGAGGAAGGAGATGACCAATCTGAGAATGGTTTTGACAGGACAGGAAATGACACAGGTGTCGTTCCTGCCGACAATGAAGACTTGAGCGCGGAGGAAGCACAGCGTCGCAAAGATGCAGCTGATCACTCAGCTTTCATACAAGATATTGTATCAGCTTCCATAGATGCACACAGATGCGATGAAAGGAGGTTCCTTTAAGAACAATTGGCCCAAAGCCAAACCTATCTTTTGGAACAGGTTTCCAACCTTATTCGAGGCAATCCTCAAAACCCACCTCCACCCGTTGCTACTGCTAAACCTTCAACCCAACCCCAGCCGCAAGCTTCGACATCTCGTAATGTCAACAATAAACCTACCACTAGTGCCGCCGCTACATGCGGAGTTACAGTGAACGTTCCTAAAACTAAAACTAAACCTCACAGAACCCTAACAATCAGTCGACGATTTAGCCGCGATGCTGACACCTACATATCCACCAGCAGTCAATCGAGTTTCGCTAAGTATTAATCCAGCTTAGATGTCTCGAGGTGCGAATGTGGACGACTATTTAAAACGGATGAATGCGTTCAATTTTAACGATTCTCCGCCCTCTTCGTCTCCTCTCAGACGAGCACCTTCCAATTCGACAACTTCTAGTAGGACACCTCAGTACCACAAGTAGGGGCTGAATTTCGACGGCAAGAATATGTCAGTTGACGATTTCTTGTTCCGTTTTGAGTGCATCCGCTACAGCAACAACGCATCGTGGTATGAAATATTGATGAATTTTTATCACTTCGTCTCCGGGTCAGCTGAAGCGTGGTACTGGATGTACCTCAAAAACAATAAACATACTTCTTGGCTTTCATTAAAGTCTGCTTTGGTAGAACAATACCGCAGCCTGGAAACCGACACGGAACTTTTCCGAAAGCTTTCTGATCGAAAGATGCAAAATGGCGAGTCATTTAATGACTTTTATGACGCAATCCTTAACATTAATTCAAAGATGCGGACTCCACGTCCAGAAAGCGAGTTGATAGAAACTATCAAAACTAATGTTAGGAGGAGAATGAGCGAATTGTTCATAACTTACAATACTTCAAGTCTCAGGGAATTGGCATACTTTTGCCGCGCTATTAGCCCAAACATTTTAGGCATTTTAAACCCCAATCTGCGGAAAAATTCCAACCAAGCTGAATTTTGGTACACACCTTTATTACGGCGTTGTTATGAAGATGTGAAAAATCGACATTGATATCGCGCCCGCAAAAAAAGTTATGAAGGTCAAAAAGTCACGAAAAACCTAAAAAAACAGTTTTTCGCAAAGATCGCGGTTTCTATAGCTACAATGATTTTAACGTGTATGACAAAATTGTAAAGCATAAAATTTGCTACAATTTCGTTAGTACAATAAGTTTCGTATGTCGATTAGTTACCGAGATATGGCACTTCGAAAAACAGGTCATGTTTTAAAATTCGCCAAAAAATGAAGAATTTAACCTTATTTCTTAGGATATACCCGAGAAATCATAAAATATTGCTGTTTTTATGGCTCCTTGGTAAAATCACCAACTTCTTACACTCCCCAACGATCCCCGCTTGCCCACCAGGTACCAGGCCATGCCCATTACTATTGTCATTCCGCCGTAATTTTTATATATTACTTTGTTCTTAGTACAGTGGGCAGGAAGAAACATTTCGGAAGTTAATCAAACTTTGAGATTTTGTTCAGGAATATTGAATTAACATTTGACGAAGTTTTGGACATCACCGGCCCTGTTGAAAAAGAGGAGGAGGGGAAACTGCAAACTTTTCGAGTTCGCTCCGGTTTTCGCTCTATAACTTTTTTTGCTTACGTTCTACGGCAAAAGTGTACTAGACTTTTTTGTAGAGCGTTAAATTTACTAAAATATTGTTGGTACAAAAATGGTTGTATGTCATTTCGTTATCACGATACGGAAAAAGAGGAAAAGGGGGAATTGCAAAATGTTCGACTTTTCTCCGGTTTTCCCACAATAACTTTTTTTCCTTACTTAATACGGCAAAAGTATGCAAGACCTTCATTGTAAAGCGTTAAATTTCATACAAAACAAATACGGTGAAAATTGTTGTACGTCAATTCGTTACCAAGAAATGGAATTTGAAAAGGAGGGTGGAACTGCAAAATTTTTCATTTGCTCTCGTTTTCCCTCAATAACTTTTTTTCCTTACATCTTACGGAAAAAAACGTTTCGATTTTCTTGTAAAGCGGTAAATTTTCTACAATTTTAATAGTTCAAAAGTTCCACCCTCCTCCACTTATTCCATTTCTTCATAAAGAATTGACATAGAAGAACTTTTGAACTATTAAATTTCCGTATCTCGGTAACGAAATGACATACAACCATTTTTGTACCAACAATATTTTAGTAAACTTAACTTTCTACAAAAAAGTCTAGTACACTTTTGCCGTAGAACGTAAGCAAGAAAAGTTATAGAGCGAAAACCGGAGCGAACTCGAAAAGTTTGCAGTTTCCCCTCCTCCTCTTTTTCAACAGAGCCGGTGAGGTCCAAAACTTCGTCAAATGTTAATTCAATATTCCTGAACAACATCTAAAAGTGTGATTAACTTCCGACCTTTTTCTACCTGCCCACTGTACGAAGAACAAAGTAATATATAAAAATTACGACGGAATGACAATAGTAATGGGCATGGCCTGGTACCTGGTGGGCAAGCGGGGATCGTTGGGGGGTGTAAGAAGTTGGTGATTTTAACAAGGAGCCATAAAAACAGCAATATTTTATGATTTCTCGGGTATATCCGAAGAAATAAGGTTAAATTCTTCATTTTTTGGCATTTTTTGGCGAATTTTGAAGCATGACCTGTTTTTCGAAGTGCCATATCTCGGTAACTAATCGACATACAAAACTGATTGTATTATCGAAATTGTAGCAAATTTTATGCTCTACAATTTTTCTATAGAAACCGAGATACTTGCGAAAAACGGTTTTTTTTTTGGGTTTTCGTGACCTTTTGACCTTCATAACCTTTTTTGCCGGCACGATATCAATGTCGATTTTTCACATCTTCATAAAAATGCCGTAATAAAGGTGTGTACCAAAATTCAGCTTGGTTGGAATTTTTCCGCAGATAAAACCTAAAATTACTGGGCTATATTGAGAAGTCTCAATCCCAGTTTGACTCAACGCGTCCTAATTTCGTGCCGTCGGCACAGCGCCCGCCGATCAAACGTTACGTTAACGAGCTGAAGAAAGAGTCCCACTCAGAATCAACTGTTGTAGAACCTTGTAGCATAGATGCTATCTCGAAGGACCCTAAGCTACACAAATGTTGGAAATGCCATGTGGTTTGTCATCATTTCCGCGATTGCAGCAGCAAGACCAACAATGTTTTTTGTTACCGTTGTGGACTGGCGGACGCTTATAGTCCGACATGCCCTAAGTGCGCTGCGGGAAACGAGAAGAGGAACAACCCAACAACCGGGTTAGATTTACCCGGAGTTCAAGTGTCTAAGCCGACAAAGCCTCTTGAACTTCCGAAGATTACAATTTTAAAACCGATTAAGAACCAAAATGAATTACCGAACGATAAAAATGATTGTAGAACAATCCCTATTATGAATATAGAACCCAAACCTAATACGAATTTGAATTTTATTAACAATACAACAGAACCATTATACCGGAAATCTTTCCACGAAAGGCTACGTAATTACAACGAGGTACAAAAAAGAATAGTCACTTTTCCAGAATTGTCCAAACGGATACGACGGATAAGGGAGCGCCTCCATTGGAAGCGGACTACTTACCGTAACATAGCGTCGGCAACAATAGGCCGAGAATCGAATGACCCACGTCCTTATGTAACAGTCGGTCTATTTGGTGACAATTTCTTAGGTCTCCTCGATTCAGGGGCAAGCATTAGTTGCTTAGGCACCAATATACTGCCCTATTTGAAAGACAAAAATGTTACGGTAAGGAAGGTAGAGACTACCGTGTCCACGGCCGATGGACACAAGCAATCCATAGAAGGAGTGATCACTACGGCGATCCAATATAAGAATGTGACAAAAGATATCGATCTTTACATTGTGCCATCATTAAGCCAACGTCTGTATTTAGGCGTCGACTTTTGGCAGAAATTCCAGATCGCACCTCATGTATTTGCGGGTCTTTCAGGAATTACGACCGGTGGGCCAGATGAGAGACCCACCAACCAGATAAAGTTGAATGATGAAGAGTCTAAACGACTAAAAGCTGTTGTTCGTAGATTTTATTCTTTCGCAGTCAATGGACTCGGGAAAACGAACCTAGTGCAGCATTACATAGACACGGGTGATACTGCGGTACTATCCCGTTTCTCCGGCGATACAAACTCTTATGTATGCGGAGTTGGACCGTATGCTTTCGTTGGGAGTCATCGAGGAAAGTTCCAGCGCATGGAGTTCTCCAGTTGTGCTTGTACGCAAACCTGGTAAGAACCGATTGTGTCTGGACTTTCGGAAGGTGAACTCCGTGACAAAGAAAGATGCTCGTCCAATTGCGCATATCGAGGGGCTGCTGGAACGTCTGACAGAGACACGCTATATTTCTAGCGTGGATCTGAAGGATGCGTTTTGGCAGATACCGCTGGAGCAAAGTTCGAGGGAGAAGACCGCTTTTACGGTACCCGGCCGACCGCTGTACCAATTTAAGGTCATTCCCTTCGGTCTATGTAATGCGGCACAAAGTCTGAGCTACTTAATGAGTCGTGTAATCCCATCGGGATTACGAGATCAAGTTTTTGTATACTTGGACGATCTATTGGTTGTGTCGAAGGATTTCGACGAACACCTAGAGACTCTGGAGATAGTCGGAAAGTGCTTGACTAATGCAGGACTGACGATAAACGTCGAGAAGTCGAAGTTTTGTTTTGATGAGCTTTACTATCTCGGTTATAAGGTTGGTCAGGGTTGTCTGAAAGCTGATCCAGACAAGATCACAATTATCACTAACTTCCCTTTACCAACCACAACTCGCCAAGTCCGCGAATTCTCGGTATGGCAGGTTGGTATCGGCGATTTGTTAAGGATTTCAGCACCCTAGCCGCACCCTCGACCGAGACACTGAAAAAGGGAAAAGTCTTTAAGCTAGGACCAGAAGCTATAGAAGCTTTCCTACAAATCAAACAAGCTTTGATTTCAGCGCCTGTACTAGTCAATCCGGACTTCTCCAAAGAATTCATCATTCTCTGCGACGCATCCGCGACTGGCATCGGATGTGTACTCTGTCAGCGGGACGAATCCGGGGCGGAGCAGCCTATTTACTACTTCTCCCGGAAACTGAATACTGCACAGAGAAACTATTCGGTGACAGAGCGCGAGTGCTTAGCAGCTTTTGAAAGTATCCAGAAGTTCAGATCGTACGTTGAGGGATACCATTTTCGCGTTATCACGGACCATTCCAGCCTGAAATGGCTGATGACTATGAAGGATCCAACTGGAAGACTAGGAGGTGGAGTATGCGACTCCAAGGTTTCGATTTTGTCTTAGAGCATCGAAAGGGTACATTGAATGTCGTGCCAGACGCTCTATCAAGAGCATATGAAGACGACGAGTTGACAGTGTCAGCTTTCCCTTCATGTCTACCGCAGATCGGTGCCTCGGAGGTACTCCACATCGATCTTGAGGACCCGTCCTTCAAGTCTGAAGGTTATCTCGATATCATCAGTCATATCAGGAGGGAACAGGAGCGGTTACCGGACCTCAAAGTGTCGGAAGGGTACATATACAAACGCACTAAACATGCGGTGGACTGAACTGTTCGGAGATAGATTGGCTTTCTAATGTCGCCAAGATGAACATCGTTCACACGTATTTGAAGCAAGCATACAACTCATGAAGCCTACGAGAAGAACTACAATCTTCGAAGTAGAAAAGTGACGTTCAAGGTAGGTGACGAAATCTACAAAAGAAATCAAATTCTAAGTGATGCAACTAAGCACTTGAATGCGAAATTGTATTTGGGAAGGAAGAAGGAAAGCAGTGACACCTCAAACGTTGTTCGTGGATAAAAGCATAGGCGCACTCAAATCTATTCATCGAGAATTATATGTCTACAAGGTTTCGCCAAGACAATACTCCGGTGAAAACATTTGACGTCAAGAACCGAAAAGACATTAAATTTGGTGACATGTAATATTCTATTATTCCCAATATACCCGCCCAATAGTAACACCGATCGCATCGAAGCAGAACAAACAATATGCGGACATGTCTGACACGTGCGACACCGTCCTGAAGTCCATGTTTACTTTATCTGCTTTACCAAGTCTGTTAACTTGTTTTATCACTAGTGACGCTCAGAAATGACAGTAGAATCCTTATTGCAAAAATGGCTCTAGACGGTTATACGTGTCCAGGAGTAACTGTCAAGTGACAGAAATTCCGTGTCAACTAAAGAAGTGCAGTGCGCACTACCCCTTAACACTTGCTAAGCTACGCCACCTGACGTGTCACAAAGATACAAAACCGATAATGGAAAGAGACTGAAATTTAGGGCGTTGGCTTTCTGGAAAGCAGGAAAGCTGAGGTAGGAAATTGAATGTGGTTTGGATTTCATTTTGAAACTGAACTCGAACGAAGAATCATCTCCTCCACAGAACGTCAGTAGTAAAAAGTTTTTTTTTTATATTTCACCGGGCCGCGGCCATTGTAAATCCTTTCTTAAGGAAAGATTTCCTTGAGTACATAAGCAATTGAAGAATTCCATTAACAATTGGACACAGATTAATCACAAAGGTAAGAATATTGGTTGAATCATTTCTCAAAACCAGAAAGACATTTTTTCTTTCGGTTTCGAGATATGTCTCGTAGCCACGCCACATGGCCATCATACTTATCGGCCGTCTTCTCTATTAGGATAATCCATCGATAAGATTTCGTGGGCTATTATTGCCCCATTCAACAAGCAGAACAGGCGAGGCGGCCCGAAAATTTACTCCCAAAGATTTGGCTGGTGATCGAAGCAGCATTTCCTTCCGCCAGCACACGCCGCCACCGATTTTCTCGTGGTATACCCACGTGTGCCATATATTTTTATATTTTATGTATCCAAATATATATATATTTGCGTAAAATACGCATTACTTCGATCGTCGTCTTGTATTTATGGACGAAAGACCGCCTCCTCTTTGAACGCAGGCATATTCTTGCGACGAAACGTACGTCGGCGTCGCCCACTTTTGGCATAACATCTTTTGGTGCCAGGGCGATCAGGGCTGGTCGTCAACTCGACAACACTGAGCACCACATCCAGAAGTAGCTCTGGAAAACCGGACGTAGATACGGGAGTAGCGGCCGCAGATACCTTTTTATCAGGATTTTCCATTTGAGCATTTGAGGATAATACCCAGCCATGATAGGCTGAGGACATTAACAAAGGACACAGGAGCAGCTGTACCAACGTCTTAATCAACGCAGCAGGACGTCTGGCGCGTGCATAGTCGCGGATGCCGGTCCCCAACATTCATCAACTCCAACTATACATTCTGGAGCACCGCTGGAACAGTGACGCAGTCTCTCACCCTGGATATATATGAATTCAAAATTTATTAATATATATACAATACAAAGACATTAAGCCTATTCTGGATATACCAGGTAACCAATAATATATTACCTATATTTGTGTGAATAATTATAAGAGCGAAGAAGCTATTCCGCTCCAACAAGACTCACAGGCGGGTCATTCATATAGCCTGACAGCGTACGCAGCAAGCTGCTGTACGTCGCGTTCGACCACGGACGGTGGTGTACGCATTATTATTTTACAAATTCATCGTGGAAGGCAGGATCTGACGCCTCCTCCTCCAAACTCATGTTATAAATTGTTTATTGTGATATGTATCTTTAAGGACAATATACTTTTTTTTTTATACTCATTAGTGTTTTAAACATTTTTGGAAGATAAAGTGCACAATAGCTTACTTATTTTGATTGGGGAGCTAAATACCATTATACTTACACTTCGGTACTTCGCGTCCTCCTTTTGATACTTTCGTTTCAATCTTTGTTATTGTGTCGCGATCGATTTCTTCGGGTGATAAATTTAAATCTATTTTTTTTAATCACTACACTATTTCGTCGAAGCGCTTGCTTCCGGTTAAGATCTCATAGTTCCGTGATCTTAGAATATGCCTCTTTGGGTATTCGTATCTTCCGACTTTTTAGTAAGTTTCCCTCGTTTATTGGTACGGCAAGCGGTACTTGACCATTATTAATACGAGATTCGGATTGTCATTAACTTTTTGAAGATTTACTTCAATTTCTTTTTAAACTTACTCGGCCTTTAAGACATTTATCTTCAGCGTCGGTAGCGACCAACCACGTTCGCGATATAACGCCGCATATAATAATTTTTTTTTGTTTTCACTAGCTTTTATATCACTTTTTTAATTTTTCTTATCACTCGGGTTAACTTGATAGTTACTCACCATACTGAATATCGTAGATCGCGTTAGTTTTGTGAATCATTTGTCCTCGTTTCAATGATTGTGTCCGTTATATTTGGGACATAAAATGAACAAATTATGAGAAATTTGA
Organism: Platycheirus albimanus; assembly: GCA_916050605.2. Lineage (NCBI taxonomy): Eukaryota > Metazoa > Arthropoda > Insecta > Diptera > Syrphidae > Platycheirus > Platycheirus albimanus. The sequence goes on from OU696696.1 coordinate 174,890,853, forward strand.
TCTCTACAGAACAATTTAACCATACAAATCAATACCACTCGTAGCTTGACCCAGCAAAACGAATACGATATAGCAATAGCTAGTTCGTTAAGCGTCAATAGTAGTGATCATATTTAGCTTTGAAAATATATTACTAATCATTTTCAAGTGATATTGTAGTGCACTTCAGTATTACCGAAAATGAGATGAATCCAAATCCACGCTACCCAAATTGGTAGAACACTTGCTGATGCAAACTTTTTATTTTTTTTATTTTTGCACTATATTCTTTTCACTATATTATTATTGACACTTAATTGATTTTATCGAATATACGTATGGATGCGAAGTGTGTTCATTCGTATAGGTTATTTTGCATGAAATTTGATAAATTTTTACTGCTTTGGAAGAATTTTCCTAGGCAAGTCCCTTTTGTCTTTTGGTGTAACTGATCGTCTATTTTATTCTTTCGTCTGAATAATCACTCATTTGAGTAGGGGTTCTCGTTAGTTGTCCCACGCATTGGATGTATGTATCAATATCACATAGAGTATCCACGGGGATACAAATAAATCTTTATCGTATCGGAAAATTCAACGATAACGTTTATATAACGCCGCGGTAGAAAGTTTTTTTTTTATAAGCTTCCGCAGCATAAACCAATACCGTAAATTGAATAGCGTTCGTTAGCGTTAGCTCTCTTTTATTTATTTTTTTTTTATTTTAATTTTAATAACCACTTGAATTTTAATTTCAATAAATCTCAGATCATATTGTAGTAAATATTAAGTATTTTGAACTTTTTTTTAAAGAAAAGTAACTTCTGATTAAACTTTTGTGCGTAATGAGACGCATAGTTTAGTAAAATAAATAAGTTTTCTTATCAGGTTTTGATAATTCAAAATATAAATACCTATTTTTTGATAAATATTATTGCTTAAGATATTACAAAAGAAAAATAACAATAGTTGAAGTTAGGACTTAGTAAGATATTAAGTATCATTAAACAAAGATTCAATTTGTTTGTTTTAAGATATACCTTAATAAATCCCATAACATTTATAACGTTTTGAAAGAAAATCTTGTAGTTGATTTTTTTTTGGCTTTTACTTGTATTTTGGTTTCTTGAAGATATCAATCATTTCAGGATGATAGGGTAAATTATTTATAGGGAGGGTGGTAACCCTCACACTCCTTTGGAACGGAACAAGGTGAAGTATGGTCAGTGTATAGTTGAGGTGTATTTGGTACGTTTTCGGAATTCCATGTTAGGTTTCGATGATAGGTACCGAGTATAGATAGAGAGAGCATGTAAGCAGGCAATATTTTGCTTGCTTTTCATATTAAGGGGCTGCCCAGTAATTTCATTGAGTCAAGGGGACTCACAGGTCCAATGGACAGCCAAGGTCGATGCCAAGAGAGTTGGTTTTTGGTATCGAATTGGGTGGGTTGAGAGACCAGGGGGATCAACCGACATCTTCGATCCTCCCTCCCCTCAAGGTTAGACACCTCTTCATCGACTTGCAGCATATCATCGTGGCAGCTGCATGCTCAGATGTTAACAACACGCCATGGCAACCACGAAGATCTATGGTTCGCTTTTCTTTTATAATACTAACGTGTCGCGTTCTTTGGATAGGTGCAGTAATTTAGTCAGGATTGTTTTCTTTGTAAGCTATGTCTACTCAGAAATCTATAGGAGGTGCATGGTTGAATCACTCTTTCTCTTAATTCAATTCACATTATTCTATTCTTCGAAAGCTATGAGGGCCCTTAAGCACATAAAAATCATTATTCGAACTCGAACATCTTGGGTTCAACGGTCGGCAGGGAAAAATAAGAGGTAACACCGGTTGTGTAGATCCCGGAGCAAGTGCCCACGGCCTGGCTGAGCTAATCGTGGCTAGGGTACTGCCGGCCACCGCGACGGTCGATCTCAACCACGACCCTGCGTTGTCGCATGCCGTTCTTACCGACTATTCTCATCGAGTAGTTGGCGAGAAAGGGGGCGTTGCCGGCATAGGGTTGCTTCCATCCCATTCACGCGGAATCAGGTAACAGTAGCTAGACGTATAGGTGCAAACTGGAGTGTAGTCTCCGGTAATTTGTATGAGGATTTCAGAGATAGCATTACTGGTCTAGGTACGGTTGTGGGCATTTAAGTAGGGTCCTTGGTTTTCAGGTGTAGGCTACAGTATATAACAGCTACAAGCAGAACATCTAGTACTTGCAGCGGAAAGGCGCGAACATACTATCAGGTACCCTCTATTCTGTTCTACGGGACTTTGTAGTCAGTACCTATGGTAGGCTGGTGGATGGTTCTCGCTTCTGTGATGGGGATGGATAGGAAATTTGAAGAATGAAAGGGGAGTAGGAAGAGCAGGAGGCCGTGTTAGCGAAGTGTAAGTATGTCTGATATAGGGGTGCTAGATACATCGATACTCGGACGAAGGACGAGGGAGCTGCTGTTCCTTGGTATAGGAGTCAAGGATGTATGGGGTGCTTGTCTCTTCCTGCTTCCTCTTTGGTTTGTGTTGTTGATGGGCATTGGTTTGGATCTTGAATATCCATAGGATGTTCGGTGAAGAGGTTTGGTGACTATTTCATCATAGCAAAAAATTTTCTTTTAAATTTTTCATTATTTTTACGTTACAGACGATCTGTTAGTAGAGGCACGCTACAAGGTGGTGTCCTATCCCCACTCCTTTGGAATTAAGCGGTCAATGAACTGCTAACAATGCTGGAAGAGGAATGATTCAAGGTGATTGCCTATGCGGATGACATTGCTATTGCTGTTTCAGGTAAGCATCTCAACACTCTGTGTAAACTTCTCCGGTTCGCATTTAATAAACTAACCAACTGGGAGAGCTGATGTGGATTAGGTGTTAACCCCCACAAAACTGAACTTGTCCTCCTTACAAGGATTAATGGTATAAATCTTAAATTCTCTGACAAAGCAAAATACTTGGGTTTTATTTTGGACAGGAAATTAAGCTGGAAAACCAATATACAAGAAAGAGTAAGGAAAGCTACGTTAGCTCTTTTCTCTTGCAAAAAAGCCATTGGCAATAAATGGGGTCTACAGCAGCGTGTAGTTCATTGGCTTTATATATCGGTGATAAGACCGATTTTAACTTACGGGGTGGTCGTTTGGTGGCCTGCCTTAGACACAGCGATAAATAGTGATTAGCTCATTAAAGTCCAACGCACCGCTTGTTTGTGTATAAGCGGTGCGCTGCGCACTACTCCCTCTGCAGCGCTAGATATACTATTTTATCTGATACCCCTTCACATTTTCAGCAAACAGACCGCTGCTTCCTCAGCAATTCGACTGAAGGCGATCTCTCAATGGAAAAATAATAATTATGGCCATGCAAACATACTTAACTCCTTTAGTAGCAGTCAGCGCAACATTTGGGTGGAAACGCAAGTGGTGTGTATTCACAAAATGCATGAGGTTCTGCCGTCTACCAGAATGAAAGTATTTTCTTTCAAAATATTAGAATATAACGTTATAACGTTTCTCTACTCAAAAAAAATTAATGTTTCTGAGTTTTTTTGAATATGTAAAAAAATTCGATATTTTTATGCTTTTTGAAACACACCTACTAGAAAATGAAGAAGATGGATCTAGGAAAATATTTTTAAACTACGAATTAAGAAGGAAAAGCGCAGTGAGAACAGCAAAATTTTGGGCGCGGCAGTGGTGGTGAACTCCTTCGATATCGCAGAAATACCGTTGGGATGAACATGAATTTTAGAAGTGAAGGCCAATGGTATGTGTTGAATGTTGAGATAGGAAACGATATAATGTACATAGTGTCCATATATCTAAATTGTAATCATTGGCAAATGGACTTTGAAAACTTATGCAATACCTTGCAAGAAATAGATTCTACAAATATAATGCTTATAGGAGATTTTAATGGCCGAATCGGATTATCGCAAAACAACTAGCAGTGCAGGTGTACCGTTCTTAAACTTGAATCGCTGCTCTAAAGATAAAGCTTGTGATAGTAAGGGATCGAAAATCTTGGAGCTTTCCGATGAGTATGATTTCCATATTTTAAATGGTAGTTGCTCAGGTGACCTGATGGGTGAATTTACTTTTATGAGTGGTACAGCCTGTTCTGTAATAGACTACTGCTTTGTAGCTGGGCTATGGAACAATGTTTTAAAGGATTTCAGAATAGGAGCCAGGACATTTTCTGATCATATGCCACTTGAAGTTTCCTTTACAATAACTCAATCAGAAAACCCTGCAAACACAAAGCAACTTAATCTGGTGCCAAAATTACACAGGAGTGAAAAAAATTTCTAGCACTTACCAAATAAACTTGAACAAAGAACTAGAACAACACACAAGAACTGGTAATTTTGCAGATATACATGCACTAACAGAAATTATTAAAAAAGCGGCCCCACAATACAGACCACCGAAAAATAAAATAGTTTCCAAACAAAAATGTTTTGATGTTGATTGTTCAAAAGCTGGAGACTTATCATTTAAATACTTAAACCTTCTAAGGGGTGGGCAAAATCGTATCGTCACCTCCAAGTGGTGCCTGCTGGATAGCCAAAAGGTGAACTAACGACGAACGTTGGATCCATCGAATCCATAGGTTGTAGATACCTGAGTTATCTTCTCAGGAACTAGGAGCAGGAAGAAAGAGATACGCTCTGAAGATCCAACCACCACAAAGATCTATGTCATGCACAGGCCTCACAAGCCGGTCATGAAAGGGAAACTCGATTGTGATGAAAACCGCAGAAAATGCCTCGGATGAAAGAACCAAAAATGTTGACGACCCCCCCCCGCAAACGAAAAACGGACAACGATTTACGCATATGCACATGGAATGTGCGTACGCTAAACAGGCCGCGTAAAGCCGAGCAGCTAGCCGAGACCCTCGCCAGTCTCAACGCTGATATAACAGCCCTGCAGGAGATGCGATGGGATGGACCGGGCCTGAGAATTACGGAGGACTGTAATTTCTATTATGGGAAATGCCACCTTGATGGGAGATCGCGCTTGTTTGGGTGCGGATTCGCTGTCAGAGGAAGACTTAGGCAAAAGGTCTTGAGCTTTCGCGAAGTCAGCGAGAGAGTGACAACGATCCGCATTAAGGCCAAATTCCACCACATAAGCCTAATTAGCGCCCATGCCCCTACAGAAGAGAAAGACGACGCTACCAAAGAATGTTTCTACGAGCTCCTCGCCAAAACATATGAGCAGTGCCCAAAACATGACATTAAAATTCTTTTGGGAGACTTCAATGCCAAAATTGGGAGAGAGGACATCTTTGGTATGACGATCGGAAAACACAGCCTGCACGACACCACCTCCGACAACGGGCTCAGGCTCATCGATTTTGCAGCGGGAAAAAACATGGTGCTGAGCAGCACGCGATTCCCACGTCCCGACATCCACAAGGGCACATGGCGATCCCCAGATGGTCGAACCTGCAACCAAATCGACCATGTTGTGATTGATGGAAGACACTCCTCCAGCATTATGAATGTCCGTACTTTCCGAGGAGCAAACATCGATTCGGACCACTACCTAGTCGGTGCAAAACTTAGGGTACGGATCTCCATGGAAGTTCTTAGGCGAACACCGACTACACCTAGAAAATTCAATGTTGGACGTCTTCAATCGGAAGAGACCGCCGCTGCCTATGCCGACCGCGTATCCCTTGAGCTTGCGAGAAATCCTTCGACTGATGACATGAACCCGGAAGATTAATGGCAGCTATGTCACCCCCACCCCCCAGAAACCCCTGGTTCGACTCCGAATGTGCTCAGGCAAACAAAGCCAAAACGGAGGCATACAAGTCGTGGCTCCAGAGAGATACTAGAGCATCCAGAAATCTCTATGTTGAGCGAAGGAAAGTTGAGAAACGTCTACTCAGGAGAAAGAAAAAAGAACACCAGCAACGCGAAGTCGAAGAGATGCAGAGATGTTTTTGCAGAAAAGAGGTACGAAACTTCTATAAAAAGGTGAAACAGTCTACATCCGGTTTCACAAGCCGCCCTGGGCCCTGCAAAGATCAGGATGGAAATACCATAGTGGAAACGCAGGCGATGTTAGCCATCTGGAGAGACTACTTTAACCGGTTGCTAAATGGCGATGACAGCCAAGATCCCGCCCAAGATCAACTTGTTCCAGTTAATCTAGATGACGACCACGAACTACACCCGCCCGACCAAAATGAAATCAAAGTAGCCATCACCAGACTAAAGATGAATAAGGCAGCTGGATGTGATGGCCTTCAAGCGGAGCTTTTTAAACACGCTGGAGATGACCTGGTCAGGAGCATACACCAACTCATCTGCAAAATATGGTCGGAGGAAAGTATGCCCGATGAGTGGAATCTCAGTACCATCTGCCCGATTCACAAAAAACGAGACCGCCTCCTCTGCGCCAACTATAGAGGCATAAGCCTTTTAAACATCGCCTATAAGATCCTGTCCAGCGTTTTATGTGAACGTCTCAAGCCGTTTGCTGACAACCTGATAGGTCCTTACCAATGCGGCTTCAGACCTGGAAAATCTACCACCGACCAAATATTCACATTTCGCCAGATCCTGGAGAAAACCCAAGAGTATAACATCGACACCCACCACCTGTTCGTCGATTTTAAAGCCGCCTACGACAGTGTTAATAGAGTCGAACTGTATCGTGCCATGTCTAACTTTAGAATCCCTGCTAAACTGATACGCCTTATCAGGATGACGTTGGAGAATGCTCGCTGTTCCGTCCAAGTTGGTAGAGACTCTACTGAAACCTTCGAAACCACCAGAGGGCTAAGACAAGGTGACGCACTGTCATGCAGCTGTTTTAATATTGTGCTTGAAAATGTAATACGGAGCACCTATGCCAGTACATCAGGCACCATTTTCAATAGATCGACACAATTACTTGGGTTTGCTGACGACATAGACGTGATAGGAAGAACAAAGCGAGCAGTAACCGGTGCTTTCACTACTATGGAGTCAGCAGCAAGCAGAATGGGGCTGAAAATAAACGAGGACAAGACGAAGTATATGCTTTCATCAACAAAAGTCCAATCCCACCACCGACTTGGTCAGAACGTAACCATTGATAGGTATAACTTCGAGGTAGTCAGTGAATTTGTCTACCTGGGCACTGCTGTAAACACAGGCAACAACATCAGCGCTGAAATCAAACGCAGACTAACTCTTGCTAATCGCTGTTTCTTTGGGCTGAGTAAGCAATTGAGGAGTAAAGCCCTATCGAGAAGAACCAAGGTGACACTGTATAAAACACTCATCATCCCGGTCCTGCTATATGGTGCAGAAGCATGGACCCTATCCCAATCGGATGAAAATTCACTTGGAGTCTTCGAGAGAAAAGTTCTGCGTACGATCTATGGTCCTGTCTGCGTAAATCGCGAAAACAACGTTTGGAGAAGAAGATATAACAATGAACTGTACGAGCTGTACAGCGACATAAGCCTAGCCAGAAAAATTCGAATCCAAAGACTAAGATGGCTGGGCCATGTAGAGCGAATGGACATCGACGCTCCAGCTCGTAAAGTCTTCAACGCCAAACCCGAGGGATTCAGAAGCCAAGGTAGACCTCATCTTCGATGGAGTGACCAGGTAGAGGGAGACATCCGTCAACTTGGAGTACGAAATTGGAGACAGCAGGCTAGAGATCGAGCCGGCTGGAGGGGCATTCTCAGCAAGGCCTTGGAGTACCACGCTCCAGTGGCGCCAACATAAGTAAAAAGTAAACCTTCTAAGATCAAGTAACATACAAGTATTTAAAACACTTTATACAGAAGCGAATAGAAAGTTTAAGCGAATTTGTCATGCAAAGAAGATTGCTTTCGAACAACAAAACATAGTAATAATCAACAACACACGATGTTCTTCGGAGTTTTGGAAAGCTGTTAAATTTATAAATGGTAAATCAAATGCCATTAGCATAGGTTTACCAGCACCGTTCCTAAAAGAGCATTTTCACAGTCTCCTCAATACAGCAATTAATGCGCTTCTAGTGCAAGACGCTGCTCCACAAATTCTGGATGCATTTTTGGATACCCCATTTTCATTAGAAGAAGTAAGAGTCATCGCAAGCTGTAAAGCGATTAAGGCCCCTGGAGATGATCGCATTGCTGCTGAATTCTACAGGCATGCCACTGATTATTTTATTTCCGCACTCGCCTTAGAATTCAATCGAATATTTGAGAGCGCATTCGTCCCCGAAGGTTTCAAAAAAGCAATAATTTTTCCACTCCATAAAAAAGGGAACTACGAGGATTCATCTAATTATAGAGGAATGTCATTCCTCAACTCCTGTGTCAAACTATTCGCCGGCCTCATTTACAACAGGCTGTCACGATGGGTTAGGGAAAGAAACATCTTAACGGAGTTCCAAGAAGGTTTCAGAAGAAACTTTACAACAGTTGACCATATTTTTTCACTCCTTAATATTGCCGATACTTACAAAAAGAAAAAGAAGAAACTATATGCGTTCTTTGAAGATTTTCGGGCAGCTTTCGATTCAATTGTGCGTGAATCCCTTTTTTACAAGCTATATACGATGGGTCTATCAACTAAAATTATTTGTGTGCTGAAAGCAATGTACGATGATAACAAAGCATACGTATGGGATGGCGAAGATCCGACGACGAGTTTTCCTCAGTTGGGTTAGCTTTATAGGATTGGAAGCTTACTTCTTTCAAACTGATGGCTTTTCTTCGGAAAACCAAGAATTTTTTTTGGTTTGATACTGTAATATCTGAGAGTAATGACAAGACCGAGTTCCAATCAAGACTGACTTTATTCTTTGCACAAAAGCACAACTAGCATTATGTATTATTAAGTACCGTTAAGAAGAGAGAGAGTGTGAGCATGAGTATTCATATACATTATAAAGGTCAAGAGCATTTATACACAACACTCTCTCCAACTTAAATAAATGTACCTTTCTTAAAGAATAATTTAATTAATGTTAAATAATATAAATAATAAAGATATATAGATACATAGATAAAGATAAATAAATTTAATAATTCATTATTTACAAAATTTTTCTTTTACCATATGAATTATATCTTAGCATTTTTTTGCTTAATGCGACTTGATCTTCGAGCTATATATTCACCAAGTTCTGTATCACTAGATCTCTTACGTTTTCTAGCCGGTCTAAAAACTAAATTATCTTTTTTTTTTTACAATAATGTTGCTAGGTGAGAATTCCAATACTTTTACACCTTTCCTCCGGCTTAATTGATTTACGTGAGCTGTACGCTTATATCCATTGATATTTACTAAATATATAACATTTCCAAATTTTCTCTCTATTATCCCTGGTACCCATTTATAAGTTAACCCATAACGTTGTTTGTAATATATACATTCTCCGTTTTTAAAACTATAAATACCTCGGGGAGCTGTTGTGTTTTGAGTTTTGGATACGTTATTCTTCATCGTTATTGTCTCTCTTATCTTAGGGTTGACATAATCTAAAAGGGTGTTAGTTTTATATTGAAATATCAAATCATATGGAGACAGTAATTTAGTACTCCCTGGGGTAGTTCGATATTTAAGTATAAATCGACCTATTAATTTTTGCAACGATATCATTTTGTTTGAAATGTCTTCCTGTAACATCTTTTTTAAAGACTTTTTAATTGTTTGTACTGCCCTTTCAGCTAACCCGTTAGACTGCTGGTGATATGCTGGGCTTTTGAGGCATTTGATGTTATTTGATTGACAAAAGTTTGAAAACGCTTCCGAAGTGTATGGCGGGCAGGTGTCCGACACAAGGGTTTTTGGCAACCCATAATATGAAAATATGGTTCTAATTGTTGAAATAAGACAATTAGCTGTTGTACTTGGCATTAGTTTAACATCGATCCAATTACTGAAACTATCCACCAGAATCAGGAAATGCTTTTCTTTAAAGTACAAAAAATCTACATGAATCCTTTCGAAAAAGAACTTGGACTCTGGCCAGGTCTTAGTATACGATGAAACAGATTTGTTGTTGAAAACAGAGCATACCCCACACCTATTTACATACTCTTCAATATCATTTTCTATGCCATCCCACCAAAAATACTGACGAGCTAGGATCTTCATGCGAACGATGCCGATGTGAGAATTATGTAAAAGCTCTAAGACCTTGTAAACTAACACAGAAGGAATAATAAGTCTGTTTCCAAAATATAAACATCCGAACTCAAAATTTATCTCGTTTCTTCTTCGAAAATACGACTAAAGATGTATGGGAGTATTTTTTTGCCACCCAATTTTACTAAAATTTTGAACTTCTTGTAATATTTGGTCCCTTGCCGTTTCTTGTTCCACCATTTCAATGTTTATGTTATCTTTCAAAAATGGCTGCAACTTATTTACTGATAAATCTTCTAACTCCGTTGAACTAGGAAGTGGTAGTCGTGAGATAGCATCTGCGTTTGTCATAAGTATTCCTTTGCGATATTTTAAATTATACTGGTACATGCTAAGAAATATAGCCCATCTATGTATTCTAGCAGCTGCTACAGGAGGTGATGATTTTGTAGGACTAAACATTTCTTTTAAAGACTGAGCATCGGAGTAAATCGTAATTTTCTTTCCATATACTTATTTATTTATTTCCATCTATCGAGTATATTCTCTTGTAGACCAACATGCAATTTAATAATGTTTTTATATAATAACAATAAATAATCTTAAAATAGTAAATAATTTATAAAATAAAATAAATACAAGTGTTTCATAACAAAATATCACTTAAAGTGTTTTTGAATTGTTCTCTACTTAAGTGTAAGTTCATTACATCGCATACAATATTAAATAAATCACAAGATCGAGATACAGGATCATTTTTTCCGTAATTAGTATAATGGCGAGGTAAATAAAAAAAGATTTGTCTTTCTCTAAGAGGTCTTGAAGGAGCAAAAAATTGGGTAAAGAGCGAGAAGCATAGAACAGTCAATATGATTACATAGAACGTCTCTAGCCAATTGAACAAGACTATGTTTTCTTCTTATTTCAAGTGTTTTTAGGCCTAAAAGCAGGCACCTCTAATGATACGAGGGCATATTATTGTCAACCCAGTTCAATTTCCGAAGAGCATACCTAGTGAATTTACGTTGAACAGCCTCTATTCTATTAACGCTTACTGCATATATTGGGGACCAAATGCAGCACGCGTATTCCAAAGAAGACCTAACCAATGAGAAATATAAAACTTTCAAGGTATGTGGATCCGAAAATTCTTTCGAGTTTCTCATTAAAAATCCGAGCATTTTATTGCCCTTTGAAATGATATTATCATAGTGATAATTAAAAGCTAATTTGGTGTCAAAAAATACTCCTAAATCTTTAAAAACTGAAACTTTCTCAAGAACTGTGTTATGTATCTTATAATCAAAAAGAATAGGATTTCGAGATCTAGTATAAGACATTTGCTTACACTTCGAGATATTGAGATGAAGGCAATTATTTTCGCACCACTGGAAAATACTATCAAGATCAACTTGTAAAAGACTGCAATCGAGTGAACATTTGATGTGTTTAAATATTTTTAAATCATGTACTTATGAAACTTTTTCACACTAAACACTATAGCTAAGGCTTCTCGTTGGAGCTGTGAATAATTTTGCTCTGCTGAGCTGAGAGTGCTCGACACAAACATGACCGGTCGTTCGGTCCCATCAACTATATACACTGTGATGCAAACCCCACGCCGTATGGGTTTGCATCACAGTGTAGCACAATCTCCTAACTGGCTGCGCACAATGGTGTAGCAGTAGCAGTAGCACGCAGCAATGTCAAAGTTAAATGTATGTAAATCGTATTGCACGGCTACAATGTGAAGTAGCAGATGCAGCAGAGAGAGTCGCTGAAGTACAAGTCGACTCGACTCGAACTTCACGACCTGCTGCGCTGCAAAACAACAACAAACCAAAATGGCAGACATGATTTTTGTTTGAGTTCAGTGCTACACATTGTATTCGTGTATGCTGCTTTGTGAGCTACTTTTTTTGGCATTTACTTTGACATTGCTGCGTGCTACTGCTACTGCTACACCATTGTGCGCAGCCAGTTATTTGGATCGTAATGCGCAAGTAAATTGTTATCCTGTAAAAGTTTTTTACTTCGCATAAAAGCAATGTTACACTCCTCTGACCAGTTAAATCTGACATTTTTCTTTGTAAGTTCATATAAAGCCTTGAGTTCCGACGACAAATTGGGGATGAATTTTGAAAAATAATTTATTAGACCCAGGTACGATCTCAATTGTTCAAGATCTAAAGGAATTGGAGCATTTTTGATAGCATTCACCTTTTCAGGGTTTGGCTTGATTCCCTTCTTACAAATAACGTGACCTAAATATTGGATTTCATCTTTCAGAAATTGATATTTATTGAAATTGACCGTAACATTGTATTCCGCCAACCTTTTCAAACCCGATTCTAAAATTTCTAGACATTCTCTTGCATCTTTACCCCCTATTAATATATCATCTATAAAAACTTTGGTTTTCCTAATTCCTTTTAAAATTTCGTCCATAGTTGCTTGAAAGATTGCATGTGCAGATTTAACACCAAAAATAAGTCTACGATGCCTGAACAACCCCTTATGGGTGTTAATAGTCAAAAGTTCTGTAACGTAAAATATGGAAATAATAAAAAGAATTTTGTTAAAAAGGAGTATATGTACAATCGACAATCGAAAGCAAGCATCTTCATTTTGGTTGTCAACAAGCACTGAACCTCTTCACCTAAATATCCTATGGATACCTAAGATTCAAACCAATACCCATCAACAGCACTAACCGAAGAGGAAGCCGGAAGAGACAAGCACCCCCACATATCCTTGACTCCTATACCAAGGAACAGCATCTTCATCGTCATCCGCCCATGTTTCGGTGTATCCAGCATCCCTACAATAGACATACTTACACTTCGCTAACACGGCCTCTTGCTCTTCCTACTTCCCTTCCCTTCTTCAAATTTCCTATCCTTCCCCATCACGGAAGCGTGAACCATCCACCAGCTCACCGCAGGTACTGACTACAAAGCCCCGTAGAACAGCCTAGAGGATATCTGGTAGCATGTTCACGCCTATCCGCCACAAGTATCTGATGTTCTCCTTGCAGCCTCTGTATACTGTAGCTCACACCTGAAAACCAAGGACCCTACTTAAATCCCTCACGAACGTACCTAGACTAGAAATGCTATCTAAACTGTTCTCGAACTTATTCCCAGAGATTCTACTCCAGTCCGCAATTATGCGTCTAGTTACTGTCTCTTGTTTCTGTGCCAATGGGATGGAAGCAACCCTAAGTCGGCAACTTTCTTGCTAACTACTCGGTGAGAATAGCCGGTAAGAACGGCATGCGACACCGTAGGGTCGTGGTCGAGAGCGACCGTCGCGGTGGCCGGCAGTACCCTAGCCACAGTTAGCTCAGCCAGGCCGTGGGCACTTGCTCCGGGATCTACACAACCGGTGTTACCTCTTTTTTTTCTGCCGACCGTTGAACTCAGATGTTCGAGTTCGAATATTGATGTTTGAATGCTTAAGGGCCCTCATAATCAATGTCGAAAAGACTTACAAGAATTGGAAGAAAATGTGGGGTTGGGTTCGGGAGCCCGTTTTTCAGGATCCTGTTTTTTAAAATCCTGTCTTTAAAATCCCGTTTTTTAAAATACTGTTTTTAAAAATCCCGTTTTTATAAAATCCCGCTTTTAAAATCCTGTTTTTTACCATCCCGTTTATTAAATTCACGTTTTTATAAGCCCGCTTTTGGAATCAACACAAGGTGTTTTATTTTAAAAATCGCCGCGATTTTTAAAATAAAACACCTTGTGTTGATTCCAAAAGCGGGATTGAATTTATTTAACAGCCCAATGCTGATGATGATGAGGTGATATAATGTTCATGGGCGTTATGTCGTATGAAAGGAGACAAAAAGAAAACAAAAAACAAATATTTGGAGAAGTTTTTTTTATTGATTTTGTAACTTAACAAATAAAAAAATAAAGAACATAGAACATAACAAAAATGAGGTTTCAAGATTTTAGATATTTTTTCAAAATATTAAGATTAAAGTTTTATGTTGTGAGCTATACGGCGCAAAAAATCTGTTCTAGTCATTGATTGTCTATCTTTAATTATTTTAGAAATTGCTCTAGATTTCAAAACATTAATTTTTTTGAAAAGCTTTTCAGCTTCATTTTTAATTTTTCCAATTTCTGTTTTAACAACTATGTTTTCTTTAGCTAAATTTTCAATAAGTTTGTATTTATCAAAATACGAAACTGGCTAAGCGGGATTAAACGGGATTTTAAAAAGCGGGCTCACGAGAAACGGGATTCTGTTTAAACAGGATTATTAAAAGCGGGATTTTAAAAAAGCGGTACTTTAGAATCGGGATTTTAATTTTTTTTTTGCGGGATTATAAAAAACGGGAATTTAAAAAACGGGCTTCCGAACCGCTCCCGAAAATGTGAATCGATTCTGGTTTGCACCTCTTAGAAAAAGTAGAGTGAAAACGTAGAGATGAAGAGAAGAAGACAGATAGAATTAATGATTCTACCCATAGAACGCGACACTAAGTATATGTCGCAAAAGCTAACCATAGGTTTTTGTGGTAGCAGTAGCACATTTTTAATATCCATACATTCGGCTGCCACGTTGTTGTGCCGAATGTCGTAAAGAGGTGGCTAACCTTGCGGAGAGGGAGGATCGAAGATGTTAATTGACCCTCCTGGTCTCTCAACCCACCCAATTCACTTGCAGAAATCAACTCTTCTGAAGTGTCCATGGCTGTCCTAGGACCTATGAGTCCCCACGACTCATATTAAATGTTATGGGCAGCCCCTTAAAGGGAAAAAGCAAGCAATAAATTGCCTACTTCCTTATCTCCCCACCTAACTCATAGTACCTGAGCCGGTATCTAAGACCTAGACTTTAAATGTTGCACCTAAAAAGACAGTTCCGAATGCACATCACCATGTTCCAATCAACGAAGTTAGAGGGTTACCACCCTCCCTATAAAAATCTTACTTCATCATTATGAAGGATCTAAAATTCTTTCACTAAAAATATTCAATTCTGAATGAAAAAAAATAGACTGCAAGAATTTTCTCCAAACGTTATAAAATTAACTGATTATTAAATTTGTAGGGATGACTTTCTCGCCAATACTCACAATCAGAGTACGCAGTGGTGCCACCTACTCGAGTAAACTTCATAGTTACTCGCCTTGTGCTGAACGCACTACTCACCATCCACCTGAAAAAGAATCCACAATTGAAATCCAATTTCGTGAACGAAATCCATTTCCAGAATGGGATCCACTCAGTTCCAATATAAAAATAGATTTCCAAGACATGCGCAGACCACCATTTACATGGAAGTACATTTAAAGCAGCACTGAACTGATATTCATCAACTCAGGAATTATGCCCTGTCAGCACTGCTTAGTCGTAGACTAGTTCACACTGAGAAGGAAATCAAACATTTCACTGATAAAATTAAGAGGATGTCAGTCCAGCAGGTAACTGTCAGCCGACTGTCAGATACATCCGCACTTCGAAATAAAGATCATGAAAATCCTTTTCGGGTAACATAGTTTCGTATGACACACTCATACAGTGTGACCAAACTAATGCTGAAAGCACTCCAAACCCTACCTCTACACGTCATAGTGACATTTCTCCAGTTGCCGCAAAGTTCTGGACGCAAGTAATTGCAAAGTAAGACGGGATATCTCCACACTACTATGCTGTCCTGAAGTATAACACTTATGTATACTAATATATACGGTCAAATTGCAAATATAATTTTGATCCGTCACCAGGTGACAATATCATCTGCGAAATACACACGTGAGGTCACGATTCGAGAAGTCACTAGACCAAATAGAAGTGGACACCGGACTAAGTTTGTCCCGATGTGACGTGCGCTTGACCAAAAACATGATCTATCACATCACCACCAGGCAGACATCATAGTGCCATCGTTGACACCTCCCTATGTTGTCTGGAAATACTTACCTGTAATACTTACGCCACCATATCTGTCAATTTCTTTTTGTATTCTCACTACTGGTGCCAACCACAAATAGTCAAGTGAGATCCTGATGTCTAGAAGTATTTATAATATGATACATCACACTATACGAAATAACATTCACTCAGTGTGACCAGAGCCTTAATTTGAGTATTTCCACCTATTCATGTGTATTAAAATATCTGTCAAGGAGTAAAAACTCAGTGCCAACGAAAGTAGTGCAGTGCGCACTACTCCCTAACACCTATTTTACTACGCCACCTGACGTGTTGCAGCGGAATGACATGATAATGGAAAGAGACTGGAAAACAGGGCGTTGGCTCTATGGAAAGTAGGAAAGCTGAGATAGGAAATAGTCTGTGGATCGGATTTCATTTTGAAAAAGACAACGAACGGGTGAACACCACCCTTGCAGAACTATTTCAACAAAGTTTTTTTTACCTTCGGGCCGCGGCCATTTTACATCTTTTCTAAAAGAAAAGATTCTTTTTTTTACATTCTTAATAGTATTCGAAGAATTCAACTAAGCAATTGGATATACATTATCACCAAAGGTAAGAATATCGTTTTTAATATGTCACAAAACCAGAAAAACATTCCTTTTCTTTGGTTTTGTGAAATGTTTCGTGGTCACGCCACATGGCTGATTTATTAATAGGATGTTTTCCTTATTAGGATCAGCCAGCATTAGGATTTTGTGGGAGATTTGTGCCCCATCCATCAGCCTGGACAGGCGAGACGGCCCGAGAATTTCGTGCACAGTGATTTAGCGGATATTTCAGGAATTATTTTCTGCCTCCAACGCACGCTACCCTGGGTTATCACGTGGGATACCCACGCGCATGATATGTGTACTTTTTATTATATATATATAAATATATATATGGCTGCGTAAAATACGCATTGCAATCATCCATGTCTGGTTATTTCTTGGCGTGAAATCGCATCAATTTTATGCATAAGCGTAAGGTCATAATAAGACCTACGCCGCCCACTTTTCGGCACAATTTTTTTTTGGTGCCGTGGCAGGACGTACCGTCTGTCCCATCGACAGCACTGGCTACACATTGGTAGCAAGGAACTTGGTCCGAGGAGGAACACCACGTGGCATCCGAGCATTAACTCTGGCCAAACGTATTATTCTTCAGTTGATCAGAGGACAGAACCCAGCCACGATAGGCTGATGTTATCAAGGAGGGATTGAGGAGCAGCATCATCAACATAAGCAGCAGCATCATCAACATAAGCATCACGCAGCAGGACGTCTGGCGCGTGCTTGAACACGGATGCCGGTCCCCAACATACACCACTTCCAATATATATATTGTGAGGCACCGCTGGACCAGCGAAGCAGATAGCAGCCGAAATATAACATCACGGATATACAAACACGATAGTAAAATTTTATGTTAAGTTCAATAAGACTACTAAATCTTGGATTACCAGGTTGTACAATAAAGGACGAGGAAGTATTCCGTCCCAACAAGGCCCACAGGCGGGTCATATTTAGTGCCTGATAGTGTACTCAGCAAGCTGTTGTACGTCGCGTTCGATCACGGACGGTGGTGCACGCCAGTAAATTGTACAATTCTCAGTGAAAGGCAGGACCTGACGCCTCCTCCTCCATATGTGTATTATGTAATTTGTGTAGTGTAATAGGTATCATTAAGGACATTTTACTTACTTTATTCTCAGTGGTTTGAACAAAAAGTGGGTATTACTTTTCCAATTCTGGTTCGGAAGCCAAATCTGATTTCGGTGTTCCGCGTTTTCCTTTCGATACGTTTGTTACTAGTTGTTATAGTGTCGCGATCAATTTGTTTGAGTGATACATTTGAATATGTTTAATCTCTTATCAGATAACTAACTATTTCGCCGAAGCGCTTGTTCACGAATAAGATTTTCTAATCCTACGTTAGTAGAATACTCTTCTTGGGTATTCTCTACCAATATCGTTTGAATAAGTTTCACTCATTCACTGGTAGGTCAAGCGGTACTTGGCCACAATTACTATACGGTTTTCAGATTGTCGTTCACTTTTGAAGATTTACTTCAACCTTTGTTTTTATACTCGGTCTTTAGACATCTATCTCTTGCGTCGGTAGCGACCAACCGCGTTTGCGATTTAACGCCGCGTTTAACAATTTTTTTTGTTTTTCACTAGCTTATAGCGCGCATATCACTTCTTTTAATTTTTTTTTGTACTTTTCACTCGAGTTAAACTGATAGTTGCTCATCACACTAATCGTCGCGGATCGTGATAGTTTTACTTTTTTGTCCTTGTGTCAATGATTGTCTCCGGTATATTTGGGACATAATATGAACTAATTTACGAGAATTTAATCTCTACTCAATGATTAAATCAATATAATCAATATCACTCATAGCTTCACCCAGCTAAACGAACACAATATAGCAGTAGCTAGTTCGTAAAGCATCGACAGTAGTAATCATATGTAGTCTTAGAAATGTATTTTTTTTTTCTTTACTAATCATTTCCAGGTGACGTTGGAGTGCACTTCAAAATTACCGGTAAATGAATGTAGATCTGATCCTACCATAACCATTTGGTAGAGCACTTGCCAATATAATCTTTTTTTATATATATATTTTACTTTTGCACTTTATTCTTTACACTATATTACTATTGATTGCTTGATTGATTTTATCGAATATACGGCTGGATGCGAAGTGTATCCATACGTATAGGGTATTTTGCATGAATATTGATTTACATAAATATACTTACTGCTTCAGAAGAATCTTTCTAAGCCATTTCCTTTTGTCTCATTGTTGAATTAGTTCATTTGTTTTATTCGTTCGTCTGTTTTTAACACCGTCTCGATCAGGTGTTTCTTATTAGTCGTCCCTCAGATTGAAGTAGTAAATCACTACTACATTGAGTATCCACGGGGATACCATTTAAACCATTATCGTGGTAGGAAGTTTCCGTTAGTTTTCGGCTTCCATATAAAAGAATTGATACCGTGTTTTGAATAGCCTTCTTTCGGATAAGCTATAGATAAATTTACATTATTTTTTTTTGAACAATAACCACTTGAATTTGCAAACTCCACTTATTACTAGTAATTGTATATTTAAGTTTTTTTTAGGTATTTAAATCGCATAAGTTTAAGAGAAAATTTTAGGTATGCCTCTCGCATAATAAGACGCATAGTCTAGTAGAGTAAATAATCTTCTTTTTATCAATTTTGATAATTCGAATCCATTATACCTCTTTGGATAGGTATTAAGATTTTAAGAAAAATTACAAAAGAAAAGTTTACATTGATTAAGATAAAGTTCAATAAGATTTTGATATTGGATTTAGTTCCGCCTTGTTAGATATAAGATATATATATATTAATAAAATTCTAAAGTTTTTATAACGATTTAAAAGAAAAATTTTGAAGTTGAATTTCTTTTCGCTTTTGGAAATTATACATTTCAGGATGATAGGGTAAATTAGTCATAGGGAGGGTGGTCCCCCTTACTTTTCTCTGGAGCTGAACAAGGTGAAGTATGGTTGTGTATTCTTAAGGTTTTACTGGTACAGTATCGACATTTAGTTCAGATTTCGATGATAGGTACTGGGATTAGATAGTAAAGATATGTGAGCAGGCAAGAAGTTGCTTGCTTTGCATGTTAAGGGGTTGTTAATATAATTGAGTCTTGGGGACACAAAGGTCCGCGGACAACCAAGGTCAACACCGAGAGAGTTGGTTTTCGGTGTTGAATTGGGTGGGTTAAGAGACCAAGAGGATCGGACTACATCTTAGATCCTCCCTCCCCTCAAAGTTAGTCACCTCTGCATCCACGGACAGCATTTCATCGTGGCAGCTGACCGTGTAGATGATAACTATTTGCCATGGCTGCCACCAAGATCTATGGTCAACTTTTGTCTAAATACTTACGTGTCGCGTTCTTCGGGTTAGTATAATAACCTAAACAGAATTCTTCTCTTTCAATCTACGTTTTCTCACATTCCACTAAGAGGTGCATCAATGAGTCATCTTACAATCAATTCGCTACAATCTTTTCTTCAAAGGTTATGAGGGCCCTTTAGCACTTTAACATTAATATTCGAACTCAAACATCAGAGTTCAACGGTCGGCAGAAAAAAAAAGAGGTAACACCGGTTGTGTAGATCCCGGAGTAAGTGCCCACGGCCTGGCTGAGCTAGTTGAGGCTAGGGTACTGCCGGCCACAGCAACGGTCGATCTCAACCACGACCCTGCGTTGTCGCATGCCGTTCCCGACAACTATTTTTACCAAGTGGTTGTCGAGAAAGGGGGCGTTGCCGGCATGGGGTTGCTTCCATCCCATTCACTCGGAGTCAGACGAAGGTAGCTAGACGTAGAAGTGCATGCCGGATTAGAATCTCTGGGAGGTTTACTGGAGGTTTATAGAAATGGCACTACAGGTCTAGGTACGTTTGAGGGGATTAAAGTAGGGTCCTTGGTTTTCAGGTGTAGGCTACCATACATGAGAGCTGCAAGCGGAACATCTAGCTCTTGCGGCGGATAGGCGTGAACATGCTGTCAGATACCCACTAGGCTGTTCTACGGTACTTTGTAGTCAGTACCTATGGTAGGCTGGCGGATGGTTTTACGTTTCTGTGATGGGGATGGATGGAAAATTAGAAGGACGGGGAGGGGAGTAGGAAGAGCAAGAGGCCATGGTGGGAAAGTGTAAGTATGTCTAATATAGGGGTATCATGTACGCTGGCGCACGGATGGAAGATGATGGAGTTGCTGTTCCTTGGTAAGAGTCAAGGATAAGTGGGGCGCTTGTTTCTTCTTGCTTCCTCTCTGGTGTGTGTTGTTGATAGGCATTGGATGTAGGCCTCGGATATCCACAGGGTGTTCGGTGCAGGTTCGAGTGTCTATTAGCGGACACAGGGTGGTAATAGATAACCAGACCCTTTCGCTTATTAATTTTCTTATATATTATTTACGTTACAAATTTATTAATCAAAACTTAAATTTAACAAGGATGGAGTATCTAAAGTTATTCTTTAATCTTTGTTTAAAAAATTTTAACTTTAACATCTGGATTCCAGTAATAAAAAAAAAACAGAGGGGGTTGTATGAAAACTAAAATCTTGTAAACCAAGAGTAAATACTTCGATACTTCTGTTCATTAACCTTCTAGGTTTAAATACTATATGAATTACTGTTCGAAAATAATCTTAAAATTTCATTATACGAAACCTACTATAACATATCAATGGTAGCTCTATGTGAGAAGTTCTTTTGAACAAAGTGTTATCAATATTGATAGGTGAAAAATGAAAACGAAACTTTAAATGTATGGAAAATCTTATCGTCGAATAAGAGCAGATAAAAAAAAACTGTATAAACCGAAGCGCGGTGAAGATATCATATAACGATATGTTGGACGATATTGGGGTGAATCTAAAAAAAAGAACAAAACCGACAACTAACACGAACAAGGAAACAATTAATCTTCCCGAAGTAATATCTATTTATCGTTTACCCAAGAGAAAGGATGATATACCCGTCGGAAAGTAAATAATGTTCTGAGTCAGGTAACTCTCTTTAAGCAATATGTTATATATAAGCAGTGTCAATATAATTGAAAATACCACATATACGTAGAATACAATTCGCATTCCACCTATATGATCGATAGCAATTTTAATATAAGCAAAATATTATCAAATTAAAAAGGTAAAAAAATGGGGTAGTTTTGGAATACGTTGTCCACTTTTCGTTGTTCCGGAAGTGCACTTCTGCAACAGCTGAAAGGGTTAATAAAAAAAAAGATGTTTGGAAATAGAAGATAACTATCTTGATAATATTCTACCTTACGATCTCTCTATAGAGATCGTCAACTACTGATACTATAATTGAATCGAGCAATCGTTATGGACGCTTAATCAGGCGCTTTTACTTTCCTCAAGTGTCCGTAAAAAAATAATGTCGCAAATACGACAGACACAATGAATTCTTTACGTAGTAGATACTCGGGTAAAATAAACACGTAGAAAAGCAAACGTTGCACGATAAACTAACAAAAAAATTAAGTCTACTTAAGTGCAGACTGATTACAAGTGTAAGAAAGTAAGTAAGTAAGTAAGTAAGTAATTTTTGTTTATTCATAAAATCATATTTTAACATACTGGAAAAGTATCTAATACTAGGCCGTCTGTTGCTGTGAAGGGATTGCACCAGCGCTCACTTAACTAATTGTCACAACAAAAACAATTAATAGGATATTCAACCTGCTTTGATAATTTGATAACATTTTCCCAACCATCCCATGCACTGCATTCGTTTTGTTCCGCCGCCGCCGCCGCCGCCGTCGCCGTATTGGCTAGCTATAGCATAACCGAGTCAGAATGAGTATTCATATTTCCGTTGGCACACTTCGTGCACCAGATACTCACATAGTTCGACCGGCACCCTCTGTGCACAAGCTATAGAAAATAACAAGATACACAAAATACTTATTTGACACTTTAGTGCACAGGTATTTTGTATACAAATTCAAAGGGTCACTGGCTTACGGTTTATGGCAGTAAATTGTGCATCATAAGCACATCGAAAGTGCATGGTATGGTCAAATGCTGACTGTGCATATTTGGGGTTATCGACTATCCAAGTATGGTTGGATACCAACGAAATAAACTAATTATGTAGTATAAATAGACTGAATAAAAAGCTATGATGGCACTTCTATCTAAAAAGCCAAACTTAAGACAACGTTTCTTTACTCTGATATAGCAACACGCTGGTAGGTAATCTAACGTTAGTTTAACTCCAACATCTGACGCCCTACAGAGCAGTATTGCTTTTGGGTAAACGTTTATAGGGCAATTCGCCGGACGAGTCAGGGAGTTGAATTAAACTTAACTGCGAAAACCCTACCAAAATTACATGGCGATCTTGCCAGGAGACCAAGAAACGTGAAGTCAGTTTTCTTCTCTCCCCCATTTTACTGAGCGACCTACGGTTAAAACATTAGATGTCCCGGCAAACTCAACTGGCCCTAGCAGCCCATCTAATCCAAGAAGAACAGGCCTTATTGACAGAACCAACAGATGCCAAGGAGGTCGAACGGATCAAAGTAGGCCCCAAACCTTTAACCATCGCCGAGTATTTAAGGCGAAATACTGTCCGGGCGACAGAACAAACTCCATCGCCCCCAAACCCAAAGATACGAGCAGGAAAGAGGGTGCAGCTCAAAAAGCACCTAGTTGAACTGTACCGGCTGGCAAACATACCCGGCCAACCCAGCGACGTGAGGCAAAAATACCTGCACCAGGCGAAGCAAGTAAAGGGAGCAATCCGCTCCAGCAAAGCTGCCAAACGTAAACAAAGGAAAACCGAGGAGCAGGAATTCCACACGCTGTTCTCGAACATAGTAGAAACCGCTCGCAGAGTCGACAAAGACAAGATTTAGATTTTCGAAATTTTTTTTTTATTTTTATAATTTGTTTTAACTTTTCAAAATTTTTTTAATGGGCAAATCACAATCAAAGGTCGAAGAGGTCATCGTTAATAATAACGGGCCTCAATCTAATAAATCGAACGAAAAGTATGAATACGGTATAGATGTAGTTTCTATCGTAATTATAATTATAGTAATTTTCCTTGCAAAATATATTAGAGATCTAATTTTAAATAAATTCAATAAGGCAATAAGAAAAGAAATTGCAAAAAACAATATAAGCAGAAGAATGTCTGTGTAAAAAAAAAAAAAATATATTTTAATAAAAATACATGCTACAAAATTTTTTCATTTTTAAATTAAAGCATATCCTGAATCAAATTAATTAATGGATTTCTCGTTCCTAGAAATGTAATCAAAAGACGAATTTCGGTATAAAAAAAAATATATATATATATATATATATGATTTTCAAATGAATTTTTCAAAAGTAATTAAAGCTTTAGGTGCGCTCAAGGATTTTTATGACAATTTAAAGAAATCACCTAATAGGAAAAGAAAACCAGAAGGGGTAAATAAGAAGTTAGAAGAATTAAATAACCTGTGGAGTACTTTTTACGAAGAATATTTAGATATAAAACAAGAGGAAGCATCTGAGACAGAATTACAAAACTTGGAAGAAATAGTAACTCAAGCTAAAAATTTAAAAAAAATTTCAGAAACCATAGTAAAAGATAGCTTAGAAAAGGAAATTATTAGTGCAATAGTTAAAGAAAATTCAGAAAAGGAAACTGAAAACACTCAAACTAACAAAATGGCAGAAGTGTTTAATTTTAGCATAGCTCAAAAATTACCGACTCTTAACTGCGAAGAGGACGGCAAAAGAACAGAAAACATCCGAGACTTTGTAAATAGTGTCGAATTTTACCACGACACACTCGGCGAAGCTTCAAAACCCATTCTAATTAACTTCTTATTGAAATGTAAAATCCAAGGGAAAGCTCTTACAGAATTAGGCAGTCAGAAACCAGGAAATTTCGCAGCATTAAAAAAACTTTTAGTTGAAAGATGTGGACCGAAAGAAACTATAGAATCCATTCAAACTAAGCTAAGTAGAACATATCAGGGAAATCGCCCGGTACAAGAATTTACTAAGGAAATCGAAACACTGGTATCAAGAATGACCGAATTGGAGGTATCTTATCTTGGTGAAAAAGCAAGAGAAACACTTGCCAAAGCCAATGATAGACGAGGCGTAGCTTTTCTTAAGAAAGGGGTAAATGATCGGTTAAAAATTATTCTAGATAGCGCTAGGCACGCAAACCTTCAAGACGCTATACAACATTTACTGGAGTTAGACCAAAGCTCTACCCCTGCAACAGGAACCGTCCGGTACGCGAACAACCTAAGTTATCCACAACCACAAAATCAAAACCAAGGTCAAGCTTATTTTCATAATTCCCCCAGATCAAATTATAACAATGCTACCAATCCCAGTCAATCTTTTCCCAGGCAAAATTATTTTCGTGGTAATAACCACTCTCCCAATTTTTCAAGATATAATAATAGTTACAATCAAACGTTTTCCCAAATGCCTAACAGAAACCATTCACTACCAAATAATCAACGTTTTAACACAAATAGAAACCTTCCTAGTAGAAATATGCAAAATTTTAGTCAAAATAATAACATGAGAAACAATGGAGGTAATTTTTCTAGAAATAATAGTATCCGTCAAAATAGAAACCCTGGTAGAAGTAACCCACCTAACAGTAATAACATTAATAACCATAGAGTTTTAGCATTGGGAAACGAGCAACCCACCGAGGGGCTAGCCGACCCATCGGAGGGAAATTAAGCAATCCACCAATGCCAAATGCCATTTGCACTGCTGGAATATCGAACGGCATTTACGTTCAGTTAAAACTGGACTATGATAAACATATAAGATTTTTATTAGACACAGGAGCTTCAATTTGTGTAATAAAAAACAGTTCAGTAAATCCAAACATTCCCATATTCAAAAATAAAAGCTCAAAAATTCTAGGCATTTCAGGAGATTTAGAAACAATAGGAACATGTGATATTCAAATCCATTTAAAAGATTTCATAATTCCATACGAATTTCACGTGGTCCCCGATAATTTCCCAATCCCAGTTGAAGGGATTATTGGAGCAAATTTTCTGCTACAGTTTAACGCCATACTTGACTTAGAGAATTTTTTATTAAAAATCAAAGAAGGAAATAACACTATTCATCTGCCCATGTGTTCCCAAGAAAATATTAATACCATCTCAATAGCCCCAAGATGCGAAGCAACCTATTGGTTAAACACAAAACACACCGAATCTCGAGTATTCTACCCGCAACAATTATGCGACAACGTTTTTATGGCAGGTTCATTATCCACTGCCATAGACGGGAAAATACCAATAAAAATTTTGAATGCACGGGATACAACTGTAACTCTCAAATGGGCCGAACCATTGTCCTCATCAGCCTCGGAACATTACATCCTACGTTACAACCCGACAGAAAAATCAATAAACACTCGAGTGAATAAGATAATAAACGAAATAAATTTTGACACATTAAATAGTGAAGAAAAAGCAGAAATAAAAGCAATATGTACAAAATATCAAGACATCTTTCACGTGGATGGTGACAAACTCACGTAAACACATATTGGCAAAGCAGATATCTCGCTCAAAAAGGATGCGTCACCAAAATATTCAAAGCCATATCGTCTCCCACACACACAGAAACAAGATATAAAAGAAGAAATACGGAAGATGTTAGACAATGACATTATAGAACCATCTATATCTCCTTGGAACTCTCCCATACTAATAGTACCTAAAAAGAAAGACCCTGTTACTGGTCTACAAAAATTCCGTATGGTGATCGACTATCGTCACGTGAACGAGAGAATTGAAGATGATAAACTTCCACTACCCAACATAACAGACATCTATGATATGGTAGGAGGAGCAACTTACTTTTCTTGTATAGATTTAAGCCAGGGATACTACCAAATGGAGTTGGATGCCGATAGCAGACCAATCACAGCGTTCTCGACAGAAGATGGTCACTACCAGTTAAAACGATTACCTATGGGTTTAAAGATCTCACCCAGTAAATTTTCAAGAATGATGTCCATAGCTATGTCAGGACTAACTTATTCACGTTGTTTTGTTTATCTTGATGATCTGATAGTTTTTGGTAAAAGTTTAATAGACCACAATAAAAATCTAATACAAGTGTTTGAACGTCTAAGAGAAGTAAATCTGAAAATACACCCTGGAAAATGCTTTTTCTTGCGAAAAGAAGTGTTATACCTAGGCCACGTTATTTCTGATAATGGTATCCTACCCGATCCTACTAAATCTTCCGCAATGAAAAGTTACCCAACCCCCACCAACGCGGATGAAGTAAGAAGATTCGTTGCATTCGCCAACTACTATCGTAAATTTATCCCCAATTTCGCTACCATTTCTATCCCACTTAACCGATTACTGAAAAAAGATGTCGAATTTTATTTTAATAAAGATTGCGAAAAATCTTTTGAGTTGCTTAAAGAAATCCTAACAAGTCCTACAATCCTACAATTCCCCAATTTTAACGAGGAATTCATCCTACGAACCGATGCCTCAGGTTTCGCTCTAGGAGCTGTCTTATCTAATTTCGACGATAGACCAATTGCCTATGCAAGTAAAACTCTTAATAAAGCAGAGAAAAACTATAGTACAATTGAGAAAGAATTACTTGCAATTGTATGGGCAGTTAAACACTATCGTCCCTACCTATTCGGAAGGAAATTCAAAATTTTAACAGACCATAGACCTTTAGTGTACTTGTTCTCACTTAAAGAACCTAGTAGCAGACTAACAAAATTTAGACTACTACTAGAGGAATACAACTTCTACATAGAATATTCTCCAGGTAAGGATAATTGTACAGCCGACGCATTAAGTCGCATAAAAATAGACTCCGAGGATTTAAAACAATTATGTATCTGCGTTTTAACGAGAGCCCAGTCAAAAGCGGAAAACAAAAACCTTGAACATATAGACACTACGAAAACCGACGAACAACTAATAACTGAACTATTAAAATTACCAGAAAATGGACTTAAAGTCATTGAGCTGAAGATTGTTGACAACTTCGAGGAAGATTTAATTATTTTCAAGGATACAGACATAATTATTGGTCCAAACAAGGTTTTGGCGTATATCCCAAAAGGGAATTGTTTACTCCTAAAGAAGTCCAAGGACAGCACTACAACCCCATCGACAATGTTTGGCAAAATATTGTCGAGGGATGTGCAGAAACTCTGCGGATTGAATTGTATTAAAAAGATATATATTACTAAAAATGAAATAAGAAAGCTCGCATGCGGCCGCAAAGAGAGCAATATTAATGAATTAAAAAAGAAATTAGGAGAAATATTTAAAGAAAGTAATATTAAAGTGCACATTATAGAGAAAAATATTGAAATAACTGATCCTTATAAGAAGAAATTAATACTTAATGATTACCACATACTTCCAACCAGCGGACATGCAGGAATAAACCGCATGTTACAGAATATAAAGAAGAAATACTTCTGGACAGGTATGCAAAACGATGTGACGACATTCGTAAAGCATTGCCCAATTTGTCAACGAAATAAATATATCCAGCCAAAGAAACAACCAATGACTATCACATCGACAGCCGAATCAGGTTTTGACAAAATATTTTTAGATCTAGTAGGACCTTTAGAAGAATCAGAAGATGGATTTAAATATACTCTAACTATACAAGATGAATTAACCAAATTCATCGAAGCAGTACCCATTTCCAATAAAGAAGCAAGTACAGTGGCAAAAGCTTTAGTAGAAAATTTTATTCTAAGATATGGAGTACCACATACGATAGCATCTGATCAAGGAACAGAATTTTTAAATCAAGTTTTCCAGAGAATTTGTAAACTACTAAAAATAGAACAGTTGCAATCCACAGCATATCATCATGAGAGCATAGGAGCCTTAGAGAACTCTCATAAAGTTTTAGGAGCATATTTGAGAAGTTACGTTTCAGAAAAACATACCGATTGGAACACATGGCTACCATACTACGTTTTCTATTATAATACATCAGTACACTCAGTAACCGGATATACACCTTTCGAACTAATATTCGGAAAACAGTGTATCTTACCATCAAATTTGGTTAAACAGGTAGAACCAGTATACAACTATGACGATTATGTGATTGATTTAAAAAATAAATTACAAATCGCTCATAAAGACGCTCGAGAAGCTCTGATAGGCAAAAAGATAGGAAGAAAAAATAGATTCGATTTAGAGCAACGAACAAAAAGCTCCAATTTTGAAATAGGAAGTTTAGTTTTACTTAGAAACGAAAATAGAAAGAAACTTGATCCGATATACATAGGTCCATACGAAGTTCTGTCCCAAAACGGCGTGAATTGTGATATAAAATATGAAAATAAAAAGATAACGGTTCATAAAAATAGGCTAAAACCATTTTTTTATATATTTAACTCTGATTTAGATATTAAAAGTTGATCAGTAACTTTATAAACCTAAATGAATTCCATTAATTAATATAAAATCAAAACATGTAAACTTAATTATTGTATAAAATTTATTTAAAAAAAAAAAAAAAGGCGAGAAAGTGCTTCCGCAAATGCAAACATCTAAAGATAAATTAAAGAAAAATATTAGTATGATATCATGTATAGCTAAACTTGTAAATATATGTTAACATAAAAATAGGCCGGCATAGACTTAAGATTTTCATTACTATTATTATTATACTATTGATTAGCAATTTAATACAAAAATGTATATACAAATCTAACTTTCACTACTTAATATATTTAATATATCTTTAAAATATAGCTAGATAGAATAAATTAATTTAATGTAACTATTGATAAGCAAATTAATATAATTTTTACATAAAATACTATTATATTACACCTTTTAAATGTACATAACTATCATCAAAAAAACAAAAAAAAAAAAAAAAAAATCCATCCCACAATTTCAAAAGAAAATACAATTCAAAAAGTTATCAAATAAAACAAGATCCCTTATTGTACAAAGTGGCGCATAAAAAGAAGAAATCATAACATATCATGATTTCTCCTTTTTCTCCCAGGAAGGGTGGTGTGAAGGGATTGCACCAGCGCTCACTTAACTAATTGTCACAACAAAAACAATTAATAGGGTATTCAACCTGCTTTGATAATTTGATAACATTTTCCCAACCATCCCATGCACTGCATTCGTTTTGTTCCGCCGCCGCCGCCGCCGCCGTCGCCGTATTGGCTAGCTATAGCATAACCGAGTCAGAATGAGTATTCATATTTCCGTTGGCACACTTCGTGCACCAGATACTCACATAGTTCGACCGGCACCCTCTGTGCACAAGCTATAGAAAATAACAAGATACACAAAATACTTATTTGACACTTTAGTGCACAGGTATTTTGTATACAAATTCAAAGGGTCACTGGCTTACGGTTTATGGCAGTAAATTGTGCATCATAAGCACATCGAAAGTGCATGGTATGGTCAAATGCTGACTGTGCATATTTGGGGTTATCGACTATCCAAGTATGGTTGGATACCAACGAAATAAACTAATTATGTAGTATAAATAGACTGAATAAAAAGCTATGATGGCACTTCTATCTAAAAAGCCAAACTTAAGACAACGTTTCTTTACTCTGATATAGCAACACGCTGGTAGGTAATCTAACGTTAGTTTAACTCCAACATCTGACGCCCTACAGAGCAGTATTGCTTTTGGGTAAACGTTTATAGGGCAATTCGCCGGACGAGTCAGGGAGTTGAATTAAACTTAACTGCGAAAACCCTACCAACATTACATTGCGATTGAATATCCATTTTGTATAATAATTATAGATCAGTGTTTGAATAGTTGTTGCTTTTGTTGTTGTTGTTGTAGTTGTTGTTGTTTATGTTGTTGAAGTTGCTGTTGTTGTTGATATTTTGCTTGTTGTTGTTGGCGTTTCTTATGTGGATTCATCCATTGTATTCTCTTATAAGTTCGGATCGGTATCTAATGGCCATTGTAAAATATTTTATCAGTTCAAGCCAATTCCCTTCTCCATTTAATATGTTCACCATTCTCTCAGAGTTGATTGATCTTAACCCAAAGCATTGGAGACGCAGTTCCTTGAGAACAAGGCAGACCCCTAAGAAATGGACAAAAGTTTCATCTTCCCTTAGATTACACAAAGTACAGTGTGGGTTTCTGTTCGATGAAAATGAAAATGTGCCGTTCAAAAATATTAGCCCCCCTCTTGCTTTAAAAATCCATCCTATTTTAGATATGTCTCTTTCCTCCTGCATGTATCTGTTACCCTGGACGTAGTTTAGAATGTTGTACAAACCATGAGATGTAGAAGCGTGTGCTCTCTTTAGTGCCATTTGCCATTCCTTATCCATGATTTGTGTACACACAAGATCGGTTGCAAGTCGAAAAGAAGTATTTTGTCCAACGATGTCTGGTAACTGCCTATCTTCTAAACCCGAGAAATTCATCAAATTTCTGTGCCAGTATATGTTTTTTGAAATAATTTTTTGGGCCAATAAATGTGGAAGACGGTTTCCGTCATACAAGTTTAATGCTTTTTTGATATAACCCATGTGACATTTCATTGTGTAAAGAAAGAGTGGCTGCATTTTACACTCCAAAGTCAGCATATAATTTGGGGATGTTTGTGGGACTTTTAGAATTTTTGTGAAGAAATAACGCTGCATTTTTTCTATTTCATCGTATTGCACATGCCTTCAGACTTGTGCACCATATCCGACAATTGATCTTGCAACCGCGTTAAACAGTTCCATTTTTGTAGAAATATCTATATCATTTTTTACTACAAAAGAATGCCAAGTGAGGTTCAAGCTCATTTTTGCCTGATGAGCTCTGTGCTTGAAGTGTTCTGTCATGCACAATCCTGGTGTTACCCTTATGCCCAAGTATTTGTATCTTTTTACTACTTCAATTTCTTCAGTTCCCAACGTCCACTTTTCTAAACTGCTCCATTTTGTCTATCATGAGTTGCAAGTCTCCCGGTGTGTGTGCGAAAATTACTATATCGTCCGCGTATAGCAACAATCGAATATTAAGTTTATCTATTACTATGCCACCTTCAATAAAATCGTGAATGTCATTAATAAAGAGCGCAAATAAAAGTGGACTTAAAAGACATCCCTGTTTTACACCCATTTCTGTGCTAAACCATTCTGAAAGTTTGGATCCATTCCATACTGCACTCGATGTATCCGAAAGATCTTTTAGCGTATTCAGAAACTTTGTAGACACTCCAATTCTCTTAAGCTTTAGAAATAAAGCTCTGCGGCTAATGCTATCGAAAGCTGCTTTAAAGTCTACAAAGAAGCAGTATGTCTTCTTGCCTTCTTCCATCCGTAGTTTTAAAATATTAAACAAATTAAAGATATTATCCTCAGTACTGTAGCTCTCTCGGAATCCTGCTTGGTATTCGTTAAGAATCTGGTTTTGTCTTTCCCATAGCTGCAGTCTTTTGAGAAGAACGCCCGCCGGTGAAAATTTTGGCGATGGCGTCGATAAAGGAAATTCCTCTGTAGTTCTGGGTAAGATTAACGTTTCCTTTCTTGTGAATTGGAAAGATCAAAGACTTTTTGAATCCGGGTTCTACCCTTCCCGGCACGAGGATCCTGTTATAAAGTGTACCGAGTCTATCAATGAGGGACTGTGGGGCATGAATAAAAAATTCATACGGCACTCGGTCAAACCCAGCAGCTTTGTTCGATTTCGCTCTACTGAGCACTTCTATTATTTCCAGGCTTGTTATTTCTCCATCTAGTTGCAGATTTGAAGAGTCTCCTAAGGAATCTTCTAATGTTCCAAGGGAAAGCAGTGGAGGATTTAAAAGTTGTTGGAAGTGATCTCTGAACTCACTGCTTTTTATGTTTGATCCTATCCTGAAATGCTTGTCGCGTAGATCATTTGCGAGTTCCCACCAGTCTTTTGTGTTCTGAACGCTTCTTAGTTTATCCCCTAGTTGCTAATAATACTTTTTTCTTTTCTTAGCACATTCTTCCTTAAATTTGCGATTCGCATCTATATAGGCTATTTTCAGAGTGTCTGAGGGTTCTCGTCTCCACTTATTTAGCCATTTAAATGCATTTTTTCTCGCACTCATATAACATACATCAAACCATTTTTCTTTGAAATGCGGTCTTGGTGTGAAATTTCTTTGTTCGCCAACTACATCCTTGATAGCATCTACTATACTATCTGCTGCCCATATTTTATTCCTATTATCTTCTGCTTCCAAAGTAAGTATCTTCTGTTCTAATTTAATTTTAAAAGTGTTTTCTATTGTTTAAGCCAAACTAATTTAGGAAGCAATTTTAAATCTTCTGATTGTTGGTTGGCAGATACTTGAAGACTTAGCTCAATTGGCATATGATCTGAATAGATCTGCTCTTCCACTTGCAGTTCCTCGACTTGGCATATATATTGTACGAAACTCCACATAAATCATTGACTGAGCTTCCTGCGGTGTTCACAAATGTAAGATTTCCTTCAAAATCACCAGGCGTTCGCCCGTTTAATATAACAACTCCCGCATCGTTACATGACTCAATGAACCTCTTTCCTTTACTGTTAATTACCTTGTCCTTAGAAATTCGTTGTGTCTTAAGGAATCCATTAAGTTCTGTAATTTCTTCAGCAATTATCTGGCTTTCTCCTATTTGGACGTTGAAGTCTCCAATCACTACAAAGTTTTTTAAGTTGGATTCTTGCAGAAATCTGTTAAAGCTTTGGTATTCATCCTCCCATTTGTTGCAGTTTAGATACGTGGGTATAACATACGCATCTGTACTGCCAGACACGATGTGTATTACGTCTCTTTCCAAAATTTTGGCAAAATCTATTTTAATTTCCGTGTTGATAAATCGGCTAATTCCATACAATAATCCTCCGCTTGCTCTTCCAAATTGGGCAGTACGAACAGCTGGAATCCACATAAGATCAAAGCCAGGAAAAAACTTTTCATACCTTTCAAATTGACCAACCTAAAACGTTTCATATAGAAAAAAAACATTGAATTTACATAAATAATTAAAAAAGTTTGGAAAAAGTAATTTATTAGCTAGTCCTGAGATATTATAAGATACGATTTTTATTTAAATTTTCTTACATGCTATTTTATTAGAATTATTATCGCAACAGACGCCTAACCGCTATTCGATTTGGCCATCGGCTTTCCAGGACTCCAGTTGGAAATCGATTGTATCGAAATCTTTGTTCTATATCTGTCTGAGTGTATCAGCAGCAGCTCTTCCTCCATGTTGTAGTTCATTTCCTACTACTGCAAAGATTTTTCCTTCTATTTCTAAATATCTTCCCTTGAACTTGATCATTTTGGATCGATCTATTTTTCGAATTTGATTCCGGATACGTAGTAGGAAATTGTGAAGATCTCTTTCTTTGTTTGTCATATCCCTCTGTATTCCAAAAGTAGTCTTGGCAAGTTTTGAAGTATTTTGCAGAATGGTTATGACTGCAGATTGAGTTTCAAACTCTACGAGTAAGTTCTTCTTTTCTCCTTTTCCTATTCTCAAAATCCGAGCTATTTCGAAGCATTCATTGATTTTTAACACACTTCTGCAAAAGTTCCATACGTAATTTTTTTCTATGGAATCCTTTTTAAATCCTTTGAAAATTAGATTTTTTTTCCTTGTGAATTTGTCATATATTTCACTCTTTTTTTCACTTTCTGCCTTGTATTCATTAAGTTTTTGTATTTCCTTTTTAAGATTTGAGTTTTCATGTTTTAATTCTTCGATTTCTTTTGTGTGTACTTCCACTGTTTGCTTTGTTATCCTCATCTCCTTGAATAATTTTACGAAATTGGTCCATCATGTTATCCCATGTTGTCGTTTCTACAACCGTTTGATTTAAACTATTAGCTTCATCATCTGAACTTAAAGGCATTTTTTGTCTATGGCGATTTAGTTTCTTCCTCGGCGTTTCGTTCAAATCCGGCGGTTTTGGTTTATATTTGTTAATTTTTTGAATTTATTATAGATGTGTACAAATTTTTCCAAAACTTAAATCGCACGATGGTAACCCTGCTTTAAAACAAATGCACCAGCCAAAAAAAGCAAAACACTGTAACCTTCACTAAATTCGAACTTAAAATAGTGGGTTCAGGTCTTTGCTAAAAAGCAGCTTTGGATATTTGCTGCAATAACCCTAATTAATCTAGGAACAAAATAATGGGATTGGATTCCTTTTCTCAGTCGTTACTATTCGTTTCCTTTCCAAAGCTTGACTTGGTTGTTTTGTTTATATTAATTCCACTTAGGGGGTCAAAGTCCAATTTAGAATAAATTTTTACGATTTTATTTATTTTAACAAATCTTGAACCATGGCATGCAGGATTTTTTAATTGACCTTTTTGATTTAAGCTACACTTCACGTACCTTTTAAATTCCTAGAATCTTTCCTGTAGTTTTAGCTTTTTGAATTTGGCTTGAAGGAGCTTTGCTACAGCAACTTTGACAGCAGCAAGATTTAAGGAAGTGTGTTTGATTTGTTTCTTTCTTTTTTTTCACTTTTACTCACTTTTCTTGTGCTTGAAGCTTTATTTATCTTTGTAAAATTTAAATGATGGTTTATTTATTTACTTTTTAATTAATATATTTTCTCAGAGCTCTTTTCAACTATTCTTACACTGTCTAGGATTGCCAAAACCCTGCCCTGATTACAAGTGCAGAAATATCTTATAAATGAGTTTTAGACGCGAACGCGGCGTTGACTACGTTTGTGAGGGTGGTCGCTACCGACGCGAAAAGTGAAATTGTCCTTACGACCAGTGATAATGAAAACAAAAATGAAATTAAAAGAAGTGTCAAAATTTTCTGGTGATTCCAAAATATCCACCAGATTACAGTGTGTTAAAAGTAGTTCTCACTTGATAAGCCTCGTGACGAAACATGCCGTGGACAAGGGCTTTACGTAAGTGAATGTCCTCTAAATCGATTGCAATACGAATACACACGGTATAAGCACGCGATACTATGATTCAAAAATTATCACTCGGTAATTAAATAGGTTTCTCAACACTTTGTTCCGTAGATAATAACCTAATTCCTAAAATGCACTAGTTACAACACTAAACACACTTATAATAAAACACACATATAGTTAAGCATGGAGGAATGGGGTGTGGCAGTTGGCCACCAAAAAATCGACTCCAAAGCGAACTCTGATGAACCACCGTCCGTGGTGAGTGGAATCGTACACTAGGGTACGTGGCAGTAATGCGCTCGCCAACAAGTACGTAGCTAGGTGGTCGAGCTTAAATGCTCCCACAGGAATTCACTGATAAAACAAATTACAAAAATATCGTGACCTGGATAGTGGGTTCAATAATACTCATATAGATTTTTTTCTTTATATATTTATAATTTACAGATGCTGCTGCGAGAAGACTTTACAGATGCTACTGAATGATGAGACTACAGTTGAGGATACCATTGCTGGAACATCCCGCGGTGCTCCGTAGCAGGAAACGCGGAGTTGTGGAGTGCTTTGTTGGGACCGGCATCGGCAATATAGAAGCCCGCCAGACGTCCTGATGTCTGCTTTGATATCTCGTATATGAGAGCTGTGGTCTTCAGCCTATCGTGGCTGGGTATGGTCCTAATTATACTGATGTTAACCTCGTGTCTGATTGTGGAGGATGCCTCTGCGTCCGCTCCTGTCAATGGGGCGTTATCAAAGTAGGTTCCGGAGTGGGGTACACATAAAAGAGGTCTAAACCGGGCGTATGGATTGTACTCCCACGTGGTTCAAGTGGGCGTTGGGTGTAGAAATACACAAACAAAAATAATTATGTCGTATATGGACGGGCCAGCGAACGAAGCGGTCGATATCGAAAATGTAAGTGTTCGGCCACAAAAAGGAACTTTTGGCCCTGTATGCGTCTGTCGCAAATCCAACTAGGGATATGGCATCAATAGGAATGAATCACGTTTTCTTTAGGCACGTAATATGTGCAAGTATATATATTTGTATCGATACAAGAAGTACAAATGCGCACGTATATAATTTATGTACGCCGCCTCCTGTATTTGCACGTGTCCGTGCGAAGAAATATCGCCTCAGGCGTATGGTGGTTTCTTCAGGAATAATTCCTGCGCCGCCTCGCCAGCTCTGTCCACTGTCTGGGGTTGTGGTAAACCACATAATCCGGGGGATAGACAATCCTAGATAAAGAGAAATTGAAGTGGGCGTAAATTTTCTGTGTCGGCCGTGTGACGCTACTACTAATCACACCTTAAGCATGGATAACTATGTTCATTTGCTTAAATAAGTGATATAGTTTCACTTACCTTCGTTGTTGAATCAACTCTTCTTTAATATAAGTATTTCCTTAATTGCGATGCAATTAGGAAAAATTATCTCCTTTACGGAGATGAAAAATGGCCGCGGCACAGTAAAAAAAAAAACTACTTTTGGTTCACAGTTCTGTTGGTTTGTTCCTTCCTCGTTCAGTTGCTTCTTTGAAATGAAAATGGAATCCACTGTCGGCTTTCTGGATAGTGTTTCCACTTTCCAGGTAGCCAACACCCTGATTTCCAATCGCATTTCCTGCGTTCCAGAGCTAGGTTTGTTTGTTTGTAGAATATTCGCTGGGGTGTAGTTATGAAAGATTAAGGGCGGTTCGCACTGGACTGTTTTTGCTGACATGGATTTTTTTGACAATTCGTAATTATGTCAGAACGATGAGGTGAGTGAGATTCTCAGAGTTGAGGTTCCGCTCACACAGATAGGTGTTATTTTGTATTATGGGGATATTGTAAACAATGTAATTCTGTTAACCGTTGACTACTAGAAATAATGTTTATGGTCAGATATGAGGTCAGGGCTGACGTTTTATTCGATGACACGAATTTGGCTGCCTCGAATTACTTCCCCCCCCCCCCCCCCCAATTTTATCTGCGTGTCCAACCCAGTACTGACTTGTTCGTTTGGTCTTATGTGTCAGCTATCAGTTTGGCAACAGATAGAGACTCGGAAATTTTCTTAGATATTTGTCTCATCTGGTGTCTGTATATTCAACGAATCGATGGTGTGGGATGTCTCACGTCTCCGTTAGTGGAATTGCTTCCAAAAGGAATAGTTCTGGACTTTCAATTCGTGTTGAATAATACCGAGTACAAGTATGACTCGATTCACGAATGACGTCATACGTGCCAATATTTCTGACTGCTCCCATCTACGAACCATGCGATTCATTGCTGGAGTTGATAGACAACTTTGGTCGTAAGAATGCGACAACTGATCGCTCATAGTTTGGTCAAATTACCAAGAAGAAACAAAATTTTCAAAAGTCTGGTCCATGACAGTTCTCATGGATTTCATATGTCATAAATTTGTGACTGACAGTTGTCTGTCAGGAATCACGTCAATCAACATTTCTCACCTTACTAGTTTGTCTACGTCTTTTCATGCCTATTAGTGTGAACACCTCGTCTGCAATTATGGTGCAACCTGGGTGTAACTTCTAGAACATTTGCTTGTTGAGTGTCGCCTTGAGACACTTCCATTAGGAAAATGGCAGAGTGCGCATGTCTGGGAAAATTTCCAAATGAGATTGGAAATCCTGTGGACTCCATTCTGGAAGTGGATTTTATCGAAGATGTGGGTTCCATTTGTGGAATC
The DNA here is from genome assembly GCA_916050605.2 of Platycheirus albimanus. Classification (NCBI taxonomy): domain Eukaryota; kingdom Metazoa; phylum Arthropoda; class Insecta; order Diptera; family Syrphidae; genus Platycheirus; species Platycheirus albimanus. Next base: position 174,929,080 of record OU696696.1, read on the forward strand.
CTATTGCTGGTGGACTGTGATAGGTGCGTTCAGCACGGGATGAGTATTAGAGAAGTTTCTCTAATAGGTGGCACCAGTTGCAAATGCTACTTGTAAATAAATGGTGAGAAAGTTTTTCCCTACAAAACTTGGAATTTCGACTAAGTCCACTTAGTCTAACTTCCAAGAAAAAGGAGAACTTCTCACAAACATGTCATCGTGTCCTGGATCTCTTACCCTTTTTATTGCAGAGACACTGCGACTCTTTTTCTCTTTTCTGGATAGTGTTTCCACTTTCCAGGTAGCCAACACCCTGATTTCCAATCGCATTTCCTGCGTTCCAGAGCTAGGTTTGTTTGTTTGTAGAATATTCGCTGGGGTGTAGTTATGAAAGATTACGGGCGGTTCGCACTGGACTGTTTTTGCTGACATGGATTTTTTTGACAATTCGTAATTATGTCAGAACGATGAGGTGAGTGAGATTCTCAGAGTTGAGGTTCCGCTCACACAGATAGGTGTTATTTTGTATTATGGGGATATTGTAAACAATGTAATTTTGTTAACCGTTGACTACTAGAAATAATGTTTATGGTCAGATATGAGGTCAGGGCTGACGTTTTATTCGATGACACGAATTTGGCTGCCTCGAATTTCTTCCTCCCCCCCGCCCCCCAATTTTATCTGCGTGTCCAACCCAGTACTGACTTGTTCGTTTGGTCTTATGTGTCAGCTATCAGTTTGGCAACAGATAGAGACTCGGAAATTTTCTTAGATATTTGTCTCATCTGGTGTCTATATATTCAACGAATCGATGGTGTGGGATGTCTCACGTCTCCGTTAGTGGAATTGCTTCCAAAAGAAATAGTTCTGGACTTTCAATTCGTGTTGAATAATACCGAGTACAAGTATGACTCGATTCACGAATGACATCATACGTGCCAATATTTCTGACTGCTCCCATCTACGAACCATGCCATTCATTGCTGGAGTTGATAGACAACTTTAGTCGTAAGAATGCGACAACTGATCGCTCATAGTTTGGTCAAATTACCAAGAAGAAACAAAATTTTCAAAAGTCTGGTGCATGACAGTTCTCATGGATTTCATATGTCATAAATTTGTGACTGACAGTTGTCTGTCAGGAATCACGTCAATCAACATTTCTCACCTTACTAGTGTGTCTACGTCTTTTCATGCCTATTAGTGTGAATACCTCGTCTGCAATTATGGTGCAACCTGGGTGTAACTTCTAGAACATTTGCTTGTTGAGTGTCGCCTTGAGACACTGCCATTAGGAAAATGGCGGAGTGCGCATGTCTGGGAAAATTTCCAAATGAGATTTTAAATCCTGTGGACTCCATTCTGGAAGTGGATTTTATCGAAGATGTGGGTTCCATTTGTGGAATCCTATTGCTGGTGGACTGTGATAGGTGCGTTCAGCACGGGATGAGTATTAGAGAAGTTTCTCTAATAGGTGGCACCAGTTGCAAATGCTACTTGTAAATAAATGGTGAGAAAGTTTTTCCCTACAAAACTTGGAATTTCGACTAAGTCCACTTAGTCTAACTTCCAAGAAAAAGGAGAACTTCTCACAAACATGTCATCGTGTCCTGGATCTCTTACCCTTTTTATTGCAGAGACACTGCAACTCTTTTACGTCTAGTCGGTCGAGGACAAAAAAAAACTTTCATGGGCAAATAATATGATGACACGTCATGGTTTGGATATTCTGTTGTATATCTGAAAATATATAATAATGACACAGAAAACAACCTAAGAGTCTCATGCACAACTGAGAGCCGGGCATCAGGTTAAATTTGAAATTCAGGGTTATGTATCTTAAAGTACTAAGTACTATAAAGTACTGGTATGGAACGTCCGATAAAATACATATAATAATTGTCATAGCTTGGGAATGCAAAAAGGAGAATATTTGTAAAGTATGAGCTCAGATGCCGATTGTAGCACAAGCGCCTTACCTTCTTAGGTCTTTAGTATGGCAGGTTGATTTATGGCCTCGCCTATATTCAACTTCATATAAGTTGTTACCGATTATTTTATTTACTCGAACTTTAACGAATTTCGGACATAACTTCGCATTTAAATGCTTGGTTGCGTCACTCAAGATTTGGTTTCTTTTATAGATCTCATCTCCCACTTTGAACATTACTTTTCTACTGCGAAGATTGTAGTTCTTCTCGTAGGCTTCATGGGTTTTAATTAATGCTTGCTTCAGGTATGAATGAACAATGTTCATCTTGGCGACTTTGGGAAGCCAATCAATCTCCGAACAGTTCAGTCCACCCAACTCTCTCAAAAGACGGTAATATGCCCCGTGCTCTATCATTATCATTCGGTGCCCGAACAAAGCTTCGTATGGGGACATCGAAAGAGTTGAATGCACCTTCGTGCGTAGTGCACTACTGATCGAAGACAGATGGGCATCCCAATCCGTCTGTCGAGGGTTGACATACGACCGGATGGCCGCGAGAATTGAAGGGTTCACACGTTCCCTGGCATTCGATTGGGGAGCATACACTGCCGTCCGGTAGTGTTTGACCCCGAAAACATCTAAAAACTTCTGAAACTCCTTACCAACAAATTGAGTGCCGTTGTCAGAGAGAAGACTCTCTGGCACTCCGTAGATCAGAAACACGTCGTCCTTCAGGAATCTCACCACGCTCGCGGCTGTTGCTTTGCGCAGTGGTTTGATGAAAACGAACTTAGTTAATTGATCCAACACGATTGCGATGTAAACATTGCCAGATTTCGACCTGGGATACGGCCCGAGAAAGTCAACATATAAATGTTGAAACGGCCTATCTACGTCGAAGCTATCTCCCATCTGCTCGCAGTCATGTTGGCTGCTTTACTGGTCTTACATGTTTCACATTGGTCTACGTATAGCTTGGCCTGAGTGTACATATCTGGCCAGTAGAATCTATCCCGTAACCGATAAATTGTTTTCACCACCCCACCATGCGAAGCACGCGGCGGATTGTGAGCCAATAAGATTAGAGATTCTGTCATCTCTGATGGGACCCACAACTTCCAAGTTAGATCGTCGGCCAAGGGATTACCAACCGCATGTTTAGTGCGCTTGGGATAGACAATCCTAGATAAAGAGAAATTGAAGTGGGCGTAAATTTTCTGTGTCGGCCGTGTGACGCTACTACTAATCACACCTTAAGCATGGATAACTATGTTCATTTGCTTAAATAAGTGATATAGTTTCACTTACCTTCGTTGTTGAATCAACTCTTCTTTAATATAAGTATTTCCTTAATTGCGATGCAATTAGGAAAAATTATCTCCTTTACGGAGATGAAAAATGGCCGCGGCACAGTAAAAAAAAAAACTACTTTTGGTTCACAGTTCTGTTGGTTTGTTCCTTCCTCGTTCAGTTGCTTCTTTGAAATGAAAATGGAATCCACTGTCGGCTTTCTGGATAGTGTTTCCACTTTCCAGGTAGCCAACACCCTGATTTCCAATCGCATTTCCTGCGTTCCAGAGCTAGGTTTGTTTGTTTGTAGAATATTCGCTGGGGTGTAGTTATGAAAGATTAAGGGCGGTTCGCACTGGACTGTTTTTGCTGACATGGATTTTTTTGACAATTCGTAATTATGTCAGAACGATGAGGTGAGTGAGATTCTCAGAGTTGAGGTTCCGCTCACACAGATAGGTGTTATTTTGTATTATGGGGATATTGTAAACAATGTAATTCTGTTAACCGTTGACTACTAGAAATAATGTTTATGGTCAGATATGAGGTCAGGGCTGACGTTTTATTCGATGACACGAATTTGGCTGCCTCGAATTACTTCCTCCCCCCCCCCCCCCCAATTTTATCTGCGTGTCCAACCCAGTACTGACTTGTTCGTTTGGTCTTATGTGTCAGCTATCAGTTTGGCAACAGATAGAGACTCGGAAATTTTCTTAGATATTTGTCTCATCTGGTGTCTGTATATTCAACGAATCGATGGTGTGGGATGTCTCACGTCTCCGTTAGTGGAATTGCTTCCAAAAGGAATAGTTCTGGACTTTCAATTCGTGTTGAATAATACCGAGTACAAGTATGACTCGATTCACGAATGACGTCATACGTGCCAATATTTCTGACTGCTCCCATCTACGAACCATGCGATTCATTGCTGGAGTTGATAGACAACTTTGGTCGTAAGAATGCGACAACTGATCGCTCATAGTTTGGTCAAATTACCAAGAAGAAACAAAATTTTCAAAAGTCTGGTCCATGACAGTTCTCATGGATTTCATATGTCATAAATTTGTGACTGACAGTTGTCTATCAGGAATCACGTCAATCAACATTTCTCACCTTACTAGTTTGTCTACGTCTTTTCATGCCTATTAGTGTGAACACCTCGTCTGCAATTATGGTGCAACCTGGGTGTAACTTCTAGAACATTTGCTTGTTGAGTGTCGCCTTGAGACACTTCCATTAGGAAAATGGCAGAGTGCGCATGTCTGGGAAAATTTCCAAATGAGATTGGAAATCCTGTGGACTCCATTCTGGAAGTGGATTTTATCGAAGATGTGGGTTCCATTTGTGGAATCCTATTGCTGGTGGACTGTGATAGGTGCGTTCAGCACGGGATGAGTATTAGAGAAGTTTCTCTAATAGGTGGAACCAGTTGCAAATGCTACTTGTAAATAAATGGTGAGAAAGTTTTTCCCTACAAAACTTGGAATTTCGACTAAGTCCACTTAGTCTAACTTCCAAGAAAAAGGAGAACTTCTCACAAACATGTCATCGTGTCCTGGATCTCTTACCCTTTTTATTGCAGAGACACTGCGACTCTTTTTCTCTTTTCTGGATAGTGTTTCCACTTTCCAGGTAGCCAACACCCTGATTTCCAATCGCATTTCCTGCGTTCCAGAGCTAGGTTTGTTTGTTTGTAGAATATTCGCTGGGGTGTAGTTATGAAAGATTACGGGCGGTTCGCACTGGACTGTTTTTGCTGACATGGATTTTTTTGACAATTCGTAATTATGTCAGAACGATGAGGTGAGTGAGATTCTCAGAGTTGAGGTTCCGCTCACACAGATAGGTGTTATTTTGTATTATGGGGATATTGTAAACAATGTAATTTTGTTAACCGTTGACTACTAGAAATAATGTTTATGGTCAGATATGAGGTCAGGGCTGACGTTTTATTCGATGACACGAATTTGGCTGCCTCGAATTTCTTCCTCCCCCCCGCCCCCCAATTTTATCTGCGTGTCCAACCCAGTACTGACTTGTTCGTTTGGTCTTATGTGTCAGCTATCAGTTTGGCAACAGATAGAGACTCGGAAATTTTCTTAGATATTTGTCTCATCTGGTGTCTATATATTCAACGAATCGATGGTGTGGGATGTCTCACGTCTCCGTTAGTGGAATTGCTTCCAAAAGAAATAGTTCTGGACTTTCAATTCGTGTTGAATAATACCGAGTACAAGTATGACTCGATTCACGAATGACATCATACGTGCCAATATTTCTGACTGCTCCCATCTACGAACCATGCGATTCATTGCTGGAGTTGATAGACAACTTTAGTCGTAAGAATGCGACAACTGATCGCTCATAGTTTGGTCAAATTACCAAGAAGAAACAAAATTTTCAAAAGTCTGGTCCATGACAGTTCTCATGGATTTCATATGTCATAAATTTGTGACTGACAGTTGTCTGTCAGGAATCACGTCAATCAACATTTCTCACCTTACTAGTGTGTCTACGTCTTTTCATGCCTATTAGTGTGAATACCTCATCTGCAATTATGGTGCAACCTGGGTGTAACTTCTAGAACATTTGCTTGTTGAGTGTCGCCTTGAGACACTGCCATTAGGAAAATGGCGGAGTGCGCATGTCTGGGAAAATTTCCAAATGAGATTTTAAATCCTGTGGACTCCATTCTGGAAGTGGATTTTATCGAAGATGTGGGTTCCATTTGTGGAATCCTATTGCTGGTGGACTGTGATAGGTGCGTTCAGCACGGGATGAGTATTAGAGAAGTTTCTCTAATAGGTGGCACCAGTTGCAAATGCTACTTGTAAATAAATGGTGAGAAAGTTTTTCCCTACAAAACTTGGAATTTCGACTAAGTCCACTTAGTCTAACTTCCAAGAAAAAGGAGAACTTCTCACAAACATGTCATCGTGTCCTGGATCTCTTACCCTTTTTATTGCAGAGACACTGCAACTCTTTTACGTCTAGTCGGTCGAGGACAAAAAAAAACTTTCATGGGCAAATAATATGATGACACGTCATGGTTTGGATATTCTGTTGTATATCTGAAAATATATAATAATGACACAGAAAACAACCTAAGAGTCTCATGCACAACTGAGAGCCGGGCATCAGGTTAAATTTGAAATTCAGGGTTATGTATCTTAAAGTACTAAGTACTATAAAGTACTGGTATGGAACGTCCGATAAAATACATATAATAATTGTCATAGCTTGGGAATGCAAAAAGGAGAATATTTGTAAAGTATGAGCTCAGATGCCGATTGTAGCACAAGCGCCTTACCTTCTTAGGTCTTTAGTATGGCAGGTTGATTTATGGCCTCGCCTATATTCAACTTCATATAAGTTGTTACCGATTATTTTATTTACTCGAACTTTAACGAATTTCGGACATAACTTCGCATTTAAATGCTTGGTTGCGTCACTCAAGATTTGGTTTCTTTTATAGATCTCATCTCCCACTTTGAACATTACTTTTCTACTGCGAAGATTGTAGTTCTTCTCGTAGGCTTCATGGGTTTTAATTAATGCTTGCTTCAGGTATGAATGAACAATGTTCATCTTGGCGACTTTGGGAAGCCAATCAATCTCCGAACAGTTCAGTCCACCCAACTCTCTCAAAAGACGGTAATATGCCCCGTGCTCTATCATTGTCATTCGGTGCCCGAACAAAGCTTCGTATGGGGACATCGAAAGAGTTGAATGCACCTTCGTGCGTAGTGCACTACTGATCGAAGACAGATGGGCATCCCAATCCGTCTGTCGAGGGTTGACATACGACCGGATGGCCGCGAGAATTGAAGGGTTCACACGTTCACTGGCATTCGATTGGGGAGCATACACTGCCGTCCGGTAGTGTTTGACCCCGAAAACATCTAAAAACTTCTGAAACTCCTTACCAACAAATTGAGTGCCGTTGTCAGAGAGAAGACTCTCTGGCACTCCGTAGATCAGAAACACGTCGTCCTTCAGGAATCTCACCACGCTCGCGGCTGTTGCTTTGCGCAGTGGTTTGATGAAAACGAACTTAGTTAATTGATCCAACACGATTGCGATGTAAACATTGCCAGATTTCGACCTGGGATACGGCCCGAGAAAGTCAACATATAAATGTTGAAACGGCCTATCTACGTCGAAGCTATCTCCCATCTGCTCGCAGTCATGTTGGCTGCTTTACTGGTCTTACATGTTTCACATTGGTCTACGTATAGCTTGGCCTGAGTGTACATATCTGGCCAGTAGAATCTATCCCGTAACCGATAAATTGTTTTCACCACCCCACCATGCGAAGCACGCGGCGGATTGTGAGCCAATAAGATTAGAGATTCTGTCATCTCTGATGGGACCCACAACTTCCAAGTTAGATCGTCGGCCAAGGGATTACCAACCGCATGTTTAGTGCGCTTGTATACATACCCTTCCGACACTTTGAGGTCAGGTAACCGTTCCTGTTCCTTCCTGATATGACTGATGATATCAAGATAACCTTCAGACTTAAATGACGGATCCTCAAGATCGATGTGGAGTACCTCCGAGGTCCCGATCTGTGGTAGACATGAAAGGAAAGCTGACACTGTCAACTCATCGTCTTCATATGCTCTGGATAGAGCGTCTGGCACAACATTTAATGTTCCCTTTCTATGCTCCACCACAAAATCGAAACCTTGGAGTCGCATACTCCACCTCGCTAATCTTCCGGTTGGATCCTTCATAGTCATCAGCCATTTCAGGCTGGAATGGTCTGATACGCGTGCAGCGTCTGTACTGATTGTAGGCTTATAGGTAATATTGCGCGAGGTCGTAGCTCGGGGTTGTGTTGAAGTTTGCGCGGCAGCAGGTGGAGGTGGGTTTTGAGGAATTCCTCGAATCAGATTGGCGACTTGATCCAAGAGATAGGTTTGACTTTGAGCTAATTGCTCTTTAATAAACCTCCTTTCATCGCACCTTTGTGCCTCAAAAGAAGCTGAAACGATGTCTTGGATGAATGCTGAATGATCAGCAGCATCCTTACGGCGTTGAGCATCTTCGGCGCTCAAATCTTCATTGTCAGCAGGGGCGATCCCTGTGTCATTACCCGTTCTATCAAAACCATTCTCAGACTGGTCGTCTTCGTCCTGACCTCCCTGAGCAGGCTCGCCTCCGTAATCAGGCTTTAAAGGCATAATGATGACGTCGCGCAAATCTGGGTTATACAAACTTTGTGTTATTGTCTTCCGATTTGTACCACTCATTTATTGGTGATAACAAACGGACAATGTAAATTCGTTAATCCGGTAAATTAATTCAATTCAAGTAGACCGTGAGAATTCCTCGAACGGGTACTACTCAAGTAATATAACAATAAAAAAGGTAAGTTAAAGTGAAAGTGTGAAAAGTTCAAATATACCGTGAGCAAAAACCTCCAACGGATATTTGTCAAAAGTAATTCAATGAAAGCAAATTCGAATCCTAAGTATTTAACAATAAATATGGAAAGGTCTATATTTCGTCTATTAAAAACGATATTTCAAAATATTTAAAAAAAAAAAAAATCTTCAAAAAATGTCTCAAACAAATGCTTAAATAGGTTCCTAAAACGTATGCTTAATTACTATCAATGAAATTCATAAATGAGTATTGATACTTTAATAATACTAGAGATCTTAATTGGTATTCAATAATCAAAATTTCAATAATCTAATATACTCAGTAATAGTGGGCTCTATCTTAAAGATCTGAAAACTGTATGCGGGCTCTATCCCAATATCTATAAACTGTAAACTGTAAACGGGCTCTATCCCAAAGAAAAACTAGATGCGGGCACTATCCCAAAAATACTGAAAAACGGGCACTATCCCAACTTACAAAACAATCAAGCAGTTACGTCCCAACTTGATAGACGGAATACTCGAAAAAATACTGGATACCTTAGAAGTTATATTGACTTCTAACTATCCAAAAAAAAAATTTCTTAAATACTAAACTGGATTATCTCAAAAAACTAGATTTATAAATCTGTATGTCATAAAGGATTCGGAAGGGGGTAACTCTAATCTCCTATGACCGGAAACTCAGACTTCACAGTTTGGACATGTCGACATTTCAGCTACTGACGATCAAGCAAGAAGTCTGCTCAATCCGGACAGAAATCGAAGACATACCTGTGCGACAAGAGGTGGAGAAAAAGGGGTAGACCTAATGCAACAGCTGATTCAGGACTATATCACTAAACCACTGGACAAAATAGTGCCTACACCTCTATCCTCGATGGCATTCCCCTATCTAAGAGACCTGATCATCGAACAAATAACACTTTACTCAAAAACTGAAAAATTTAGAAAAATTTCCTTTTACGTCACTCTGAATCGACCTAACTTTTATCAAATCTAATCTTATCTCCATCAAATAATTTGGACCCCATGTTGGGCGCCATCCGTAACGTAAAATATGGAAATAATAAAAAGGAGTATATGTACAATCGACAATCGAAAGCAAGCAACTTCATTTTGGTTGTCAACAAGCACTGAACCTCTTCACCTAAATATCCTATGGATACCTATGATTCAAACCAATACCCATCAACAGCACTAACCGAAGAGGAAGCCGGAAGAGACAAGCACCCCCACATATCCTTGACTCCTATACCAAGGAACAGCATCTCCATCGTCAACCGCCCATGTATCGGTGTATCCAGCATCCCTTCAATAGACATACTTACATTTCGCTAACACGGCCTCTTGCTCTTCCTACTCCCTTTCCCTTCTTCTAATTTCCTATCCATCCCCATCACAGAAGCGTGAACCATCCACCAGCTCACCGCAGGTACTGACTACAAAGCCCCGTAGAACAGCCTAGAGAATATCTGGTAGCATGTTCACGCCTATCCGCCACAAGTATCTGATGTTCTCCTTGCAGCCTCTGTATACTGTAGCTCACACCTGAACACCAAGGACCCTACTTAAATCCCTCACAAACGTACCTAGACTAAAAATGCTATCTCAACTGTTCTCGAACTAATTCCCAGAGATTCTACTCCAGTACGCAATTATACGTCTAGTTACTGTCTCTTGTTTCTGTGCCAATGGGATGAAAGCAACCCTAAGTCGGCAACGCTCCCTTTCTTGCTAACTACTCGGTGAGAATAGCCGGTAAGAACGGCATGCGACAACGTAGGGTCGTGGTCGAGAGCGACCGTCGCGGTGGCCGGCAGTACCCTAGCCACAGTTAGCTCAGCCAGGCCGTGGGCACTTGCTCCGGGATCTACACAACCGGTGTTACCTCTTTTTTTTCTGCCGACCGTTGAACTCAGATGTTCGAGTTCGAATATTGATGTTTGAATGCTTAAGGGCCCTCATAATCAATGTCGAAAAGACTTACAAGAATTGAAAGAAAATGTGAATCGATTCTGGTTTGCACCTCTTAGGAAAAGTAGAGTGAAAACGTAGAGATGAAGAGAAGAAGACAGATAAAATTATTTATTCTACCCATAGAACGCGACACGTAAGTATATGTCGCAAAAGCTAACCATAGGTTTTTGTGGTAGCAGTAGCACATTTTTAATATCCATACATTCGGCTGCCACGTTGTTGTGCGGAATGCTGGTAAAGAGGTGGCTAACCTTGCGGGGAGGGAGGATCGAAGATGTTTATTGACCCTCCTGGTCTGTCAACCCACCCAATTTACTTACAGAAATCAACTCTTCTGAAGTGTCCATGGCTGTCCTAGGACCTATGAGTCCCCACGACTCATATTAAATGTTGTGGGCAGCCCCTTAAAAGGAAAAGCAAGCAATAAATTGCCTGCTTCCTTATCTCCCCACCTAACTCATAGTACCTGAGCCGGTATCTAAGACCTAGACTTTAACCTAAAAAGAAAGTCCCGAATGCACATCACCATGTTCCAATCAACGAAGTCAGAGGGTTACCACCCTCCCTATAAAAATCTTACTTCATCATTATGAAGGATCTAAAATTCCTTCACTAAAAATATTCAATTCTGAATGAAAAAAAATAGACTGCAAGAATTTTCTCCAAACGTTATAAAAATAACTGATTATTAAATTTATTAATCAAAACTTAAATTTAACAAGAATGGAGTATCTAAAGTTATTCTTTAATCTTTGTTTCAAAAATCTTAACTTTAACATCTGGATTCCAGTAATAAAAAAAAAAAAACAGAGTGGATTGTATGAAAACTAAAATCTTGTAAACCAAGAGTAAATACTTCGATACTTCTGTTCATTAACCTTCTAGGTTTAAATGCTATATGAATTACTGTTCGAAAATAATCTTAAAATTTCATTATACGAAACCTACTATAACATATCAATGATAGCTCTATGTGAGAAGTTCTTTTGAACAAAGTGTTATCAATATTGATAGGTGAAAAATAAAACGCCAACCGAGGTTGATAACTGTAACAAATCATGAAAACGAAACTTTAAATGTATCGAAAATCTTATCGTCGAATAAGAGCAGATAAAAAAAAACTGTATAAACCGAAGCGCGGTGAAGATATCATATAACGATATGTTGGACGATATTGGGGTGAATCTAAGAAAAAGAACAAAACCGACAACTAACACGAACAAGGAAACAATTAATCTTCCCGAAGTAATATCTGTTGATCGTTTACCCAAGAGAAAGGATGATATACCCGTCAGAAAGTAAATAATGTTCTGAGTCAGGTAACTCTCTTTAAGCAATATGTAATATATAAGCAGTGTCAATATAATTCAAAATACCACATATACGTAGAATACAATTCGCATTCCACCTATATGATCGATAGCAATTTCATCAAATCAAATTAAAAAGGTAAAATTCAAATATAAATGAGTTAAAATATATATATTTTACTACCAATGGGGTAGTTTTGGAATACGTTGTCCACTTTTCGTTGTTCCGGAAGTGCACTTCTGCAACAGCTGAAAGGGTTAATAAAAAAAAGGTGTTTGGAAATAGAAGATAACTATCTTGATAATATTCTACCTTACGATCTCTCTATATGGATCGTCAACTACTGATACTATAATTGAATCGAGCGATCGTTATTGACGCTTAATCAGGCGCTTTAACTTTCCTCAAGTGTCCGTAAAAAAAAAATAATGTCGCAAATACGATAGACACAATGAATTCTTTACGTAGTAGATACTCGGGTAAAATAAACCCGTAGAAAAGCAAACGTTGCACGATAAACTAACAAAAAAATTAAGTCTACTAAAGTGCAGACTGATTACAAGTGCAGAAATATCTTATAAATGAGTTTTAGACGCGAACGCGTTGAATATGTTTGTGAGGGTGGTCGCTACCGACGCGAAAAGTGAAATTGTCTTTACGACCAGTGATAATGAAAACAAAAATGAAATTAAAAGAAGTGTAAAAATTTTCTGGTGATTCCAAAATATCCACCAGATTACAGTGTGTTAAAAGTTGTTCTCACTTGATAAGCCTCGCGACGAAACATGCCGTGGACAAGGGCTTTACGTAAGTGAATGTCCTCTAAATCGATTGCAATACGAATACACACGGTATAAGCACGCGATACTATGATTCAAAAATTATCACTCGGTAATTAAATAGGTTTCTCAATACTTTGTTCCGTAGATAATAACCTAATTCCTAAAATGCACTAGTTACAAGACTAAACACACTTATAATAAAACACACATATAGTTAAGCATGGAGGAATGGGGTGTGGCAGTTGGCCACCAAGAAATCGACTCCAAAGCGAACTCTGATGAACCACCGTCCGAGGTGAGTGGAATCGTACACTAGGGTACGTGGCAGTAATGCGCTCGCCAACAAGTACGTAGCTAGGTGGTCGAGCTTAAATGCTACCACAGGAATTCACTGATAAGACTTTACAGATGCTGCTGAATGATGAGACTACAGTTGAGGATACCATTGCTGGAACATCCCGCGGTGCTACGTAGCAGGAAACGCGGAGTTGTTGAGTGCTTGGTTGGGACCGGCATCGGCAATATAGAAGCCCGCCAGACGTCCTGATGTCTGCTTTGATATCTCGTATATGAGAGCTGTGCTCTTCAGCCTATCGTGGCTGGGTATGGTCCTAATTATACTGATGTTAACTTCGTGTCTGATTGTGGAGGTTGCTTCTGCGTCCGCTCCTGTCAATGGGGCGTTATCAAAGTAGGTTCCGGAGTGGGGTACACATAAAAGAGGTCTAAACCGGGCGTATGGAATGTACTCCAACGTGGTTCAAGTGGGCGTTGGGTGTAGAAATACCCAAAACAAAATAATTATGTCGTATATGGACGGGCCAGCGAACGACGCGGTCGATATCGAAAATGTAAGTGTTCGGCCACAAAAAGGAACTTTTGGCTCTGTATGCGTCTGTCGCAAATCCAACTAGGGATATGGCATCAATAGGAATGAATCACGTTTTCCTTAGGCACGTAATATGTGCAAGTATATATATTTGTATCGATACAAGAAGTACAAATGCGCACGTGTATAATTTATGTACGCCGCCTCCTGTATTTGCACGTGTCCGTGCGAAGAAATATCGCCTCAGGCGTATGGTGGTTTCTTCAGGAATAATTCCTGCGCCGCCTCGCCAGCTCTGTCCACTGTCTGGGGTTGTGGTAAACCACACAATCCGGGGGATAGACAATTATAGATAAAGAGAAATTGAAGTGGGCGTAAATTTTCTGTGTCGGCCATGTGACGCTACTACTAATCACACCTTAAGCATGGATAACTATGTTCATTTGCTTAAATAAGTGATATAGTTTCACATACCTTCGTTGTTGAATCAACTCTTCTTTAATATAAGTATTTCCTTAATTGCGATGCAATTAGGAAAAATTATCTCCTTTACGGAGATGAAAAATGGCCGCGGCACAGTAAAAAAAAAACTACTTTTGGTTCACAGTTCTGTTGGTTTGTTCCTTCCTCGTTCAGTTGCTTCTTTGAAATGAAAATGGAATCCACTGTCGGCTTTCTGGATAGTGTTTCCGCTTTCCAGGTAGCCAACACCCTGATTTCCAATCGCATTTCCTGCGTTCCAGAGCTAGGTTTGTTTGTTTGTAGAATATTCGCTGGGGTGTAGTTATGAAAGATTAAGGGCGGTTCGCAGTGGACTGTTTTTGCTGACATGGATTTTTTTGACAATTCGTAATTATGTCAGAACGATGAGGTGAGTGAGATTCTCAGAGTTGAGGTTCCGCTCACACAGATAGGTGTTATTTTGTATTATGGGGATATTGTAAACAATGTAATTCTGTTAACCGTTGACTACTAGAAATAATGTTTATGGTCAGATATGAGGTCAGGGCTGACGTTTTATTCGATGACACGAATTTGGCTGCCTCGAATTACTTCCTCCCCCCCCCCCCAATTTTATCTGCGTGTCCAACCCAGTACTGACTTGTTCGTTTGGTCTTATGTGTCAGCTATCAGTTTGGCAACAGATAGAGACTCGGAAATTTTCTTAGATATTTGTCTCATCTGGTGTCTGTATATTCAACGAATCGATGGTGTGGGATGTCTCACGTCTCCGTTAGTGGAATTGCTTCCAAAAGGAATAGTTCTGGACTTTCAATTCGTGTTGAATAATACCGAGTACAAGTATGACTCGATTCACGAATGACGTCATACGTGCCAATATTTCTGACTGCTCCCATCTACGAACCATGCGATTCATTGCTGGAGTTGATAGACAACTTTGGTCGTAAGAATGCGACAACTGATCGCTCATAGTTTGGTCAAATTACCAAGAAGAAACAAAATTTTCAAAAGTCTGGTCCATGACAGTTCTCATGGATTTCATATGTCATAAATTTGTGACTGACAGTTGTCTGTCAGGAATCACGTCAATCAACATTTCTCACCTTACTAGTGTGTCTACGTCTTTTCATGCCTATTAGTGTGAACACCTCGTCTGCAATTATGGTGCAACCTGGGTGTAACTTCTAGAACATTTGCTTGTTGAGTGTCGCCTTGAGACACTTCCATTAGGAAAATGGCAGAGTGCGCATGTCTGGGAAAATTTCCAAATGAGATTGGAAATCCTGTGGACTCCATTCTGGAAGTGGATTTTATCGAAGATGTTGGTTCCATTTGTGGAATCCTATTGCTGGTGGACTGTGATAGGTGCGTTCAGCACGGGATGAGTATTAGAGAAGTTTCTCTAATAGGTGGCACCAGTTGCAAATGCTACTTGTAAATAAATGGTGAGAAAGTTTTTCCCTACAAAATTTGGAATTTCGACTAAGTCCACTTAGTCTAACTTCCAAGAAAAAGGAGAACTTCTCACAAACATGTCATCGTGTCCTGGATCTCTTACCCTTTTTATTGCAGAGACACTGCGACTCTTTTTCTCTTTTCTGGATAGTGTTTCCACTTTCCAGGTAGCCAACACCCTGATTTCCAATCGCATTTCCTGCGTTCCAGAGCTAGGTTTGTTTGTTTGTAGAATATTCGCTGGGGTGTAGTTATGAAAGATTACGGGCGGTTCGCACTGGACTGTTTTTGCTGACATGGATTTTTTTTACAATTCGTAATTATGTCAGAACGATGAGGTGAGTGAGATTCTCAGAGTTGAGGTTCCGCTCACACAGATAGGTGTTATTTTGTATTATGGGGATATTGTAAACAATGTAATTTTGTTAACCGTTGACTACTAGAAATAATGTTTATGGTCAGATATGAGGTCAGGGCTGACGTTTTATTCGATGACACGAATTTGGCTGCCTCGAATTTCTTCCTCCCCCCCCCCCAATTTTATCTGCGTGTCCAACCCAGTACTGACTTGTTCGTTTGGTCTTATGTGTCAGCTATCAGTTTGGCAACAGATAGAGACTCGGAAATTTTCTTAGATATTTGTCTCATCTGGTGTCTGTATATTCAACGAATCGATGGTGTGGGATGTCTCACGTCTCCGTTAGTGGAATTGCTTCCAAAAGGAATAGTTCTGGACTTTCAATTCGTGTTGAATAATACCGAGTACAAGTATGACTCGATTCACGAATGACATCATACGTGCCAATATTTCTGACTGCTCCCATCTACGAACCATGCGATTCATTGCTGGAGTTGATAGACAACTTTGGTCGTAAGAATGCGACAACTGATCGCTCATAGTTTGGTCAAATTACCAAGAAGAAACAAAATTTTCAAAAGTCTGGTCCATGACAGTTCTCATGGATTTCATATGTCATAAATTTGTGACTGACAGTTGTCTGTCAGGAATCACGTCAATCAACATTTCTCACCTTACTAGTGTGTCTCCGTCTTTTCATGCCTATTAGTGTGAACACCTCGTCTGCAGTTATGGTGCAACCTGGGTGTAACTTCTAGAACATTTGCTTGTTGAGTGTCGCCTTGAGACACTTCCATTAGGAAAATGGCGGAGTGCGCATGTCTGGGAAAATTTTCAAATGAGATTGGAAATCCTGTGGACTCCATTCTGGAAGTGGATTTTATCGAAGATGTGGGTTCCATTTGTGGAATCCTATTGCTGGTGGACTGTGATAGGTGCGTTCAGCACGGGATGAGTATTAGAGAAGTTTCTCTAATAGGTGGCACCAGTTGCAAATGCTACTTGTAAATAAATGGTGAGAAAGTTTTTCCCTACAAAACTTGGAATTTTGACTTAGTCCACTTAGTCTAACTTCCAAGAAAAAGGAGAACTTCTCACAAACATGTCATCGTGTCCTGGATCTCTTACCCTTTTTATTGCAGAGACACTGCGACTCTTTTACGTCTAGTCGGTCGAAGACAAAAAAAACTTTCAAGGGCAAATAATATGATGACACGTCATGGTTTGGATATTCTGTTGTATATCTGAAAATATATAATAATGACAAAGAAAACAACCTAAGAGTCTCATGCACAACTGAGAGCCGGGCATCAGGTTAAATTTGAAATTCAGGGTTATGTATCTTAAAGTACTAAGTACTATAAGGTACTGGTATGGAACGTCCGATAAAATACATATAATAATTGTCATAGCTTGGGAATGCCAAAAGGAGAATATTTGTAAAGTATGAGCACAAGCGCCTTACCTTCTTAGGTCTTTAGTATGGCAGGTTGATTTATGGCCTCGCCTATATTCAACTTCATATAAGTTGTTACCGATTATTTTATTTACTCGAACTTTAACGAATTTCGGACATAACTTCGCATTTAAATGCTTGGTTGCGTCACTCAAGATTTGGTTTCTTTTATAGATCTCATCTCCCACTTTGAACATTACTTTTCTACTGCGAAGATTGTAGTTCTTCTCGTAGGCTTCATGGGTTTCAATTAATGCTTGCTTCAGGTATGAATAAACAATGTTCATCTTGGCGACTTTGGGAAGCCAATCAATCTCCGAACAGTTCAGTCCACCCAACTCTCTCAAAAGACGGTAATATGCCCCGTGCTCTATCATTATCATTCGGTGCCCGAACAAAGCTTCGTATGGGGATATCGAAAGAGTTGAATGCACCTTCGTGCGTAGTGCACTACTGATCGAAGACAGATGGGCATCCCAATCCGTCTGTCGAGGGTTGACATACGACCGGATGGCCGCGAGAATTGAAGGGTTCACACGTTCACTGGCATTCGATTGGGGAGCATACACTGCCGTCCGGTAGTGTTTGACCCCGAAAACATCTAAAAACTTCTGAAACTCCTTACCAACAAATTGAGTGCCGTTGTCAGAGAGAAGACTCTCTGGCACTCCGTAGATCAGAAACACGTCGTCCTTCAGGAATCTGACCACGCTCGCGGCTGTTGCTTTGCGCAGTGGTTTGATGAAAACGAACTTAGTTAATTGATCCAACACGATTGCGATGTAAACATTGCCAGATTTCGACCTGCGATACGGCCCGAGAAAGTCAACATATAAATGTTGAAACGGCCTATCTACGTCGAAGCTATCTCCCATCTGCTCGCAGTCATGTTGGCTGCTTTACTGGTCTTACATGTTTCACATTGGTCTACGTATAGCTTGGCCTGAGTGTACATATCTGGCCAGTAGAATCTATCCCGTAACCGATAAATTGTTGTAACGAAGTTACACCTTTCCTGCCGCCCCCTCCGCATCCGACCGCAATAACCAACTAACCGCCGCCACCAACCACCACAATCCAACGCCGCCACCGATCGTCACGATGATTCCATATAATTATTCATCTACGATGAATAATAGAACCATCATTACGTGACGTAACAACAACACAGCCTCCCAAATAACCGCCGCCACCGACCGCTACTCTAATTCCACCACCGCCACCGAACGCCAAGAAGATTCCATACATTTATTCATATAAGGAATATTTGAATCACCATCACGTGACGCAATGCCAACATTGCATACGATTAAGGAAATTACATCTACCCCTCCACCCCGCACCGCTGATTTGGACTGCCAACTACTTACTAGGACCTAAACCAGAAGAACAGCCAAATGAATGCATCACTCCAAATGAATTACTCATTTGCAAGTATTTCTAACATTTAACTTTATAATTCACAGTCTCTTCTTTCAGAGAATTTCCATAAGTAGAGGTGAAATTTGCAGGGAAAATGAGACTCGATCTCCCAGCCATTGGAAGAAGTTCTATTGCAAATAGAAAACCGGGATAAGAGTTCTCACTCGAAGGTACGCTGCGGGGAATACCAGCAGAAACCTCACAAAGTTTTGTAGCAAAAGTTTTTTGTCAGCTTTCCACTCCGCTGTTGGTCGTGGTGGATCGTTGACCGGCGTTTAGGCCACTCGTTTATTGTCGTGGAGCTCTTCCTTTCTAGAGGAATCTCTACTGACCTCCGTTTATTGTCGTGGGGTTGCTGCTCTCGTAAGCTTCTCCATAGACCTAGTTTGGAACTACCAGTTTTTTGTCGTGGCTACTCCTTTTCTTAGGGGTACCATAGACCGAGCCTTGCTCAACCGATTTTTGCCAGCCTTCCACTCCGCTGTTGGTCGTGGTGGATCGTTGACCGGCGTTTAGGCCACTCGTTTATTGTCGTGTAGCTCTTCCTTTCTAGAGGAATCTCCACAGACCTAGTATCTAAGGTATCATAGTAAATGAATTGTAATCTTTTATTTTAAGAATATCAATAAGAGTATGAAATAAATTGTTAAGAAAATTAAGAGCAATAAAGATATTGTTGTTTCGGAGTTCGACACTCTTCAACCCTGAGTTTTTGCTTTCTTTTGGGAACAACCCTGGACATCCATGAGCTAACCTCAGCCTGAGTATAAAAAAGCATCACAAATTGGCGCCCGAGCAGGGACCTTTAGAAGACTCAACTGAACTCCGACCGCCGACCGACCAGGAGCCTTCGAAAGGTACCACCGATAACCGCCGACCGAACTTGGATCATCAACTTGCTACAACGTACAGCAGAGTCATGTTCGGAATCGATGAAAACAATAAGGAAGATGACCAGAACATCCTCAAGAATCTCGGCTTCATACATTATATGAAAAAATCCGAGTTAGTCGAGACGTTAGGAACACTTAGTCTAGAAACAGACGGGAAAGTGAAGGATCTTCGTCAACGTCTAAGTACCCACCTCAAAAAGGTACGCTCGCATGGTTCAATGCAAAATCTGTGCGAAAAATGGGAAGACATTGTGGAACAGAGATTAGATGACGACCCGCCCGTAGAGCCTCCATCCACCCAGAAACCGCCACCACCGAAGGAACCCACCGACCTGGAATCTAGCAACACAGAAGGGAGACCCGTTTCCGCAATATATATAGAAACAAGCTTTGAAGTACCACCGCTCACACCGCCGATCCGACAACCAAACAAGACCATGAAACCGGCCGACCTGCCCGTGGTCGACACACACCTCGGACCTAACCGTTACCAAAATACGTCGACCGAACGTGAAAATCACCGGCACGAACCAGGACAGCAACTCCCCCCTCCAAACCTCCCCTCGAACCGGCTCACGCTAAGCTACGAAGCTGAGCTAATGAATACTGTCCGTAAGTGGGGCTTGAGGTTCGATTCATCTGGGAATCCTCTTGAATTTCTAGAGAGGTTATCCGAATTGACGCAGTGTTATAACATTCCTCCAAACGATGTGCTACGGACATTACCGGAAATATTCCGAGGAACCGCCTTGCAATGGTTTAGGATAAAGAGGGATAATCTATCCACCTGGGAAGATTTTCGAGAAGCCTTCATCAGTCATTTTCTACCCGCCCGATACCTGCACAAGTTGGAAGAGGAGATAATAAGGAAACGTCAGGGGCCGCGAGAAAAGGCCAAGGAATACATCTTATCCGCCCAGTACTTATTGCACCAGCACCCACGCATGTCGGCAACCGAAAATATCGACCGGATTTTCGACAACATGAGGCCGGAATACCGGTATTATATACGTCGTAAAGACTTCGATACCCTAGATGAGCTGGTTCACTTAGCCGAAGAGTTTGAAGCTATAAAAAGTGATGACCGCAACTCACGTCCGATACCCATAGCCACCGGCCAGTATCCCCCAGCAAACCGATTACCGCCGCCACCAGCACCGTACGACCGCGATACGCACTGCTGGAATTGCAAACAGCGGGGCCATCGTAAGGAAGCATGCCACCGACCGTTCCGGATGTTCTGCTCGTTCTGCGGAGAAGACGGCAGACTAACCAAGGATTGCCCATGCCACCGACAAGCCGTAGCTGTAGTGAACGCCCCGACCGAACAAGACCTCCGATTTTTCGTCCCTCTCAGAGTGGGAAACCAAGAATACCAGGCTCTGGTCGACACAGGTTCGACCACAACTTTTGTCGGACAGCCGTTAAGACAAGTATTCCGAGAGCTAGGATTTCCTATGCGGGAGTGTCACCAGATCATTCATATGGCGAATGGAGCCCCTGTGGCAACAACCGAGCATTACACCGCTACCTTCTTACTGGGCGAAACTTCTTTGACCGCCGAAGTGACGTATCTTCCTTCTCTCGCCGAGGATGCAGTGTTGGGAATGCTTCTACTGAACAATGCAGGTTTGCAAATATTCATGGGAGGCAAACCACTCTCTGGCAAGCAACCGTTGCCTTCCGATGTCACCAATAGCCCCATAACCACCGTGCACGCAATTCGAATTCCGTACCAGTGGTCAAGTAGTTCCAGTTGCCCTCCCACAGCTAACCGAAGAAAGTACCAGACGAGGTTACTTCCACCGCTCCAGCCGCCGTTTATTTTTCCAATGGATCCCGGAACCGCCCTGTTAAAAAAAACTAATTTCACGGAGCCTAACACCCATTTGCACCGAAGCCCAAGGCATAAGCTACAGAAGCTGCACTCGTTTATCCCGACCATGAACCGCCTGACTTCGACCGAGCGTGTCACCCACAACATTTCCGCACCTGCGCCTCAGGGCAAGAAAATGAAGCCACCACACCGCCACCGCCAAAGCACAAGTCAGTCTGTCACTGACCCTAGGATGCAACAGCCAACCGAACCACGTAAAATAAAGCCGTCAACCAGAATCCAACGCTCAGCCGTATTTCACCGAACCAAGTGTCGAAGGAGCCCCGTCAACACTCCGAACCTTGATTCGGAAGCCAGTCAGCCGATTTTACCAAAGCCTCCACCTGCAGTAGGCTTAGGGAAGGTGCGCATGCGGCACAAAAAGGCCGAAAGAACTTGGCAATCTCGAAACCGACCAGCCGAAGAACCGACTCGAAACTTTCCCCTTCCGATCCGACCCGAAAGGAGCCAACACTCCAGCAGAGTATTGTACCCATTCAGAGGCATCAGGTTGAGAGGGAGCCGACACTACCGGACGTTCAGCATTCAACGCCCGTGGGGCCGAATCAACGTGCGAATGAATCGAAAAGGTACTCACGCTGAGCTGCGATTCAAGGGGCAGCGAAAAACCATCGAAGTCGAACTAGACTAGAAGTTAAGAAGAAGAAAAAAGACCGAGCTCACAATGAATTTTATTTAAGTTTTTCTTTTCGTATTTAATACGTTTTTCCTAAGTTTATATTGATCGAACTATTTATAAGCCTGTTTTTTTTTACTCAATGTTAAGTTGAATTAAAAAAAAAAAAAAAAAAAAAAAAAAAAAAAAAAAAAAAAAAAAAAAAGATATTTACAGCCACCGCTTTCGACGAGAAAGTCCTCGTCCCGTAAGCAAGGGGGGAATGTAACGAAGTTACACCTTTCCTGCCGCCCCCTCCGCATCCGACCGCAATAACCAACTAACCGCCGCCACCAACCACCACAATCCAACGCCGCCACCGATCGTCACGATGATTCCATATAATTATTCATCTACGATGAATAATAGAACCATCATTACGTGACGTAACAACAACACAGCCTCCCAAATAACCGCCGCCACCGACCGCTACTCTAATTCCACCACCGCCACCGAACGCCAAGAAGATTCCATACATTTATTCATATAAGGAATATTTGAATCACCATCACGTGACGCAATGCCAACATTGCATACGATTAAGGAAATTACATCTACCCCTCCACCCCGCACCGCTGATTTGGACTGCCAACTACTTACTAGGACCTAAACCAGAAGAACAGCCAAATGAATGCATCACTCCAAATGAATTACTCATTTGCAAGTATTTCTAACATTTAACTTTATAATTCACAGTCTCTTCTTTCAGAGAATTTCCATAAGTAGAGGTGAAATTTGCAGGGAAAATGAGACTCGATCTCCCAGCCATTGGAAGAAGTTCTATTGCAAATAGAAAACCGGGATAAGAGTTCTCACTCGAAGGTACGCTGCGGGGAATACCAGCAGAAACCTCACAAAGTTTTGTAGCAAAAGTTTTTTGTCAGCTTTCCACTCCGCTGTTGGTCGTGGTGGATCGTTGACCGGCGTTTAGGCCACTCGTTTATTGTCGTGGAGCTCTTCCTTTCTAGAGGAATCTCTACTGACCTCCGTTTATTGTCGTGGGGTTGCTGCTCTCGTAAGCTTCTCCATAGACCTAGTTTGGAACTACCAGTTTTTTATCGTGGCTACTCCTTTTCTTAGGGGTACCATAGACCGAGCCTTGCTCAACCGATTTTTGCCAGCCTTCCACTCCGCTGTTGGTCGTGGTGGATCGTTGACCGGCGTTTAGGCCACTCGTTTATTGTCGTGTAGCTCTTCCTTTCTAGAGGAATCTCCACAGACCTAGTATCTAAGGTATCATAGTAAATGAATTGTAATCTTTTATTTTAAGAATATCAATAAGAGTATGAAATAAATTGTTAAGAAAATTAAGAGCAATAAAGATATTGTTGTTTCGGAGTTCGACACTCTTCAACCCTGAGTTTTTGCTTTCTTTTGGGAACAACCCTGGACATCCATGAGCTAACCTCAGCCTGAGTATAAAAAAGCATCACATTGTTTTCACCACCCCACCATGCGAAGCACGCGGCGGATTGTGAGCCAATGAGATTAGAGATTCTGTCATCTCTGATGGGACCCACAACTTCCAAGTTAGATCGTCGGCCAAGGGATTACCAACCGCATGTTTAGTGCGCTTGTATACATACCCTTCCGACACTTTGAGGTCAGGTAACCGTTCCTGTTCCTTCCTGATATGACTGATGATATCAAGATAACCTTCAGACTTAAATGACGGATCCTCAAGATCGATGTGGAGTACCTCCGAGGTCCCGATCTGTGGTAGACATGAAAGGAAAGCTGACACTGTCAACTCATCGTCTTCATATGCTCTGGATAGAGCGTCTGGCACAACATTTAATGTTCCCTTTCTATGCTCCACCACAAAATCGAAACCTTGGAGTCGCATACTCCACCTCGCTAATCTTCCGGTTGGATCCTTCATAGTCATCAGCCATTTCAGGCTGGAATGGTCTGTAATCACACGAAAATGGTATCCCTCAACGTATGATCTGAACTTTTGGATACCTTCAAAAGCTGCTAAGCACTCGCGCTCTGTCACCGAATAGTTTCTCTGTGCAGCATTCAGTTTCTGGGAGAAGTAGTATATAGGCTGCTCCGCCCCGCATTCGTCCCGCTGAAAGAGTACACATCCGATGCCAGTCGCGGATGCGTCGCAGAGAATGATGAATTCTTTGGAGAAATCCGGATTGACTAGTACAGGCGCTGAAGTCAAAGCTTGTTTGATTTGCAGGAATGCTTCAATAGCTTCTGGACCTAGCTTGAAGCTTTTCCCTTTTTCAGTGTCTCGGTCAAGGGTGCGGCTAGGGTGCTGAAATCCTTAACAAATCGCCGATACCAACCTGCCATACCGAGAAATTGGCGAACTTGGCGAGTTGTGGTTGGTAAGAGGAAGTTAGTGATTGCAGTGATCTTATCTGGATCAGCTTTCAGACAACCCTGACCGACCTTATAACCGAGATAGTGAAGCTCATCAAAACAAAACTTCGACTTCTCGACGTTAATCGTCAGTCCTGCATTAGTCAAGCACTTTCCGACTATCTCCAGAGTCTCTAGGTGTTCGTCGAAATCCTTCGACACAACCAATAGATCTTCTAGGTACACGAAGACTTGATCTCGTAACCCCGATGGGATTACGCGACTCATCAGGTAGCTCAAACTTTGTGCCGCATTACATAGACCGAAGGGCATGACCTTAAATTGGTACAATGGTCGGCCAGGTACCGTAAAAGCGGTCTTATCCCTCGAACTTTGCTCCAGTGGTATCTGCCAAAACGGATCCTTCAGATCCACGCTAGAAATATAGCGCGTCTCTGTCAGGCGTGCCAGCAGCCCCTCGATATGCGCAATTGGTCTAGCATCTTTCTCTGTTACGGAGTTCACCTTCCGAAAGTCCAGACACAAACGGTTCTTACCAGGTTTGCGTACAAGCACCACTGGGGAACTCCATGCGCTGGAACTTTCCTCGATGACGAAAGCATGCGCTCCAACTCCGCATACATAAGAGTTTGTATCGCCGGAGATACGGGATAGTACCTTTGCTTTATTGGTACGGCATCACCCGTGTCTATATAATGCTGCACTAGGTTTGTCTTCCCGAGTCCATGGACTGCGAATGAAGGAAATCTACGAACCACAGCTTCTAGTCGTTTAGACTCTTCATCATTCAACTTAATTTGGTTGGTGGGTCTCTCATCTGGCCCACCGGTCGTAATTCTTGAAAGACCCGCAATTACATGAGGTGCGATCTGGAATTTCTGCCAAAAGTCAACGCCTAAATATAGACGTTGGCTTAACGATGGCACGATATACAGATCTATATCTTTAGTCACATTCTTATACTGGATCGCCGTAGTGATCCCACTATGGATTGCTTGTGTCCGTCGGCCGTGGACACGGTAGTCTCTACCTTCCTTACCGTAACATTTTTGTCTTTCAAATAGGACAGCATGTCGGTGCCTAAGCAACTAATGCTTGCCCCTGAAGCGAGAAGACCTAGGAAACTATCTCCGAATAAACCAACCGTCACATAACGACGTGGGTCATTCGATTCTCGACCTATTGTTGCTGACGCGATGTTACGGTAAGTAGTCCGCTTCCGATGGAAGCGCTCCTTTATCCGTCGTATCCGTTTAGATAACTCCGGGAAAGTGACTATCCTTTTACGCACTTCGTTGTAATTGCGTAACCTTTCATGAAAAGGTTTACGGTATAAAATTTCTACTATATCGTTATTAAAATTCAAATTTGTTTCTGGTTTGGGTTCATTATTCATAATTGGGATTGTTCTACAATCATGTTCGTTACTGTTCGGCAATTCATTTCTGTTCTTAATCGGTTTCAAAATTTTGACTTTTGGAAGTTCAAGAGGCTTTGTCGGCTTAGACACTCGAACTCCGGGTACGTCTGATCGGAGCGAACCCCCCCAGTTGTTGGGTTGTTCCTCCTCTCGTTTCCCGCTGTACACTTTGGACAAGTAGGACTATAGGCATCTGCTAATCCACAACGGAAACAAAAAATATTATTGGTTTTCTGCTGCAATCGCGGAAATGATGACCAACTACATGGCATTTCCAACATTTGTGTAGCTTCGGATCTTAAGAGATAGCATCTATGCTACAAAGTTCAACTACATTTGATTCTGAATGGGACTTTTCTTTCAGCTCATTGACATATCGCTTAATTGGCGGACGTTGTGCCGATGGCACGAAACTTGGTCGCGTTGTATCTTATTGGGCTTGGGACTTCTCAATATTCTCAATAGCGCGGCAAAAGTATGCCAGTTCCCTGAGACTTGAGGTGTTATAGGTGATGAGTAGTTCGCTCATCCTCCTCCTAACATTAGTCTTAATGATTTCAATTAACTCCCTCTCTGGACGTGGAGTCCTCATCTTTGAGTTAATATTAAGGATGGAGTCGTAAAAATCGTTGAATGACTCGCCATTCTGCATCTTACGGTCTGATAGCTTACGGAAGAGTTCCGTGTCGGTTTCCAGGCTGCGGTATTGTTTTACCAAAGCAGACTTTTGGGAAACCCACGAAGTGTGTTTGTTGTTTTTGAGGTACATCCAGATCCACGCTTCAACTGACCCGGAGACGAAGTGATAAAAATTCATCAATATTTCGTCCCATGATGCGCTGTTGCTGTACCGGATGCACTCGAGACGGAACAAGAAATCGTCTACTGACATATTCTTTCCGTCGAAGTTCAGTCCCCACTTGTGGTACTGTGGTGTCCTGTTAGAGGTCGTAGAATTTGAAGGAGGTCGCCTCTGAGGAGATGGAGTCGGTGGAGAATCGTCCAAGTTGAACGCATTCATCCGCGTTAGATAGTCATCCACATTCGCACCTCGAGACATCTGTGCTGGGTTAATACCTAGCGAAACTCGATTGACTGCTGGTGGATATGTGGGTGTCATCATTGCTGCAAAATCGTCGACAGTTTGGAGTGGTTCGGTGAGGTTCCGTTTTGCTCCTGTTGGTGCATTGCCAGTCATTACGCGTGCAGCGTCTGTACTGATTATAGGCTTATAGGTAATATTGCGTGAGGTCGTAGCTCGGGGTTGTGTTGAAGTTTGCGCGGCAGCAGGTGGAGGTGGGTTTTGAGGAATTCCTCGAATCAGATTGGCGACTTGATCCAAGAGATAGGTTTGACTTTGAGCTAATTGCTCTTTAATAAACCTCCTTTCATCGCACCTTTGTGCCTCAATAGAAGCTGAAACGATGTCTTGGATGAATGCTGAATGATCAGCAGCATCCTTACGGCGTTGAGCATCTTCGGCGCTCAAATCTTCATTGTCAGCAGGGGCGATCCCTGTGTCATTACCCGTTCTATCAAAACCATTCTCAGACTGGTCGTCTTCGTCCTGACCTCCCTGAGCAGGCTCGCCTCCGTAATCAGGCTTTAAAGGCATAATGATGACGTCGCGCAAATGTGGGTTATACAAACTTTGTGTTATTGTTTTCCGATTTGTACCACTCATTTATTGGTAATAACAAACGGACAATGTAAATTCGTAAATCCGGTAAATTAATTCAATTCAAGTAGACCGTGAGAATTCCTCGAACGGGTACTACTCAAGTAATATAACAATAAAAAAAGGTAAGTTAAAGTGAAAGTGTGAAAAGTTCAAATATACCGTGAGCAAAAACCTCCAACGGATATTTGTCAAAAGTAATTAAATGAAAGCAAATTCGAATCCTAAGTATTTAACAATAAATATGGATAGGTCTATATTTCGTCTATTAAAAACGATATTTCAAAATATTAAAAAAAAAAAAAAATCTTCACAAAATGTCTCAAACAAATGCTTAAATAGGTTCCTAAAACGTATGCTTAATTACTATCAATGAAATTCATAAATGAGTATTGATACTTAAATAATACTAGAGATCTTAATTGGTATTCAATAATCTAAATTTCAATAATCTAATATACTCAGTAATAGTGGGCTCTATCTTAAAGATCTGAAAACTGTATGCGGGCTCTATCACAATATCTATAAACTGTAAACTGTAAACGGGCTCTATCCCAAAGAAAAACTAGATGCGGGCACTATCCCAAAAATACTGAAAAACGGGCACTATCCCAACTTACAAAACAATCAAGCAGTTACGTCCCAACTTGATAGACGGAATACTCGAAAATACTGGATACCTTAGAAGTTATATTGACTTCTAACTATCCAAAAAAAAAAATTTCTTAAATACTAAACTGGATTATCTCAAAAAACTAGATTTATAAATCTGTATTTCATAAAGGATTCGGAAGGGGGTAACCCTTCCTTCATTGGAACAAGGTGTGCGTTTCGGTTCTACAACATAACCGACTCAAAAAAAAAATCAAAAAAAAACTAGTGTGTGCAGACTTGATACTTTACTGCGTTCTGGTGTATGAGGAAAGACAATTCCCTTTAAACGAAAAGTCGATCAGGTATGTGATGATGACATAGCGCTACTGCTGACGTACATCGGGTATGAAACTCCAACTACCGGTTAGCGCTTCATGTCCGATCGCATACCATCACTTCCTAATGAATATCAAAAACTGACTGAAATCTTCAAAACATAATTTGGGTATCATAATAATTAAAAGGAGTATGCTGAATTGCTGATGAAATAATTTGGGTCACGTTCAAGCGAGTAACCAGCTTCTGCAGCTGACGTGCGTCAGGCTAAAAGCTCCAACCACCGGTCAGAAGACCTGCTCACTCTAATCTCCTATGACCGGGAACTCAGACTTCACGGTTTGGACATGTCGACATTTCAGCTACTGACGATCAAGCAAGAAGTCTGCTCAATCCGGACAGAAATCGAAGACATACCTGTGCGACAAGAGGTGGAGAAAAAGGGGTAGACCTAATGCAACAGCTGATTCAGGACTATATCACTAAACCACTGGACAAAATAGTGCCTACACCGCTATCCTCGATGGCATTCCCCTATCTAAGAGACCTGATCATCGAACAAATAACACTACTCAAAAACTGAAAAATTTAGAAAAATTTCCTTTTACGTCACTCTGAATCGACCTAACTTTTATCAAATCTAATCTTATCTCCATCAAATAATTTGGGCCCCATGTTGGGCGCCATCTGTAACGTAAAATATGGAAATAATAAAAAGGAGTATATGTACAATCGACAATCGAAAGCAAGCAACTTCATTTTGGTTGTCAACAAGCACTGAACCTCTTCACCTAAATATCCTATGGATACCTAAGATTCAAACCAATACCCATCAACAGCACTAACCGAAGAGGAAGCCGGAAGAGACAAGCATCCCCACATATCCTTGACTCCTATACCAAGGAACAGCATCTCCATCGTCAACCGCCCATGTATCGGTGTATCCAGCATCCCTACAATAGACATACTTACATTTCGCTAACACGGCCTCTTGCTCTTCCTACTCCCTTTCCCTTCTTTTAATTTCCTATCCATCCCCATCACAGAAGCGTGAACCATCCACCAGCTCACCGCAGGTACTGACTACAAAGCCCCGTAGAACAGCCTAGAGAATATCTGGTAGCATGTTCATGCCTATCCGCCACAAGTATCTGATGTTCTCCTTGCAGCCTCTGTATACTGTAGCTCACACCTGAACACCAAGGACCCTACTTAAATCCCTCACGAACGTACCTAGACTAAAAATGCTATCTCAACTGTTCTCGAACTAATTCCCAGAGATTCTACTCCAGTACGCAATTATACGTCTAGTTACTGTCTCTTGTTTCTGTGCCAATGGGATGGAAGCAACCCTAAGTCGGCAACGCTCCCTTTCTTGCTAACTACTCGGTGAGAATAGCCGGTAAGAACGGCATGCGACAACGTAGGGTCGTGGTCGAGAGCGACCGTCGCGGTGGCCGGCAGTACCCTAGCCACAATTAGCTCAGCCAGGCCGTGGGCACTTGCTCCGGGATCTACACAACCGGTGTTACCTCTTTTTTTTCTGCCGACCGTTGAACTCAGATGTTCGAGTTCGAATATTGATGTTTGAATGCTTAAGGGCCCTCATAATCAATGTCGAAAAGACTTACAAGAATTGAAAGAAAATGTGAATCGATTCTGGTTTGCACCTCTTAAGAAAAGTAGAGTGAAAACGTAGAGATGAAGAGAAGAAGACAGATAGAATTATTTATTCTACCCATAGAACGCGACACGTAAGTATATGTCGCAAAAGCTAACCATAGGTTTTTGTGGTAGCAGTAGCACATTTTTAATATCCATACATTCGGCTGCCACGTTGTTGTGCCGAATGCTGGTAAAGAGGTGGCTAACCTTGCGGGGAGGGAGGATCGAAGATGTTAATTGACCCTCCTGGTCTCTCAACCCACCCAATTTACTTACAGAATTCAACTCTTTTGAAGTGTCCATGGCTGTCCTAGGACCTATGAGTCCCCACTGTAATGTTGGTAGTGTTTTCGCAGTTAAGTTTAATTCAACTCCCTGACTCGTCCGGCGAATTGCCCTATAAACGTTTACCCAAAAGCAATACTGCTCTGTAGGGCGTCAGATGTTGGAGTTAAACTAACGTTGGATTACCTACCAGCGTGTTGCTATATCAGAGTAAAGAAACGTTGTCTTAAGTTTGGCTTTTTAGATAGAAGTGCCATCATAGCTTTTTATTCAGTCTATTTATACTACATAATTAGTTTATTTCGTTGGTATCCAACCATACTTGGATAATCGATAACCCCAAATATGCACAGTCAGCATTTGACCATACCATGCACTTTCGATGTGCTTATGATGCACAATTTACTGCCATAAACCGTAAGCCAGTGACCCTTTGAATTTGTATACAAAATACCTGTGCACTAAAGTGTCAAATAAGTATTTTGTGTATCTTGTTATTTTCTATAGCTTGTGCACAGAGGGTGCCGGTCGAACTATGTGAGTATCTGGTGCACGAAGTGTGCCAACGGAAATATGAATACTCATTCTTACTCGGTTATGCTATAGCTAGCCAATACGGCGACGGCGGCGGCGGCGGCGGCGGAACAAAACGAATGCAGTGCATGGGATGGTTGGGAAAATGTTATCAAATTATCAAAGCAGGTTGAATACCCTATTAATTGTTTTTGTTGTGACAATTAGTTAAGTGAGCGCTGGTGCAATCCCTTCACACCACCCTTCCTGGGAGAAAAAGGAGAAATCATGATATGTTATGATTCCTTCTTTTTATGCGCCACTTTGTACAATAAGGGATCTTGTTTTATTTGATAACTTTTTGAATTGTATTTTCTTTTGAAATTGTGGGATGGATTTTTTTTTTTTTTTTTTTTTTGATGATAGTTATGTACATTTAAAAGGTGTAATATAATAGTATTTTATGTAAAAATTATATTAATTTGCTTATCAATAGTTACATTAAATTAATTTATTCTATCTAGCTATATTTTAAAGATATATTAAATAAATTAAGTAGTGAAAGTTAGATTTGTATATACATTTTTGTATTAAATTGCTAATCAATAGTATAATAATAATAGTAATGAAAATCTTAAGTCTATGCCGGCCTATTTTTATGTTAACATATATTTACAAGTTTAGCTATACATGATATCATACTAATATTTTTCTTTAATTTATCTTTAGATGTTTGCATTTGCGGAAGCACTTTCTCGCCTTTTTTTTTTTTTTTTTTTTTTGTTTTTTTTTTTAAATAAATTTTTAAACAATAATTAAGTTTACAAGTTTTTGATTTTATATTAATTAATCGAATTCATTTAGGTTTATAAAGTTACTGATCAACTTTTAATATCTAAATCAGAGTTAAATATATAAAAAATGGTTTTAGCCTATTTTTATGAACCGTTATCTTTTTATTTTCATATTTTATATCACAATTCACGCCGTTTTGGGACAGAACTTCGTATGGACCTATGTATATCGGATCAAGTTTCTTTCTATTTTCGTTTCTAAGTAAAACTAAACTTCCTATTTCAAAATTGGAGCTTTTTGTTCGTTGCTCTAAATCGAATCTATTTTTTCTTGCTATCTTTTTGCCTATCAGAGCTTCTCGAGCGTCTTTATGAGCGATTTGTAATTTATTTTTTAAATCAATCACATAATCGTCATAGTTGTATACTGGTTCTACCTGTTTAACCAAATTTGATGGTAAGATACACTGTTTTCCGAATATTAGTTCGAAAGGTGTATATCCGGTTTCTGAGTGTACTGATGTATTATAACAGAAAACGTAGTATGGTAGCCATGTGTTCCAATCGGTATGTTTTTCTGAAACGTAACTTCTCAAATATGCTCCTAAAACTTTATGAGAGTTCTCTAAGGCTCCTATGCTCTCATGATGATATGCTGTGGATTGCAACTGTTCTATTTTTAGTAATTTACAAATTCTCTGGAAAACTTGATTTAAAAATTCTGTTCCTTGATCAGATGCTATCGTATGTGGTACTCCATATCTTAGAATAAAATTTTCTACTAAAGCTTTTGCCACTGTACTTGCTTCTTTATTGGAAATGGGTACTGCTTCGATGAATTTGGTTAATTCATCTTGTATAGTTAGAATATATTTAAATCCATCTTCTGATTCTTCTAAAGGTCCTACTAGATCTAAAAATATTTTGTCAAAACCTGATTCGGCTGTCGATGTGATAGTCATTGGTTGTTTCTTTGGCTGGATATATTTATTTCGTTGACAAATTGGGCAATGCTTTACGAATGTCGTCACATCGTTTTGCATACCTGTCCAGAAGTATTTCTTCTTTATATTCTGTAACATGCGGTTTATTCCTGCATGTCCGCTGGTTGGAAGTATGTGGTAATCATTAAGTATTAATTTCTTCTTATAAGGATCAGTTATTTCAATATTTTTCTCTATAATGTGCACTTTAATATTACTTTCTTTAAATATTTCTCCTAATTTCTTTTTTAATTCATTAATATTGCTCTCTTTGCGGCCGCATGCGAGCTTTCTTATTTCATTTTTAGTAATAAATATCTTTTTAATACAATTCAATCCGCAGAGTTTCTGCACATCCCTCGACAATATTTTGCCAAACATTGTCGATGGGGTTGTAGTGCTGTCCTTGGACTTCTTTAGGAGTAAACAATTCCCTTTTGGGATATACGCCAAAACCTTGTTTGGACCAATAATTATGTCTGTATCCTTGAAATTAATTAAATCTTCCTCGAAGTTGTCAACAATCTTTAGCTCAATGACTTTAAGTCCATTTTCTGGTAATTTTAATAGTTCAGTTATTAGTTGTTCGTCGGTTTTCGTAGTGTCTATATGTTCAAGATTTTTGTTTTCCGCTTTTGACTGGGCTCTCGTTAAAACGCAGATACATAATTGTTTTAAATCCTCGGAGTCTATTTTTATGCGACTTAATGCGTCGGCGTCGGCTGTACAATTATCCTTACCTGGAGAATATTCTATGTAGAAGTTGTATTCCTCTAGTAGTAGTCTAAATTTTGTTAGTCTGCTACTAGGTTCTTTAAGTGAGAACAAGTACACTAAAGGTCTATGGTCTGTTAAAATTTTGAATTTCCTTCCGAATAGGTAGGGACGATAGTGTTTAACTGCCCATACAATTGCAAGTAATTCTTTCTCAATTGTACTATAGTTTTTCTCTGCTTTATTAAGAGTTTTACTCGCATAGGCAATTGGTCTATCGTCGAAATTAGATAAGATAGCTCCTAGAGCGAAACCTGAGGCATCGGTTCGTAGGATGAATTCCTCGTTAAAATTGGGGAATTGTAGGATTTTAGGACTTGTAAGGATTTCTTTAAGCAACTCAAAAGATTTTTCGCAATCTTTATTAAAATAAAATTCGACATCTTTTTTCAGTAATCGGTTAAGTGGGATAGAAATGGTAGCGAAATTGGGGATAAATTTACGATAGTAGTTGGCGAATGCAACGAATCTTCTTACTTCATCCGCGTTGGTGGGGGTTGGGTAACTTTTCATTTCGGAAGATTTAGTAGGATCGGGTAGGATACCATTATCAGAAATAACGTGGCCTAGGTATAACACTTCTTTTCGCAAGAAAAAGCATTTTCCAGGGTGTATTTTCAGATTTACTTCTCTTAGACGTTCAAACACTTGTATTAGATTTTTATTGTGGTCTATTAAACTTTTACCAAAAACTATCAGATCATCAAGACAAACAAAACATCGTGAATAAGTTAGTCCTGACATAGCTATGGACATCATTCTTGAAAATTTACTGGGTGAGATCTTTAAACCCATAGGTAATCGTTTTAACTGGTAGTGACCATCTTCTGTCGAGAACGCTGTGATTGGTCTGCTATCGGCATCCAACTCCATTTGGTAGTATCCCTGGCTTAAATCTATACAAGAAAAGTAAGTTGCTCCTCCTACCATATCATAGATGTCTGTTATGTTGGGTAGTGGAAATTTATCATCTTCAATTCTCTCGTTCACGTGACGATAGTCGATCACCATACGGAATTTTTGTAGACCAGTAACAGGGTCTTTCTTTTTAGGTACTATTAGTATGGGAGAGTTCCAAGGAGATATAGATGGTTCTATAATGTCATTGTCTAACATCTTCCGTATTTCTTCTTTTATATCTTGTTTCTGTGTGTGTGGGAGACGATATGGCTTTGAATATTTTGGTGACGCATCCTTTTTGAGCGAGATATCTGCTTTGCCAATATGTGCATACGTGAGTTTGTCACCATCCACGTGAAAGATGTCTTGATATTTTGTACATATTGCTTTTATTTCTGCTTTTTCTTCACTATTTAATGTGTCAAAATTTATTTCGTTTATTATCTTATTCACTCGAGTGTTTATTGATTTTTCTGTCGGGTTGTAACGCAGGATGTAATGTTCCGAGGCTGATGAGGACAATGGTTCGGCCCATTTGAGAGTTACAGTTGTATCCCGTGCATTCAAAATTTTTATTGGTATTTTCCCGTCTATGGCAGTGGATAATGAACCTGCCATAAAAACGTTGTCGCATAATTGTTGCGGGTAGAATACTCGAGATTCGGTGTGTTTTGTGTTTAACCAATAGGTTGCTTCGCATCTTGGGGCTATTGAGATGGTATTAATATTTTCTTGGGAACACATGGGCAGATGAATAGTGTTATTTCCTTCTTTGATTTTTAATAAAAAATTCTCTAAGTCAAGTGTGGCGTTAAACTGTAGCAGAAAATTTGCTCCAATAATCCCTTCAACTGGGATTGGGAAATTATCGGGGACCACGTGAAATTCGTATGGAATTATGAAATCTTTTAAATGGATTTGAATATCACATGTTCCTATTGTTTCTAAATCTCCTGAAATGCCTAGAATTTTTGAGCTTTTATTTTTGAATATGGGAATGTTTGGATTTACTGAACTGTTTTTTATTACACAAATTGAAGCTCCTGTGCCTAATAAAAATCTTATATGTTTATCATAGTCCAGTTTTAACTGAACGTAAATGCCGTTCGGTATTCCAGCAGTGCAAATGGCATTTGGCATTGGTGGATTGCTTAATTTCCCTCCGATGGGTCGGCTAGCCCCTCGGTGGGTTGCTCGTTTCCCAATGCTAAAACTCTATGGTTATTAATGTTATTACTGTTAGGTGGGTTACTTCTACCAGGGTTTCTATTTTGACGGATACTATTATTTCTAGAAAAATTACCTCCATTGTTTCTCATATTATTATTTTGACTAAAATTTTGCATATTTCTACTAGGAAGGTTTCTATTTGTGTTAAAACGTTGATTATTTGGTAGTGAATGGTTTCTGTTAGGCATTTGGGAAAACGTTTGATTGTAACTATTATTATATCTTGAAAAATTGGGAGAGTGGTTATTACCACGAAAATAATTTTGCCTGGGAAAAGATTGATTGGGATTGGTAGCATTGTTATAATTTGATCTGGGGGAATTATGAAAATAAGCTTGACCTTGGTTTTGATTTTGTGGTTGTGGATAACTTAGGTTGTTCGCGTACCGGACGGTTCCTGTTGCAGGGGTAGAGCTTTGGTCTAACTCCAGTAAATGTTGTATAGCGTCTTGAAGGTTTGCGTGCCTAGCGCTATCTAGAATAATTTTTAACCGATCATTTACCCCCTTCTTAAGAAAAGCTACGCCTCGTCTATCATTGGCTTTGGCAAGTGTTTCTCTTGCTTCTTCACCAAGATAAGATACCTCCAATTCGGTCATTCTTGATACCAGTGTTTCGATTTCCTTAGTAAATTCTTGTACCGGGCGATTTCCCTGATATGTTCTACTTAGCTTAGTTTGAATGGATTCTATAGTTTCTTTCGGTCCACATCTTTCAACTAAAAGTTTTTTTAATGCTGCGAAATTTTCTGGTTTCTGACTGCCTAATTCTGTAAGAGCTTTCCCTTGGATTTTACATTTCAATAAGAAGTTAATTAGAATGGGTTTTGAAGCTTCGCCGAGTGTGTCGTGGTAAAATTCGACACTATTTACAAAGTCTCGGATGTTTTCTGTTCTTTTGCCGTCCTCTTCGCAGTTAAGAGTCAGTAATTTTTGAGCTATGCTAAAATTAAACACTTCTGCCATTTTGTTAGTTTGAGTGTTTTTAGTTTCCTTTTCTGAATTTTCTTTAACTATTGCACTAATAATTTCCTTTTCTAAGCTATCTTTTACTATGGTTTCTGAAATTTTTTTAAAATTTTTAGCTTGAGTTACTATTTCTTCCAAGTTTTGTAATTCTGTCTCAGATGCTTCCTCTTGTTTTATATCTAAATATTCTTCGTAAAAAGTACTCCAGAGGTTATTTAATTCTTCTAACTTCTTATTTACCCCTTCTGGTTTTCTTTTCCTATTAGGTGATTTCTTTAAATTGTCATAAAAATCCTTGAGCGCACCTAAAGCTTTAATTACTTTTGAAAAATTCATTTGAAAATCATATATATATATATATTTTTTTTTTTTATACCGAAATTCGTCTTTTGATTACATTTCTAGGAACGAGAAATCCATTAATTAATTTGATTCAGGATATGCTTTAATTTAAAAATGAAAAAATTTTGTAGCATGTATTTTTATTAAAATATATTTTTTTTTTTTTTTACACAGACATTCTTCTGCTTATATTGTTTTTTGCAATTTCTTTTCTTATTGCCTTATTGAATTTATTTAAAATTAGATCTCGAATATATTTTGCAAGGAAAATTACTATAATTATAATTACGATAGAAACTACATCTATACCGTATTCATACTTTTCGTTCGATTTATTAGATTGAGGCCCGTTATTATTAACGATGACCTCTTCGACCTTTGATTGTGATTTGCCCATTAAAAAAATTTTGAAAAGTTAAAAAAAATTATAAAAATTAAAAAAAAAAATTTCGAAAATCTAAATCTTGTCTTTGTCGACTCTGCGAGCGGTTTCTACTATGTTCGAGAACAGCGTGTGGAATTCCTGCTCCTCGGTTTTCCTTTGTTTACGTTTGGCAGCTTTGCTAGAGCGGATTGCTCCCTTTACTTGCTTCGCCTGGTACAGGTATTTTTGCCTCACGTCGCTGGGTTGGCCGGGTATGTTTGCCAGCCGGTACAGTTCAACTAGGTGCTTTTTGAGCTGCACCCTCTTTCCTGCTCGTATCTTTGGGTTTGGGGGCGATGGAGTTTGTTCTGTCGCCCGGACAGTATTTCGCCTTAAATACTCGGCGATGGTTAAAGGTTTGGGGCCTACTTTGATCCGTTCGACCTCCTTGGCATCTGTTGGTTCTGTCAATAAGGCCTGGGCTTCTTGGATTAGATGGGCTGCTAGGGCCAGTTGGGTTTGCCGGGACATCTTATGTTTTAACCGTAGGTCGCTCAGTAAAATGGGGGAGAGAAGAAAACTGACTTCACGTTTCTTGGTCTCCTGGCAAGATCGCCATGTAATGTTGGTAGTGTTTTCGCAGTTAAGTTTAATTCAACTCCCTGACTCGTCCGGCGAATTGCCCTATAAACGTTTACCCAAAAGCAATACTGCTCTGTAGGGCGTCAGATGTTGGAGTTAAACTAACGTTGGATTACCTACCAGCGTGTTGCTATATCAGAGTAAAGAAACGTTGTCTTAAGTTTGGCTTTTTAGATAGAAGTGCCATCATAGCTTTTTATTCAGTCTATTTATACTACATAATTAGTTTATTTCGTTGGTATCCAACCATACTTGGATAATCGATAACCCCAAATATGCACAGTCAGCATTTGACCATACCATGCACTTTCGATGTGCTTATGATGCACAATTTACTGCCATAAACCGTAAGCCAGTGACCCTTTGAATTTGTATACAAAATACCTGTGCACTAAAGTGTCAAATAAGTATTTTGTGTATCTTGTTATTTTCTATAGCTTGTGCACAGAGGGTGCCGGTCGAACTATGTGAGTATCTGGTGCACGAAGTGTGCCAACGGAAATATGAATACTCATTCTGACTCGGTTATGCTATAGCTAGCCAATACGGCGACGGCGGCGGCGGCGGAACAAAACGAATGCAGTGCATGGGATGGTTGGGAAAATGTTATCAAATTATCAAAGCAGGTTGAATACCCTATTAATTGTTTTTGTTGTGACAATTAGTTAAGTGAGCGCTGGTGCAATCCCTTCACACCACGACTCATATTAAATGTTGTGGGCAGCCCCTTAAAGGGAAAAGCAAGCAATAAATTGCTTGCTTCCTTATCTCCCCACCTAACTCATAGTACCTGAGCCGGTTTCTAAGACCTAGACTTTAACCTAAAAAGAAAGTCCCGAATGCACATCACCATGTTCCAATCAACGAAGTCAGAGGGTTACCACCCTCCCTATAAAAATCTTACTTCATCATTATGAAGGATCTAAAATTCCTTCACTAAAAATATTCAATTCTGAATGAAAAAAAATAGACTGCAAGAATTTTCTCCAAACGTTATAAAAATAACTGATTATTAAATTTATTAATCAAAACTTAAATTTAACAAGAATGGAGTATCTAAAGTTATTCTTTAATCTTTGTTTCAAAAATCTTAACTTTAACATCTGGATTCCAGTAATAAAAAAAAAACAGAGTGGATTGTATGAAAACTAAAATCTTGTAAACCAAGAGTAAATACTTCGATACTTCTGTTCATTAACCTTCTAGGTTTAAATGCTATATGAATTACTGTTCGAAAATAATCTTAAAATTTCATTATACGAAACCTACTATAACATATCAATGATAGCTCTATGTGAGAAGTTCTTTTGAACAAAGTGTTATCAATATTGATAGGTGAAAAATAAAACGCCAACCGAGGTTGATAACTGTAACAAATCATGAAAACGAAACTTTAAATGTATCGAAAATCTTATCGTCGAATAAGAGCAGATAAAAAAAAACTGTATAAACCGAAGCGCGGTGAAGATATCATATAACGATATGTTGGACGATATTGGGGTGAATCTAAGAAAAAAGAACAAAACCGACAACTAACACGAACAAGGAAACAATTAATCTTCCCGAAGTAATATCTGTTGATCGTTTACCCAAGAGAAAGGATGATATACCCGTCAGAAAGTATATAATGTTCTGAGTCAGTTAACTCTCTTTAAGCAATATGTAATATATAAACAGTGTCAATATAATTCAAAATACCACATATACGTAGAATACAATTCGCATTCCACCTATATGATCGATAGCAATTTCATCAAATCAAATTAAAAAGGTAAAATTCAAATATAAATGAGTTAAAATATATATATTTTACTACCAATGGGGTAGTTTTGGAATACTTTGTCCACTTTTCGTTGTTCCGGAAGTGCACTTCTGCAACAGCTGAAAGGGTTAATAAAAAAAAAGGTGTTTGGAAATAGAAGATAACTATCTTGATAATATTCTACCTTACGATCTCTCTATATGGATCGTCAACTACTGATACTATAATTGAATCGAGCGATCGTTATTGACGCTTAATCAGGCGCTTTAACTTTCCTCAAGTGTCCGTAAAAAAAAATAATGTCGCAAATACGACAGACACAATGAATTCTTTACGTAGTAGATACTCGGGTAAAATAAACCCGTAGAAAAGCAAACGTTGCACGATAAACTAACAAAAAAATTAAGTCTACTAAAGTGCAGACTGATAACAAGTGCAGAAATATCTTATAAATGAGTTTTAGACGCGAACGCGGCGTTGAATACGTTTGTGAGGGTGGTCGCTACCGACGCGAAAAGTGAAATTGTCTTTACGACCAGTGATAATGAAAACAAAAATGAAATTAAAAGAAGTGTAAAAATTTTCTGGTGATTCCAAAATATCCACCAGATTACAGTGTGTTAAAAGTAGTTCTCACTTGATAAGCCTCGCGACGAAACATGCCGTGGACAAGGGCTTTACGTAAGTGAATGTCCTCTAAATCGATTGCAATACGAATACACACGGTATAAGCACGCGATACTATGATTCAAAAATTATCACTCGGTAATTAAATAGGTTTCTCAATACTTTGTTCCGTAGATAATAACCTAATTCCTAAAATGCACTAGTTACAAGACTAGACACACTTATAATAAAACACACATATAGTTAAGCATGGAGGAATGGGGTGTGGCAGTTGGCCACCAAGAAATCGACTCCAAAGCGAACTCTGATGAACCACCGTCCGAGGTGAGTGGAATCGTACACTAGGGTACGTGGCAGTAATGCGCTCGCCAACAAGTACGTAGCTAGGTGGTCGAGCTTAAATGCTACCACAGGAATTCACTGATAAAACAAATAACAAAAATATCGTGACCTGGATAGTGGGTTCAATAATACCCATATAGATTTTTTTCTTTATATATTTATAATTTACAGATGCTGCTGCGCGAAGACTTTACAGATGCTGCTGAATGATGAGACTACAGTTGAGGATACCATTGCTGGAACATCCCGCGGTGCTCCGTAGCAGGAAACGCGGAGTTGTTGAGTGCTTTGTTGGGACCGGCATCGGCAATATAGAAGCCCGCCAGACGTCCTGATGTCTGCTTTGATATCTCGTATATGAGAGCTGTGGTCTTCAGCCTATCGTGGCTGGGTATGGTCCTAATTATACTGATGTTAACTTCGTGTCTGATTGTGGAGGTTGCTTCTGCGTCCGCTCCTGTCAATGGGGCGTTATCAAAGTAGGTTCCGGAGTGGGGTACACATAAAAGAGGTCTAAACCGGGCGTATGGAATGTACTCCAACGTGGTTCAAGTGGGCGTTGGGTGTAGAAATACCCAAAACAAAATAATTATGTCGTATATGGACGGGCCAGCGAACGACGCGGTCGATATCGAAAATGTAAATGTTCGGCCACAAAAAGGAACTTTTGGCCCTGTATGCGTCTGTCGCAAATCCAACTAGGGATATGGCATCAATAGGAATGAATCACGTTTTCTTAAGGCACGTAATATGCAAGTATATATATTTGTATCGATACAAGAAGTACAAATGCGCACGTGTATAATTTATGTACGCCGCCTCCTGTATTTCCACGTGTCCGTGCGAAGAAATATCGCCTCAGGCGTCTGGAGGTTTCTTCAGGAATAATTCCTGCGCCGCCTCGCCAGCTCTGTCCACTGTCTGGGGCTGTGGTAAACCACACAATCCGGGGGATAGACAATCCTAGATAAAGAGAAATTGAAGTGGGCGTAAATTTTCTGTGTCGGCCATGTGACGCTACTACTAATCACACCTTAAGCATGGAGAACTATGTTCATTTGCTTAAATAAGTGATGTTATAGTTTCACTTACCTTCGTTGTTGAATCAACTCTACTTTAATATAAGTATTTCCTAAATTGCGATGCAATTAGGAAAAATTATCTCCTTTACGGGGATGAAAAATGGCCGCGGCACAGTAAAAAGAAACTACTTTTGGTTCACAGTTCTGTTGGTTTGTTCCTTCCTCGTTCAGTTGCTTCTTTGAAATGAAAACGGAATCCACTGTCGGCTTTCTGGATAGTGTTTCCACTTTCCAGGTAGCCAACACCCTGATTTCCAATCGCATTTCCTGCGTTCCAGAGCTAGGTTTGTTTGTTTGTAGAATATTCGCTGGGGTGTAGTTATGAAAGATTAAGGGCGGTTCGCATTGGACTGTTTTTGCTGACATGGATTTTTTTGACAATTCGTAATTATGTCAGAACGATGAGGTGAGTGTGATTCTCAGAGTTGAGGTTCCGCTCACACAGATAGGTGTTATTTTGTAATATGGGGATATTGTAAACAATGTAATTCTGTTAACCGTTGACTACTAGAAATAATGTTTATCGTCAGATATGAGGTCAGGGCTGACGTTTTATTCGATGACACGAATTTGGCTGCCTCGAATTTCTTCCCCCCCCCCCCCCCCCCCCCCCCCAATTTTATCTGCGTGTCCAACCCAGTACTGACTTGTTCGTCTTATGTGTCAGCTATCAGTTTGGCAACAGATAGAGACTCGGAAATTTTCTTAGATATTTGTCTCATCTGGTGTCTGTATATTCAACGAATCGATGGTGTGGGATGTCTCACGTCTCCGTTAGTGGAATCGCTTCCAAAAAGAATAGTTCTGGACTTTCAATTCGTGTTGAATAATACCGAGTACAAGTATGACTCGATTCACTAATGACGTCATACGTGCCAATATTTCTGACTGCTCCCATCTACGAACCATGCGATTCATTGCTGGACTTGATAGACAACTTTGGTCGTAAGAATGCGACAACTGATCGCTCATAGTTTGGTCAAATTACCAAGAAGAAACAAAATTTTCAAAAGTCTGGTCCATGACAGTTCTCATGGATTTCATATGTCATAAATTTGTGACTGACAGTTGTCTGTCAGGAATCTGTAGTGTGTACCCACATATGCACCGCCACTGCTCTCAAACCAAACACAAAACGAGTGACAAAACATGTTAAGTACAATCGAGTGTGTCATCACACAACATTAATAATTTTGAATAGCAATACACTCGATTGCACTGAATGTCACTCAATAGAAATAAGATCCTATTTTATGTTACAACCAATAGGAGCTAAGAATAACATTGTTAGTAATTATGGAAATGTAGAAGTAAGATAGAAGATAAGTATAACAGTTATGAATTATGTATTTAAGGAACATTAAACTGAAAATAAAAACAGACTTAAATTAATACTCGAAATAGCAGCACTGCTTAGATTATTTATTTTTGTTTCAAGGAACATTACGGCGAGACATCGCCTTACCATTAAAGCGTAGTACGCTCCCAATATACTAGCGTGGTACGCTCTTATACCAAACAACTAGGACCATATAGATACACCACATGGCGATCCTGCAAAATACCAAATGTCACAGCTAGAACTCGGTAGCATTGTAGAGAAGTGGGAAAAGTATCTGGCAGAGCTGAAGTACAAGAAAATCAAAGAATACATTCCCGAAGGTTCAACCCCGCCAACAAAAAATACATCCCGACTCCAATCAACGCCGGACCAAAGCCCATCTCTATAGAAGCGTAAAAAAAAAAAAAACCCAAACCACAAATCGAAGAAACAGCACTATGGGAAAAAGCCAAAGCAGACCGGAAACAATAGTCAATAACAACAACGTCCAGGAGGAAATAAACATGCCAATAATTCCTGAATCAGTGGCAACAGCCGCAGTTATCATGACCTTCCTTTACGCTGCATATAAAACAAACAAATATTTTAAGAATTATGTGCATAAACACAAAAATCAAATAACTAATGTATAAACAAAAAAAAATTATTTAATACCAACAACAATCAAAAAATATTTTTAATACTTTTCACTTATCTACCCAAATGCAAGAATTAAAAAACATCTTAGAAACTATTCTCTCAAATATTAAGAACAGTTCAGGTAGACCTTATAAATTTGAAACAGTTTAAACAAAAATTAGCGAAATAGGAAATCTTAAAGAAAAATTAATAATTTAGAAAATAGTGAAGAAAATGAAAATAACAAAGCACTTAAATTAGAATTTGAAGCTTTATATAATACTACTAAGAAGATACTAGAGGATCAACTGCAAGAACACAATTTAGTTATTAAAAGAGAAAAAGAAATAAACAAAAAAAATGGCAGATTTTGATTTAGGAATAGCTATGAAAGCAATCCCAATGTTTTCAAGAAATTTCAAGGAGTTAGATAGCTTTCTTAAAATAGTTGAGATAATCAACAAGGGATTAAAAACCACTTGCACACAGCAATTAATAGAATTCGTTTTTCACGTAAAACTAGCAATTAATGTAAAAACAACCATTCCTCAAATTCAAAATACCTTATCGAATTTTAGTCAAAGAAATCTTTCAGTAACGTCATTTAGGGATAAATTACTCAATACTATAGCTGATTTAAATAATCTACAGATAAAAGTATTAGGTAACAATGTTACAAATGAAGAAAAGAAGGTGATAAGAAAAATGAACGACATTTACAGTTTAAATATCTTCAAAAATGGTCTTAACGACAACATAAAACAAACTGTTTTTGCATCTCAACCTAAATCATTGACAGAAGCAGCAAACCTGGCAATAAAATTAGAAAAAACAAATTCTAACGCACTATAGACACAGCACACAAAACACAAACAAACCAAACATACAAAACTTTAATCAACAAGGCAATGACC
Source organism: Platycheirus albimanus (assembly GCA_916050605.2). Classification (NCBI taxonomy): domain Eukaryota; kingdom Metazoa; phylum Arthropoda; class Insecta; order Diptera; family Syrphidae; genus Platycheirus; species Platycheirus albimanus. The sequence goes on from OU696696.1 coordinate 174,973,687, forward strand.
GTAACAGATTTGAAAGAAACATGAATCAAAATCGATACAACAACAACATCCAAAATCGAAATTATACCCGCAACAATATCTTCAACCGACATAATAACTGGAACAATAACCAAACACAAAATGCTCCAAGAAACAATAAACAAAGCCATCATCAAGGCCAATTCAGAAATACGAGAAAGCAAATACGATTATTGCATAATGAACGACAAGAGGGAAACGAACATGGCTTGGAATACCCGAACATTCCAGATAGCCAAAATTAAAAGTATATAGAATATCGGATAGCAACACAAATTTTATTGTTGCAAAACACAAAAATAAAAATATGACATTTTTAATAGAAACGAGTGCAGACAAATCGATCTGCAAAATAACAAGTAAGCTAGTGAATGAAGAATATTACCCAGAAGAAAAATGCAAACTCACAGATAAAACCAATGAGGAAATACATTCCTTAGGGACCATCAAACGCAGATGATCTATCTAGAATAAAAATCGACTCAGACTTATTAAAACAAATGATACCGACCGAAATCGAGGAAAACCGTCAAAAGAACATTAGTCTTTAGTTATCACAAGGGGGATGTCCAACAAAATGAATGTGGACAACAACAAGGAGAAATGCAATTCTCAAGAGAAGCCTGTACAACTTCAAATCTGGGAATGCATATCCATTAATGACGTCAAAAATATAAAGAAATTAAAATTTAATATTGATAAAAATGCTAGGAATTCAAAAATAAATATTGATGAAAATTTTGTGCACGTGCGATGCAGTGATAAATCGGCGAATCCAGATTCGACCCCGAGGAAGCTTGCATCAGAAATAAACAAAGATAATAATATGTATACGTATACGGGACCTAATGATAATTCAGCGACACTAGAGTCGACTCTGAAGAAATTAGTATCCAGAATGAATAAAGAAAATATAAACGAGCTAGCCCTTATGAGCAATGATGAAATATTTAAGCATTTTGAAAAAGATAAATTCAAAGAAACATATGCAAAGATAAAAATAAATGGCCAGAATCCTAAGCTAAAAATAATAATTTATAATGCCCCAAAACAAATATTTGATGATTTAACTAAATACAAACTAATTGACGAATTCCATAACTCTGCACACGGAGGACATCTAGGTATACGGAAAACACTAATAAAATTAAAACAAAGATACGTATGGCGAAAAATGAGTCAAATGGTAAAGCAATTCATAACAAATTGTGATTCATGTGCAAGAAATAAACAAACAAAACACACAATAGAACCACAAACGATTACAGACACTCCAGGCAACAGTTTTGAAGTGGTGTCAATTGACACAGTCGGACCTTTACGAACATCAAATAATAAAAGATATATTTTAACCATGCAATGCGAACTTACCAAATTTGTCGTCGCATATCCGATGACATCAAAAGACGCAACAACAACAGCAAAGACTTTAGTAGAAGAATTTATTCTTAGATATGGACACGTTAAGATTCTAAAATCAGATAAAGGTACAGAATTCAATAACGAACTTATGAACAACGTATGTTCACTTTTAAAGATAAAACAAACATTCTCTTCTCCATACCACCATCAAACTATAGGTGCCCTTGAAAGAAACCATCGGACACTCAATGAATTCTTATTATCAAATGTCAATGATAATGAATGGGACGAATGGGTTCCATATTTTACGTTTGCATACAATACAACACCACATATAGACACTGGGTATTCACCTTACGAACTCATTTATGGCAAAGTACCCTGCTTACCAACAGATACGCCAAATAATAAAACAAAAATTTATGACTACGATAATTATGCCAATGAGTTGAAAACCAGGTTACATCATGCACTAAGTAAGGCCAGAGAAATGACAATAACAATAAAAGAAAAAAGAACAGCAACAGAAAATAAGAAATACAATAATAGGTTAGATCTAGGAGTAGGTAATTTAGTATTGCTAAAAGTAGAAAATAGAAAGAAAAGTCAAGCACCTTATATTGGTTCATTCAAAATAATAGAAAGAAAAGGAGTAAATTCAGTAATTGATAAAAATGGAATAAATAAAGAAATACATAACAATCTTCTTAAGCCCTATAAACTAAGAAACCAATAGAAAACAATACAAAACGTTAAAACAAAAAAAATTTTCTTCATTATAATTTATTAATAAATATCAAAATTTTAGCTCATAAACTCATATTATATAAACTTTGTAAAAAAAAAAAAAAAAAAAAAAAAAAAAAAAAAAAAAAAATATATATGATATTATTCTACCTAAGTTAACCAACTTTATTCCCTAAAATTTTTCTTAAGGGTGAGGGTGTAGTGTGTACCCACATATGCACCGCCACTGCTCTCAAACCAAACACAAAACGAGTGACAAAACATGTTAAGTACAATCGAGTGTGTCATCACACAACATTAATAATTTTGAATAGCAATACACTCGATTGCACTGAATGTCACTCAATAGAAATAAGATCCTATTTTATGTTACAACCAATAGGAGCTAAGAATAACATTGTTAGTAATTATGGAAATGTAGAAGTAAGATAGAAGATAAGTATAACAGTTATGAATTATGTATTTAAGGAACATTAAACTGAAAATAAAAACAGACTTAAATTAATACTCGAAATAGCAGCACTGCTTAGATTATTTATTTTTGTTTCAAGGAACATTACGGCGAGACATCGCCTTACCATTAAAGCGTAGTACGCTCCCAATATACTAGCGTGGTACGCTCTTATACCAAACAACTAGGACCATATAGATACACCACAAATCACGTCAATCAACATTTCTCACCTTACTAGTGTGTCTCCGTCTTTTCATGCCTATTAGTGTGAACACCTCGTCTGCAGTTATGGTGCAACCTGGGTGTAACTTCTAGAACATTTGCTTGTTGAGTGTCGCCTTGAGACACTTCCATTAGGAAAATGGCGGAGTGCGCATGTCTGGGAAAATTTTCAAATGAGATTGGAAATCCTGTGGACTCCATTCTGGAAGTGGATTTTATCGAAGATGTGGGTTCCATTTGTGGAATCCTATTGCTGGTGGACTGTGATAGGTGCGTTCAGCACGGGATGAGTATTAGAGAAGTTTCTCTAATAGGTGGCACCAGTTGCAAATGTTACTTGTAAATAAATGGTGAGAAAGTTTTTCCCTACAAAACTTGGAATTTTGACTTAGTCCACTTAGTCTAACTTCCAAGAAAAAGGAGAACTTCTCACAAACATGTCATCGTGTCCTGGATCTCTTACCCTTTTTATTGCAGAGACACTGCGACTCTTTTACGTCTAGTCGGTCGAAGACAAAAAAAACTTTCATGGGCAAATAATATGATGACACGTCATGGTTTGGATATTCTGTTGTATATCTGAAAATATATAATAATGACAAAGAAAACAACCTAAGAGTCTCATGCACAACTGAGAGCCGGGCATCAGGTTAAATTTGAAATTCAGGGTTATGTATCTTAAAGTACTAAGTACTATAAGGTACTGGTATGGAACGTCCGATAAAATACATATAATAATTGTCATAGCTTGGGAATGCAAAAAGGAGAATATTTGTAAAGTATGAGCTCAGATGCTGATTGTAGCACAAGCGCCTTACCTTCTTAGGTCTTTAGTATGGCAGGTTGATTTATGGCCTCGCCTATATTCAACTTCATATAAGTTGTTACCGATTATTTTATTTACTCGAACTTTAACGAATTTCGGACATAACTTCGCATTCAAATGCTTGGTTGCGTCACTCAAGATTTGGTTTCTTTTATAGATCTCATCTCCCACTTTGAACATTACTTTTCTACTGCGAAGATTGTAGTTCTTCTCGTAGGCTTCATGGGTTTTAATTAATGCTTGCTTCAGGTATGAATGAACAATGTTCATCTTGGCGACTTTGGGAAGCCAATCTATCTCCGAACAGTTCAGTCCACCCAACTCTCTCAAAAGACGGTAATATGCCCCGTGCTCTATCATTATCATTCGGTGCCCGAACAAAGCTTCGTATGGGGACATCGAAAGAGTTGAATGCACCGTCGTGCGTAGTGCACTACTGATCGAAGACAGATGGGCATCCCAATCCGTCTGTCGAGGGTTGACATACGACCGGATGGCCGCGAGAATTGAACGGTTAACACGTTCACTGGCATTCTATTAGGGAGCATACACTGCCGTCCGGTAGTGTTTGACCCCGAAAACATCTAAAAACTTCTGAAACTCCTTACCAACAAATTGAGTGCCGTTGTCAGAGAGAAGACTCTCTGGCACTCCGTAGATCAGAAACACGTCGTCCTTCAGGAATATGACCACGCTCGCGGCTGTTGCTTTGCGCAGTGGTTTGATGAAAACGAACTTAGTTAATTGATCCAACACGATTGCGATGTAAACATTGCCAGATTTCGACCTGGGATACGGCCCGAGAAAGTCAACATATAAATGTTGAAACGGCCTATCTACGTCGAAGCTATCTCCCATCTGCTCGCAGTCATGTTGGCTGCTTTACTGGTCTTACATGTTTCACATTGGTCTACGTATAGCTTGGCCTGAGTGTACATATCTGGCCGGTAGAATCTATCTCGTAACCGATAAATTGTTTTCACCACCCCACCATGCGAAGCACGCGGCGGATTGTGAGCCAATGAGATTAGAGATTCTGTCATCTCTGATGGGACCCACAACTTCCAAGTTAGATCGTCGGCCAAGGGATTACCAACCGCATGTTTAGTGCGCTTGTATACATACCCTTCCGACACTTTGAGGTCAGGTAACCGTTCCTGTTCCTTCCTGATATAACTGATGATATCAAGATAACCTTCAGACTTAAATGACGGATCCTCAAGATCGATGTGGAGTACCTCCGAGGTCCCGATCTGTGGTAGACATGAACAAAAAAACTACTTCGTAGACATGAAAGGAAAGCTGACACTGTCATTTCATCGTCTTCATATGCTCTGGATAGAGCGTCTGGCACAACATTTAATGTTCTCTTTCTATGCTCCACCACAAAATCGAAACCTTGGAGTCGCATACTCCACCTCGCTAATCTTCCGGTTGGATCCTTCATAGTCATCAGCCATTTCAGGCTGGAATGGTCTGTAATCACACGAAAATGGTATCCCTCAACGTAAGATCTGAACTTTTGGATACCTTCAAAAGCTGCTAAGCACTCGTGCTCTGTCACCGAATAGTTTCTCTGTGCAGCATTCAGTTTCCGGGAGAAGTAGTATATAGGCTGCTCCGCCCCGCATTCGTCCCGCTATCTCCAGAGTCTCTAGGTGTTCGTCGAAATCCTTCGACACAACCAATAGATCGTCTAGGTACACGAAGACTTGATCTCGTAACCCCGATGGGATTACGCGACTCATCAGGTAGCTCAAACTTTGTGCCGCATTACATAGACCGAAGGGCATGACCATAAATTGGTACAATGGTCGGCCAGGTACCGTAAAAGCGGTCTTATCCCTCGAACTTTGCTGCAGTGGTATCTGCCAAAATGGATCCTTCAGATCCACGCTAGAAATATAGCGCGTCTCTGTCAGACGTGCCAGCAGTCCCTCGATATGCGCAATTGGTCGAGCATCTTTCTTTGTTACGGAGTTCACCTTCCGAAAGTCCAGACACAATCGGTTCTTACCAGGTTTGCGTACAAGCACCACTGGGGAACTCCATGCGCTGGAACTTTCCTCGATGACGAAAGCATGCGGTCCAACTCCGCATACATAAGAGTTTGTATCGCCGGAGATACGGGATAGTACCTTTGCTTTAGTGGTACGGCATCACCCGTCTATATAATGCTGCACTAGGTTTGTCTTCCCGAGTCCATGGACTGCGAAAGAAGGAAATCTACGAACCACAGCTTCTAGTCGTTTAGACTCTTCATCATTCAACTTAATTTGGTTAGTGGGTCTCTCATCTGGCCCACCGGTCGTAATTCCTGAAAGACCCGCAATTACATGAGGTGCGATCTGGAATTTCTTCCAAAAGTCAACGCCTAAATATAGACGTTGGCTTAACGATGGCACGATATACAGATCTATATCTTTAGTCACATTCTTATACTGGATCGCCGTAGTGATCCCACTATGGATTGCTTGTGTCCATCGGCCGTGGACACGGTAGTCTCTACCTTCCTTACCGTAACATTTTTGTCTTTCAAATAGGACAGCATGTCGGTGCCTAAGCAACTAATGCTTGCCCCTGAATCGAGAAGACCTAGGAAACTATCTCCGAATAAACCAACCGTCACATAAGGACGTGGGTCATTCGATTCTCGACCTATTGTTGCTGACGCGATGTTACGGTAAGTAGTCCGCTTCCGATGGAAGCGCTCCCTTATCCGTCGTATCCGTTTAGATAACTCCGGGAAAGTGACTATCCTTTTACGCACTTCGTTGTAATTGCGTAACCTTTCATGAAAAGGTTTACGGTATAAAATTTCTACTATATCGTTATTAAAATTCAAATTTGTTTCTGGTTTGGGTTCATTATTCATAATTGGGATTGTTCTACAATCATGTTCGTTACTGTTCGGCAATTCATTTCTGTTCTTAATCGGTTTCAAAATTTTGACTTTTGGAAGTTCAAGAGGCTTTGTCGGCTTAGACACTTGAACAGAGTACACATCCGATGCCAGTCGCGGATGCGTCGCAGAGAATGATGAATTCTTTGGAGAAATCGATTGACTAGTACAGGCGCTGAAGTCAAAGCTTGTTTGATATGCAGGAATGCTTCAATAGCTTCTGGGCCTAGCTTGAAGGCTTTTCCCTTTTTCAGTGTCTCGGTCAAGGGTGCGGCTAGGGTGCTGAAATCCTTAACAAATCGCCGATACCAACCTGCCATACCGAGAAATTGGCGAACTTGGCGAGTTGTGGTTGGTAAGAGGAAGTTAGTGATTGCAGTGATCTTATCTGGATCAGCTTTCAGACAACCCTGACCGACCTTATAACCGAGATAGTGAAGCTCATCAAAACAAAACTTCGACTTCTCGACGTTAATCGTCAGTCCTGCATTAGTCAAGCACTTTCCGACTATCTCCAGAGTCTCTAGGTGTTCGTCGAAATCCTTCGACACAACCAATAGATCGTCTAGGTACCCCGATGGGATTACGCGACTCATCAGGTAGCTCAAACTTTTTGCCGCATTACATAGACCGAAGGGCATGACCTTAAATTGGTACAATGGTAGGCCAGGTACCGTAAAAGCGGTCTTATCCCTCGAACTTTGCTCCAGTGGTATCTGCCAAAATGGATCCTTCAGATCCACGCTAGAAATATAGCGCGTCTCTGTCAGACGTGCCAGCAGCCCCTCGATATGCGCAATTGGTCGAGCATCTTTCTTTGTTATGGAGTTCACCTTCCGAAAGTCCAGACACAATCGGTTCTTACCAGGTTTGCGTACAAGCACCACTGGGGAACTCGATGACGAAAGCATGCTGTCCAACTCCGCATATATAAGAGTTTGTATCGCCGGAGATACGGGATAGTACCTTTGCTTTATTGGTACGGCATCACCCGTCTCTATATAATGCTGCACTAGGTTTGTCTTCCCGAGTCCATGGACTGCGAAAGAAGGAAATCTACGAACCACAGCTTCTAGTCGTTTAGACTCTTCATCATTCAACTTAATTTGGTTGGTGGGTCTCTCATCTGGCCCACCGGTCGTAATTCCTGAAACACCCGCAATTACATGAGGTGCGATCTGGAATTTCTGCCAAAAGTCAACGCCTAAATATAGACGTTGGCTTAACGATGGCACGATATACAGATCTATATCTTTAGTCACATTCTTATACTGGATCGTCGTAGTGATCCCACTATGGATTGCTTGTGTCCATCGGCCGTGGACACGGTAGTCTCTACCTTCCTTACCGTAACATTTTTGTCTTTCAAATAGGACAGCATGTCGGTGCCTAAGCAACTAATGCTTGCCCCTGAATCGAGAAGACCTAGGAAACTATCTCCGAATAAACCAACCGTCACATAAGGACGTGGGTCTTTCGATTCTCGACCTATTGTTGCTGACGCGATGTTACGGTAAGTAGTCCGCTTCCGATGGAAGCGCTTAAAGGATTATTAAAAATTCAAATTTGTTTCTGGTTTGGGTTCATTATTCATAATTGGGATTGTTCTACAATCATGTTCGTTACTGTTCGGCAATTCATTTCTGTTCTTAATCGGTTTCAAAATTTTGACTTTTGGAAGTTCAAGAAGCTTTGTCGGCTTAGACAGTTGAACTCCGGGTACGTCTAATCGGAGCGAACCCCCCCAGTTGTTGGGTTGTTCCTCCTCTCGTTTCCCGCTATACACTTTGGACAAGTAGGACTATAGGCATCTGCTAATCCACAACGGATTTGGAAGCCAATCTATCTCCGAACAGTTCAGTCCACCCAACTCTCTCAAAAGACGGTAATATGCCCCGTGCTCTATCATTCGGTGCCCGAACAAACCTTCGTATGGGGACATCGAAAGAGTTGAATGCACCGTCGTGCGTAGTGCACTACTGATCGAAGACAGATGGGCATCCCATCTGTCGAGGGTTGACATACGACCGGATGGCCGCGAGAATTGAACGGTTCACACGTTCACTGGCATTCGGGAGCATACACTGCCGTCCGGTAGTGTTTGATCCCGAAAACATCTAAAAACTTCTGAAACTCCTTACCAACAAATTGAGTGCCGTTGTCAGAGAGAAGACTCTCTGGCACTCCGTAGATCAGAAACACGTCGTCCTTCAGGAATCTGACCACGCTCGCGGCCGTTGCTTTGCGCAGTGGTTTGATGAAAACGAACTTAGTTAATTGATCCAACACGATTGCGATGTAAACATTGCCAGATTTCGACCTGGGATACGGCCCGAGAAAGTCAACATATAAATGTTGAAACGGCCTATCTACGTCGAAGCTATCTCCCATCTGCTCGCAGTCATGTTGGCTGCTTTACTGGTCTTACATGTTTCACATTGGTCTACGTATAGCTTGGCCTGAGTGTACATATCTGGCCAGTAGAATCTATCCCGTAACCGATAAATTGTTTTCACCACCCCACCATGCGAAGCATGCGGCGGATTGTGAGCCAATGAGATTAGAGATTCTGTCATCTCTGATGGGACCCACAACTTCCAAGTTAGATCGTCGGCCAAGGGATTACCAACCGCATGTTTAGTGCGCTTGTATACATACCCTTCCTGTTCCTTCCTGATATGACTGATGATATCAAGATAACCTTCAGACTTAAATGACGGATCCTCAAGATCGATGTGGAGTACCTCCGAGGTCCCGATCTGTGGTAGACATGAACAAAAAAACTACTTCGTAGACATGAAACTAAAGCTGACACTGTCAACTCATCGTCTTCATATGCTCTGGATAGAGCGTCTGGCACAACATTTAATGTTCCCTTTCTATGCTCCACCACAAAATCGAAACCTTGGAGTCGCATACTCCACCTCGCTAATCTTCCGGTTGGATCCTTCATAGTCATCAGCTATTTCAGGCTGGAATGGTCTGTAATCACACGAAAATGGTATCCCTCAACGTAAGATCTGAACTTTTGGATACCTTCAAAAGCTGCTAAGCACTCGCGCTCTGTCACCGAATAGTTTCTCTGTGCAGCATTCAGTTTCCGGGAGAAGTAGTATATAGGCTGCTCCGCCCCGCATTCGTCCCGCTGACAGAGTACACATCCGATGCCAGTCGCGGATGCGTCGCAGAGAATCATGAATTCTTTGGAGAAATCCGGATTGACTAGTACAGGTTCTGAAGTCAAAGCTTGTTTGATTTGCAGGCATGCTTCAATAGCTTCTGGACCTAGCTTGAAGGCTTTTCCCTTTTTCAGTGTCTCGTTCAAGGGTGCGGCTAGGGTGCTGAAATCCTTAACAAATCGCCGATACCAACCTGCCACACCGAGAAATTGGCGAACTTGGCGAGTTGTGGTTGGTAAGAGGAAGTTAGTGATTTGCAGTGATCCTATCTGGATCAGCTTTCAGACAACCCTGACCGACCTTATAAACGAGATAGTGAAGCTCATCAAAACAAAACTTCGACTTCTCGACGTTAATCGTCAGTCCTGCATTAGTCAAGCACTTTCCGACTATCTCCAGAGTCTCTAGGTGTTCGTCGAAATCCTTCGACACAACCAATAGATCGTCTAGGTACACGAAGACTTGATCTAGTAACTTGATGGGATTACGCGACTCATCAGGTAGCTCAAACTTTGTGCCGCATTACATAGACCGAAGGGCATGACCTTAAATTGGTACAATGGTCGGCCAGGTACCGTTAAAGCGGTCTTATCCCTCGAACTTTGCTCCAGTGGTATCTGCCAAAACGGATCCTTCAGATCCACGCTAGAAATATAGCGCGTCTCTGTCAGACGTGCCAGCAGCCCTCCGATATGCGCAATTGGTCGAGCATCTTTCTTTGTTACGGAGTTCACCTTCCGAAAGTCCGGACACAATCGGTTCTTACCAGGTTTGCGTACAAGCACCACTGGGGAACTCCATGCGCTGGAACTTTCCTCGATGATGAAAGCATGCGGTCCAACTCCCTATACATAAGAGTTTGTATCGCCGGAGATACGGGATAGTACCTTTGCTTTAGTGGTACGGCATCACCCGTCTCTATATAATGCTGCACTAGGTTTGTCTTCCCGAGTCCATGGACTGCGAAAGAAGGAAATCTACGAACCACAGCTTCTAGTCGTTTAGATTCTTCATCATTCAACTTAATTTGGTTGGTGGGTCTCTCATCTGGCCCACCGGTCGTAATTCCTGAAAGACCCGCAATTACATGAGGTGCGATCTGGAATTTCTGCCAAAAGTCAACGCCTAAATATAGACGTTGGCTTAACGATGGCACGATATACAGATCTATATCTTTAGTCACATTCTTATACTGGATCGCCGTAGTGATCCCACTATGGATTGCTTGTGTCCATCGGCCGTGGACACGGTAGTCTCTACCTTCCTTACCGTAACATTTTTGTCTTTCAAATAGGACAGCATGTCGGTGCCTAAGCAACTAATGCTTGCCCCTGAATCGAGAAGACCTAGGAAACTATCTCCGAATAAACCAACCGTCACATAAGGACGTGGGTCTTTCGATTCTCGACCTATTGTTGCTGACGCGATGTTACGGTAAGTAGTCCGCTTCCGATGGAAGCGCTCCCTTATCCGTCGTATCCGTTTAGATAACTCCGGGAAAGTGACTATCCTTTTACGCACTTCGTTGTAATTGCGTAACCTTTCATGAAAAGGTTTACGGTATAAAGGTTCTACTATATCGTTATTAAAATTCAAATTTGTTTCTGGTTTGGGTTCATTATTCATAATTGGGATTGTTCTACAATCATGTTCGTAACTGTTCGGCAATTCATTTCTGTTCTTAATCGGTTTCAAAATTTTGACTTTTGGAAGTTCAAGAGGCTTTGTCGGCTTAGACACTTGAACTCCGGGTACGTCTAATCGGAGCGAACCCCCCCAGTTGTTGGGTTGTTCCTCCTCTCGTTTCCCGCTGTACACTTTGGACAAGTAGGACTATAGGCATCTGCTAATCCACAACGGAAACAAAAAAAATTATTGGTTTTGCTGCTGCAATTGCGGAAATGATGACCAACTACGTGGCATTTCCAACATTTGTGTAGCTTCGGATCTTAAGAGATAGCATCTATGCTACAAAGTTCAACTACAACTGATTCTGAATGGGACTCTTCTTTCAGCTCATTGACATATCGCTTAATTGGCGGACGTTGTGCCGATGGCACGAAACTTGGTCGCGTTGTATCATATTGGGCTTGGGACTTCTCAATAGCGCGGCAAAAGTATGCCAGTTCCCTGAGACTTGAGGTGTTATAGGTGATGAGTAGTTCGCTCATCCTCCTCCTAACATTAGTCTTAATGATTTCAATTAACTCCCTCTCTGGACGTGGAGTCCTCATCTTTGAGTTAATATTAAGGATGGAGTCGTAAAAATCGTTGAATGACTCGCCATTCTGCATCTTACGGTCTGATAGCTTACGGAAGAGTTCCGTGTCGGTTTCCAGGCTGCGGTATTGTTTTACCAAAGCAGACTTTTGGGAAACCCACGAAGTGTGTTTGTTGTTTTTGAGGTACATCCAGTGCCACGCTTCAACTGACCCGGAGACGAAGTGAACAAAATTCATCAATATTTCGTCCCATGATGCGCTGTTGCTGTACCGGATGCACTCGAGACGGAACAAGAAATCGTCTACTGACATATTCTTTCCGTCGAAGTTCAGTCCCCACTTGTGGTACTGTGGTGTCCTGTTAGAGGTCGTAGAATTTGAAGGAGGTCGCCTCTGAGGAGACGGAGTCGGTGGAGAATCGTCCAAGTTGAACGCATTCATCCGCGTTAGATAGTCATCCACATTCGCACCTCGAGACATCTGTGCTGGGTTAATACCTAGCTAAACTCGATTGACTGCTGGTGGATATGTGGGTGTCATCATTGCTGCAAAATCGTCGACAGTTTGGAGTGGTTCGGTGAGGTTCCGTTTTGCTCCTGTTGGTGCTTTGCCAGTCATTACGCGTGCAGCGTCTGTACTGATTATAGGCTTATAGGTAATATTGCGTGAGGTCGTAGCTCGGGGTTGTGTTGAAGTTTGCGCGGCAGCAGGTGGAGGTGGGTTTTGAGGAATTCCTCGAATCAGATTGGCGACTTGATCCAAGAGATAGGTTTGACTTTGAGCTAATTGCTCTTTAATAAACCTCCTTTCATCGCACCTTTGCGCCTCAATAGAAGCTGAAACGATGTCTTGGATGAATGCTGAATGATCAGCAGCATCCTTACGGCGTTGAGCATCTTCGGCGCTCAAATCTTCATTGTCAGCAGGGGCGATCCCTGTGTCATTACCCGTTCTATCAAAACCATTCTCAGACTGGTCGTCTTCGTCCTGACCTCGCTGAGCAGGCTCGCCTCCGTAATTAGGCTTTAAAGGCATAATGATGACGTCGCGCAAATCTGGGTTATACAAACTGTGTTATTGTCTTCCGATTTGTACCAATCATTTATTGGTGATAACAAACGGACAATATAAATTTGTAAATCCGGTAAATTAATTCAATTCAAGTAGACCGTGAGAATTCCTCGAACGGGTACTACTCAAGTAATATAACAATAAAAAAAAAGGTAAGTTAAAGTGAAAGTGTGAAAAGTTCAAATATACCGTGAGCAAAAACCTCCAACGGATATTTGTCAAAAGTAATTCAATGAAAGCAAATTCGAATCCTAAGTATTTAACAATAAATATGGATAGGTCTATATTTCGTCTATTAAAAACGATATTTCAAAATATTTAAGAAAAAAAAATCTTAACAAAATGTCTCAAACAAATGCTTAAATAGGTTCCTAAAACGTATGCTTAATTACTATCAATGAAATTCACAAATGAGTATTCATACTTAAATAATACTAGAGATCTTAATTGGTATTCAATAATCTAAATTTCAATAATCTAATATACTCAGTAATAGTGGGCTCTATCCCAAAGATCTGAAAACTGTATGCGGGCTCTATCCCAATATCTATAAACTGTAAACTGTAAACGGGCTCTATCCCAAAGAAAAACTAGATGCGGGCACTATCCCAAAAATACTGAAAAACGGGCACTATCCCAACTTACAAAACAATCAAGCAGTTACGTCCCAACTTGATAGACGGAATACTCGAAAATACTGGATACCTTAGAAGTTATATTGACTTCTAACTATCCGAAAAAAAAAATTTCATAAATACTAAACTGGATTATCTCAAAAAACTAGATTTATAAATCTGTATTTCATAAAGGATTCGGAAGGGGGTAACCCTTCCTTCATTGGAACAAGGTGTGCGTTTCGGTTCTACAACATAACCGACTCAAAAAAAAAAATCAAAAAAAAACTAGTGTGTGCAGACTTGATACTTTACTGCGTTCAGGTGTATGAGGAAAGACAATTCCCTTTAAACGAAAAGTCGATCAGGTATGTGATGATGACATAGCGCTACTGCTGACGTACATCGGGTATGAAACTCCAACTACCGGTTAGCGCATCATGTCCCATCGCATACCATCACTTCCTAATGAATATCAAAAACTGACTGAAATCTTCAAAACATAATTTGGGTATCATAATAATTAAAAGGAGTATGCTGAATTGCTGATGAAATAATTTGGGTCACGTTCAAGCGAGTAACCAGCTTCTGCAGCTGACGTGCGTCAGGCTAAAAGCTCCAACCACCGGTCAGAAGACCTGCTCACTCTACTCTCCTATGACCGGAAACTCAGACTTCACGGTTTGGACATGTCGACATTTCAGCTACTGACGATCAAGCAGGAAGTCTGCTCAATCCGGACAGAAATCGAAGACATACCTGTGCGACAAGAGGTGGAGAAAAAGGGGTAGACCTAATGCAACAGCTGATTCAGGACTATATCACTAAACCACTGGACAAAATAGTGCCTACACCGCTATCCTCGATGGCATTCCCCTATCTAAGAGACCTGATCATCGAACAAATAACACTTTACTCAAAAACTGAAAAATTTAGAAAAATTTCCTTTTACGTCACTCTGAATCGATCTAACTTTTATCAAATCTAATCTTATCTCCATCAAATAATTTGGGCCCCACGTTGGGCGCCATCTGTAACGTAAAATATGGAAATAATAAAAAGGAGTATATGTACAATCGACAATCGAAAGCAAGTAACTTCATTTTGGTTGTCAACAAGCACTGAACCTCTTCACCTAAATATCCTATGGATACCTAAGATTCAAACCAATACCCATCAACAGCACTAACCGAAGAGGAAGCCGGAAGAGACAAGCACCCCCACATATCCTTGACTCCTATACCAAGGAACAGCATCTCCATCGTCAACCGCCCATGTATCGGTGTATCCAGCATCCCTACAATAGACATACTTACATTTCGCTAACACGGCCTCTTGCTCTTCCTACTCCCTTTCCCTTCTTCAAATTTCCTATCCATCCCCATCACAGAAGCGTGAACCATCCACCAGCTCACCGCAGGTACTGACTACAAAGCCCCGTAGAACAGCCTAGAGGATATCTGGTAGCATGTTCACGCCTATCCGCCACAAGTATCTGATGTTCTCCTTGCAGCCTCTGTATACTGTAGCTCACACCTGAACACCAAGGACCCTACTTAAATCCCTCACGAACGTACCTAGACTAAAAATGCTATCTCAACTGTTCTCGAACTAATTCCCAGAGATTCTACTCCAGTACGCAATTATACGTCTAGTTACTGTCTCTTGTTTCTGTGCCAATGGGATGGAAGCAACCCTAAGTCGGCAACGCTCCCTTTCTTGCTAACTACTCGGTGAGAATAGCCGGTAAGAACGGCATGCGACAACGTAGGGTCGTGGTCGAGAGCGACGGCGCGGTGGCCGGCAGTACCCTAGCCACAGTTAGCTCAGCCAGGCCGTGGGCACTTGCTCCGGGATCTACACAACCGGTGTTACCTCTTTTTTTTCTGCCGACCGTTGAACTCAGATGTTCGAGTTCGAATTTTGATGTTTGAATGCTTAAGGGCCCTCATAATCAATGTCGAAAAGACTTACAAGAATTGAAAGAAAATGTGAATCGATTCTGGTTTGCACCTCTTAGGAAAAGTAGAGTGAAAACGTAGAGATGAAGAGAAGAAGACAGATAGAATTATTGATTCTACCCATAGAACGCGACACGTAAGTATATGTCGCAAAAGCTAACCATAGGTTTTTGTATGAATGAACAATGTTCATCTTGGCGACTTTGGGAAGCCAATCTATCTCCGAACAGTTCAGTCCACCCAACTCTCTCAAAAGACGGTAATATGCCCCGTGCTCTATCATTATCATTCGGTGCCCGAACAAAGCTTCGTATGGGGACATCGAAAGAGTTGAATGCACCGTCGTGCGTAGTGCACTACTGATCGAAGACAGATGGGCATCCCAATCCGTCTGTGGAGGGTTGACATACGACCGGATGGCCGCGAGAATTGAACGGTTAACACGTTCACTGGCATTCGATTGGGGAGCATACACTGCCGTCCGGTAGTGTTTGACCCCGAAAACATCTAAAAACTTCTGAAACTCCTTACCAACAAATTGAGTGCCGTTGTCAGAGAGAAGACTCTCTGGCACTCCGTAGATCAGAAACACGTCGTCCTTCAGGAATATGACCACGCTCGCGGCTGTTGCTTTGCGCAGTGGTTTGATGAAAACGAACTTAGTTAATTGATCCAACACGATTGCGATGTAAACATTGCCAGATTTCGACCTGGGATACGGCCCGAGAAAGTCAACATATAAATGTTGAAACGGCCTATCTACGTCGAAGCTATCTCCCATCTGCTCGCAGTCATGTTGGCTGCTTTACTGGTCTTACATGTTTCACATTGGTCTACGTATAGCTTGGCCTGAGTGTACATATCTGGCCAGTAGAATCTATCCCGTAACTGATAAATTGTTTTCACCACCCCACCATGCGAAGCACGCGGCGGATTGTGAGCCAA
Organism: Platycheirus albimanus; assembly: GCA_916050605.2. Taxonomy (NCBI): domain Eukaryota; kingdom Metazoa; phylum Arthropoda; class Insecta; order Diptera; family Syrphidae; genus Platycheirus; species Platycheirus albimanus. The sequence continues at coordinate 174,990,210 of OU696696.1, forward strand.
TGAGATTAGAGATTCTGTCATCTCTGATGGGACCCACAACTTCCAAGTTAGATCGTCGGCCAAGGGATTACCAACCGCATGTTTAGTGCGCTTGTATACATACCCTTCTGACACTTTGAGGTCAGGTAACCGTTCCTGTTCCTTCCTGATATGACTGATGATATCAAGATAACCTTCAGACTTAAATGACGGATCATCAAGATCGATGTGGAGTACCTCTGAGGTCCCGATCAGTGGTAGACATGAAAAGAAAGCTGACACTGTCAACTCATCGTCTTCTTATGCTCTGGGCACAACATTTAATGTTCCCTTTCTATGCTCCACCACAAAATCGAAACCTTGGAGTCGCATACTCCACCTCGCTAATCTTCCGGTTGGATCCTTCATAGTCATCAGCCATTTCAGGCTGGAATGGTCTGTAATCACACGAAAATAGTATCCCTCAACGTAAGATCTGAACTTTTGGATACCTTCAAAAGCTGCTAAGCACTCGCGCTCTGTCACCGAATAGTTTCTCTGTGAAGCATTCAGTTTCCGGGAGAAGTAGTATATAGGCTGCTCCGCCCCGCATTCGTCCCGCTATCTCCAGAGTCTCTAGGTGTTCGTCGAAATCCTTCGACACAACCAATAGATCGTCTAGGTACACGAAGACTTGATCTCGTAACCCCGATGGGATTACGCGACTCATCAGGTAGCTCAAACTTTGTGCCGCATTACATAGACCGAAGGGCATGACCTTAAATTGGTACAATGGTCGGCCAGGTACCGTAAAAGCGGTCTTATCCCTCGAACTTTGCTGCAGTGGTATCTGCCAAAATGGATCCTTCAGATCCACGCTAGAAATATAGCGCGTCTCTGTCAGACGCGCAATTGGTCGAGCATCTTTCTTTGTTACGGAGTTCACCTTCCGAAAGTCCAGACACAATCGGTTCTTACCAGGTTTGCGTACAAGCACCACTGGGGAACTCCATGCGCTGGAACTTTCCTCGATGACGAAAGCATGCGGTCCAACTCCGCATACATAAGAGTTTGTATCGCCGGAGATACGGGATAGTACCTTTGCTTTAGTGATACGGCATCACCCGTCTATATAATGCTGCACTAGGTTTGTCTTCCCGAGTCCATGGACTGCGAAAGAAGGAAATCTACGAACCACAGCTTCTAGTCGTTTAGACTCTTCATCATTCAACTTAATTTGGTTGGTGGGTCTCTCATCTGGCCCACCGGTCGTAATTCCTGAAAGACCCGCAATTACATGAGGTGCGATCTGGAATTTCTTCCAAAAGTCAACGCCTAAATATAGACGTTGGCTTAACGATGGCACGATATACAGATCTATATCTTTAGTCACATTCTTATACTGGATCGCCGTAGTGATCCCACTATGGATTGCTTGTGTCCATCGGCCGTGGACACGGTAGTCTCTACCTTCCTTACCGTAACATTTTTGTCTTTCAAATAGGACAGCATGTCGGTGCCTAAGCAACTAATGCTTGCCCCTGAATCGAGAAGACCTAGGAAACTATCTCCGAATAAACCAACCGTCACATAAGGACGTGGGTCTTTCGATTCTCGACCTATTGTTGCTGACGCGATGTTACGGTAAGTAGTCCGCTTCCGATGGAAGCGCTTAAAGGATTATTAAAAATTCAAATTTGTTTCTGGTTTGGGTTCATTATTCATAATTGGGATTGTTCTACAATCATGTTCGTTACTGTTCGGCAATTCATTTCTGTTCTTAATCGGTTTCAAAATTTTGACTTTTGGAAGTTCAAGAAGCTTTGTCGGCTTAGACAGTTGAACTCCGGGTACGTCTAATCGGAGCGAACCCCCCCAGTTGTTGGGTTGTTCCTCCTCTCGTTTCCCGCTATACGCTTTGGACAAGTAGGACTATAGGCATCTGCTAATCCACAACGGATTTGGAAGCCAATCTATCTCCGAACAGTTCAGTCCACCCAACTCTCTCAAAAGACGGTAATATGCCCCGTGCTCTATCATTCGGTGCCCGAACAAACCTTCGTATGGGGACATCGAAAGAGTTGAATGCACCGTCGTGCGTAGTGCACTACTGATCGAAGACAGATGGGCATCCCATCTGTCGAGGGTTGACATACGACCGGATGAACGGTTCACACGTTCACTGGCATTCGGGAGCATACACTGCCGTCCGGTAGTGTTTGATCCCGAAAACATCTAAAAACTTCTGAAACTCCTTACCAACAAATTGAGTGCCGTTGTCAGAGAGAAGACTCTCTGGCACTCCGTAGATCAGAAACACGTCGTCCTTCAGGAATCTGACCACGCTCGCGGCCGTTGCTTTGCGCAGTGGTTTGATGAAAACGAACTTAGTTAATTGATCCAACACGATTGCGATGTAAACATTGCCAGATTTCGACCTGGGATACGGCCCGAGAAAGTCAACATATAAATGTTGAAACGGCCTATCTACGTCGAAGCTATCTCCCATCTGCTCGCAGTCATGTTGGCTGCTTTACTGGTCTTACATGTTTCACATTGGTCTACGTATAGCTTGGCCTGAGTGTACATATCTGGCCAGTAGAATCTATCCCGTAACCGATAAATTGTTTTCACCACCCCACCATGCTAAGCACGCGGCGGATTGTGAGCCAATGAGATTAGAGATTCTGTCATCTCTGATGGGACCCACAACTTCCAAGTTAGATCGTCGGCCAAGGGATTACCAACCGCATGTTTAGTGCGCTTGTATACATACCCTTCCTGTTCCTTCCTGATATGACTGATGATATCAAGATAACCTTCAGACTTAAATGACAGATCCTCAAGATCGATGTGGAGTACCTCCGAGGTCCCGATCTGTGGTAGACATGAACAAAAAAACTACTTCGTAGACATGAAACTAAAGCTGACACTGTCAACTCATCGTCTTCATATGCTCTGGATAGAGCGTCTGGCACAACATTTAATGTTCCTTTTCTATGCTCCACCACAAAATCGAAACCTTGGAGTCGCATACTCCACCTCGCTAATCTTCCGGTTGGATCCTTCATAGTCATCAGCCATTTCAGGCTGGAATGGTCTGTAATCACACGAAAATGGTATCCCTCAACGTAAGATCTGAACTTTTGGATACCTTCAAAAGCTGCTAAGCACTCGCGCTCTGTCACCGAATAGTTTCTCTGTGCAGCATTCAGTTTCCGGGAGAAGTAGTATATAGGCTGCTCCGCCCCGCATTCGTCCCGCTGACAGAGTACACATCCGATGCCAGTCGCGGATGCGTCGCAGAGAATCATGAATTCTTTGGAGAAATCCGGATTGACTAGTACAGGTTCTGAAGTCAAAGCTTGTTTGATTTGCAGGCATGCTTCAATAGCTTCTGGACCTAGCTTGAAGGCTTTTCCCTTTTTCAGTGTCTCGTTCAAGGGTGCGGCTAGGGTGCTGAAATCCTTAACAAATCGCCGATACCAACCTGCCACACCGAGAAATTGGCGAACTTGGCGAGTTGTGGTTGGTAAGAGGAAGTTAGTGATTTGCAGTGATCTTATCTGGATCAGCTTTCAGACAACCCTGACCGACCTTATAACCGAGATAGTGAAGCTCATCAAAACAAAACTTCGACTTCTCGACGTTAATCGTCAGTCCTGCATTAGTCAAGCACTTTCCGACTATCTCCAGAGTCTCTAGGTGTTCGTCGAAATCCTTCGACACAACCAATAGATCGTCTAGGTACCCCGATGGGATTACGCGACTCATCAGGTAGCTCAAACTTTTTGCCGCATTACATAGACCGAAGGGCATGACCTTAAATTGGTACAATGGTAGGCCAGGTACCGTAAAAGCGGTCTTATCCCTCGAACTTTGCTCCAGTGGTATCTGCCAAAACGGATCCTTCAGATCCACGCTAGAAATATAGCGCGTCTCTGTCAGACGTGCCAGCAGCCCCTCGATATGCGCAATTGGTCGAGCATCTTTCTTTGTTATGGAGTTCACCTTCCGAAAGTCCAGACACAATCGGTTCTTACCAGGTCTGCGTACAAGCACCACTGGGGAACTCGATGACGAAAGCATGCTGTCCAACTCCGCATATATAAGAGTTTGTATCGCCGGAGATACGGGATAGTACCTTTGCTTTATTGGTACGGCATCACCCGTCTCTATATAATGCTGCACTAGGTTTGTCTTCCCGAGTCCATGGACTGCGAAAGAAGGAAATCTACGAACCACAGCTTCTAGTCGTTTAGACTCTTCATCATTCAACTTAATTTGGTTGGTGGGTCTCTCATCTGGCCCACCGGTCGTAATTCCTGAAACACCCGCAATTACATGAGGTGCGATCTGGAATTTCTGCCAAAAGTCAACGCCTAAATATAGACGTTGGCTTAACGATGGCACGATATACAGATCTATATCTTTAGTCACATTCTTATACTGGATCGTCGTAGTGATCCCACTATGGATTGCTTGTGTCCATCGGCCGTGGACACGGTAGTCTCTACCTTCCTTACCGTAACATTTTTGTCTTTCAAATAGGACAGCATGTCGGTGCCTAAGCAACTAATGCTTGCCCCTGAATCGAGAAGACCTAGGAAACTATCTCCGAATAAACCAACCGTCACATAAGGACGTGGGTCTTTCGATTCTCGACCTATTGTTGCTGACGCGATGTTACGGTAAGTAGTCCGCTTCCGATGGAAGCGCTTAAAGGATTATTAAAAATTCAAATTTGTTTCTGGTTTGGGTTCATTATTCATAATTGGGATTGTTCTACAATCATGTTCGTTACTGTTCGGCAATTCATTTCTGTTCTTAATCGGTTTCAAAATTTTGACTTTTGGAAGTTCAAGAAGCTTTGTCGGCTTAGACAGTTGAACTCCGGGTACGTCTAATCGGAGCGAACCCCCCCAGTTGTTGGGTTGTTCCTCCTCTCGTTTCCCGCTATACACTTTGGACAAGTAGGACTATAGGCATCTGCTAATCCACAACGGATTTGGAAGCCAATCTATCTCCGAACAGTTCAGTCCACCCAACTCTCTCAAAAGACGGTAATATGCCCCGTGCTCTATCATTCGGTGCCCGAACAAACCTTCGTATGGGGACATCGAAAGAGTTGAATGCACCGTCGTGCGTAGTGCACTACTGATCGAAGACAGATGGGCATCCCATCTGTCGAGGGTTGACATACGACCGGATGGCCGCGAGAATTGAACGGTTCACACGTTCACTGGCATTCGGGAGCATACACTGCCGTCCGGTAGTGTTTGATCCCGAAAACATCTAAAAACTTCTGAAACTCCTTACCAACAAATTGAGTGCCGTTGTCAGAGAGAAGACTCTCTGGCACTCCGTAGATCAGAAACACGTCGTCCTTCAGGAATCTGACCACGCTCGCGGCCGTTGCTTTGCGCAGTGGTTTGATGAAAACGAACTTAGTTAATTGATCCAACACGATTGCGATGTAAACATTGCCAGATTTCGACATGGGATACGGCCCGAGAAAGTCAACATATAAATGTTGAAACGGCCTATCTACGTCGAAGCTATCTCCCATCTGCTCGCAGTCATGTTGGCTGCTTTACTGGTCTTACATGTTTCACATTGGTCTACGTATAGCTTGGCCTGAGTGTACATATCTGGCCAGTAGAATCTATCCCGTAACCGATAAATTGTTTTCACCACCCCACCATGCGAAGCACGCGGCGGATTGTGAGCCAATGAGATTAGAGATTCTGTCATCTCTGATGGGACCCACAACTTCCAAGTTAGATCGTCGGCCAAGGGATTACCAACCGCATGTTTAGTGCGCTTGTATACATACCCTTCCTGTTCCTTCCTGATATGACTGATGATATCAAGATAACCTTCAGACTTAAATGACGGATCCTCAAGATCGATGTGGAGTACCTCCGAGGTCCCGATCTGTGGTAGACATGAACAAAAAAACTACTTCGTAGACATGAAACTAAAGCTGACACTGTCAACTCATCGTCTTCATATGCTCTGGATAGAGCGTCTGGCACAACATTTAATGTTCCTTTTCTATGCTCCACCACAAAATCGAAACCTTGGAGTCGCATACTCCACCTCGCTAATCTTCCGGTTGGATCCTTCATAGTCATCAGCCATTTCAGGCTGGAATGGTCTGTAATCACACGAAAATGGTATCCCTCAACGTAAGATCTGAACTTTTGGATACCTTCAAAAGCTGCTAAGCACTCGCGCTCTGTCACCGAATAGTTTCTCTGTGCAGCATTCAGTTTCCGGGAGAAGTAGTATATAGGCTGCTCCGCCCCGCATTCGTCCCGCTGACAGAGTACACATCCGATGCCAGTCGCGGATGCGTCGCAGAGAATCATGAATTCTTTGGAGAAATCCGGATTGACTAGTACAGGTTCTGAAGTCAAAGCTTGTTTGATTTGTAGGCATGCTTCAATAGCTTCTGGACCTAGCTTGAAGGCTTTTCCCTTTTTCAGTGTCTCGTTCAAGGGTGCGGCTAGGGTGCTGAAATCCTTAACAAATCGCCGATACCAACCTGCCACACCGAGAAATTGGCGAACTTGGCGAGTTGTGGTTGGTAAGAGGAAGTTAGTGATTTGCAGTGATCTTATCTGGATCAGCTTTCAGACAACCCTGACCGACCTTATAACCGAGATAGTGAAGCTCATCAAAACAAAACTTCGACTTCTCGACGTTAATCGTCAGTCCTGCATTAGTCAAGCACTTTCCGACTATCTCCAGAGTCTCTAGGTGTTCGTCGAAATCCTTCGACACAACCAATAGATCGTCTAGGTACACGAAGACTTGATCTAGTAACTTGATGGGATTACGCGACTCATCAGGTAGCTCAAACTTTGTGCCGCATTACATAGACCGAAGGGCATGACCTTAAATTGGTACAATGGTCAGCCAGGTACCGTTAAAGCGGTCTTATCCCTCGAACTTTGCTCCAGTGGTATCTGCCAAAACGGATCCTTCAGATCCACACTAGAAATATAGCGCGTCTCTGTCAGACGTGCCAGCAGCCCTCCGATATGCGCAATTGGTCGAGCATCTTTCTTTGTTACGGAGTTCACCTTCCGAAAGTCCGGACACAATCGGTTCTTACCAGGTTTGCGTACAAGCACCACTGGGGAACTCCATGCGCTGGAACTTTCCTCGATGATGAAAGCATGCGGTCTAACTCCGCATACATAAGAGTTTGTATCGCCGGAGATACGGGATAGTACCTTTGCTTTAGTGGTACGGCATCACCCGTCTCTATATAATGCTGCACTAGGTTTGTCTTCCCGAGTCCATGGACTGCGAAAGAAGGAAATCTACGAACCACAGCTTCTAGTCGTTTAGATTCTTCATCATTCAACTTAATTTGGTTGGTGGGTCTCTCATCTGGCCCACCGGTCGTAATTCCTGAAAGACCCGCAATTACATGAGGTGCGATCTGGAATTTCTGCCAAAAGTCAACGCCTAAATATAGACGTTGGCTTAACGATGGCACGATATACAGATCTATATCTTTAGTCACATTCTTATACTGGATCGCCGTAGTGATCCCACTATGGATTGCTTGTGTCCATCGGCCGTGGACACGGTAGTCTCTACCTTCCTTACCGTAACATTTTTGTCTTTCAAAAAGGACAGCATGTCGGTGCCTAAGCAACTAATGCTTGCCCCTGAATCGAGAAGACCTAGGAAACTATCTCCGAATAAACCAACCGTCACATAAGGACGTGGGTCTTTCGATTCTCGACCTATTGTTGCTGACGCGATGTTACGGTAAGTAGTCCGCTTCCGATGGAAGCGCTCCCTTATCCGTCGTATCCGTTTAGATAACTCCGGGAAAGTGACTATCCTTTTACGCACTTCGTTGTAATTGCGTAACCTTTCATGAAAAGGTTTACGGTATAAAGGTTCTACTATATCGTTATCAAAATTCAAATTTGTTTCTGGTTTGGGTTCATTATTCATAATTGGGATTGTTCTACAATCATGTTCGTTACTGTTCGGCAATTCATTTCTGTTCTTAATCGGTTTCAAAATTTTGACTTTTGGAAGTTCAAGAGGCTTTGTCGGCTTAGACACTGAACTCCGGGTACGTCTAATCGGAGCGAACCCCCCCAGTTGTTGGGTTGTTCCTCCTCTCGTTTCCCGCTGTACACTTTGGACAAGTAGGACTATAGGCATCTGCTAATCCACAACGGAAACAAAAAAAATTATTAGTTTTGCTGCTGCAATTGCGGAAATGATGACCAACTACGTGGCATTTCCAACATTTGTGTAGCTTCGGATCTTAAGAGATAGCATCTATGCTACAAAGTTCAACTACAACTGATTCTGAATGGGACTCTTCTTTCAGCTCATTGACATATCGCTTAATTGGCGGACGTTGTGCCGATGGCACGAAACTTGGTCGCGTTGTATCATATTGGGCTTGGGACTTCTCAATAGCGCGGCAAAAGTATGCCAGTTCCCTGAGACTTGAGGTGTTATAGGTGATGAGTAGTTCGCTCATCCTCCTCCTAACATTAGTCTTAATGATTTCAATTAACTCCCTCTCTGGACGTGGAGTCCTCATCTTTGAGTTAATATTAAGGATGGAGTCGTAAAAATCGTTGAATGACTCGCCATTCTGCATCTTACGGTCTGATAGCTTACGGAAGAGTTCCGTGTCGGTTTCCAGGCTGCGGTATTGTTTTACCAAAGCAGACTTTTGGGAAACCCACGAAGTGTGTTTGTTGTTTTTGAGGTACATCCAGTGCCACGCTTCAACTGACCCGGAGACGAAGTGATAAAAATTCATCAATATTTCGTCCCATGATGCGCTGTTGCTGTACAGGATGCACTCGAGACGGAACAAGAAATCGTCTACTGACATATTCTTTCCGTCGAAGTTCAGTCCCCACTTGTGGTACTGTGGTGTCCTGTTAGAGGTCTTAGAATTTGAAGGAGGTCGCCTCTGAGGAGACGGAGTCGGTGGAGAATCGTCCAAGTTGAACGCATTCATCCGCGTTAGATAGTCATCCACATTCGCACCTCGAGACATCTGTGCTGGGTTAATACCTAGCGAAACTCGATTGACTGCTGGTGGATATGTGGGTGTCATCATTGCTGCAAAATCGTCGACAGTTTGGAGTGGTTCGGTGAGGTTCCGTTTTGCTCCTGTTGGTGCATTGCCAGTCATTACGCGTGCAGCGTCTGTACTGATTATAGGCTTATAGGTAATATTGCGTGAGGTCGTAGCTCGGGGTTGTGTTGAAGTTTGCGCGGCAGCAGGTGGAGGTGGGTTTTGAGGAATTCCTCGAATCAGATTGGCGACTTGATCCAAGAGATAGGTTTGACTTTGAGCTAATTGCTCTTTAATAAACCTCCTTTCATCGCACCTTTGCGCCTCAATAGAAGCTGAAACGATGTCTTGGATGAATGCTGAATGATCAGCAGCATCCTTACGGCGTTGAGCATCTTCGGCGCTCAAATCTTCATTGTCAGCAGGGGCGATCCCTGTGTCATTACCCGTTCTATCAAAACCATTCTCAGACTGGTCGTCTTCGTCCTGACCTCGCTGAGCAGGCTCGCCTCCGTAATTAGGCTTTAAAGGCATAATGATGACGTCGCGCAAATCTGGGTTATACAAACTTTGTGTTATTGTCTTCCGATTTGTACCACTCATTTATTGGTGATAACAAACGGACAATGTAAATTTGTAAATCCGGTAAATTAATTCAATTCAAGTAGACCGTGAGAATTCCTCGAACGGGTACTACTCAAGTAATATAACAATAAAAAAAAGGTAAGTTAAAGTGAAAGTGTGAAAAGTTCAAATATACCGTGAGCAAAAACCTCCAACGGATATTTGTCAAAAGTAATTCAATGAAAGCAAATTCGAATCCTAAGTATTTAACAATAAACATGGATAGGTCTATATTTCGTCTATTAAAAACGATATTTCAAAATATTTAAGAAAAAAAAATCTTAACAAAATGTCTCAAACAAATGCTTAAATAGGTTCCTAAAACGTATGCTTAATTACTATCAATGAAATTCACAAATGAGTATTCATACTTAAATAATACTAGAGATCTTAATTGGTATTCAATAATCTAAATTTCAATAATCTAATATACTCAGTAATAGTGGGCTCTATCCCAAAGATCTGAAAACTGTATGCGGGCTCTATCCCAATATCTATAAACTGTAAACTGTAAACGGGCTCTATCCCAAAGAAAAACTAGATGCGGGCACTATCCCAAAAATACTGAAAAACGGGCACTATCCCAACTTACAAAACAATCAAGCAGTTACGTCCCAACTTGATAGACGGAATACTCGAAAATACTGGATACCTTAGAAGTTATATTGACTTCTAACTATCCGAAAAAAAAAATTTCATAAATACTAAACTGGATTATCTCAAAAAACTAGATTTATAAATCTGTATTTCATAAAGGATTCGGAAGGGGGTAACCCTTCCTTCATTGGAACAAGGTGTGCGTTTCGGTTCTACAACATAACCGACTCAAAAAAAAAAATCAAAAAAAAACTAGTGTGTGCAGACTTGATACTTTACTGCGTTCAGGTGTATGAGGAAAGACAATTCCCTTTAAACGAAAAGTCGATCAGGTATGTGATGATGACATAGCGCTACTGCTGACGTACATCGGGTATGAAACTCCAACTAACGGTTAGCGCTTCATGTCCCATCGCATACCATCACTTCCTAATGAATATCAAAAACTGACTGAAATCTTCAAAACATATTTTGGGTATCATAATAATTAAAAGGAGTATGCTGAATTGCTGATGAAATAATTTGGGTCACGTTCAAGCGAGTAACCAGCTTCTGCAGCTGACGTGCGTCAGGCTAAAAGCTCCAACCACCGGTCAGAAGACCTGCTCACTCTACTCTCCTATGACCGGAAACTCAGACTTCACGGTTTGGACATGTCGACATTTCAGCTACTGACGATCAAGCAGGAAGTCTGCTCAATCCGGACAGAAATCGAAGACATACCTGTGCGACAAGAGGTGGAGAAAAAGGGGTAGACCTAATGCAACAGCTGATTCAGGACTATATCACTAAACCACTGGACAAAATAGTGCCTACACCGCTATCCTCGATGGCATTCCCCTATCTAAGAGACCTGATCATCGAACAAATAACACTTTACTCAAAAACTGAAAAATTTAGAAAAATTTCCTTTTACGTCACTCTGAATCGATCTAACTTTTATCAAATCTAATCTTATCTCCATCAAATAATTTGGGCCCCACGTTGGGCGCCATCTGTAACGTAAAATATGGAAATAATAAAAAGGAGTATATGTACAATCGACAATCGAAAGCAAGCAACTTCATTTTGGTTGTCAACAAGCACTGAACCTCTTCACCTAAATATCCTATGGATACCTAAGATTCAAACCAATACCCATCAACAGCACTAACCGAAGAGGAAGCCGGAAGAGACAAGCACCCCCACATATCCTTGACTCCTATACCAAGGAACAGCATCTCCATCGTCAACCGCCCATGTATCGGTGTATCCAGCATCCCTACAATAGACATACTTACATTTCGCTAACACGGCCTCTTGCTCTTCCTACTCCCTTTCCCTTCTTCAAATTTCCTATCCATCCCCATCACAGAAGCGTGAACCATCCACCAGCTCACCGCAGGTACTGACTACAAAGCCCCGTAGAACAGCCTAGAGGATATCTGGTAGCATGTTCACGCCTATCCGCCACAAGTATCTGATGTTCTCCTTGCAGCCTCTGTATACTGTAGCTCACACCTGAACACCAAGGACCCTACTTAAATCCCTCACGAACGTACCTAGACTAAAAATGCTATCTCAACTGTTCTCGAACTAATTCCCAGAGATTCTACTCCAGTACGCAATTATACGTCTAGTTACTGTCTCTTGTTTCTGTGCCAATGTGATGGAAGCAACCCTAAGTCGGCAACGCTCCCTTTCTTGCTAACTACTCGGTGAGAATAGCCGGTAAGAACGGCATGCGACAACGTAGGGTCGTGGTCGAGAGCGACCGTCGCGGTGGCCGGCAGTACCCTAGCCACAGTTAGCTCAGCCAGGCCGTGGGCACTTGCTCCGGGATCTACACAACCGGTGTTACCTCTTTTTTTTCTGCCGACCGTTACCCTCAGATGTTCGAGTTCGAATTTTGATGTTTGAATGCTTAAGGACCCTCATAATCAATGTCGAAAAGACTTACAAGAATTGAAAGAAAATGTGAATCGATTCTGGTTTGCACCTCTTAGGAAAAGTAGAGTGAAAACGTAGAGATGAAGAGAAGAAGACAGATAGAATTATTGATTCTACCCATAGAACGCGACACGTAAGTATATGTCGCAAAAGCTAACCATAGGTTTTTGTGGTAGCAGTATCACATTTTTAATATCCATACATTCGGCTGCCACGTTGTTGTGCCGAATGCTGGTAAAGAGGTGGCTAACCTTGCGGGGAGGGAGGATCGAAGATGTTAATTGACCCTCCTGGTATCTCAACCCACCCAATTTACTTACAGAAATCAACTCTTCTGAAGTGTCCATGGCTGTCCTAGGACCTATGAGTCCCCACGACTCATATTAAATGTTGTGGGCAGCCCCTTAAAGGGAAAAGCAAGCAATAAATTGCCTGCTTCCTTATCTCCCCACCTAACTCATAGTACCTGAGCCGGTATCTAAGACCTAGACTTTAACCTAAAAAGAAAGTCCCGAATGCACATCACCATGTTCCAATCAACGAAGTCAGAGGGTTACCACCCTCCCTATAAAAATCTTACTTCATCATTATGAAGGATCTAAAATTCCTTCACTAAAAATATTCAATTCTGAATGAAAAAAAATAGACTGCAAGAATTTTCTCCAAACGTTATAAAAATAACTGATTATTAAATTTATTAATCAAAACTTAAATTTAACAAGAATGGAGTATCTAAAGTTATTCTTTAATCTTTGTTTCAAAAATCTTAACTTTAACATCTGGATTCCAGTAATAAAAAAAAAAACAGAGTGGATTGTATGAAAACTAAAATCTTGTAAACCAAGAGTAAATACTTCGATACTTCTGTTCATTAACCTTCTAGGTTTAAATGCTATATGAATTACTGTTCGAAAATAATCTTAAAATTTCATTATACGAAACCTACTATAACATATCAATGATAGCTCTATGTGAGAAGTTCTTTTGAACAAAGTGTTATCAATATTGATAGGTGAAAAATAAAACGCCAACCGAGGTTGATAACTGTAACAAATAACAAATCATGAAAACGATTCTTTAAATGTATCGAAAATCTTATCGTCGAATAAGAGCAGATAAAAAAAAACTGTATAAACCGAAGCGCGGTGAAGATATCATATAACGATATGTTGGACGATATTGGGGTGAATCTAAGAAAAAAGAACAAAACCGACAACTAACACGAACAAGGAAACAATTAATCTTCCCGAAGTAATATCTATTGATCGTTTACCCAAGAGAAAGGATGATATACCCGTCAGAAAGTAAATAATGTTCTGAGTCAGGTAACTCTCTTTAAGCAATATGTAATATATAAGCAGTGTCAATATAATTCAAAATACCACATATACGTAGAATACAATTCGCATTCCACCTATATGATCGATAGCAATTTCATCAAATCAAATTAAAAAGGTAAAATTCAAATATAAATGAGTTAAAATATATATATTTTACTACCAATGGGGTAGTTTTGGAATACGTTGTCCACTTTTCGTTGTTCCGGAAGTGCACTTCTGCAACAGCTGAAAGGGTTAATAAAAAAAAAGGTGTTTGGAAATAGAAGATAACTATCTTGATAATATTCTACCTTACGATCTCTCTATATGGATCGTCAACTACTGATACTATAATTGAATCGAGCGATCGTTATTGACGCTTAATCAGGCGCTTTAACTTTCCTCAAGTGTCCGTAAAAAAAAATAATGTCGCAAATACGACAGACACAATGAATTCTTTACGTAAAAGATACTCGGGTAAAATAAACCCGTAGAAAAGCAAACGTTGCACGATAAACTAACAAAAAAATTAAGTCTACTAAAGTGCAGACTGATTACAAGTGCAGAAATATCTTATAAATGAGTTTTAGACGCGAACGCGGCGTTGAATACGTTTGTGAGGGTGGTCGCTACCGACGCGAAAAGTGAAATTGTCTTTACGACCAGTGATAATGAAAACAAAAATGAAATTAAAAGAAGTGTAAAAATTTTCTGGTGATTCCAAAATATCTCCCAGATTACAGTGTGTTAAAAGTAGTTCTCACTTGATAAGCCTCGCGACGAAACATGCCGTGGACAAGGGCTTTACGTAAGTGAATGTCCTCTAAATCGATTGCAATACGAATACACACGGTATAAGCACGCGATACTATGATTCAAAAATTATCACTCGGTAATTAAATAGGTTTCTCAACACTTTGTTCCGTAGATAATAACCTAATTCCTAAAATGCACTAGTTACAAGACTAAACACACTTATAATAAAACACACATATAGTTAAGCATGGAGGAATGGGGTGTGGCAGTTGGCCACCAAGAAATCGACTCCAAAGCGAACTCTGATGAACCACCGTCCGTGGTGAGTGGAATCGTACACTAGGGTACGTGGCAGTAATGCGCTCGCCAACAAGTACGTAGCTAGGTGGTCGAGCTTAAATGCTACCACAGGAATTCACTGATAAAACAAATTACAAAAATATCGTGACCTGGATAGTGGGTTCAATAATACCCATATAGATTTTTTTCTTTATATATTTATAATTTACAGATGCTGCTGCGCGAAGACTTTACAGATGCTGCTGAATGATGAGACTACAGTTGAGGATACCATTGCTGGAACATCCCGCGGTGCTCCGTAGAAGGAAACGCGGAGGTGTTGAGCTTTGTTGGGACCGGCATCGGCAATATAGAAGCCCGCCAGACGTCCTGATGTCTGCTTTGATATCTCGTATATGAGAGCTGTGGTCTTCAGCCTATCGTGGCTGGGTATGGTCCTAATTATACTGATGTTAACTTCGTGTCTGATTGTGGAGGTTGCTTCTGCGTCCGCTCCTGTCAATGGGGCGTTATCAAAGTAGGTTCCGGAGTGGGGTACACATAAAAGAGGTCTAAACCGGGCGTATGGAATGTACTCCAACGTGGTTCAAGTGGGCGTTGGGTGTAGAAATACCCAAAACAAAATAATTATGTCGTATATGGACGGGCCAGCGAACGACGCGGTCGATATCGAAAATGTAAGTGTTCGGCCACAAAAAGGAACTTTTGGCCCTGTATGCGTCTGTCGCAAATCCAACTAGGGATATGGCATCAATAGGAATGAATCACGTTTTCTTAAGGCACGTAATATGTGCAAGTATATATATTTGTATCGATACAAGAAGTACAAATGCGCACGTGTATAATTTATGTACGCCGCCTCCTGTATTTGCACGTGTCCGTGCGAAGAAATATCGCCTCAGGCGTATGGTGGTTTCTTCAGGAATAATTCCTGCGCCGCCTCGCCAGCTCTGTCCACTGCCTGGGGCTGTGGTAAACCACACAATCCGGGGGATAGACAATCCTAGATAAAGAGAAATTGAAGTGGGCGTACATTTTCTGTGTCGGCCATGTGACGCTACTACTAATCACACCTTAAGCATAAAGAACTATGTTCATTTGCTTAAATAAGTGATGTTATAGTTTCACTTACCTTCGTTGTTGAATCAACTCTACTTTAATATAAGTATTTCCTAAATTGCGATGCAATTAGGAAAAATTATCTCCTTTACCGAGATGAAAAATGGCCGCGGCACAGTAAAAAGAAACTACTTTTGGTTCACAGTTCTGTTGGTTTGTTCCTTCCTCGTTCAGTTGCTTCTTTGAAATGAAAATGGAATCCACTGTCGGCTTTCTGGATAGTGTTTCCACTTTCCAGGTAGCCAACACCCTGATTTCCAATCGCATTTCCTGCGTTCCAGAGCTAGGTTTGTTTGTTTGTAGAATATTCGCTGGGGTGTAGTTATGAAAGATTAAGGGCGGTTCGCACTGGACTGTTTTTGTTGACATGGATTTTTTTGACAATTCGTAATTATGTCAGAACGATGAGGTGAGTGAGATTCTCAGAGTTGAGGTGCCGCTCACACAGATAGGTGTTATTTTGTATTTTGGGGATATTGTAAACAATGTAATTCTGTTAACCGTTGACTACTAGAAATAATGTTTATCGTCAGATATGAGGTCAGGGCTGCCGTTTTATTCGATGACACGAATTCGGCTGCCTCGAATTTCTTCCCCCCCCCCCCCCAATTTTATCTGCGTGTCCAACCCAGTACTGACTTGTTCGTCTTATGTGTCAGCTATCAGTTTGGCAACAGATAGAGACTCGGAAATTTTCTTAGATATTTGTCTCATCTGGTGTCTGTATATTCAACGAATCGATGGAGTGGGATGTCTCACGTCTCCGTTAGTGGAATTGCTTCCAAAAGGAATAGTTCTGGACTTTCAATTCGTGTTGGATAATACCGAGTACAAGTATGACTCGATTCACGCATGACGTCATACGTGCCAATGTTTCTGACTGCTCTCATCTACGGACCATGCGATTCATTGCTGGAGTTGATAGACAACTTTGGTCGTAAGAATGCGACAACTGATCGCTCATAGTTTGGTCAAATTACCAAGAAGAAACAAAATTTTCAAAAGTCTGGTCCATGACAGTTCTCATGGATTTCATATGTCATAAATTTGTGACTGACAGTTGTCTGTCAGGAATCACGTCAATCAACATTTCTCACCTTACTAGTGTGTCTACGTCTTTTCATGCCTATTAGTGTGAACACCTCGTCTGCAGTTATGGTGCAACCTGGGTGTAACTTCTAGAACATTTGCTTGTTGAGTGTCGCCTTGAGACACTTCCATTAGGAAAATGGCGGAGTGCGCATGTCTGCGAAAATTTCCAAATGAGATTGGAAATCCTGTGGACTCCATTCTGGAAGTGGATTTTATCGAAGATGTGGGTTCCATTTGTGGAATCCTATTGCTGGTGGACTGTGATGGGTGCGTTCAGCACGGGATGAGTATTAGAGAAGTTTCTCTAATAGGTGGCACCAGTTGCAAATGCTACTTGTAAATAAATGGTGAGAAAGTTTTTCCCTACAAAACTTGGAATTTCGACTAAGTCCACTTAGTCTAACTTCCAAGAAAAAGGAGAACTTCTCACAAACATGTCATCGTGTCCTGGATCTCTTACCCTTTTTATCGCAGAGACACTGCAACTCTTTTACGTCTAGTCGGTCGAAGACAAAAAAAAACTTTCATGGGCAAATAATATGATGACACGTCATGGTTTGGATATTCTGTTGTATATCTGAAAATATATAATAATGACAAAGAAAACAACCTAAGAGTCTCATGCACAACTGAGAGCCGGGCATCAGGTTAAATTTGAAATTCAGGGTTATGTATCTTAAAGTACTAAGTACTATAAGGTACTGGTATGGAACGTCCGATAAAATACATATAATAATTGTCATAGCTTGGGAATGCAAAAAGGAGAATATTTGTAAAGTATGAGCTCAGATGCTGATTGTAGCACAAGCGCCTTACCTTCTTACGTCTTTAGTATGGCAGGTTGATTTATGGCCTCGCCTATATTCTTTAACGAATTTCGGACGTAACTTCGCATTTAAATGCTTGGTTGCGTCACTCAAGATTTGGTTTCTTTTATAGATCTCATCTCCCACTTTGAACATTACTTTTCTACTGCGAAGATTGTAGTTCTTCTCGTAGGCTTCATGGGTTTTAATTAATGCTTGCTTCAGGTATGAATGAACAATGTTACTCTTGGCGACTTTGGGAAGCCAATCTATCTCCGAACAGTTCAGTCCACCCAACTCTCTCAAAAGACGGTAATATGCCCCGTGCTCTATCATTCTGTGCCCGAACAAAGCTTCGTATGGGGACATCGAAAGAGTTGAATGCACCGTCGTGCGTAATGCACTACTGATCGAAGACAGATGGGCATCCCATCTGTCGAGGGTTGACATACAACCGCGAGAATTCAACGGTTCACACGTTCACTGGCATTCGATTGGGGAGCATACACTGCCGTCCGGTAGTGTTTGACCCCGAAAACATCTAAAAACTTCTGAAACTCCTTACCAACAAATTGAGTGCCGTTGTCAGAGAGAAGACTCTCTGGCACTCCGTAGATCAGAAACACGTCGTCCTTCAGGAATCTGACCACGCTCGCGGCTGTTGCTTTGCGCAGTGGTTTGATGAAAACGAACTTAGTTAATTGATCCAACACGATTGCGATGTAAACATTGCCAGATTTCGACCTGGGATACGGCCCGAGAAAGTCAACATATAAATGTTGAAACGGCCTATCTACGTCGAAGCTATCTCCCATCTGCTCGCAGTCATGTTGGCTGCTTTACTGGTCTTACATGTTTCACATTGGTCTACGTATAGCTTGGCCTGAGTGTACATATCTGGCCGGTAGAATCTATCCCGTAACCGATAAATTGTTTTCACCACCCCACCATGCGAAGCACGCGGCGGATTGTGAGCCAATGAGATTAGAGATTCTGTCATCTCTGATGGGACCCACAACTTCCAAGTTAGATCGTCGGCCAAGGGATTACCAACCGCATGTTTAGTGCGCTTGTATACATACCCTTCCGACACTTTGAGGTCAGGTAACCGTTCCTGTTCCTTCCTGATATAACTGATGATATCAAGATAACCTTCAGACTTAAATGACGGATCCTCAAGATCGATGTGGAGTACCTCCGAGGTCCCGATCTGTGGTAGACATGAACAAAAAAACTACTTCGTAGACATGAAAGGAAAGCTGACACTGTCATTTCATCGTCTTCATATGCTCTGGATAGAGCGTCTGGCACAATATTTAATGTTCCCTTTCTATGCTCCACCACAAAATCGAAACCTTGGAGTCGCATACTCCACCTCGCTAATCTTCCGGTTGGATCCTTCATAGTCATCAGCCATTTCAGGCTGGAATGGTCTGTAATCACACGAAAATGGTATCCCTCAACGTAAGATCTGAACTTTTGGATACCTTCAAAAGCTGCTAAGCACTCGCGCTCTGTCACCGAATAGTTTCTCTGTGTTTCCGGGAGAAGTAGTATATAGGCTGCTCCGCCCCGCATTCGTCCCGCTGGCAGAGTACACATCCGATGCCAGTCGCGGATGCGTCGCAGAGAATGATGAATTCTTTGGAGAAATCCGGATTGACTAGTACAGGTGCTGAAGTCAAAGCTTGTTAGCTTGAAGGCTTTTCCCTTTTTCAGTGTCTCGGTCAAGGGTGCGGCTAGGGTGCTGAAATCCTTAACAAATCGCCGATACCAACCTGCCATACCGAGAAATTGGCGAACTTGGCGAGTTGTGGTTGGTAAGAGGAAGTTAGTGATTGCAGTGATCTTATCTGGATCAGCTTTCAGACAACCCTGACCGACCTTATAACCGAGATAGTGAAGCTCATCAAAACAAAACTTCGACTTCTCGACGTTAATCGTCAGTCCTGCATTAGTCAAGCACTTTCCGACTATCTCCAGAGTCTCTAGGTGTTCGTCAAAATCCTTCGACACAACCAATAGATCGTCTAGGTACACGAAGACTTGATCTCGTAACCCCGATGGGATTACGCGACTCATCAGGTAGCTCAAACTTTGTGCCGCATTACATAGACCGAAGGGCATGACCTTAAATTGGTACAATGGTCGGCCAGGTACCGTAAAAGCGGTCTTATCCCTCGAACTTTGCTCCAGTGGTATCTGCCAAAACGGATCCTTCAGATCGACGCTAGAAATATAGCGCGTCTCTGTCAGACGTGCCAGCAGTCCCTCGATATGCGCAATTGGTCGAGCATCTTTCTTTGTTACGGAGTTCACCTTCCGAAAGTCCAGACACAATCGGTTCTTACCAGGTTTGCGTACAAGCACCACTGGGGAACTCCATGCGCTGGAACTTTCCTCGATGACGAAAGCATGCGGTCCAACTCCGCATACATAAGAGTTTGTATCGCCGGAGATACGGGATAGTACCTTTGCTTTAGTGGTACGGCATCACCCGTCTCTATATAATGCTGCACTAGGTTTGTCTTCCCGAGTCCATGGACTGCGAAAGAAGGAAATCTACGAACCACAGCTTCTAGTCGTTTAGACTCTTCATCATTCAACTTAATTTGGTTGGTGGGTCTCTCATCTGGCCCACCGGTCGTAATTCCTGAAAGACCCGCAATTACATGAGGTGCGATCTGGAATTTCTGCCAAAAGTCAACGCCTAAATAAAGACTTTGGCTCAACGATGGCACGATATACAGATCTATATCTTTAGTCACATTCTTATACTGGATCGCCGTAGTGATCCCACTATGGATTGCTTGTGTCCATCGGCCGTGGACACGGTAGTCTCTACCTTCCTTACCGTAACATTTTTGTCTTTCAAATAGGACAGCATGTCGGTGCCTAAGCAACTAATGCTTGCCCTTGAATCGAGAAGACCTAGGAAACTATCTCCGAATAAACCAACCGTCACATAAGGACGTGGGTCATTCGATTCTCGACCTGTTGTTGCTGACGCGATGTTACGGTAAGTAGTCCGCTTCCGATGGAAGCGCTCCCTTATCCGTCGTATCCGTTTAGATAACTCCGGGAAAGTGACTATCCTTTTACGCACTTCGTTGTAATTGCGTAACCTTTCATGAAAAGGTTTACGGTATAAAGGTTCTACTATATCGTTATTAAAATTCAAATTTGTTTCTGGTTTGGGTTCATTATTCATAATTTGGATTGTTCTACAATCATGTTCGTTACTGTTCGGCAATTCATTTCTGTTCTTAATCGGTTTCAAAATTTTAACTTTTGGAAGTTCAAGAGGCTTTGTCGGCTTAGACACTTGAACAGAGTACACATCCGATGCCAGTCGCGGATGCGTCGCAGAGAATGATGAATTCTTTGGAGAAATCCGGATTGACTAGTACAGACGCTGAAGTCAAAGCTTGTTTGATTTGCAGGAATGCTTCAATAGCTTCTGGACCTAGCTTGAAGGCTTTTCCCTTTTTCAGTGTCTCGGCCAAGGGTGCGGCTATGGTGCTGAAATCCTTAACAAATCGCCGATACCAACCTGCCATACCGAGAAATTGGCGAACTTGGCGAGTTGTGGTTGGTAAGAGGAAGTTAGTGATTGCAGTGATCTTATCTGGATCAGCTTTCAGACAACCCTGACCGACCTTATAACCGAGATAGTGAAGCTCATCAAAACAAAACTTCGACTTCTCGACATTAACCGTCAGTCCTGCATTAGTCAAGCACTTTCCGACTATCTCCAGAGTCTCTAGGTGTTCGTCGAAATCCTTCGACACAACCAATAGATCGTCTAGGTACCCCGATGGGATTACGCGACTCATCAGGTAGCTCAAACTTTGTGCCGCATTACATAGACCGAAGGACATGACCTTAAATTGGTACAATGGTCGGCCAGGTACCGTAAAAGCGGTCTTATCCCTCGAACTTTGCTCCAGTGGTATCTGCCAAAACGCATCCTTCAGATCCACGCTAGAAATATAGCGCGTCTCTGTCAGACGTGCCAGCAGCCCCTCGATATGCGCAATTGGTCGAGCATCTTTCTTTGTTACGGAGTTCACCTTCCGAAAGTCCAGACACAATCGGTTCTTACCAGGTTTGCGTACAAGCACCACTGGGGAACTCCATGCGCTGGAACTTTCCTCGATGACGAAAGCATGCGGTCCAACTCCGCATATATAAGAGTTTGTATCGCCGGAGATACGGGATAGTACCTTTGCTTTATTGGTACGGCATCACCCGTCTCTATATAATGCTGCACTAGGTTTGTCTTCCCGAGTCCATGGACTGCGAAAGAAGGAAATCTACGAACCACAGCTTCTAGTCGTTTAGACTCTTCATCATTCAACTTAATTTGGTTGGTGGGTCTCTCATCTGGCCCACCGGTCGTAATTCCTGAAACACCCGCAATTACATGAGGTGCGATCTGGAATTTCTGCCAAAAGTCAACGCCTAAATATAGACGTTGGCTTAACGATGGCACGATATACAGATCCATATCTTTAGTCACATTCTTATACTGGATCGCCGTAGTGATCCCACTATGGATTGCTTGTGTCCATCGGCCGTGGACACGGTAGTCTCTACCTTCCTTACCGTAACATTTTTGTCTTTCAAATAGGACAGCATGTCGGTGCCTAAGCAACTAATGCTTGCCCCTGAATCGAGAAGACCTAGGAAACTATCTCCGAATAAACCAACCGTCACATAAGGACGTGGGTCTTTCGATTCTCGACGTATTGTTGCTGACGCGATGTTACGGTAAGTAGTCCGCTTCCGATGGAAGCGCTCCCTTATCCGTCGTATCCGTTTAGATAACTCCGGGAAAGTGACTATCCTTTTACGCACTTCGTTGTAATTGCGTAACCTTTCATGAAAAGGTTTACGGTATAAAGGTTCTACTATATCGTTATTAAAATTCAAATTTGTTTCTGGTTTGGGTTCATTATTCATAATTGGGATTGTTCTACAATCATGTTCGTTACTGTTCGGCAATTCATTTCTGTTCTTAATCGGTTTCAAAATTTTGACTTTTGGAAGTTCAAGAGGCTTTGTCGGCTTAGACACTTGAACTCCGGGTACGTCTAATCGGAGCGAACCCAATACCAATACCCATCAACAGCACTAACCGAAGAGGAAGCCGGAAGAGACAAGCACCCCCACATATCCTTTACTCCTATACCAAGGAACAGCATCTCCATCGTCAACCGCCCATGTATCGGTGTATCCAGCATCCCTACAATAGACATACTTACATTTCGCTAACACGGCCTCTTGCTCTTCCTACTCCCTTTCCCTTCTTCAAATTTCCTATCCATCCCCATCACAGAAGCGTGAACCATCCACCAGCTCACCGCAGGTACTGACTACAAAGCCCCGTAGAACAGCCTAGAGGATATCTGGTAGCATGTTCACGCCTATCCGCCACAAGTATCTGATGTTCTCCTTGCAGCCTCTGTATACTGTAGCTCACACCTGAACACCAAGGACCCTACTTAAATCCCTCACGAACGTACCTAGACTAAAAATGCTATCTCAACTGTTCTCGAACTAATTCCCAGAGATTCTACTCCAGTACGCAATTATACGTCTAGTTACTGTCTCTTGTTTCTGTGCCAATGTGATGGAAGCAACCCTAAGTCGGCAACGCTCCCTTTCTTGCTAACTACTCGGTGAGAATAGCCGGTAAGAACGGCATGCGACAACGTAGGGTCGTGGTCGAGAGCGACCGTCGCGGTGGCCGGCAGTACCCTAGCCACAGTTAGCTCAGCCAGGCCGTGGGCACTTGCTCCGGGATCTACACAACCGGTGTTACCTCTTTTTTTTTCTGCCGACCGTTACCCTCAGATGTTCGAGTTCGAATTTTGATGTTTGAATGCTTAAGGACCCTCATAATCAATGTCGAAAAGACTTACAAGAATTGAAAGAAAATGTGAATCGATTCTGGTTTGCACCTCTTAGGAAAAGTAGAGTGAAAACGTAGAGATGAAGAGAAGAAGACAGATAGAATTATTGATTCTACCCATAGAACGCGACACGTAAGTATATGTCGCAAAAGCTAACCATAGGTTTTTGTGGTAGCAGTATCACATTTTTAATATCCATACATTCGGCTGCCACGTTGTTGTGCCGAATGCTGGTAAAGAGGTGGCTAACCTTGCGGGGAGGGAGGATCGAAGATGTTAATTGACCCTCCTGGTATCTCAACCCACCCAATTTACTTACAGAAATCAACTCTTCTGAAGTGTCCATGGCTGTCCTAGGACCTATGAGTCCCCACGACTCATATTAAATGTTGTGGGCAGCCCCTTAAAGGGAAAAGCAAGCAATAAATTGCCTGCTTCCTTATCTCCCCACCTAACTCATAGTACCTGAGCCGGTATCTAAGACCTAGACTTTAACCTAAGACCTAGACTTTAACCTAAAAAGAAAGTCCCGAATGCACATCACCATGTTCCAATCAACGAAGTCAGAGGGTTACCACCCTCCCTATAAAAATCTTACTTCATCATTATGAAGGATCTAAAATTCCTTCACTAAAAATATTCAATTCTGAATGAAAAAAAATAGACTGCAAGAATTTTCTCCAAACGTTATAAAAATAACTGATTATTAAATTTATTAATCAAAACTTAAATTTAACAAGAATGGAGTATCTAAAGTTATTCTTTAATCTTTGTTTCAAAAATCTTAACTTTAACATCTGGATTCCAGTAATAAAAAAAAACAGAGTGGATTGTATGAAAACTAAAATCTTGTAAACCAAGAGTAAATACTTCGATACTTCTGTTCATTAACCTTCTAGGTTTAAATGCTATATGAATTACTGTTCGAAAATAATCTTAAAATTTCATTATACGAAACCTACTATAACATATCAATGATAGCTCTATGTGAGAAGTTCTTTTGAACAAAGTGTTATCAATATTGATAGGTGAAAAATAAAACGCCAACCGAGGTTGATAACTGTAACAAATCATGAAAACGAAACTTTAAATGTATCGAAAATCTTATCGTCGAATAAGAGCAGATAAAAAAAAACTGTATAAACCGAAGCGCGGTGAAGATATCATATAACGATATGTTGGACGATATTGGGGTGAATCTAAGAAAAAAGAACAAAACCGACAACTAACACGAACAAGGAAACAATTAATCTTCCCGAAGTAATATCTATTGATCGTTTACCCAAGAGAAAGGATGATATACCCGTCAGAAAGTAAATAATGTTCTGAGTCAGGTAACTCTCTTTAAGCAATATGTAATATATAAGCAGTGTCAATATAATTCAAAATACCACATATACGTAGAATACAATTCGCATTCCACCTATATGATCGAAAGCAATTTCATCAAATCAAATTAAAAAGGTAAAATTCAAATATAAATGAGTTAAAATATATATATTTTACTACAAATGGGGTAGTTTTGGAATACGTTGTCCACTTTTCGTTGTTCCGGAAGTGCACTTCTGCAACAGCTGAAAGGGTTAATAAAAAAAAAGGTGTTTGGAAATAGAAGATAACTATCTTGATAATATTCTACCTTACGATCTCTCTATATGGATCGTCAACTACTGATACTATAATTGAATCGAGCGATCGTTATTGACGCTTAATCAGGCGCTTTAACTTTCCTCAAGTGTCCGTAAAAAAAAATAATGTCGCAAATACGACAGACACAATGAATTCTTTACGTAGTAGATACTCGGGTAAAATAAACCCGTAGAAAAGCAAACGTTGCACGATAAACTAACAAAAAAATTAAGTCTACTAAAGTGCAGACTGATTACAAGTGCAAAAATATCTTATAAATGAGTTTTAGACGCGAACGCGGCGTTGAATACGTTTGTGAGGGTGGTCGCTACCGACGCGAAAAGTGAAATTGTCTTTACGACCAGTGATAATGAAAACAAAAATGAAATTAAAAGAAGTGTAAAAATTTTCTGGTGATTCCAAAATATCCACCAGATTACAGTGTGTTAAAAGTAGTTCTCACTTGATAAGCCTCGCGACGAAACATGCCGTGGACAAGGGCTTTACGTAAGTGAATGTCCTCTAAATCGATTGCAATACGAATACACACGGTATAAGCACGCGATACTATGATTCAAAAATTATCACTCGGTAATTAAATAGGTTTCTCAACACTTTGTTCCGTAGATAATAACCTAATTCCTAAAATGCACTAGTTACAAGACTAAACACACTTATAATAAAACACACATATAGTTAAGCATGGAGGAATGGGGTGTGGCAGTTGGCCACCAAGAAATCGACTCCAAAGCGAACTCTGATGAACCACCGTCCGTGGTGAGTGGAATCGTACACTAGGGTACGTGGCAGTAATGCGCTCGCCAACAAGTACGTAGCTTGGTGGTCGAGCTTAAATGCTACCACAGGAATTCACTGATAAAACAAATTACAAAAATATCGTGACCTGGATAGTGGGTTCAATAATACCCATATAGATTTTTTTCTTTATATATTTATAATTTACAGATGCTGCTGCGCGAAGACTTTACAGATGCTGCTGAATGATGAGACTACAGTTGAGGATACCATTGCTGGAACATCCCGCGGTGCTCCGTAGAAGGAAACGCGGAGGTGTTGAGCTTTGTTGGGACCGGCATCGGCAATATAGAAGCCCGCCAGACGTCCTGATGTCTGCTTTGATATCTCGTATATGAGAGCTGTGGTCTTCAGCCTATCGTGGCTGGGTATGGTCCTAATTATACTGATGTTAACTTCGTGTCTGATTGTGGAGGTTGCTTCTGCGTCCGCTCCTGTCAATGGGGCGTTATCAAAGTAGGTTCCGGAGTGGGGTACACATAAAAGAGGTCTAAACCGGGCGTATGGAATGTACTCCAACGTGGTTCAAGTGGGCGTTGGGTGTAGAAATACCCAAAACAAAATAATTATGTCGTATATGGACGGGCCAGCGAACGACGCGGTCGATATCGAAAATGTAAGTGTTCGGCCACAAAAAGGAACTTTTGGCCCTGTATGCGTCTGTCGCAAATCCAACTAGGGATATGGCATCAATAGGAATGAATCACGTTTTCTTAAGGCACGTAATATGTGCAAGTATATATATTTGTATCGATACAAGAAGTACAAATGCGCACGTGTATAATTTATGTACGCCGCCTCCTGTATTTGCACGTGTCCGTGCGAAGAAATATCGCCTCAGGCGTATGGTGGTTTCTTCAGGAATAATTCCTGCGCCGCCTCGCCAGCTCTGTCCACTGCCTGGGGCTGTGGTAAACCACACAATCCGGGGGATAGACAATCCTAGATAAAGAGAAATTGAAGTGGGCGTACATTTTCTGTGTCGGCCATGTGACGCTACTACTAATCACACCTTAAGCATAAAGAACTATGTTCATTTGCTTAAATAAGTGATGTTATAGTTTCACTTACCTTCGTTGTTGAATCAACTCTACTTTAATATAAGTATTTCCTAAATTGCGATGCAATTAGGAAAAATTATCTCCTTTACCGAGATGAAAAATGGCCGCGGCACAGTAAAAAGAAACTACTTTTGGTTCACAGTTCTGTTGGTTTGTTCCTTCCTCGTTCAGTTGCTTCTTTGAAATGAAAATGGAATCCACTGTCGGCTTTCTGGATAGTGTTTCCACTTTCCAGGTAGCCAACACCCTGATTTCCAATCGCATTTCCTGCGTTCCAGAGCTAGGTTTGTTTGTTTGTAGAATATTCGCTGGGGTGTAGGTATGAAAGATTAAGGGCGGTTCGCACTGGACTGTTTTTGTTGACATGGATTTTTTTGACAATTCGTAATTATGTCAGAACGATGAGGTGAGTGAGATTCTCAGAGTTGAGGTGCCGCTCACACAGATAGGTGTTATTTTGTATTTTGGGGATATTGTAAACAATGTAATTCTGTTAACCGTTGACTACTAGAAATAATGTTTATCGTCAGATATGAGGTCAGGGCTGCCGTTTTATTCGATGACACGAATTCGGCTGCCTCGAATTTCTTCCCCCCCCCCCCCCAATTTTATCTGCGTGTCCAACCCAGTACTGACTTGTTCGTCTTATGTGTCAGCTATCAGTTTGGCACCAGATAGAGACTCGGAAATTTTCTTAGATATTTGTCTCATCTGGTGTCTGTATATTCAACGAATCGATGGAGTGGGATGTCTCACGTCTCCGTTAGTGGAATTGCTTCCAAAAGGAATAGTTCTGGACTTTCAATTCGTGTTGGATAATACCGAGTACAAGTATGACTCGATTCACGCATGACGTCATACGTGCCAATGTTTCTGACTGCTCTCATCTACGGACCATGCGATTCATTGCTGGAGTTGATAGACAACTTTGGTCGTAAGAATGCGACAACTGATCGCTCATAGTTTGGTCAAATTACCAAGAAGAAACAAAATTTTCAAAAGTCTGGTCCATGACAGTTCTCATGGATTTCATATGTCATAAATTTGTGACTGACAGTTGTCTGTCAGGAATCACGTCAATCAACATTTCTCACCTTACTAGTGTGTCTACGTCTTTTCATGCCTATTAGTGTGAACACCTCGTCTGCAGTTATGGTGCAACCTGGGTGTAACTTCTAGAACATTTGCTTGTTGAGTGTCGCCTTGAGACACTTCCATTAGGAAAATGGCGGAGTGCGCATGTCTGCGAAAATTTCCAAATGAGATTGGAAATCCTGTGGACTCCATTCTGGAAGTGGATTTTATCGAAGATGTGGGTTCCATTTGTGGAATCCTATTGCTGGTGGACTGTGATGGGTGCGTTCAGCACGGGATGAGTATTAGAGAAGTTTCTCTAATAGGTGGCACCAGTTGCAAATGCTACTTGTAAATAAATGGTGAGAAAGTTTTTCCCTACAAAACTTGGAATTTCGACTAAGTCCACTTAGTCTAACTTCCAAGAAAAAGGAGAACTTCTCACAAACATGTCATCGTGTCCTGGATCTCTTACCCTTTTTATCGCAGAGACACTGCAACTCTTTTACGTCTAGTCGGTCGAAGACAAAAAAAAACTTTCATGGGCAAATAATATGATGACACGTCATGGTTTGGATATTCTGTTGTATATCTGAAAATATATAATAATGACAAAGAAAACAACCTAAGAGTCTCATGCACAACTGAGAGCCGGGCATCAGGTTAAATTTGAAATTCAGGGTTATGTATCTTAAAGTACTAAGTACTATAAGGTACTGGTATGGAACGTCCGATAAAATACATATAATAATTGTCATAGCTTGGGAATGCAAAAAGGAGAATATTTGTAAAGTATGAGCTCAGATGCTGATTGTAGCACAAGCGCCTTACCTTCTTACGTCTTTAGTATGGCAGGTTGATTTATGGCCTCGCCTATATTCAACTTCATATAAGTTGTTACCGATTATTTTATTTAATCGAACTTTAACGAATTTCGGACATAACTTCGCATTTAAATGCTTGGTTGCGTCACTCAAGATTTGGTTTCTTTTATAGATCTCATCTCCCACTTTGAACATTACTTTTCTACTGCGAAGATTGTAGTTCTTCTCGTAGGCTTCATGGGTTTTAATTAATGCTTGCTTCAGGTATGAATGAACAATGTTACTCTTGGCGACTTTGGGAAGCCAATCTATCTCCGAACAGTTCAGTCCACCCAACTCTCTCAAAAGACGGTAATATGCCCCGTGCTCTATCATTCGGTGCCCGAACAAAGCTTCGTATGGGGACATCGAAAGAGTTGAATGCACCGTCGTGCGTAATGCACTACTGATCGAAGACAGATGGGCATCCCATCTGTCGAGGGTTGACATACGACCGCGAGAATTGAACGGTTCACACGTTCACTGGCATTCGATTGGGGAGCATACACTGCCGTCCGGTAGTGTTTGACCCCGAAAACATCTAAAAACTTCTGAAACTCCTTACCAACAAATTGAGTGCCGTTGTCAGAGAGAAGACTCTCTGGCACTCCGTAGATCAGAAACACGTCGTCCTTCAGGAATCTGACCACGCTCGCGGCTGTTGCTTTGCGCAGTGGTTTGATGAAAACGAACTTAGTTAATTGATCCAACACGATTGCGATGTAAACATTGCCAGATTTCGACCTGGGATACGGCCCGAGAAAGTCAACATATAAATGTTGAAACGGCCTATCTACGTCGAAGCTATCTCCCATCTGCTCGCAGTCATGTTGGCTGCTTTACTGGTCTTACATGTTTCACATTGGTCTACGTATAGCTTGGCCTGAGTGTACATATCTGGCCGGTAGAATCTATCTCGTAACCGATAAATTGTTTTCACCACCCCACCATGCGAAGCACGCGGCGGATTGTGAGCCAATGAGATTAGAGATTCTGTCATCTCTGATGGGACCCACAACTTCCAAGTTAGATCGTCGGCCAAGGGATTAAAAACCGCATGTTTAGTGCGCTTGTATACATACCCTTCCGACACTTTGAGGTCAGGTAACCGTTCCTGTTCCTTCCTGATATAACTGATGATATCAAGATAACCTTCAGACTTAAATGACGGATCCTCAAGATCGATGTGGAGTACCTCCGAGGTCCCGATCTGTGGTAGACATGAACAAAAAAACTACTTCGTAGACATGAAAGGAAAGCTGACACTGTCATTTCATCGTCTTCATATGCTCTGGATAGAGCGTCTGGCACAACATTTAATGTTCTCTTTCTATGCTCCACCACAAAATCGAAACCTTGGAGTCGCATACTCCACCTCGCTAATCTTCCGGTTGGATCCTTCATAGTCATCAGCCATTTCAGGCTGGAATGGTCTGTAATCACACGAAAATGGTATCCCTCAACGTAAGATCTGAACTTTTGGATACCTTCAAAAGCTGCTAAGCACTCGTGCTCTGTCACCGAATAGTTTCTCTGTGCAGCATTCAGTTTCCGGGAGAAGTAGTATATAGGCTGCTCCGCCCCGCATTCGTCCCGCTGACAGAGTACACATCCGATGCCAGTCGCGGATGCGTCGCAGAGAATGATGAATTCTTTGGAGAAATCCGGATTGACTAGTACAGGTGCTGAAGTCAAAGCTTGTTTGATTTGCAGGAATGCTTCAATAGCTTCTGGACCTAGCTTGAAGGCTTTTCCCTTTTTCAGTGTCTCGGTCAAGGGTGCGGCTAGGGTGCTGAAATCCTTAACAAATCGCCGATACCAACCTGCCATACCGAGAAATTGGCGAACTTGGCGAGTTGTGGTTGGTAAGAGGAAGTTAGTGATTGCAGTGATCTTATCTGGATCAGCTTTCAGACAACCCTGACCGACCTTATAACCGAGATAGTGAAGCTCATCAAAACAAAACTTCGACTTCTCGACGTTAATCGTCAGTCCTGCATTAGTCAAGCACTTTCCGACTATCTCCAGAGTCTCTAGGTGTTCGTCAAAATCCTTCGACACAACCAATAGATCGTCTAGGTACACGAAGACTTGATCTCGTAACCCCGATGGGATTACGCGACTCATCAGGTAGCTTAAACTTTGTGCCGCATTACATAGACCGAAGGGCATGACCTTAAATTGGTACAATGGTCGGCCAGGTACCGTAAAAGCGGTCTTATCCCTCGAACTTTGCTCCAGTGGTATCTGCCAAAACGGATCCTTCAGATCCACGCTAGAAATATAGCGCGTCTCTGTCAGACGTGCCAGCAGCCCCTCGATATGCGCAATTGGTCGAGCATCTTTCTTTGTTACGGAGTTCACCTTCCGAAAGTCCAGATACAATCGGTTCTTACCAGGTTTGCGTACAAGCACCACTGGGGAACTCCATGCGCTGGAACTTTCCTCGATGACGAAAGCATGCGGTCCAACTCCGCATACATAAGAGTTTGTATCGCCGGAGATACGGGATAGTACCTTTGCTTTAGTGGTACGGCATCACCCGTCTCTATATAATGCTGCACTAGGTTTGTCTTCCCGAGTCCATGGACTGCGAAAGAAGGAAATCTACGAACCACAGCTTCTAGTCGTTTAGACTCTTCATCATTCAACTTAATTTGGTTGGTGGGTCTCTCATCTGGCCCACCGGTCGTAATTCCTGAAACACCCGCAATTACATGAGGTGCGATCTGGAATTTCTGCCAAAAGTCAACGCCTAAATATAGACGTTGGCTTAACGATGGCACGATATACAGATCTATATCTTTAGTCACATTCTTATACTGGATCGCCGTAGTGATCCCACTATGGATTGCTTGTGTCCATCGGCCGTGGACACGGTAGTCTCTACCTTCCTTACCGTAACATTTTTGTCTTTCAAATAGGACAGCATGTCGGTGCCTAAGCAACTAATGCTTGCCCTTGAATCGAGAAGACCTAGGAAACTATCTCCGAATAAACCAACCGTCACATAAGGACGTGGGTCATTCGATTCTCGACCTGTTGTTGCTGACGCGATGTTACGGTAAGTAGTCCGCTTCCGATGGAAGCGCTCCCTTATCCGTCGTATCCGTTTAGATAACTCCGGGAAAGTGACTATCCTTTTACGCACTTCGTTGTAATTGCGTAACCTTTCATGAAAAGGCTTACGGTATAAAGGTTCTACTATATCGTTATTAAAATTCAAATTTGTTTCTGGTTTGGGTTCATTATTCATAATTGGGATTGTTCTACAATCATGTTCGTTACTGTTCGGCAATTCATTTCTGTTCTTAATCGGTTTCAAAATTTTGACTTTTGGAAGTTCAAGAGGCTTTGTCGGCTTAGACACTTGAACAGAGTACACATCCGATGCCAGACTAGTACAGGCGCTGAAGTCAAAGCTTGTTTGATTTGCAGGAATGCTTCAATAGCTTCTGGACCTAGCTTGAAGGCTTTTCCCTTTTTCAGTGTCTCGGCCAAGGGTGCGGCTAGGGTGCTGAAATCCTTAACAAATCGCCGATACCAACCTGCCATACCGAGAAATTGGCGAACTTGGCGAGTTGTGGTTGGTAAGAGGAAGTTAATGATTGCAGTGATCTTATCTGGATCAGCTTTCAGACAACCCTGACCGACCTTATAACCGAGATAGTGAAGCTCATCAAAACAAAACTTCGACTTCTCGACATTAATCGTCAGTCCTGCATTAGTCAAGCACTTTCCGACTATCTCCAGAGTCTCTAGGTGTTCGTCGAAATCCTTCGACACAACCAATAGATCGTCTAGGTACCCCGATGGGATTACGCGACTCATCAGGTAGCTCAAACTTTGTGCCGCATTACATAGACCGAAGGACATGACCTTAAATTGGTACAATGGTCGGCCAGGTACCGTAAAAGCGGTCTTATCCCTCGAACTTTGCTCCAGTGGTATCTGCCAAAACGCATCCTTCAGATCCACGCTAGAAATATAGCGCGTCTCTGTCAGACGTGCCAGCAGCCCCTCGATATGCGCAATTGGTCGAGCATCTTTCTTTGTTACGGAGTTCACCTTCCGAAAGTCCAGACACAATCGGTTCTTACCAGGTTTGCGTACAAGCACCACTGGGGAACTCCATGCGCTGGAACTTTCCTCGATGACGAAAGCATGCGGTCCAACTCCGCATATATAAGAGTTTGTATCGCCGGAGATACGGGATAGTACCTTTGCTTTATTGGTACGGCATCACCCGTCTCTATATAATGCTGCACTAGGTTTGTCTTCCCGAGTCCATGGACTGCGAAAGAAGGAAATCTACGAACCACAGCTTCTAGTCGTTTAGACTCTTCATCATTCAACTTAATTTGGTTGGTGGGTCTCTCATCTGGCCCACCGGTCGTAATTCCTGAAACACCCGCAATTACATGAGGTGCGATCTGGAATTTCTGCCAAAAGTCAACGCCTAAATATAGACGTTGGCTTAACGATGGCACGATATACAGATCTATATCTTTAGTCACATTCTTATACTGGATCGCCGTAGTGATCCCACTATGGATTGCTTGTGTCCATCGGCCGTGGACACGGTAGTCTCTACCTTCCTTACCGTAACATTTTTGTCTTTCAAATAGGACAGCATGTCGGTGCCTAAGCAACTAATGCTTGCCCCTGAATCGAGAAGACCTAGGAAACTATCTCCGAATAAACCAACCGTCACATAAGGACGTGGGTCTTTCGATTCTCGACGTATTGTTGCTGACGCGATGTTACGGTAAGTAGTCCGCTTCCGATGGAAGCGCTCCCTTATCCGTCGTATCCGTTTAGATAACTCCGGGAAAGTGACTATCCTTTTACGCACTTCGTTGTAATTGCGTAACCTTTCATGAAAAGGTTTACGGTATAAAGGTTCTACTATATCGTTATTAAAATTCAAATTTGTTTCTGGTTTGGGTTCATTATTCATAATTGGGATTGTTCTACAATCATGTTCGTTACTGTTCGGCAATTCATTTCTGTTCTTAATCGGTTTCAAAGTTTTGACTTTTGGAAGTTCAAGAGGCTTTGTCGGCTTAGACACTTGAACTCCGGGTACGTCTAATCGGAGCGAACCCCCCCAGTTGTTGGGTTGTTCCTCCTCTCGTTTCCCGCTGTACACTTTGGACAAGTAGGACTATAGCCATCTGCTAATCCACAACGGAAACAAAAAAAAATATTGGTTTTGCTGCTGCAATTGCGGAAATGATGACCAACTACGTGGCATTTCCAACATTTGTGTAGCTTCGGATCTTAAGAGATAGCATCTATGCTACAAAGTTCAACTACAACTGATTCTGAATGGGACTCTTCTTTCAGCTCATTGACATATCGCTTAATTGGCGGACGTTGTGCCGATGGCACGAAACTTGGTCGCGTTGTATCATATTGGGCTTGGGACTTCTCAATAGCGCGGCAAAAGTATGCCAGTTCCCTGAGACTTGAGGTGTTATAGGTGATGAGTAGTTCGCTCATCCTCCTCCTAACATTAGTCTTAATGATTTCAATTAACTCCCTCTCTGGACGTGGAGTCCTCATCTTTGAGTTAATATTAAGGATGGAGTCGTAAAAATCGTTGAATGACTCGCCATTCTGCATCTTACGGTCTGATAGCTTACGGAAGAGTTCCGTGTCGGTTTCCAGGCTGCGGTATTGTTCTACCAAAGCAGACTTTTGGTAAACCCACGAAGTGTGTTTGTTGTTTTTGAGGTACATCCAGTGCCACGCTTCAACTGACCCGGAGACGAAGTGATAAAAATTCATCAATATTTCGTCCCATGATGCGCTGTTGCTGTACCGGATGCACTCGAGACGGAACAAGAAATCGTCTACTGACATATTCTTTCCGTCGAAGTTCAGTCCCCACTTGTGGTACTGTGGTGTCCTGTTAGAGGTCGTAGAATTTGAAGAAGGTCGCCTCTGAGGAGACGGAGTCGTTGGAGAATCGTCGAAGTTGAACGCATTCATCCGCGTTTGATAGTCATCCACATTCGCACCTCGAGACATCTGTGCTGGGTTAATACCTAGCGAAACTCGATTGACTGCTGTTGGATATGTGGGTGTCATCATTGCTGCAAAATCGTCGACAGTTTGGAGTGGTTCGGTGAAGTTCCGTTTTGCTCCTGTTGGTGCATTGCCAGTCATTACGCGTGCAGCGTCTGTACTGTTTGTAGGCTTATAGGTAATATTGCGTGAAGTCGTAGCTCGGGGTTGTGTTGAAGTTTGCGCGGCAGCAGGTGGAGGTGGGTTTTGAGGAATTCCTCGAATCAGATTGGCGACTTGATCCAAGAGATAGGTTTGACTTTGAGCTAATTGCTCTTTAATAAACCTCCTTTCATCGCACCTTTGCGCCTCAATAGAAGCTGAAACGATGTCTTGGATGAATGCTGAATGATCAGCAGCATCCTTACGGCGTTGAGCATCTTCGGCGCTCAAATCTTCATTGTCAGCAGGGGCGATCCCTGTGTCATTACCCGTTCTATCAAAACCATTCTCAGACTGGTCGTCTTCGTCCTGACCTCGCTGAGCAGGCTCGCCTCCGTAATTAGTCTTTAAAGGCATAATGATGACGTCGCGCAAATCTGGGTTATACAAACTTTGTGTTATTGTCTTCCGATTTGTACCACTCATTTATTGGTGATAACAAACGGACAATATAAATTTGTAAATCCGGTAAATTAATTCAATTCAAGTAGACCGTGAGAATTCCTCGAACGGGTACTACTCAAGTAATATAACAATAAAAAAAAAGGTAAGTTAAAGTGAAAGTGTGAAAAGTTCAAATATACCGTGAGCAAAAACCTCCAACGGATATTTGTCAAAAGTAATTCAATGAAAGCAAATTCGAATCCTAAGTATTTAACAATAAATATGGATAGGTCTATATTTCGTCTATTAAAAACGATATTTCAAAATATTTAAGAAAAAAAAATCTTAACAAAATGTCTCAAACAAATGCTTAAATAGGTTCCTAAAACGTATGCTTAATTACTATCAATGAAATTCACAAATGAGTATTC
This sequence comes from Platycheirus albimanus, assembly GCA_916050605.2. Lineage (NCBI taxonomy): Eukaryota > Metazoa > Arthropoda > Insecta > Diptera > Syrphidae > Platycheirus > Platycheirus albimanus. The sequence goes on from OU696696.1 coordinate 175,026,199, forward strand.
ATACTTAAATAATACTAGAGATCTTAATTGGTATTCAATAATCTAAATTTCAATAATCTAATATACTCAGTAATAGTGGGCTCTATCCCAAAGATCTGAAAACTGTATGCGGGCTCTATCCCAATATCTATAAACTGTAAACTGTAAACGGGCTCTATCCCAAAGAAAAACTAGATGCATGCACTATCCCAAAAATACTGAAAAACGGGCACTATCCCAACTTACAAAACAATCAAGCAGTTACGTCCCAACTTGATAGACGGAATACTCGAAAATACTGGATACCTTAGAAGTTATATTGACTTCTAACTATCCGAAAAAAAAAATTTCTTAAATACTAAACTGGATTATCTCAAAAACCTAGATTTATAAATCTGTATTTCATAAAGGATTCGGAAGGGGGTAACCCTTCCTTCATTGGAACAAGGTGTGCGTTTCGGTTCTACAACATAACCGACTCAAGAAAAAAATCAAAAAAAAACTAGTGTGTGCAGACTTGATACTTTACTGCGTTCAGGTGTATGAGGAAAGACAATTCCCTTTAAACGAAAAGTCGATCAGGTATGTGATGATGACATAGCGCTACTGCTGACGTACATCGGGTATGAAACTCCAACTACCGGTTAGCGCTTCATGTCCCATCGCATACCATCACTTCCTAATGAATATCAAAAACTGACTGAAATCTTCAAAACATAATTTGGGTATCATAATAATTAAAAGGAGTATGCTGAATTGCTGATGAAATAATTTGGGTCACGTTCAAGCGAGTAACCAGCTTCTGCAGCTGACGTGCGTCAGGCTAAAAGCTCCAACCACCGGTCAGAAGACCTGCTCACTCTACTCTCCTATGACCGGAAACTCAGACTTCACGGTTTGGACATGTCGACATTTCAGCTACTGACGATCAAGCAAGAAGTCTGCTCAATCCGGACAAAAGACATACCTGTGCGACAAGAGGTGGAGAAAAAGGGGTAAACCTAATGCAACAGCTGATTCAGGACTATATCACTAAACCACTGGACAAAATAGTGCCTACACCGCTATCCTCGATGGCATTCCCCTATCTAAGAGACCTGGGGTGGAATCGGCTAAGGTGATTTGTGATATGTGATAGTCACAATCTACAAATTTCGTCTGGCTAAAGTGATTGTCACATGTGACAATCACATTTTTGTGACTTTTTCTTGTGACAGCTATTTAGGTGTCACTTGCATACAAAAATAATAATAAATAAATAATAAACCTCTGCTGCTGACTTATAAAACAAAATAATTTGCTTTTGCTGTCAAAGATTTGTCAAAGATCTACACTAATGTTGTTTTCGATTGGGAGAAATTAGTTTCTCCTCATGATTAAAGTAAAAATAAAAACATTGCAAAAAAAAACAGAAATGAACATTTTTTTAATTGAGATATTTTTCTGAAACGCGTATATGTTGTGAGCAATCACGTGAAGTGACAACTAAATTAATCTTTTCTAAATAAATACATAATTGTCACGTCCCTTAAAGATATATTATATTAAAATGCTTTTTGGCTAGAATATAAACAAAATATTGAAAGTTTTGTTTGAAAGCGGGCTGAAACGCCATAATCCAAATATTAATTATTATTTAGATTTGCCTATTGCATCTGGGGCAAAATGTCAAAAAGTTGAAAAACAAAATAAATTGTTTTGTATGTAGATATGTTTTTATATGAAATTGAAGACTATCTACTTTTAAGAGTATCAATTTTCAATATAACCAAAAATGTAAATTATATATTAAAATTGTTCGAATTGTTTAATTTGAAATACAAAATATATAGAATCTGTGACGTTCGTATATATGCGTCTTCAGACCGCATATTTCATAAAAAGCAGAAGTAAGACTCGCAAAACACAACTCCGAAGAGAAACGATTTGTCTTCGGAGTTCTCTCCGATTGCCCAACGGAAAATGACATAATGAAAATAAACAAAACTCCGGTGATCACATTATGCAGATGCACAAAATTATTTTATCGCATGTGATTGTCAGAAATGTGACAATCACATATCACATTAACTGATTCCACCCCTGATCATCGAACAAATAACACTTTACTCAAAAACTGAAAAATTTAGAAAAATTTCCTTTTACGTCACTCTGAATCGACCTAACTTTTATCAAATCTAATCTTATCTCCATCAAATAATTTGGGCCCCACGTTGGGCGCCATCTGTAACGTAAAATATGGAACTAATAAAAAGGAGTATATGTACAATCGACAATCGAAAGCAAGCAACTTCATTTTGGTTGTCAACAAGCACTGAACCTCTTCACCTAAATATCCTATGGATACCTAAGATTCAAACCAATACCCATCAACAGCACTAACCGAAGAGGAAGCCGGAAGAGACAAGCACCCCCACATATCCTTGACTCCTATACCAAGGAACAGCATCTCCATCGTCAACCGCCCATGTATCGGTGTATCCAGCATCCCTACAATAGACATACTTACATTTCGCTAACACGGCCTCTTGCTCTTCCTACTCCCTTTCCCTTCTTCAAATTTCCTATCCATCCCCATCACAGAAGCGTGAACCATCCACCAGCTCACCGCAGGTACTGACTACAAAGCCCCTTAGAACAGCCTAGAGGATATCTGGTAGCATGTTCACGCCTATCCGCCACAAGTATCTGATGTTCTCCTTGCAGTCTCTGTATACTGTAGCTCACACCTGAACACCAAGGACCCTACTTAAATCCCTCACGAACGTACCTAGACTAAAAATGCTATCTCAACGGTTCTCGAACTAATTCCCAGAGATTCTACTCCAGTACGCAATTATACGTCTAGTTACTGTCTCTTGTTTCTGTGCCAATGGGATGGAAGCAACCCTAAGTCGGCAACGCTCCCTTTCTTGCTAACTACTCGGTGAGAATAGCCGGTAAGAACGGCATGCGACAACGTAGGGTCGTGGTCGAGAGCGACCGTCGCGGTGGCCGGCAGTACCCTAGCCACAGTTAGCTCAGCCAGGCCGTGGGCACTTGCTCCGGGATCTACACAACCGGTGTTACCTCTTTTTTTTCTGCCGACCGTTGAACTCAGATGTTCGAGTTCGAATTTTGATGTTTGAATGCTTAAGGGCCCTCATAATCAATGTCGAAAAGACTTACAAGAATTGAAAGAAAATGTGAATCGATTCTGGTTTGCACCTCTTAGGAAAAGTAGAGTGAAAACGTAGAGATGAAGAGAAGAAGACAGATAGAATTATTGATTCTACCCATAGAACGCGACACGTAAGTATATGTCGCAAAAGCTAACCATAGGTTTTTGTGGTAGCAGTATCACATTTTTAATATCCATACATTCGGCTGCCACGTTGTTGTGCCGAATGCTGGTAAAGAGGTGGCTAACCTTGCGGGGAGGGAGGATCGAAGATGTTAATTGACCCTCCTGGTATCTCAACCCACCCAATTTACTTACAGAAATCAACTCTTCTGAAGTGTCCATGGCTGTCCTAGGACCTATGAGTCCCCACGACTCATATTAAATGTTGTGGGCAGCCCCTTAAAGGGAAAAGCAAGCAATAAATTGCCTGCTTCCTTATCTCCCCACCTAACTCATAGTACCTGAGCCGGTATCTAAGACCTAGACTTTAACCTAAAAAGAAAGTCCCGAATGCACATCACCATGTTCCAATCAACGAAGTCAGAGGGTTACCACCCTCCCTATAAAAATCTTACTTCATCATTATGAAGGATCTAAAATTCCTTCACTAAAAATATTCAATTCTGAATGAAAAAAAATAGACTGCAAGAATTTTCTCCAAACGTTATAAAAATAACTGATTATTAAATTTATTAATCAAAACTTATATTTAACAAGAATGGAGTATCTAAAGTTATTCTTTAATCTTTGTTTCAAAAATCTTAACTTTAACATCTGGATTCCAGTAATAAAAAAAAACAGAGTGGATTTTATTAAAACTAAAATCTTGTAAACCAAGAGTAAATACTTCGATACTTCTGTTCATTAACCTTCTAGGTTTAAATGCTATATGAATTACTGTTCGAAAATAATCTTAAAATTTCATTATACGAAACCTACTATAACATATCAATGGTAGCTCTATGTGAGAAGTTCTTTTGAACAAAGTGTTATCAATGAATTAATCCATTTGACTTTATTTTTAGATTTAGATTTAGATTTATTGTATTATTGAAATAACTACAATAGTTATGGCATGGCCAAAAATGCCGTCTGCCAGAGTGATATTTACAATCTTTACAGGTTATATAAATACGTTTAAAAAAAAGTTAAAAGCTTACAAAATAACTAAAGTTAACATACAACCAAAAAAGGCATTATTTTGAGTAAATATGATTCGTGAGTAGCGTTGGAGTAAGAAACTTTGGCATAAGTGAGATTTAGTTCACTCGAATCGTTGGAGGATTTGTTAACACCGAGCGCCCCTTTTCGCTCGTTGTTGTCGCCTTAGTATCTTTTACACTACATATTAAACAATATATTAAATTGAAAAGAGTAAGTTATAAAAATTCGCTTCTGTAAGACAAAGCTTGCTTGCAATAACTGTATAAACAGTTCCATCCCTTTGATCCGTTCAGAATTTCAAACATTTCTTGGTGTGTTAGATTGCTTTTCCTAAAGTGGAGTCCTCTGATTTCTTGCAGCATTGGACAACACGAAATAAAGTGATACACATCTTCTTTAGCATTCCAATTGCATAGGCTGCAGATTTCAGGCAGATCTTCTCTGTAAGGGATAAAATTAAGATAAAGGATTTCAGTTCTAGCTCGGAATATAATATTTATTTTATCTATACTCATCTTATCTGTGAAATAGTTTTGTGGACCCAATCGATGGTTTAAGTTTTTATAAATTAGTCTTGTAGTTGAAGAAGCCGCCGATTCTAGATAACCGTGGTACAACTTATCATCAACTTTGGCAATTAAGTCATAGAACCTATCCCGCCACTCCTCAAATCTATCTGTTAGGTTCAACTCGAAGTCGTAATTTCTAGCTAATCGGTTCCAATCTGCAAAAATTCCCGATGAGGTTCTAAAAAGTGACATCATAATTTTTTTCTGCAAACAGCTGTCATCTCTCTTCATCGTTTTTAGAACATAGTCGCAGTTAGCCTTCAAATTTTTCAAATATATGTTGGGTAGCCCCGTCTCCACATGGATTGCATATGTGGGCGTTGTTTCGGGCAGTCTAAACATTCGTTTAAAGAAGTGTCGCTGTAATTTTTCAAATTCCTCAACGTACAGACATCCAAATACTTCACTTCCATAGCAAAGGCACGTGTTGATGGTGGCATTAAAAACTTTATATTTTACGGAACTGCTTATATGTTCTTTGCTATAAAAAGATCTCCACAATGTATTTATAGCAACTCTTGCCGATGCACACTTGTCTCTTATGTGTTTATCCAAACTCAAGTTTGACGAGAGTGTCACTCCTAAGTACTTGTATTCATCAACTACTTCTAAACTTTCGTTGTTCAGAGTCCAACCCCGAGTTTCTGTCCGTCTTCCACGAGCTGTTTGACCAAAAACCATTACTTTCGATTTTGCAATGTTGATTTCAAGATCCCATAGAGAGCAGTACCTGGCAAGTTTATTAATCATAAGCTGCAAAGTCGTTGGATTTTCAGCTAAAAGCACCAAATCATCGGCATAAAGCAAGACCTTAATAAGCATACTCGCAAAGAACACCCCCCCTGGTAAAATTTGGATGATGTCATCAATGAACAATGCAAACACAATCGGACTCAAAATACATCCTTGAGGAACTCCCGTCGTTGTACTGAAAAAATTGGTGTTTCCTTCGTTTCCGTGTATTGTTGCAGATGTTCCCGATAACAGTTCTAAGTACATTTTAATAAATTTAAGTGATAGACCATACGATGATAACTTGTAAATCAGACTATTTCTATTAACTTTATCGAAAGCTGCCTTGAAGTCTACAAAAAGGCAGTACAATTTCTTTTTACTATCCAAAAAACGACGTGCGATATTTTGAAGGGTAAATATTTGGTCCGATGTTGAATATCCAGCACGAAAGCCCGCTTGAAACACACTTAGTCGGTCATTGCTTTCAATCCACTTTATTAACCTGCAGTACATGATTTGTGCAAAAATTTTTCTATTAGAGTTTAAAAAAGAAATCCCTCGATAGTTTTCCGGCAAAGAACTGTCGCCTTTTTTGAATATTGGAAATATAATTGCTTTTTTAAAATCTGCTGGAAACCGGCAACTTTCGAATATCTCATTATAAAAATCTGCAAGGTAGGCCAAAAACTCAGCAGATGAAAACTTGTAAAACTCGGCGCAAATTCCATCTGTACCTGGTGATTTTCCATTTTTTATTGATGCTAAGGCTTTGGCAAGTTCATCTGGTGTAATTTGGCAATCCATCTCATCGTTGACATTGTTAGGGAGTGCATATTTGAACGAATTTTGTCTGTCTTCATCACTCAAAAGTTTTTCAAAATGACATGCAAGTAGATTTTTGTCAACTAGTACGCTAGAATAATTTTTTAGTTCTCCAATTATCTTTATTGTATGCCAGAAAGATTTTGCATCCTTGTTGTTCTCAAGTTCAGCAGCCAGATCGTAGTAATATTGATTCTTTTTTGAGAGACACATTTTCTTATACCTTTTATTTTCTTGGTTGTATCGAATTCTTAACGACGATTCATTCGTTCTCCTAAGTTGGTTTAACAGATCAAAACATGTTCTTCTAAGGTTCCTACATTCATTATCAAACCATCGATTATTTTGTATGCGCTCTGTAGCGTTTTGTTTAGCTGGTGCTGAGTATTCGATCGAGCTAAGTACAAACTTTGATACATCCTCTATATTAACAAGTTTTATATCAGGTGCACTTATTAGACAGCGATTCAGATTTTGTTCATATCTCTCTTTCAAAGAGTATTTCCATTTGAGCCTGGTTGAATTGTTTTCTACACTAGAGGTAATAGGACCAGAAGATTCCACTGATGTGCTTATAGGGAGATGAGCAGAGTATATATCGCTTTGAATTTTAAAATCTTTTGCAATTTTAAGCCATCCACCTTTAATTGCACAGTAGTCGATAAGTGAACTACCTTGCCCTCCTATAAAAGTTAGGTGTCCCCTTAAGTCGCTTTTCGAAATACCATTGAGCACAAGAAATCCAAAGTTTTCCAACATTTCAATTAGACACTTGCCTTGCCTGTTAACTAAATTATCCTCTGACTCTCTGCTAGTATTAAAATAATTGTAGAAACCTTGCTCTGGTGACGCTATGTTTTGGTAAGACCCTATTCTTGCATTAAAATCTCCAATAGGCATAATGTTTTCTGATTTCGAGCAAATCAAAAGCTGGTTTAAGTTTTCATAGTCGTTATTCCAATTGTTACAGTTTAAATATACGGGACGTATAACATATTTTTCTCCAGCAATTTTCATTTCTAACAAAAGATTATCTTGACATTCACAAACAATACACAAGTTTCCTGCGGTGCTCTTCCAAATGCATGTGTTCTTTTAGCATGTTGCCATTTTAAGGTAAAGCCATTAAAATATTTGTTAAACTCAATTTCTTTGCCTTCTTCAACAAACGTTTCGATTAAAATAATAATATCAAATTTTCTCACAAAATTGAAAAAATCGGGAAATAGTAATTTATTTTTTAACCCTGAGATGTTGTAACATAAAATTTGTAGCTTTAAAACATTATAATCATTAGGGCAGACGGAAAGATCCTATTGATCATCCCTGGAATTCGCTGAGGAGCAATGTGCATTGTTGACGTCGGTATTATCGACAAAACTGGTTTGTGTATTTGCTAAAACACCAAAAAGAGGTAGTGCAGTTTCTCCGAAGTGATTTTTTATAAATGAAACGTCATCATTAGACGTCAAATTGACACCGCTTCCAGATTTGTGAAAAAACACACGCTCGTTGATGATGATTTTTTCGTTCTGTACAAAAATTTTTGATTTGGAGTTAATTTGCTTGAGCTTATATCTTAATGTCATAAGTGCTTGTCTTCGCTTTCGTGCAAATGTAGTTTGTTCCCGATGTACAACAATTCCTTGCTCTTTTAGGTTTTTTGCTTCATTTAGAATCTTTCCGACAATATCACCGGTTTGAAACTCAAGAGTCACCAGTGAGTTGGTTTTGTTTTTTGTGCGAATTTCGTTTACTCTTTTTAGTGGCAAACTATCTGTCGAGTTGCATTTCAGTATATTTGCACAAGCTTGTTTAGCTAACACAGATGCATTTTCATTTATGGTCCGTGGAAGGTGCATTACAAGACGACACTCGTTGGCTTTTCTTGACAGCAATTCCACTTGTTTTTCGAGGTACTCGCACCGCTCCTGCATTTCTGTCAGTTGATTGCTCAATTTTTTATTTTGAACCCAAAGACCTTGAACATCTTTAGAAATGGCTGCTAGATCATCCTTCGTCGCTAAGTCTTTAATGGAGTCCTTAAAAAGGTTTTTGAGGTCATCAATAGACATTGATCCTACCGCCATTTTTTCTGTGTCTTGAGCCAAGTATCTTTTGGGTGTTAAACAGCACTCCGGAGATGTTACAGCAACTTTTCGCTTGCTCATAGGTTGTCAGCAGTCAAAAGTGGGTGCTTAGAATTAGTAAATAATACGTTTCGTACCTGAGAGTTGATAGTTTTTTTTTTTTTTTTTTTTTGTATGTTGTTCAGTTTTATGCAGAGCAAACAAATATTTTTGATGGACTTAATTAAAATAAATTAAAATAAAATCACAGCCTAACTTTTTTTTGTGCACTTCAAATGACAGTTGAAACGTCACTCAATATTGATAGGTGAAAAATAAAACGACTGAGGTTGATAACTGTAACAAATCATGAAAACGAAACTTTAAATGTATCGAAAATCTTATCGTCGAATAAGAGCAGATAAAAAAAAACTGTATAAACCGAAGCGCGGTGAAGATATCATATAACGATATGTTGGACGATATTGGGGTGAATCTAAGAAAAAAGAACAAAACCGACAACTAACACGAACAAGGAAACAATTAATCTTCCCGAAGTAATATCTATTGATCGTTTACCCAAGAGAAAGGATGATATACCCGTCAGAAAGTAAATAATGTTCTGAGTCAGGTAACTCTCTTTAAGCAATATGTAATATATAAGCAGTGTCAATATAATTCAAAATACCACATATACGTAGAATACAATTCGCATTCCACCTATATGATCGATAGCAATTTCATCAAATCAAATTAAAAAGGTAAAATTCAAATAAAAATGAGTTAAAATATATATATTTTACTACCAATGGGGTAGTTTTGGAATACTTTGTCCACTTTTCGTTGTTCCGGAAGTGCACTTCTGCAACAGCTGAAAGGGTTAATAAAAAAAAAGGTGTTTGGAAATAGAAGATAACTATCTTGATAATATTCTACCTTACGATCTCTCTATATGGATCGTCAACTACTGATACTATAATTGAATCGAGCGATCGTTATTGACGCTTAATCAGGCGCTTTAACTTTCCTCAAGTGTCCGTAAAAAAAATAATGTCGCAAATACGACAGACACAATGAATTCTTTACGTAGTAGATACTCGGGTAAAATAAACCCGTAGAAAAGCAAACGTTGCACGATAAACTAACAAAAAAATTAAGTCTACTAAAGTGCAGACTGATTACAAGTGCAAAAATATCTTATAAATGAGTTTTAGACGCGAACGCGGCGTTGAATACGTTTGTGAGGGTGGTCGCTACCGTCGCGAAAAGTGAAATTGTCTTTACGACCAGTGATAATGAAAACAAAAATGAAATTAAAAGAAGTGTCAAAATTTTCTGGTGATTCCAAAATATCCACCAGATTACAGTGTGTTAAAAGTAGTTCTCACTTGATAAGCCTCGCGACGAAACATGCCGTGGACAAGGGCTTTACGTAAGTGAATGTCCTCTAAATCGATTGCAATACGAATACACACGGTATAAGCACGCGATACTATGATTCAAAAATTATCACTCGGTAATTAAATAGGTTTCTCAACACTTTGTTCCGTAGATAATAACCTAATTCCTAAAACGCACTAGTTACAAGACTAAACACACTTATAATAAAACACACATATAGTTAAGCATGGAGGAATGGGTGTGGCAGTTGGCCACCAAGAAATCGACTCCAAAGCGAACTCTGATGAACCACCGTCCGTGGTGAGTGGAATCGTACACTAGGGTACGTGGCAGTAATGCGCTCGCCAACAAGTACGTAGCTAGGTGGTCGAGCTTAAATGCTACCACAGGAATTCACTGATAAAACAAATTACAAAAATATCGTGACCTGGATAGTGGGTTCAATAATACCCATACAGATTTTTTTCTTTATATATTTATAATTTACAGATGCTGCTGCGCGAAGACTTTACAGATGCTGCTGAATGATGAGACTACAGTTGAGGATACCATTGCTGGAACATCCCGCGGTGCTCCGTAGCAGGAAACGCGGAGTTGTTGAGTGCTTTGTTGGGACCGGCATCGGCAATATAGAAGCCCGCCAGACGTCCTGATGTCTGCTTTGATATCTCGTATATGAGAGCTGTGGTCTTCAGCCTATCGTGGCTGGGTATGGTCCTAATTATACTGATGTTAACTTCGTGTCTGATTGTGGAGGTTGCTTCTGCGTCCGCTCCTGTCAATGGGGCGTTATCAAAGTAGGTTCCGGAGTGGGGTACACATAAAAGAGGTCTAAACCGGGCGTATGGAATGTACTCCAACGTGGTTCAAGTGGGCGTTGGGTGTAGAAATACCCAAAACAAAATAATTATGTCGTATATGGACGGGCCAGCGAACGACGCGGTCGATATCGAAAATGTAAGTGTTCGGCCACAAAAAGGAACTTTTGGCCCTGTATGCGTCTGTCGCAAATCCAACTAGGGATATGGCATCAATAGGAATGAATCACGTTTTCTTTAGGCACGTAATATGTGCAAGTATATATATTTGTATCGATAAAAGAAGTACAAATGCGCACGTGTATAATTTATGTACGCCGCCTCCTGTATTTGCACGTGTCCGTGCGAAGAAATATCGCCTCAGGCGTATGGTGGTTTCTTCAGGAATAATTCCTGCGCCGCCTCGCCAGCTCTGTCCACTGTCTGGGGCTGTGGTTAACCACAATCCGGGGGATAGACAATCCTAGATAAAGAGAAATTGAAGTGGGCGTAAATTTTCTGTGTCGGCCATGTGACGCTACTACTAATCACACCTTAAGCATGGAGAACTATGTTCATTTGCTTAAATAAGTGATGTTATAGTTTCACTTACCTTCGTTGTTGAATCAACTCTACTTTAATATAAGTATTTCCTAAATTGCGATGCAATTAGGAAAAATTATCTCCTTTACCGAGATGAAAAATGGCCGCGGCACAGTAAAAAGAAACTGCTTTTGGTTCACAGTTCTGTTGGTTTGTTCCTTCCTCGTTCAGTTGCTTCTTTGAAATGAAAATGGAATCCACTGTCGGCTTTCTGAATAGTGTTTCCACTTTCCAGGTAGCCAACACCCTGATTTCCAATCGCATTTCCTGCGTTCCAGAGCTAGGTTTGTTTGTTTGTAGAATATTCGCTGGGGTGTAGTTATGAAAGATTAAGGGCGGTTCGCACTGGACTGTTTTTGCTGACATGGATTTTTTTGACAATTCGTAATTATGTCAGAACGATGAGGTGAGTGAGATTCTCAGAGTTGAGGTTCCGCTCACACAGATAGGTGTTATTTTGTATTATGGGGATATTGTAAACAATGTAATTCTGTTAACCGTTGACTACTAGAAATAATGTTTATCGTCAGATATGAAGTCAGGGCTGACGTTTTATTCGATGACACGAATTCGGCTGCCTCGAATTTCTTCCCCCCCCCCCCCCCCCCAATTTTATCTGCGTGTCCAACCCAGTACTGACTTGTTCGTCTTATGTGTCAGCTATCAGTTTGGCAACAGATAGAGACTCGGAAATTTTCTTTGATATTTGTCTCATCTGGTGTCTGTATATTTAACGAATCGATGGTGTGGGATGTCTCACGTCTCCGTTAGTGGAATTGCTTCCAAAAGGAATAGTTCTGGACTTTCAATTCGTGTTGAATAATACCGAGTACAAGTATGACTCGATTCACGAATGACGTCATACGTGCCAATATTTCTGACAACTGATCGCTCATAGTTTGGTCAAATTACCAAGAAGAAACAAAATTTTCAAAAGTCTGGTCCATGACAGTTCTCATGGATTTCATATGTCATAAATTTGTGACTGACAGTTGTCTGTCAGGAATCACGTCAATCAACATTTCTCACCTTACTAGTGTGTCTACGTCTTTTCATGCCTATTAGTGTGAACACCTCGTCTGCAGTTATGATGCAACCTGGGTGTAACTTCTAGAACATTTGCTTGTTGAGTGTCGCCTTGAGACACTTCCATTAGGAAAATGGCGGAGTGCGCATGTCTGCGAAAATTTCCAAATGAGATTGGAAATCCTGTGGACTCCATTCTGGAAGTGGATTTTATCGAAGATATGGGTTCCATTTGTGGAATCCTATTGCTGGTGGTCTGTGATGGGTGCGTTCAGCACGGGGTGAGTATTAGAGAAGTTTCTCTAATAGGTGGCGCCAGTTGCAAATGCTACTTGTAAATAAATGGTGAGAAAGTTTTTCCCTACAGTTCTTGACAGTCTTTTTCAACTTCTAGCCGTTGAAAAGCCCCCTGCAGGTCGAGAACACAAAAAATTTCGCAGCCCGATAGACTTGCAAAAGTATTCTCAGGTTTATTTAAAGGATAGTGATCATATTTAACATACTTATTAATTGACACTTTACAGTCGGCACAAAGTCTAATACCCCCATCTGGTTTTTTTACTACCACAATCGGCGAAGCCCATTTGCTATGTCGTACGACATAAATGATTTTCTCGGATACCACCCTATCCAATTCCTTTTCCACAGCATCTGTCATACCAAAGGGTAAACAATAAGGTTTACAAAAAATAGGTTTACTGTCATCTTCACAGACAATATTGGCTTTTGATGTATTAATTGGTGTTGTTTTTTTCTCAAACACAACTTGATATTTGTCAAGTAACGATTTTAATAACCGGGAATAATTTTCTAGGGCCCCACCAACTTCCAACTTGTTGTCCAAATTTGTTCGCCACCCAACGAAAAGATTGTCTAGCCATGCGCGCCCTAATAGAAGGGTGAAATATTTTTTGCTTTCTTTAATTGTCAAATCTAATAAGACATTAAAATCTTGCTTCGTAGTTCTTACTAAAATCGAAATGTACCCAATAATATCAACAAGCCCCCCAGAAATCAAATGTAATCTCTGGTCTAGTGCCTTTATTTCGTAACCCTTGAAATACTTATTGTATGTATCTTTGTGAATTACTGACGTACATGCACCCGTGTCAACTTCAAAACACAACAGTTTACCGTCACAAATCAAATCTATAGTTAAAGGAATATTTCCAAGCACCATTTATATACATTTATATACATTCCAAAAATTTTATTAGTAGCATCAATTTTAAGATTGTTAATATAATTGATTTCATCGGAGTTATTTTCCTCCTCATGCTCACTCTCAGAATAAGAACATGCGTCTAAGTGACACTATGTTGTAATTTGAAGGTTTATTACCTTTGACAAATTTAGAAGGTTTTCTTTTAAAATACTCTTTAGTTACTGGTTCAGGGCAATCCCCAGCAATATGCCCATATTTGGTTCAACGAAAACATTGAATACGTTTATAATAGGTATGTTGTTGTTGATTGTAGTTGGCTTGCTGCTGGTACCGTTGCTGCCGCTGCTGCTGATAATCCAGTCTACTCTTCTGGCCCATGTTGTCTTTACGAGTGTTGAATATGCTGTTCAGCATATGACTACTACTGGTTGCTCCTCCCATGACAGTTAGCTCTTGTTGAATCATCTCCATGTTGAGTGCCGTTTCACAGCTCTCCTCAAACGTTTTAGGAGCTGTATCAATTAATTTTGACTGTATTTTTTTTTGTTATGGATTCCCATAAGAAGACGGTCCTTTAGTGCTTCATCCAAAAAGGTGTCATATGCACACGTATCAGCCAAAGACTTAAGCACAACTATATAATCGGATAACGTTTCATCATTCTCTTGATTCCGACTTAAAAATTTAAACCTTTCAGCCGTGGTGTTCTTTTTTGGGGAAAAGTGTGTCGTAAGCGATTTGACCAGAGCGTCGACGGTAAAGTCTTCTGGTTTTCTTGGAGCCACTAAGGTTTTAGCAACTTTGTAAAGTTCAGCACCCCCAACTCCGATTAAAAATTAAATTTTGTCTGCACTTTCTTCGATTTTGTTTAATTTAAGCAAATGCTTCATACGTTCAATATATGATGGGAAATCATCTCCAATATTGAAGTATTCTATTCTCCCAATGAAATTAGTCATATTTTTAACACTAATGATTTTCCCGCTTAAATTTTCTTTATTATCTGCGTTTTGAACACACACTTTTTCAAATTCAGTTTTTGTATCTTCCTTTATCACTGCGCCATCACCGTCGCCACTGTAATATCTGAGAGTAATGACAAGACCGAGTTCCAATCAAGACTGACTTTATTCTTTGCACAAAAGCACAACTAGCATTATGTATTATTAAGTACCGTTAAGAAGAGAGAGAGAGAGAGTGTGAGCATGAGTATTCATATGCATTATAAAGTTCAAGAGCATTTATACACAACAGATACCTTTTGATCTGTGAGGGATCCGATCCTATAAAGCCAACCCAACTGAGGAAAATCGGAAGAAACACAAACAAGTCTGGAACTCGTGCAACTCCGTTTTCCAAAAAACACGCTACAATGGTTTGGTAGACGGAAGGAGAGACTAAGATTTAGTCTGTTAGAGTAAACACCTCCCCACCCCATCATTAGTTTTTGACCCACGCATCGGTGAAAAACTGAATTTGATCGTCTTCAAGAAAGATATTTTCCTCCCAAAGTGATCTGGAGGGTATGCTTACTTGGAGGTTTTTATCAAAATGTAGTTGGGGTGCGGAGTAGTCTATGTTACTTTGGGGGATACTAAAGGAGTTAAGTATGTTAGCATGGCCATAATAATTTTTTTTCCATTGAGAGATCGCCTTCAGGCGAATTTCTGAGCAAGCAGCGATCTGTTTGTTGAAAATGTCTAGGGGCATCAGATAAAATAGTATATCTAGCGCTGCAGAGGGAGTAGTGCGCAGCGCACCGCTTATACAGAAACAAGCGGTGCCTTGGACTTTAATGAGCTTATCACTATTTATCGCTGTGTCTAAGGCATGTCACCAAACGACCACCCCGTAAGTAAGAATCGGTCTTATCACCGATATATAAAGCCAATGAATTACACATGGCTCTAGACCCCATTTATTGCCAATGGCTTTTTTGCAAGAGAAAAGAGCTACCGTAGCGTTCCTTACTCTTTTTTGTATATTGGTTTTCCAGCTTAATTTCCTGTCTAAAATAGGACCCAAGTATTTTGCTTCGTCAGAGAATTTAAGACTTATACCATTAATAGAGGGAGGGTCGACGTGTGGAATTTTGAATTTCCTTGTAAAGAGGACAAGTTCAGTTTTGGGGGGTTTAACACCTAATCCACATCGGCTAGCCCAGTTGGTTAGTTTATTAAGTACAAATTGGAGGAGTTCACACAGGGTGTTGAGATGCTTACCTGAAATAGCAATAGCAATGTCATCCGCATAGACAATCACCTTGAATCCCTCCTCTTCCAGCATTGTTAGGAGTTCATTGACCGCTTAATTCCAAAGGAGTGGGGATAGGACAGCACCTTGTGGCGTGCCTCTACTAACAGATCGTCTTGCAGATGCTACACCCAGTTTTGAGTTCATCACCCTGCTTATCAGCATTTGGTCGAATAATTCGCAAAGTGAGCCATCTACCTTAAGACCTGAGAGTGTATTTGCGATTGCACATGTGTCGACGTTGTTAAAAGCTCCTTCTATATCCAGGAAAGCCACCATTGTGTATTCCTTGTGGTGAAGGGAATATTTGATAGTGCGGACAAGTGATTGCAGCGCAGTTTCTACCGATTTCCCTTTACAGTAAGCATGTTGAGACGACAAAAAAAGTCTAGAGTCAATGTTATTGCGTAAATGTATATCAATGAGACGTTCCAAGGTTTTTAGATGGAATGATGATATGCTTATGTGTCTTAGATCCTTAGGGTTAATTTGGGAGCTTTTACCCGCCTTTGGTATAAACACCACTTTAACTTCTCTCCATGACCAGGGAATGTGGAACAGTTCAAAACAGCTTCTTATAATATTTTTTAGCACTATCAGAATAATATATGCCGTCTGGTCCTGCAGACTTGTATGGTTTGAAGCTGTTCATTGACCAAAGCTGAACAGACCTTCTGGGATATTTTGATATTTTGAATATTTGACCTATTGGAGTAAATATTCTTTATGTTAGAGGAACTACCAGGAAAGTGGGTATTTAGTAGTAGATTTAGCGATTCCTCGCTAGATGTTGTCCAGGAGCCATTTGGTTTTTTCATAAAACTTTGTACTACTGGATTTGTTGAGAGAACTTTTCTAATCCTTGAAGCTTAAGAGACTTCCTCTATTTTACCACAAAAATTTCTCCAAGCCATTCTTTTTGCTTTCCTTAGTTCTTTTTTATATATTTGAAGGGAATTCTTGTTAGATTCCCAGTCTATTTCGTTTCTTGAGCTTTTGGCTTTATTCAATAATGTTCGACTGTTTTTCCGAAGCGGTTCTAGTTCTTTATTCCACCAGTGTGGCTTCTTCTTACCCCTTGGTTTAATAAGAGGAGAGGAGGCTGCCAGAGCATTGTAAAGGGCTGATGTGAGGTCATTATTAAGTGTCTCTCTGTACTTTAGCCAGTTAGTTTTCCTATGGTTTCTGTAGGCTATCTGGCAGGGGGGATCATCATCTAATTTGAATTGGATATAACGGTGGCCAGAGAACGAATGGTCAGGTGACACCCTCCAATCTTTGATAACTGTATAAATGAAATCGGAGACGAGAGTAATGTCAAGTAGTTTGTAGCGACCATACGAACTTCAAAATTTGTTTGTTTCAAAGTTTAAACCCAAAAACCTTAAGAAGTCGTTTTGGAAAGAAAACAAAGATGTAAAATAATAAATGCAAGATACTGAATGCAATCATTAATCTCATTCAGCAGACGTGCGCAAGTAATATATTTTTAATTTCTAACAGTTGACGCTCTGGCCGCTAAATTCAATTAAGCACACACACCACGAACCACGATCAAAAATAATAAAATGGAATAAGAAAGAATTTGTAACTCGACAAGGACACATGTGCCTTTATCTTAAGTGAATTATAACCTTTTATTTTATAAATTAAACAGTTCTATTATTGAATTAAATCTGGCTTGTCATTCTACAATTGGTGCACTCAAATGAACATCTTTCCTAGCCTCCACCGCAACCACAAGTTCTCGTCTGGTTTTAGTAATAAATGTAGGTTCGTTACCTATATTACTTACAATAAGGTTAGTACTTAAGATGAAATCAAAAAGTGACTCATCTCTACTGTTAATATCGGAACTACCCCAGACCGTGTGATGGACATTGACATCACTTCCAATGATGAGGGCAGTGTGTGTAGATTCAGCTTCTCTGATCAACCTATCAGGTTAACACCAAGAATAGGTTGGTCGTGGGCAAGATATGCCAATGCCAGCCAGTAGTACTCTTTGGCCGTCTCCAATCTTACGGCAGTAGTATCCTGATCGCTTAAATTAGAAAGTGAAAGGACTTTAATGCTACTTTTCACTATAATGCATGACCTCAAGTTACCTTTGTCCGATGCATGCAGTGTGTATCCTGGAGTCCTAAGTCCACGAACCTGGTTGTTGTGTATCCGTAGTTCTTGGATCAGGATTATATCCTCCCCAGTGTTGGTCAGCCGAAGGAGGAGTTATGCCGAAGCCTTTTTATCGTGTTGGAGATTATCAGGTAGAGAAACCTCCACCACTGTATGACTTAGGTCCTTGTTATCTGAAGATGAGACGAAAAGTAAATCTTCATTTAGAGAGCCTTTTGAGGAGTAGTCCGTCTCCACTATCAACTGTTCGTCAAATTTCGACGTTTTATGTGTAGAGGATGATGAGTCAGAGACTTCGTCCACCTCTCCATCCATGGAAGTAAGGTGATCTTTACAGCCTCGGGTGGAGAAGCCGCCGATGCCTCCGGCATATACACCTCATTTTTGGGGAGCGAAGGATTTGGAGGAATAATTCCTGCCTCTAACTCGTCTTTCTTGTAGACTTTGAAGAACCTACGGCAAACAAATTTTGCAATGTCCCATAGGCAGTAAAAAGTTCTGGTCATTTGTAAAAAAACGTCAAGAACTCAACGTCATCATCAGTTCCAACGCTCATCGTCGACAGTAAAAAAAACTGTCAGCTCTTCAGAGAAGGTGAATATGCTCGCAGCTTATTTTGCTGCAAGTTCTACGTTGCCTGAAAGCAACAATGCCCCTCCTGTACTTGAGAACGTTGATTTTTCTGTGGGGCATGTATTTTTCCGCACTCGTACAGTAGCAAGATTTACACAAATCCGCTGGCCCAGATGCTATACCCCCCATACTTCTGAATAGGTGTTCATCATCGCTGGCAAAACCACTTCGTAAGCTTTTCCATCGTTCCTGTCGTTCAGGAATCTTTCCTAGTAGATGGAAAACAGCATTTGTCCAGCCCGTCCCTAAAAAAGGTGACTCCTCCTGCCCCTAGTCCTACCGACCAATTGCACTTGCGTCCCTTCTTTTCAAGGTTCATAGGAATGCGAACAGTGGAACACATCTTTGCATCGCTTTGGCGAAAGCAAGATTATTGCGCTAGATATTTCAAAGGCATTTGATAGAGTTTGGCATGAAGCTCTTTTATCGAAAACATACCCCCATTGCCATTATCCATGAATGGTATCTGCATCAAGGAGGCCGAAAGGCTATCAGTACTTGGTATGTATGTTGGTATCAGTGACAACCTTCGTTGAAATGATCAGAATACTTGAAATTGCTAAGAATGCTGCAAGATGTTAAGCTTTCTTAATAGATGCAAAAAGTTTTTCACCCCTTCTGATCTGGCTACAGTTTACAAAGCGTTTATACGCCTTAAACTTAAGTATAACTCCCATCTCTGGGCAGGTGCTTCTCAAACTTTTTTACACCTGCTCGACAGAGTTCAGAAAAAAGTGCTAAAATTGCTAGGAGAGAGAAGCATTATGGAAACATTTCCATCCCTTGAACATCGTCGAAATGTTTCATGTCTTTCCTTATTTAACAGATTCTTTTACAAAAAATGCTTACTCGAGGTAGCCAGCTGCGTTCCACCCCTTAAACGTTTCCCCCGTAATACTCGTCTTGCTAGGAACGCTCATCAGTTTACACTTGAGCCCAATTTCGGACGTACCGTGAAATATAGGGATTTATTCTTTAGCCGTACAACACGAATTTGGAATGAATTGCCTGGCACAATTTTTCTTTGCCATTTTGATCTTCAAACATTCAAGAGCAATGTTCATCGACACCTCCTTTCCCTTCCGCCCTAATTTCCTATCGCTCGCGCTGTGACTAATCATTAAAAGGCTATAACAAACCCCTTGAGAGCCCACAATCGATCCTTGGATATTGAAAATGGTAGGAGAAATAGATAAAAAGCCATTGTCTTTTCCAGCATGGCGAATAGAAGATGGAAACTTATTTAAATTCGTTAGGGCAAGTCATGTTTTAGTCCACGACACAAATAGTGAGTAGAAAATAATTGTTCCCAAAAATGATAGAACAAAAGTATTAGAAGAAAATCATGACCAACTGTTAGCAGGGCATGAAAGGGTAAAGAAAACTTTTGCTAGGATAGGAGAAAGATATTACTTGCTTAAAATGAGGTCAGATATCACTAGGTATGTTAAGAATTGTAAAATTTGCCAGTGTCAAACCGGTGAACGAAAAACCGGCTGGGTTGATGACGGAGAGGAAAGGGGTTTCCAATCCGTGGAAAATGTTGTGCGTAAACTTAGTTGATCCACTTCCGAATTCGAGTAGGCGTTTCGTGCATATTCTGACTGTTGTTACTTATTTTACGAAGTTTTCCCTGTTATTTCTTTTGAGGTCTGCAACGGCCAAGTCGGTTTGCAAGGAGCTAGAAGACAATGTCTTCCTCTTGTTCGGTGTCCCCAAATTTGTTGTCTGTGACAACAGTACTCAATTCAAAGGCAAGGAGTGAAAGGCCTTGTGCGATAGTTACGGTTCGACGATTAGGTTTACGGCGCATTACCATGCTCAAGCTAATCCAGCAGAACGGATTTACCAGATTCTGAAGACGGCACTTAAGGCGTTTGTTTCTGAGAACAATAGGGCTTGGGGTGCTCAGTTAGCGAATGTATGAAGTTTTAGGTGTATCGCCGTACTACGCAAATTTTGGGCGAGCAATTGTGACTTTTGGTGGAACCTCCACCACCATTCCGCATGATAGGAGTGATAATACGGACTATACTAGGGACTCTTTTAGAAAGCTATAAAATGCATAAGTTAGAGTAACCAATAAGGCGGCGAAAACATATAATTTTAGCCGAAGGGATGTCCAATTCCTTCCCAACGAATTGGTGTGGCGACGAAACTTCATCTTATCTAATGCAGCGAATTACTTCACCGCCAAACTAGCGCCTAAGATCGTAAGCCCGTTTCGAATCAAGAAAAGAGTATCTGCGTGAACCTATATATTCGAGGATGACAATGGCAAAAACAGAGGTACCTGGAACGTAAAGGACCTCAAAGCTTATAGCGACGACTCGGAAAAAAGATTTTGCATTTAGTCGCGTAGCATGAACGAGTTGCGCTTAGTGATACTGAGAGCTTAACAGCTCTGTGATGTTTATAAACTCTCGCGTTTGCTCTCCAAAGTCGTGTTGGTTAACCTTTCTTTCTTGGTAGGTAAGGGTGGAATGTGTTACGGTTAGATTAACCGCAACAAAAGCTATTTCCTTGTGGTTCTTAAAACCTCTTTCTGATCGTGTTGTTCCGATCACGGTCTGACTCTTAAAACCTGTTTTCCGCTCCATCCTATCCATTCCTATTTTTAGACCCACATTTTGAGTCCGTTGTTCTCTGAGAGTTTTGAGAGTAACTCAGATAGGATGACAAAGCAGGTCCTTATCTTCCATGTTGAACCAGCGTGTTGAGCCAGCGGATGAGCTGTAGACTCACGCGCAACATTATTTTGTGTTGAACCAGCGGATGAGCTTTAGACTCACACGCGTCATTCTATCATGTCGAGCCAGCGGACGGGCTGGAGACTCGCACGCATAATATAGAAAGCGTGGAAGCTAATAATTAAGAAGCTTTCCAGCGAGGACAAAATAAGAGTCCACAACAGCACAACAATGTGTGAAATATACTCACACCAACGTAAATCTCGTATGGCTAAGTGCCCACTGTAAAGTGTCTGACATCAAAGAAAGATCACAATGATGTGTTTTTCCCTTTAAAATATTATCTGCGCGAATGTCTACGGAATTAAGGTTATTCTTGTTTATAAATCCCACAATTTTAGTTGTAAAATGGTTAGGATTCTTTCCAACAAAAATATTCTTCTCAAAGCAATTAATTTAGGCCGGATTGGACTGAGGAATTGACGTTATACGACTGAACACGTCCACTGACCCAATGGGGATCGTATCATCAACGCATAGGATCGCGTACAATAGTTGTATCACTGCTCTCGGTCGCACTCCTCAACCTATATGGGCGGGATGCTGCTGTATGACCGAGACAAGAACACCACCGCGCACAGACCTGAAGGATGGCCATATGGTCGTGGTGAAGTGGAGAGGCCAAGCCTCCATTTTAGATGACAATTTAATTTTGGATTTCAAAAAGGAAAGAAGAAATTTTTGAGATATAAAAAGAGAAGTGAAAAACTTATTGTTGCGTTTGTTGTATAAGCGAAAATAAGAGGAATTTTCTTGTAAGCGGATTTTACCAAGCTAAGTATTTTTGTGCCTGGTTATGACCAGAAATGTTAGCTTGTCTATTGTTTGTTTAATTTGTTTTAATTTGTTTTTTGTGACCCTGTTGTTCGTCTTTTCCCAAGATTGTGGGACTCGTGACCCTTTTCACCTTCCATTACCATTGTGATCCTCCTTTGTATCTATTTGACACAGGACATTGTTTGCTATTTTTTAATTTGTTAGTACCTATTCCTAATTTCGAGAATAAGCCTTCTGCTAAGCTCGAAATACCGTTGTCTTTCTCTTTTCTTTTTGTCGAAATGATTCAGCATTTTAGTCCAGGGCTTCTGCCAAGGTTTCCCAGACAAACACTCCCAGACAATAAAATACTTCAACATACCATTGGGAATAATAATTCTTGAGTGTATTTTGTTACAATTGAAGACATTTTTTAGCTTCCATTTGGTAAGGCAAACTACCACAAAAGTTTCCTGGCGCCAATTCATACATATTACGCTCCCGTACGTATACAATATTTCATCAAATACCTCTGTAGGGAACGCTTTGGTATTTATAGCGACAAATGTCACCCTAGCGGCGCGTATATTGGTAATTATACCATCCCGCTGTGCCAAAGTGACATTTGTCTCGAAAAATAATGTTTAGAAACTGAAGTTTCGTAGTTGCCCGTAGGAAATTACACATTTGCTATAAATCCACCTGAGGTGCTGCATTCTTCCTACAAATGAAATACCCCAATAGATATAACATTTGTGAGAAGTCAGACACACTCATTTCCTACGTTCCCACCATCTTACTCAATACGTGGCTAACAACGAAAGGATTATGGCGGACCAATGCTTCCGGCATTTTTGTTTGCCCTTTGTTATTGATATTCGCCAAGACAGACGCTTCGTCGATTCCCTTTCCCATTTTCTTTCCGATGCTTCCCGAAACATTTAGAAAGAGTAATAGGTGTGTAAACCCATGAATCTAGGCAAGAAGATTCGTTTACACCAAAATATCAATTTATAACACTTCTGACTTGGAAATTTATTTACGAATAATTATGAGATGTTATATTCAATTTTTGGTCTATCAAATGTGCTTTGACAGCTCAGATCCATCGCTGAACAAGGAAATAATAAGTATTTCTTTTTGACGTCTATAAGTGGTAAGTGTCACCATCCAAAAATCAGTTGACATTAAAGAGTAGATTTCAATGAATACACATACTCACCTGATCATAACATACCCATAAACGTCACATCCACTTTTTTATCTGAGGTAGTAAGCGGAACTGTCAGTTTGACAGCTCCTAGCAAACAAAAAGTCTAAGTATTTCAAAAAGTGACAGATATACCTAAATTCTGCAAAATATATTTTAAAAAGGAATTAAATAAGTCATCATTTTGTTATAAATTGTTTATTTCCTTTAATAATTATCAAATAATAGATAAAATAACTCAAATGTCAATACTAAGTTACTGTAGGAAAAAGAGTGTAGGAAAAGAAAGCGTTATAAAGTATAACAGATAAACGGAACGATAGTCTAATGTTAACTATAAGAACGCCCCGCAGGAAACTATGAGAAAGCAAATTGTTACATTCTGAACGCGTCCCGGCATAGGCATTGGCTTTGCACATGATACACAGAATATTCTGTGTATCATTCATTTTTCAACCTCCTTACAATTAACTTCGTCTTAAATAAAAACTCTTGTAAAAATTCTGATAAAGTTCAGAAAGTTCAGAAATCATCCTAAAATTATTAAAAACGCGAGTGTTTTTATATATGTATATCCCAAGGATAGGATATATTACAATTGCTAAATGCAATTTTTGCAAAAAAGAATTTGCAAAATCACCCCCCTCCAAGAAGGTAAGGTGTAATTTTTTTTGTCGACCATGCATATTGCATGATGTCGACATAGTTTTTTTTTGTCGAGATACATTTTCCTGAAGACTTTCTCGAAAGTAATTTGAATATACGTATATCTTAAAACTAGTGATTTAATGTAGTTTTTCTCATTCTTTTACTAGGGTTTTAGTGCAGAGTACATAATAGAGGTACCAATTTATACACCTCGTGCCAAGTCGCACACAAATTTTTAGGCAGGATACATACAGATGTATTAATCCAAAGTTTATTGGGGAATCCTACCCAAATACTAGTGCCAGGTACATTTAGCATCATTAATTCGATTGCTAGGCGGAATTTTATTCGCATCGCAGCACCTTTTTGGCAAGGGAAATTCAGGTTCCAATTGGAACATACGCAGGCATAAGAAGAGGCAACATTCAGATCACATTTCATCTATACATGCGGTGAAACAGGCCAGGTTTCTGCTGCCAACGTAATTATCAGCAACTCCAAAAAAATTTGGAGCAACGAGGGATTATTTTCCACGTCGTCGTGGACTTTGACCACCTGGTCAACAGGTTTCTTGGCAAACCACATGGTGCCCGAAATCTCCTATTCCACATCTTATTTCGAGGTGATGAGGAGCAGCTTATCTACGATTATTGTATATGAAAATAAAATTACATCGTTAGCCTACATACTCGGCTTGCAGGTAAAACTTTTTACTTATATATTTATGAAAGAACCTTCTTCGCATTGAGAAGACGAACACGTTTGTCTTTTGGATGTTATGGGCACCAAAGAATGATCCATCCACTACATCAAATTGCTACCACACAGCAAAAGTATCCATAATCAGTTCCTGAAGCATATACGTCCGTAGTAGACGTACATCGTTCGACGCGCCCACGGACGGTGGTGTCGCCGTTTCATTACGAAACCATTATTGCACTATATACTTATGAATATATTTACTTACGTATCCTTATATTATATTACTCATTATCCTAGAATTTATTATTACATACTTACCTGAGAAAGCATAAATATCCTGAGAAGTTAATACTTACCTATAAAAAGAAAAACATTTAAATTGTGAAAAGTGAATTACATTTATAGAAAAAGAAGTAATTTTTACTTACCTTACATAATTTGTGTTGTGTTGTTTATATGTGTTTTTGTGACCATTTTTATAAAGTCAGTCAGTGAATTTATTACCCAGTGTTGTGTTAATAAAACCAACAGAAGTTGTAGAGAAATACTACACTAAGGAACACTTTGTCGTTCTCCTTGAAAACCTACCATTGTTGTAAGGCAGTCCCGATTCCAGTTTCGATCGGAAGAATATTTGGTTATTCACGATTTAGTGATCCAAACTTTCACTCATCGTAGTTAGAATCCTTAGTAGAGGCTAGCTACCGTAAGCACTATACATACTTTACGTATAAAGTCCAAGTTGACTCAAAGTCAATACTATTTGTTCATTGTGGAGCTTAGGTCTCTAATACTTACCAAATCACTTTTGTATCTTAGTCCTTAGAGACTCACTTTTTTTTCTTTTCATTAGCACTGACAATTGTCGCTATCCTTGAGTTTTTATCCTCCACTTTTCACTTTATCTTGGTATTAGGCCATACTTTCTTCGATTCTTATAGAATCACATCTCACTCCAGAGACTATTAAATTACTATTTTTATTGTTCGTGTGTTATCACATAAGAAGACTTTTTGTCTTGAGTTGTGTATCTCATTGTGAGATAACTTATCTTCGATAGGTCAAACACCTATTCATATGCTAGTGCATATTATCTACACTACAGGTCACTTGTTTGTATACACATTGTATATTTATGTTTGTTTTTGGTTTGATTACTCAAAGGTACACAGTTTTTTGTGGATAAAAATACATAGAGGTAGTCTATGGTTACGAGTGTAGTTATAACATTCCAATACCTTTACTTAATCACATTTTGTCCACAGCGTCTGGTTCCAGAGGTGCACCCCGGTATACCTACGTCTGCATGAAACTATATTGATTTATTTCCATAATTTAAACTTTATTGAATAACTATATTTTTGATCTATATACTCTTTCTATCCTATCTTACCCCTGAGTCTCCTTCCTACAAATAAACCCATGAGCTAACGTCTCATATTTTTTGTTGAGTTTTGGGATAAAGTCCTCGAATCCATCCGATTTCTAAGGGTTTACTCAGTCTTTTGAAGAATAGTACCAAGTTTAGACTAGTTTTGTGAATTATAGTTTCGTCACTTTTATGTTGGTTTGGTTAGACGTAAAACAATATTTGTTTTAATTTTTTTTTTACCTTCTAGTAACCATTATTAGATCACAACAAAAAGAATTTTAAGAAGATCAATATTCTTCACATATACAAGAAAACTTTTTTTTTATATCCACTCTAAGCGAGAGTGAAACGAGGCAAGTGTCATGTACTGTGAATACATACATTTCATCTTGCCGAAGAACTTTTTTTTTTTTAAGAAATAAAACTCGATTTAAAATTTAAGAAAATATAACTTTAACATTCGCTGACTATTGTAAAGTTGTGACGCAAGAGTTTGCGCAATATACAAAAGAAAAAGAACATATTCTTGAAGAAATTAAATAAAATAAGATTTAGTTTATATTGGTTAGAGCTAAGATTATTTAAGATTAAGAAAATTGAATAATAAATCTTTATAAAGTTTAAAAGAAAATTCTCTAGTATCTTAAAATGCTGTTAGTTGACAGTTGTATTGATGGTTTTCGGACATTGAAATTTTCAGAGATGAGGTGCTAAAGTAAGTACGTTTGGGAGGAGTGGACAGCTCCGGCAAATCATGGATGTAATAGAGGTATAGTGTGGTGAAGGTTGTAAGAATGGAGAGTTGTTGTTTCTCGTTCTTGGTATAGTGGTTAAGGTTTAAGATGTGGATAGGCTTTTAGGTCTATTTCTTCTTTTTTGAGTCAGGGGTCCTATAGAAAGATATTTCGGGGTTTTTACTCCCAGGGCAGTTTAGGACAATCGGTGAAGGTATTCTAGGACGAACAGATACTTTCTCTTGGGTGGGTAGAAAGATGCCAGAGGAATCAATAACAGCTTAGATTTCCTCCGCTTATCAGTGGTACAGTGTTGATCACTGATCACTAGTCAATCAAAGCAGTAATTTCAGCGTAAAGCATTATTGACTGAGCCACAGTGGCGCTCATATTCATGAACATCTATGAATATATTTTTTGTAGGCTCACATTGTCGTGTGGTTTCTCTATTTTATGTCAATTAACCGTTACATTCAGTAACAAACAATTTCCTATTTTATCATATCCTCAAGTAACGGGAACGTAGTTGATCAGGCCCCCAGCAAATACCATTTAGATATATTTTTTGTTTTTGAGTTTTCTCCACCTAAACTCAACAGGTTCGCACAAGTTAAAAATATGTGACAACGCTAGTAGATCCTAAAGCAAGGACTCGCGACCCTACTGAGCTAGTCAGTGGTCTCGACGTGCGAACCGAATTGCGATAGTCGATCTCGGCCCTCCCTTCGAATCTCAGGTTTGTTGAATCTCTGATGATCAGAATTGAGATAGTTCTCAATTATGAAAGTCATGACGATCCAAGCTTGCGGTTCAAGCTTCCACTTTGGGTTCGCTGAGGAGGCAATAGGTCAAAGTGTCCATGGCGACCGACCTAAAGTCAACTCGGTAGGACTTGGTATTTTGTTGGTTGTATTCTTGATGCAGGGTTTAGTTGTGTACACTGAGTAGTGTTGACAAGCAGTAAGAACAATGCTTGTTGGTTAAGGGATGTCTTGAGGTCTCGGTGGTGTAGTCATAGGAGTGGGTAGTAGCCTGTGTCGTTCAAGCAGTGGGAGACAGTGTTCTACGGAAATGGTAAGCTGTTGATGGCTCACCGTAGGGATGGCTCAAGATATCTGAGGATGTGAAATTCTGTGAGTGGAAGTGAATAGAAGATACCTTCTACGATATAGATGGCGCTTAACGCGATGTAGAGTGTGTTAGTCTCTCGTTAGGTGGCCAAGTGGAATGTCTGGTAGGTATGTATCTTCTGAAAAGAGACACGAAACGTTACACCTCCTTATTTGATATAACGTACCTACCATCATTCATTTCACATTTCGTTTGGTTAATCGAGTTAGGTTAATAAAATTCTTATTCTAATCGAACCCACTCCCAGCTGAGCTAACGGGAGACAGCATTGCAGTTGTTGTCTGGGTAGGAGTAGCTATATTTTTTACTTCCGATTATAGGTACTATATGGCAAGTTATGCAAATAAATATATAAATTGTTGGCACAACAGCTCCAAGCGGGCCGGGGCCTGTGACTTACACTCCCAACCATTCCTGTGTGTGCGTTGATATTCTGCAGGAATAGAAGGGACCTACAATTTACCGCCGAATCCGAACGGCTAACAGAGAAGCTCTTTCCATGACATTAATTACTCTTGGAGGATTTGTCACTTCCTCGCAAGAGGCAGTACCCCGGAAAAAACTTGAGGTGGTAACGTCAGGGATCGAACCCTGAACCTTCGGCGTAGCAGTCCGACACACTAACCACTACGCCACGGGGTACTACTAGGCAAGCTATGCATTCCTAAAAACAAAAATTTTTTTTGGATAATCAAACATAACAGAAGTCGAAAAAAGTGTGTCCGACAATTCTGTCTGTCTGTCTGTTTGTCTGTCCGTCCGTATGTATCGGCACCTACAGCCTAAACGGCTGAACCGATTTGCTTCAAACTTGGTAGGTAGTATTATTCTGACATCCTACAGAGGGGTTTTTAAAATTAGCGTTCTAGCTTTAAAACTTACGGTACCTGCCATACGATTTTTAGTGAAAAATTAATTTTTCTTTGATAAAATTTTCTGAATAGTGTTTTATGTGCAAACTTAATGTTTTGGTTGGAATAGATTTTTCAGGAAAAGTCTTATAACGGTACCTCCCATAGGACCGGTTTCTTGAAATCCGATTTTCTCGTAAGCCACTACGAATTTCGATGAAATTTTTAATATAGAAGCCCGTTTATAAAAGAAATAATACTAATTTTTAAATTTTTCAAAAGAAGTTTTTTTGAGTTTTTTTAAAGATTTTCAATTTTTTTTTTTTAATTTTTGGTTTTTTCCAAAAACGATTTAATCTATCTTTTTTTAATTTTATTTTTTTGATAAAAACTACAAAGTGCTAGAGGTTGGCATGCTAAAAAAAAATTGAGAATATATGTTCGAAAAGTTTTTCAAAAAAAAAACTGTTTTTTGAAAAAAACTGGTCTAACGATTTTGAAAAAAAATTTCGTGAAAATTCAAAAAAGTAAAAGAAGCCTGATGGTTTACTTCATTTTCTCCAATAAACGTTTTAGGTATTGATTTTAAAGTGATTTATAAAATTTCATATGGTTTTTCAACGCTTTTTTCCCAAAATCTCAAGTACCAACCCCATTTTAACACATTAGAGCAAGTTCGTACGACCCAGTCGTGCACTTTATTTTCATTGTTCTCTTTTGATCAACACACCGTCGCAGAGTGGTCTGAACATGAAAAAAAAATGCTTTTTAAAAAGTTTTATAAAGTCTTTTAATTTGTATGTCTAAGTACATACTCTAAGATAACCCCAGCATATGATTTCAAAGAATTTTTTAATATATATATATATATATTATGTACTTATTTACAAGCCCTCAAAGTTGAAACAAACAATATTTTAGATTTAGTTCTCCGAAATTTCTTAACATAAATTCTTTTACTTTATACATTATTTTTATGTATGTTTTTGAGTATTAAAAATTGGAAAAATTAAAATTAAATTAATAAAAAGATCCTTCTATAAGCAGTCTCAAACATTGGTACTAAAAAAATGGCTTTGATGAAAACTCTTTCAGTTTTAAATTTAGCTACACCTGCTTTTACGTAATGACATACACCAACGCATGCTCCGTACTTTCAAGTTACACCACAGAAAAAATCAGCTTCGTCCAGTTGCGTCCCTCGAAGTTATGTTCAAATTTGTCTCACTGAATCGGGTTTCAAAAAACTCGGTTTTGACTGTGGTATATATCAAAAAGTTATAATTTCTTCACCACGAACTGTCAGAACGAACTGATTAAGCGCATTATTTTTCTAGAAAATGTGTATCTTTATTTTAAAAGTAAAATAACTAATACATTGACCCATGTCTGAGAAATTCGACTTTTTGCGAAAAAATTTATTTCTGTCTGCAAAATATTTCAACTTTCAACTCCGTTTTCTTGGAAAAAATATATGAAGAAGTATTATTATTTTATGATGGGTTCAATTATATGATAGATTTTAATAAAGAATAAACAAAAATATAAGGGATAATTTAGTAGTTTTTTTAATTTCTCGCAAAAGCTGGGCAGGTACAAATAAAATAAAATGCACGACTGGGTCGCACGTACTTGCTCTGTGGGTGCAATAGTACGATGAAAACAAAGTTTTCGAGCAATATGAAGAACTCATGTTTGAAAAAACTGCGAAAAACTAAAAAAGTTTTGCTAAAAATTGAAAACCCCATATACAGAAGTTTACGTTAAGAAACCTTTAGTATATACATTTTAGATGTCATCTTTTGGGTGCTATAAATGATATAAATGTCCGCTTATGGCCAAATTAATAAAATTTTAAAAACAAATTTCCGTTATTATCATTTGTAGCCAAAAACTTTAATGCAGTTTTCTTCAAAACATTCTATGTATATTGCATACAAAGTTTAATAAAAATCGGCAGAATCTTTTTTGAGTAAATTAGAAAAAACTACATAATTTGGCGGAAACCTAGGGGCACATACCAAACAAAGTTTGTTTGAATTCTATACAACCGTTGACAATTTATGGCCATTTGAAAAAAAGACGTTAAGACCAGATCTCCGTTATTAACCAAAAAAAGTTGGCTAAAACTGAACGGCTCGTTGTATGGGAGCTACCATTTAGAAAGGTTTCACTGAAAAATTTACAAAGCCGTCCTACAGAACACTATAAAGAACGATGCCAAACGAAGTTTGAGTCAATTAAATCAAGCCGTTGTGAACTTATGGCCATTTGAAAAAATCCGTTTAAACCTGATTTTCGTTACGACCATTTAAGCCAAAAACAAAAAAAAACGCTTTTTTGTGAGAAATATTTTGGGTAAGTTAAATTCTAAGTTTAATTAAAATCGTTAGAGCCGTTTTCGAGCAAATCCAATATGAAAAAAACCGTTACATGAAAGGTACCAGTTTGAGCCGGGCTAAAACGAAACAAAAAAAACTCGACAATAGTTTTTCTTCAAACTGCTATATAACAAGTTTGAAGAAAATCCGTCAAGCCGTTTAGGCTGTAGCATGACGTAAAAAAGCGCACATCCGCACATCCGCCCAGACGCACAGACAGGCCGACGGACGGTATGGCGAAAACCAATTTTTTGGGCTTCTCTATCATCGTAATGTCATGTTTGATTAAAACCTCGATTTTTTTTCTGCACGAAAGAAATACTTGCCCTATAGAGCAAGTAAAAAAGTGTTTTATTTCCAGATGTTTACCTGTATATGGGTTTTTCCCTAGACCTGTTGTGTTTTTCATATAAATAAAAAAAAAACAGTTTTTGAGCGTTTTTAAATTTCTTATTGCTTTTTGTTGTGTATTGCTTAATATTTTATGACTTATGAGGGTTAGTAATATCTTAAAAGAATGTTTGATCACTTACTTAAAACTATATATACATATATTAAATATTTAAAAGAATAAGTCGGTATTAAGTGATTGTGCATTTGTGCAAGGTGAAGATTATAAGCCTTTGATCAACGAATAAGAGAAAGTTAAGTGATATAATATAGTTACAAGCATCGCATATTGAAGTGACAGTGAATTACTGAACCTGCATTGATTGAACGATAATAGTGCCACATTAAAATGGATCCAATCGCAATTCCATATTCCGTGTTGTGCAACGAACTTTGGGCTTATGATCGTACTGTACAAAATCTACGGCCTTGTTTTTGAAAGGCAACTTAACTTCCGAGCAAATAGAAATAGTCATATCAGAAGTACAAAAACGTTTTTTTTCTCAGTTTTTAAAACGATCTGACTCAGCGCATAAAAACAAAAGCCGTTAAGAAAATAAATACACGCATTGGTTGGAAGGATTTTTCGAAGTGAAATTCGCCAAAAATGTACTGCCTGAAACTTCAACTTATAAGGTTTTGAAGAATGCTGTGATCGAACTAAAAGGTATAAGGGAGACCATATGAGAAATGCATTTACTCAAGAAAAGATAAATTATTGTTTATTGTTTATTTATTTTAACTGCAGACAAGTTGTCTAAGTTGTTTTAAACTTTATTTAACAGTTCAAATACAATTATATATAAGTAAATAATTATTAAAAATTTAACAGTTTTGTTTTAATAACATTTTTTGATAAGTTAAAATCCATTTCGTGGTAATAATGGTTAAAGTCAATGCACATTACGTTTAGAGGTTCATTTAATCCATAATTTACCCTTGCAAAAGCCGTGTAGAAAAAGTCCGGGTTACGAGTAAGCCTTGGGCGAGTGTTTATGTTGAGTTTACTGAGGATGTGTGTAGAATTGATGGATCCTGAGAGAAGTTGGAAAAGGAAAAGAACGTTACTTACATCTCTTCTCTTCCTAAGCGTTGATAGTCCTAGAAGTTTCAATCGATTACTGTATGGGGGAAGATGTTGGTTTGGTTCCCATGGAAGATGACGGAGAGCAAATAATAATTGGAATTGTTTTTAAACGCTTTCAATTTTATTTATTGCTACATCATAGCTAGGACACCATGTACAGCTGCAATATTCCAAGATGGGACGAACAAGCACACAATAAAAAAAATTTGTAATGTAGGGATCATTGAATTCCTTCGAGAACCTCATTATAAAACCAAGGCGGCTTCTTGCCTTGCTAGTTATAATATCAATATGGGGATTAAATGACAGTTTTTTGTCGAGAAAGACTCCTAAGTCGTTGAAGACTTCAACTCTCTCGACAACAGTTTCATCAATAAAATAACATGAGCTAAATGGTTAATTTATCCGAGAATATGTCATTACTTCGAATTTTTTTTTGTTGAATTTAATTCCGTTTGCAGTGCACCATTGAAAAACACAGTCAATATCGTGTTGTAGAAACAAGTAGCCATTCGGATTCGTAAAGCCGTAAAAAAACTTAAAGTAATTTTGCAATATGTTATGTCCATAGAGATGTCATTTATAAAAAGATTAAATAAAAGTGGTCCTATATGGCTTCCTTGTGGAACTCCATATAAAAAATGAATTAAATTAGAGATGCAATGATTAAAAATGACAAACTGGGTACGATTATTCAGATATGATTTAATCCAAATTAAAATTCATTCAGAAAATCCATATCTCATAGCTTTGTAAGAAGTACTGAGTGACTTACCCTGTCAAAAGCTTAACTCAGGTCAGCATAGAACACATCAGTTTGAAGATTGTTTTGCATGTTGTTGTTGGCAAGGTTTGCAAATTCCAAAAGATAAGTGGTGGTGAACTTACGCAAGCAAAAGCCATGCTGCTCAGGAACAATCAAACCTTGGTTGTCAAATTGAATATGTTTGCAGATAATTTTCTCAAAAAGGTTTTTGGTAAACATGAAAGTTTTACAATGCCTCGGTTCTCTGCTTTGTTTTTCTTTCCACACTTATGAAGAGGTATGATAAACGAAGACTTCCACAATTCGGGAAAACACCAGTTGACAGGGAGCAGTTATATATATAAGTGATTGCTGAACATATGTGGGATTGCTTGCTTTTACAAATATAGACGGTATCAAGTCAGGACCAGACAAACAGTTACTATTTAATTCGTCAATATGTTGCACAACTTCCGCTTCAGTTATTCTTAAACATGGTATATCACAGGTTGTAGTTTTGAGATTTGAGTTATCACAGTATTTAGGATTGCAAAATGTATAAGTTTGTTGAAAGAATTCAGCAAATATGTTGCTTATTTCTTTATCACAGCTTGAGGATTTGTTTTTATATTGCACGGTTGACGGATTGGTTAAACTTTTTCTTTTTGTGTTAACGTATTTCTAAAAGTTTTGTGGGTTTTTAATAAACTGAACTTTATTTGAGTAATGTACTCTTTATACGTTGCTCTTAAACAATATCAAAGAATTGAATAACTTTCGATGATATAAATACAAGTTAAAGTTATTAATGCTATGAGTTCTTTTCCATTTTTTATAGAAAGAGTTTTTGAGATTGCGTAGACGTCTTAAATCCTTGTTAAACCAACTTGCTGATGGTGGCGCAGTCCTTTTTTTCACAACAGGTACACAATAATGACGACAGTTAATTAGGACAGCATAAAGGTTTTCAACACATATATGAACATCGTTTGTATTTAAGACATTTGTCCAGTCGAAATTATAGAAACAATGTTCCAACTTCTCTAAATTGATTTGATTAAAATTGATGTCCAGTTGTGATGAGGAACGAATATTGTTTTGTGTTCTGAGTTGAATATTTTAAAGGATTGCATTATTATGAGGAAACTTAGGTAAAAGCCAATCTTCAGCATAAACAGCATCACATGAAGAACGAAAGTCCGTAAAAACAAGATAAAGCCATTAACTTGGCTGAGTCCAGATAACTTCACTTTTTCAACAAAATTTCCTTGAAATATAGGGCCACTCTCAAGAACATTGTAAGTTATTTTAAGCTCTTCTTCAATTCAGTCCAGATTTGAAAGATTGAAGCCCCAAAAACAAGAATATTGTTATTTGCAGAGAACTTAACTACTTCTGATATAGCAGAGGAATATAGCTCGTAAACAGAAGGTGATGATCCAGATGAATGGAATGATGAAAGACGTATAGCAATCTGTTACCTTCATTGTAATAAGTTCAAGATTTGTGAACATGTCAAGTATAAGCTCAGACTTAAGACAACACTTAACAGCAATCAAAACACCACCACCTTGTTTGAAAACGCTATTTAATTCAAGTCTGAGTAAGTATTATAAAATCAAAAGTTCTTTTAAGGCAATTAAGATAAAACGTTTTTAATTTAGATTTCATTCCTCCAACATTCTGAAAGTAAATATTTAGTTTTTTGAATGGCCATTAAATGAATTAATATCAGAACTGCTTAAAGAAGCAACGTTATTCCTTCTGGTATTATTTTTAAATTCATGGGCTATTGTGAATTTCGGCCAGAAATCAGGAGACAACATTAAATCTACAACAGGATCAGAAGCGAAGATATTAAAAGAAAAAATGCGGCAATCGTACGAGTACTGCATTTTATCCTAGATGAATCCGACACAGATAGTTTTTTTTTAACATAGTTAACAATCAAATCACTTGTAGTGTTTGGGTGCAGGCGTGAAACCACACTTTTCTCAGAAGGTACCACAACTTACTCTGCCGAAACGCCCTCATCTATTACGGAAGCTATTGAGTCGAAGGTTTGCGAACTAGAAGTTGCATTTCCTGGAGGAATCGTTTTTTTGCAGGAGAGCTAGGGATTTCTTCAAATATGGTCGTAGATAATGATAATTGCGAAGCGACAAAAGAAAGGCGCGGCAATGAAGGTACACAGATCACATTGCTTCCTGTCTTTTTTCGCTTAGGTGAAAGCTCCTTATCTTTAAAATCTATATTATTAAAGAGTAAATCATAGTCAGCTAACTTCTTCTGCATTTTTTTAAATCATTTGATAAGTCATTAAAAGTTTTTTTTAGTTTGTTAAAGCACTTAAAATAGATCGGTATTTTTTCTGCAACTACAACCCTTACAAAACCAGCGTAAACCGTTTC
This sequence comes from Platycheirus albimanus, assembly GCA_916050605.2. NCBI lineage: Eukaryota > Metazoa > Arthropoda > Insecta > Diptera > Syrphidae > Platycheirus > Platycheirus albimanus. The sequence goes on from OU696696.1 coordinate 175,061,882, forward strand.
CAACCTTAAGGAGGCTTTCAATTAATTTAACATTTAGGCCAGCACACTTCATGTGAGCAAATCCTTCACATAACCAGCACATACACATTCTTTCACCATCACCGATAATATCTTTACAAAGAAGACAATTCGTTTTGAAATCGCTTAAAAATGTATAAATTGTAAGCCTGAGAGAATGCAAAGATAATTATAGTTTAAGTAACACAAGTATTGTAAGCCCTTAGGTATGTAAAACCATTGTATATATAAACTATAGTACTACCACTTAAGGTGCGCCATCTATCGACGAAAAACTAAGCTCTAGAATACCATGGGAAGCAACAACAACAATTAAAACAATTAAAACCGGTTTCTTGAAATCCGATTTTCTCGTAAGCCACTACGAATTTCGATGAAATTTTTAATATAGAAGCCCGTTTATAAAAGAAATAATACTAATTTTTAAATTTTTCAAAAGAAGTTTTTTTGAGTTTTTTTAAAGATTTTCATTTTTTTTTTTTTAAATTTTTGGTTTTTTCCAAAAACGATTTAATCTATCTTTTTTTAATTTTATTTTTTTGATAAAAACTACAAAGTGCTAGAGGTTGGCATGCTAAAAAAAAATTGAGAATATATGTTCGAAAAGTTTTTCAAAAAAAAACTGTTTTTTGAAAAAAACTGGTCTAACGATTTTGAAAAAAAATTTCGTGAAAATTCAAAAAAGTAAAAGAAGCCTGATGGTTTACTTCATTTTCTCCAATAAACGTTTTAGGTATTGATTTTAAAGTGATTTATAAAATTTCATATGGTTTTTCAACGCTTTTTTCCCAAAATCTCAAGTACCAACCCCATTTTAACACATTAGAGCAAGTTCGTACGACCCAGTCGTGCACTTTATTTTCATTGTTCTCTTTTGATCAACACACCGTCGCAGAGTGGTCTGAACATGAAAAAAAAATGCTTTTTAAAAAGTTTTATAAAGTCTTTTAATTTGTATGTCTAAGTACATACTCTAAGATAACCCCAGCATATGATTTCAAAGAATTTTTTAATATATATATATATATATTATGTACTTATTTACAAGCCCTCAAAGTTGAAACAAACAATATTTTAGATTTAGTTCTCCGAAATTTCTTAACATAAATTCTTTTACTTTATACATTATTTTTATGTATGTTTTTGAGTATTAAAAATTGGAAAAATTAAAATTAAATTAATAAAAAGATCCTTCTATAAGCAGTCTCAAACATTGGTACTAAAAAAATGGCTTTGATGAAAACTCTTTCAGTTTTAAATTTAGCTACACCTGCTTTTACGTAATGACATACACCAACGCATGCTCCGTACTTTCAAGTTACACCACAGAAAAAATCAGCTTCGTCCAGTTGCGTCCCTCGAAGTTATGTTCAAATTTGTCTCACTGAATCGGGTTTCAAAAAACTCGGTTTTGACTGTGGTATATATCAAAAAGTTATAATTTCTTCACCACGAACTGTCAGAACGAACTGATTAAGCGCATTATTTTTCTAGAAAATGTGTATCTTTATTTTAAAAGTAAAATAACTAATACATTGACCCATGTCTGAGAAATTCGACTTTTTGCGAAAAAATTTATTTCTGTCTGCAAAATATTTCAACTTTCAACTCCGTTTTCTTGGAAAAAATATATGAAGAAGTATTATTATTTTATGATGGGTTCAATTATATGATAGATTTTAATAAAGAATAAACAAAAATATAAGGGATAATTTAGTAGTTTTTTTAATTTCTCGCAAAAGCTGGGCAGGTACAAATAAAATAAAATGCACGACTGGGTCGCACGTACTTGCTCTGTGGGTGCAATAGTACGATGAAAACAAAGTTTTCGAGCAATATGAAGAACTCATGTTTGAAAAAACTGCGAAAAACTAAAAAAGTTTTGCTAAAAATTGAAAACCCCATATACAGAAGTTTACGTTAAGAAACCTTTAGTATATACATTTTAGATGTCATCTTTTGGGTGCTATAAATGATATAAATGTCCGCTTATGGCCAAATTAATAAAATTTTAAAAACAAATTTCCGTTATTATCATTTGTAGCCAAAAACTTTAATGCAGTTTTCTTCAAAACATTCTATGTATATTGCATACAAAGTTTAATAAAAATCGGCAGAATCTTTTTTGAGTAAATTAGAAAAAACTACATAATTTGGCGGAAACCTAGGGGCACATACCAAACAAAGTTTGTTTGAATTCTATACAACCGTTGACAATTTATGGCCATTTGAAAAAAAGACGTTAAGACCAGATCTCCGTTATTAACCAAAAAAAGTTGGCTAAAACTGAACGGCTCGTTGTATGGGAGCTACCATTTAGAAAGGTTTCACTGAAAAATTTACAAAGCCGTCCTACAGAACACTATAAAGAACGATGCCAAACGAAGTTTGAGTCAATTAAATCAAGCCGTTGTGAACTTATGGCCATTTGAAAAAATCCGTTTAAACCTGATTTTCGTTACGACCATTTAAGCCAAAAACAAAAAAAAACGCTTTTTTGTGAGAAATATTTTGGGTAAGTTAAATTCTAAGTTTAATTAAAATCGTTAGAGCCGTTTTCGAGCAAATCCAATATGAAAAAAACCGTTACATGAAAGGTACCAGTTTGAGCCGGGCTAAAACGAAACAAAAAAAACTCGACAATAGTTTTTCTTCAAACTGCTATATAACAAGTTTGAAGAAAATCCGTCAAGCCGTTTAGGCTGTAGCATGACGTAAAAAAGCGCACATCCGCACATCCGCCCAGACGCACAGACAGGCCGACGGACGGTATGGCGAAAACCAATTTTTTGGGCTTCTCTATCATCGTAATGTCATGTTTGATTAAAACCTCGATTTTTTTTCTGCACGAAAGAAATACTTGCCCTATAGAGCAAGTAAAAAAGTGTTTTATTTCCAGATGTTTACCTGTATATGGGTTTTTCCCTAGACCTGTTGTGTTTTTCATATAAATAAAAAAAAAACAGTTTTTGAGCGTTTTTAAATTTCTTATTGCTTTTTGTTGTGTATTGCTTAATATTTTATGACTTATGAGGGTTAGTAATATCTTAAAAGAATGTTTGATCACTTACTTAAAACTATATATACATATATTAAATATTTAAAAGAATAAGTCGGTATTAAGTGATTGTGCATTTGTGCAAGGTGAAGATTATAAGCCTTTGATCAACGAATAAGAGAAAGTTAAGTGATATAATATAGTTACAAGCATCGCATATTGAAGTGACAGTGAATTACTGAACCTGCATTGATTGAACGATAATAGTGCCACATTAAAATGGATCCAATCGCAATTCCATATTCCGTGTTGTGCAACGAACTTTGGGCTTATGATCGTACTGTACAAAATCTACGGCCTTGTTTTTGAAAGGCAACTTAACTTCCGAGCAAATAGAAATAGTCATATCAGAAGTACAAAAACGTTTTTTTTCTCAGTTTTTAAAACGATCTGACTCAGCGCATAAAAACAAAAGCCGTTAAGAAAATAAATACACGCATTGGTTGGAAGGATTTTTCGAAGTGAAATTCGCCAAAAATGTACTGCCTGAAACTTCAACTTATAAGGTTTTGAAGAATGCTGTGATCGAACTAAAAGGTATAAGGGAGACCATATGAGAAATGCATTTACTCAAGAAAAGATAAATTATTGTTTATTGTTTATTTATTTTAACTGCAGACAAGTTGTCTAAGTTGTTTTAAACTTTATTTAACAGTTCAAATACAATTATATATAAGTAAATAATTATTAAAAATTTAACAGTTTTGTTTTAATAACATTTTTTGATAAGTTAAAATCCATTTCGTGGTAATAATGGTTAAAGTCAATGCACATTACGTTTAGAGGTTCATTTAATCCATAATTTACCCTTGCAAAAGCCGTGTAGAAAAAGTCCGGGTTACGAGTAAGCCTTGGGCGAGTGTTTATGTTGAGTTTACTGAGGATGTGTGTAGAATTGATGGATCCTGAGAGAAGTTGGAAAAGGAAAAGAACGTTACTTACATCTCTTCTCTTCCTAAGCGTTGATAGTCCTAGAAGTTTCAATCGATTACTGTATGGGGGAAGATGTTGGTTTGGTTCCCATGGAAGATGACGGAGAGCAAATAATAATTGGAATTGTTTTTAAACGCTTTCAATTTTATTTATTGCTACATCATAGCTAGGACACCATGTACAGCTGCAATATTCCAAGATGGGACGAACAAGCACACAATAAAAAAAATTTGTAATGTAGGGATCATTGAATTCCTTCGAGAACCTCATTATAAAACCAAGGCGGCTTCTTGCCTTGCTAGTTATAATATCAATATGGGGATTAAATGACAGTTTTTTGTCGAGGAAGACTCCTAAGTCGTTGAAGACTTCAACTCTCTCGACAACAGTTTCATCAATAAAATAACATGAGCTAAATGGTTAATTTATCCGAGAATATGTCATTACTTCGAATTTTTTTTTGTTGAATTTAATTCCGTTTGCAGTGCACCATTGAAAAACACAGTCAATATCGTGTTGTAGAAACAAGTAGCCATTCGGATTCGTAAAGCCGTAAAAAAACTTAAAGTAATTTTGCAATATGTTATGTCCATAGAGATGTCATTTATAAAAAGATTAAATAAAAGTGGTCCTATATGGCTTCCTTGTGGAACTCCATATAAAAAATGAATTAAATTAGAGATGCAATGATTAAAAATGACAAACTGGGTACGATTATTCAGATATGATTTAATCCAAGTTAAAATCCATTCAGAAAATCCATATCTCATAGCTTTGTAAGAAGTACTGAGTGACTTACCCTGTCAAAAGCTTAACTCAGGTCAGCATAGAACACATCAGTTTGAAGATTGTTTTGCATGTTGTTGTTGGCAAGGTTTGCAAATTCCAAAAGATAAGTGGTGGTGAACTTACGCAAGCAAAAGCCATGCTGCTCAGGAACAATCAAACCTTGGTTGTCAAATTGAATATGTTTGCAGATAATTTTCTCAAAAAGGTTTTTGGTAAACATGAAAGTTTTACAATGCCTCGGTTCTCTGCTTTGTTTTTCTTTCCACACTTATGAAGAGGTATGATAAACGAAGACTTCCACAATTCGGGAAAACACCAGTTGACAGGGAGCAGTTATATATATAAGTGATTGCTGAACATATGTGGGATTGCTTGCTTTTACAAATATAGACGGTATCAAGTCAGGACCAGACAAACAGTTACTATTTAATTCGTCAATATGTTGCACAACTTCCGCTTCAGTTATTCTTAAACATGGTATATCACAGGTTGTAGTTTTGAGATTTGAGTTATCACAGTATTTAGGATTGCAAAATGTATAAGTTTGTTGAAAGAATTCAGCAAATATGTTGCTTATTTCTTTATCACAGCTTGAGGATTTGTTTTTATATTGCACGGTTGACGGATTGGTTAAACTTTTTCTTTTTGTGTTAACGTATTTCTAAAAGTTTTGTGGGTTTTTAATAAACTGAACTTTATTTGAGTAATGTACTCTTTATACGTTGCTCTTAAACAATATCAAAGAATTGAATAACTTTCGATGATATAAATACAAGTTAAAGTTATTAATGCTATGAGTTCTTTTCCATTTTTTATAGAAAGAGTTTTTGAGATTGCGTAGACGTCTTAAATCCTTGTTAAACCAACTTGCTGATGGTGGCGCAGTCCTTTTTTTCACAACAGGTACACAATAATGACGACAGTTAATTAGGACAGCATAAAGGTTTTCAACACATATATGAACATCGTTTGTATTTAAGACATTTGTCCAGTCGAAATTATAGAAACAATGTTCCAACTTCTCTAAATTGATTTGATTAAAATTGATGTCCAGTTGTGATGAGGAACGAATATTGTTTTGTGTTCTGAGTTGAATATTTTAAAGGATTGCATTATTATGAGGAAACTTAGGTAAAAGCCAATCTTCAGCATAAACAGCATCACATGAAGAACGAAAGTCCGTAAAAACAAGATAAAGCCATTAACTTGGCTGAGTCCAGATAACTTCACTTTTTCAACAAAATTTCCTTGAAATATAGGGCCACTCTCAAGAACATTGTAAATTATTTTAAGCTCTTCTTCAATTCAGTCCAGATTTGAAAGATTGAAGCCCCAAAAACAAGAATATTGTTATTTGCAGAGAACTTAACTACTTCTGATATAGCAGAGGAATATAGCTCGTAAACAGAAGGTGATGATCCAGATGAATGGAATGATGAAAGACGTATAGCAATCTGTTACCTTCATTGTAATAAGTTCAAGATTTGTGAACATGTCAAGTATAAGCTCAGACTTAAGACAACACTTAACAGCAATCAAAACACCACCACCTTGTTTGAAAACGCTATTTAATTCAAGTCTGAGTAAGTATTATAAAATCAAAAGTTCTTTTAAGGCAATTAAGATAAAACGTTTTTAATTTAGATTTCATTCCTCCAACATTCTGAAAGTAAATATTTAGTTTTTTGAATGGCCATTAAATGAATTAATATCAGAACTGCTTAAAGAAGCAACGTTATTCCTTCTGGTATTATTTTTAAATTCATGGGCTATTGTGAATTTCGGCCAGAAATCAGGAGACAACATTAAATCTACAACAGGATCAGAAGCGAAGATATTAAAAGAAAAAATGCGGCAATCGTACGAGTACTGCATTTTATCCTAGATGAATCCGACACAGATAGTTTTTTTTAACATAGTTAACAATCAAATCACTTGTAGTGTTTGGGTGCAGGCGTGAAACCACACTTTTCTCAGAAGGTACCACAACTTACTCTGCCGAAACGCCCTCATCTATTACGGAAGCTATTGAGTCGAAGGTTTGCGAACTAGAAGTTGCATTTCCTGGAGGAATCGTTTTTTGCAGGAGAGCTAGGGATTTCTTCAAATATGGTCGTAGATAATGATAATTGCGAAGCGACAAAAGAAAGGCGCGGCAATGAAGGTACACAGATCACATTGCTTCCTGTCTTTTTTCGCTTAGGTGAAAGCTCCTTATCTTTAAAATCTATATTATTAAAGAGTAAATCATAGTCAGCTAACTTCTTCTGCATTTTTTTAAATCATTTGATAAGTCATTAAAAGTTTTTTTTAGTTTGTTAAAGCACTTAAAATAGATCGGTATTTTTTCTGCAACTACAACCCTTACAAAACCAGCGTAAACCGTTTCCAACCTTAAGGAGGCTTTGAATTAATTTAACATTTAGGCCAGCACACTTCATGTGAGCAAATCCTTCACATAACCAGCACATACACATTCTTTCACCATCACCGATAATATCTTTACAAAGAAGACAATTCGTTTTGAAATCGCTTAAAAATGTATAAATTGTAAGCCTGAGAGAATGCAAAGATAATTATAGTTTAAGTAACACAAGTATTGTAAGCCCTTAGGTATGTAAAACCATTGTATATATAAACTATAGTACTACCACTTAAGGTGCGCCATCTATCGACGAAAAACTAAGCTCTAGAATACCATGGGAAGCAACAACAACAATTAAAATGGTGGAAATTGTTGTTGTTGCTTCCCATGGTATTCAAGTGCTTAGTTTTTCGTCGATAGATGGCTCACCACAAGTGGGAATACTATAGTTTATATATGCAATGGATTAACGTATTTTGCAAATTTCAGGTTTACTCCTATTAATATGCAACGGTTTAGTAAAAAATTTAATTTCACTCAATAAGAAAAGGATATAGGTCAATAACCTTTGAATTATATAGCAACTTCCCAGCTGACTTTTATTTAACTTTGAACACCGAGGTGTATTCTTTTAATATAATAATAATAGTCCGGTCAAAATAGACATTTCGGTTTGCAAAAATTCGCCTAAAGCTGAAAATTGGTACAGACGTTGGGAACACCATTTCAAATAAAGTAAGCAACATCCCCATCGATCCGACTGGAGCGTTAGAAGTTATTCACGGTCAAAAGGTCAAATAAACGGTTTTTACAATTTTTCTGGTAAACGGTGACTTATCAGAAAAATACATGAAACAAAGTTGTAGACCATGAAATTATCTACAAAACTTTTTAATATCATTTTTTTGTAAGAATAACCATTTCGGAGATATCGTGATTTTAAAACTTGAAGGAGTCACGTTCTTCATGATATGCTCATATAGGCCATATGCTTAAATTTAGTCCAGTCGACAGGTTGGAAAAAGTGGGTGAAAGGTGGAAAAAGGACGGAAGCTAATGAAACTATTGGATATTGTTGAAGGATAGTTAATACAAATTTTACGAAGTTTTGGATCTCGAGGGCCCTATGAAAAAAGAGAAGGGGGAGGTTGAAGGGGTAACTGCAAAATTTTTGACCTTGCAATGGTTTTTCCTCACTTACTTTTTTTTCGTACGTTCTATAGCAAAAGCATTTCCATATTATAGTAGAACGTCAAATTTTCTACAATTGTGTTAGTACCAAAATGGTTGTATACTTATTCTTTACCGAGATATAGCTCTTCGAAAAACAGGTAATTTTTCAGAATTTGCTAAAAAAATTCCAAAAAATTCAGCTTATTTCTTCTATTAGACGAAAACTGGTGCGAGGTTTTTGTATGACGAGATTTTCATACTACGATTTGTGCTGCTTAATAGTTTCTAAAAAAATGTCGTATGAAAATCTCGTCAAACAAAAACCTCGCACCAGTTTTCGTCTATTAGAAGAAATAAGCTGAATTTTTTGGAATATTTTTAGCAAATTCTGAAAAATTACCTGTTTTTCGAAGAGCTATATCTCGGTAAAGAATAAGTATACAACCATTTTGGTACTAACACTATTGTAGACAATTTGACGTTCTACTATAATATGGAAATGCTTTTGCTATAGAACGTACGAAAAAAAAGTAAGTGAGGAAAAACCATTGCAAGGTCAAAAATTTTGCAGTTACCCCTTCAACCTCCCCCTTCTCTTTTTTCATAGGGCCCTCGAGATCCAAAACTTCGTAAAATTTTTATTAACTATCCTTCAACAATATCCAAAAGCTTCATTAGCTTCCGTCCTTTTTCCACCTTTCACCCACTTTTTCCAACCTGTCGACTGGACTAAATTTAAGCATGTGGCATATATGAGCACATCATGAAGAACGTGACTCCTTCAAGTTTTAAAATCACGATATCTCCGAAATGGTTATTCTTACAAAAAAATGATATTAACAAGTTTTGTAGATAATTTCATGGTCTACAACTTTGTTTGTTGTATTTTTCTGATAAGTCCTACCGTTTACCAGAAAAATTGTAAAAACCGTTTATTTGACCCTTTGACCTTGAATAACTTCTAACGCACCAGTCGGATCGATGGGGATGTTGCTTACTTTATTTGAAATAGTGTTCCCAACGTCTGTACCAATTTTCAGCTTTATGCGAATTTTTGCAAACCTAGCACTATTTTTTTGTCTATTTTGACCGGACTATAAAATATTTGACTGATTTTATAACGTGGTAAAAAATCGCAGTTTTATGTATTTAATCTCCTTAGGGTATTGCAACTTAAAGTACCATTTAGATTGAATTTTAAGTTAATAAAATTTTAAATGATAATTATTTGTTTTGTGGGATATATTTTGTCTCTCGAAACAGCTATACGTGTAAGATTTAACGTTGCGACAGGGTCGCAAACAATTACAACTTCTCGTATTCCTTCTGTTCGTAGCTCAAGCATATGTTATGTATACGCGGCATTTGTCGACAATTTTCTTTAAAATCTACTCTTACCTTCTTATTTTTTAAATAATCAACTTCTTATTTTAGATTAATCTGAACACGCGAGTCTGCGTGCGCACGCAAGTTGAAGGTCGACCAGGCTGTGTCTTTATCAATGCTTCCGTGAATGAAATTAACCTGAACACAAAGCAGTTTTCAGTGCAAATCGGGGAGTCAAGTTCTGCACAAATAGTAAGTGTATACTTTTGAAAGACTACTTTTTTGTACCGAACGATCTCTTCGTCTAGATTAAAACAGTCAAACGGGCTGATTTGCGTTTATTACAACCACCTTGGTGGGACGAACTCAATGAAGTGGAAAAACCCTCACCTTCACGCAGCAGTAGTGTTATCGGACATCAAAATACCGACTTTCTCGAGGGAAGAATTGGCCAACGCATCATCAACAAAAGCGGACATATTGTTATAAACAATTCCGAAACAAACATAATCTACACTAGTCGTGGTGATGTCCTCCATAAAATGCCTTCCCATCAGGTAGCTTATGTCACGACGAGGTACGAACCATGTAGCAAAATTATTTCTAGTGGAGGTCATCACACCCAAACAGCTGAAATTAGTAATGGTAGAATGAGTACTAATTCGACTGTTCCCCTGCAAATACACCATGTCCTGCCAACTCTACAGCACAGCGAGGAGTATTACCGAACTACAGCTACCTCACCTTTCCAGTCATCGAATATGTTAAACAGTAATGATGGCACAGCAGGCAACAACAAAGGAGGTCAAATGTCCGATATAATAGTGGTGCAGGCTTTAGCTCACAAGGCGCAAAGTCCACCAACTGAAGAGATGCACCGTCGACAGAGATCATACGATGACTATGAATCAGACGACGAATTAAAACGTGTTGAAATCAGTGGCTATGCTTTCGACGGCGACGTAGAAAAACTCTCAGGAGGCAGTAAAAGAAGCAGTATGCAAAGTCGGGGCAGTACTTCTAGTCTGCTCGATCAGAGGCTCACCCCACGATCTCATGCAGCAACTCCAAGGTTCTCTATTGATTTTTTTCTTTTGCTAAAATAATTATACATATTCTTGTATTCTTAGATCTCAAGCGACAACACCGCATCGATTTAAGAAAGGTGACATCGTTCAATCGGAATCTGGTGTACGTAAGAAATTTAATGGAAAGCAATGGCGCCGATTGTGTTCAAATCAATCGTGTTTCAAAGAATCTCAACGAAGAGGTTATTGTTCTAGACATTTGAACCAAAAATGCAGCACATTAAGATCCACTGGTCTAAGCCGATTCCCAAGGTTAGTTTAAGTGATTATGATGCGCTCCCCACTAAACATTGAACAATGAAAATATAATTATAGTGATATCAGCAGTCGGTCGAGCAGCAAAACACAAGTTGACGAAGAGACTTCCCGTGATTCGGAAACTTCGCCGAATTATCGGGTAGCAGGCCGATTCGATCAGGAGGAGACTGATGTTGCGAATATGCTAGGTAAGTGTTAATTATACAAACTTCTTATTGCTATCGTGCAAGATGCAACGCATTTTCAAAACTCAAATTTTTTTTTTGAAAAATTAAAGAATTAGTTCTATTTTGATTATAAAAGAGCTTTCACATTTAAAATTTAATCGAAACCCGTTGTGTGGTTTACGGGAAAATCTGTTATGAAAAAAAAGTTTTATCAAAATCGTAGTTACCGTTTTTGAGATAGATGGGATTTTCATAAAAAATCATATGGCAGGTAACGTTAGTTTTGAGCTAGAATGCTGATTCCGAAAATTCACCTGTAGGACATCATAATAATACTATATACCAAGTTTGAAGCGAATCCGGTCCAGCCGTTTAGGTTGTAGGTCAGACAGAGGGATAGACAAACAGACTTCTCTAATATCGTAATGTTTAAAAAAAAAAAAAATTACGAATGCATAACTTGCTTATAGTACCTATAATCGCAAGTAATAAGGTAAGTATATCTACAAAAATATATAAGAACAAGTAACGGGTTGTATAAAACTAGTTCTGACCCAGCCAAAAAGAATTTTGTTATAGCTTGCAAAGCTTCGTAAATTTTATTTTTTTGTTTATTATTATTAATTGACTTTGGAAAAGCATTATTTAAAAAAAAATTAAGTTATGGAAATAATCAAAGATCGAGCGATTTTTGATTGTTCCGAGAGTTTCTATAACTTAAAATTTTTGTTTTCCAACCAACCACTGAAAAGAACTCTTATTGCCAACTGTTGTAAGAAACTTGGCTACAAAATCATAACACCCTTTTTGACCTGCTGCAGGTTTTCCCAAATATAATAAAATGTAAAAGTTTTTGTTAAGTACACACTTACTTACTTACTTAAGGTGGCGCAGACAATATATTGTGGACCACGGCCTCAACCAACAATCCTCGCCAGCTAGGCCGGTCCCTAGCCAGTGGCCTCCAGTTGCGCACACCAAGTTGGTTGAGGTCGTTTACCACTTGATCGCGCCACCTTAGATGGGGTCTTCCAGAACTGCGTCGGCCCTCCGGGTTGGAATTGAAGACTCGTCGGGCAGGAGCGTTTTCGTCCATACGCTTCACATGACCCAGCCATCTAAGCCGCTGAATTTTCAGCTTCTTAACCAAGTCAATGTCGCTGTATAGCCCGTACAGTTCGTCATTGAATCTTCTCCTCCATACTCCATTGATACATACAGGCCCGAATATCACCGGAAGAATCTTTCTCTCAAAGCACCCCAGCCTGTATTCATCCGATTGTGTCAGTGTCCACGCTTCTGCCCCATACAGCAGGACTGGGATGATAAGGGTCTTGTATAGTGTCTCCTTGGTCCTTTGAGAGAGGGCTAGTACACACATAAAATAAAAATAACCTAAACCAATAAAAACCGTATTTATTCATAGCATTTGCAGGTTAAGGCAATCGAAAATCGCGCGATTTTTTGATTCCTTGGAGAGCTTTGTAAATTTTTTTTTTATTATTATTTATAGCCTGTGATTTTTGTTGCAACGTATTTTATTTTTTTGAACACAGCCGAATACATACAAAGATACGAACATAATAATTGTAATGTTGTCTTATTATTTTAAAAATACTTGAATCTCATGATATTTTCAACTGGTTCAAATTGTAATGCTATTTTGTCTATATTACTTCTTCTAAACGAAGTAAGGCCCGGCGGCGGGCGTTATTTCTCTACAGTCATAGAAATAAGGCCTTATTTTTACGAGCAAATAGAAATAACACCAAGGCCTTAATTCGTCGTAGTTTATTTCACGTCACCATAATATAAGTACATATGTATTAAGGAACATTCACTGCAAGTCATAAGATTTGAAGTATGCATTTTTAAAAAGTAAAATCGATAATTCTCTCCTTACCTACATCACGGATAAAAAAAACGACTGGTAAATGGGGGACTATATTGCTAAAAACGGAGGTCTACTGAATTGAGATTATTCTTGTTAATAAATCCCACCATTTTAGTTGGAAATGGTTAGGATTCTTTTCAACAAAAATATTCTTCTCAAAGCATTAATTTCGGCCGGTTTGGGCTGGGGACTTTGCGCGTAGTGGCGTAGTTTTTCACTTGCCTTTTAAAATAAAATAAAATTGACGTTATACGGCTGAACAAGTCCACTGAGCCAATGGAGATCGCATCTTCAACGCATAGGATCGCGTGCAATGGTTGTATCACTACTCTCGGTCGCACTTCTGAGCCTATATGGGCAAGACGCTGCTGTATGACCGAGACAAGAACACCACCACGCAAAAGATCCGCAGAGGATGGCTATATGGTCGTGGCGAAGTGGAAAAGCCCAGCCTCCGTTTTGGATGGGAATTTAATTTTGGATTTGAAAAAGAAAAGAAAGAATTTTTGGAGTTTTTAAAAAAAGAGAGGTAAAAAACTATTGTGATAAGCAAAAACTAAGTAGAGAAAACAAGTTGTGTAAGCCTGAGGAAAATCAATAGAGGAAATCGAGAGTTGAGATTGGAAATAAGCTTGAGAGGAATATCTTTGTTGGAGAATTTTGGAAAAGATAAATATTTATGTTACTGGTGGTGTCCAGAAATGTAAGCTTGTTAATTGTTTGTTTAATTTGTTTTTAATTCGTTTTGTTTGTGACCCTATGTGGGGCAAACAAATTTAGATTTGAGTAGGCCTTCGCTTTCGTTCGTAATCTCCCAAGATTGTGAGACTCGTGACCCTTTTCGCACCTTCCACTACCATTGTGATCTTTCTTTGTGTCATCGTGACACAAAACACTGTTTGCTCTGCTCTTTTTTTTATTTTCTAAAACCTATTCCGAATTTCGAGAATCAGCCTTCTGTTAACCTTGAAATACATTGTTCTATTTTTCGTTTTGTCGAAAAGACTCTGGGTCTTAGTCCAGGCCTTCTGCCAAGGTTTCCCAGACTATTAACTTCCCAACCAATAAAATTACTCAACTTCCCATTGGGAATAATAATTCAACTGTTTACTTTGTTAAAAATTGAAGACATTTTCAGCTTCCATTTGGTAAGGCAAACTACCATAAAAGTTTCCTGGCGCCCACTTTTATGTATAGGTACACTACGGTACACATATATGTACCTACCCACCTTTCATTCAACAACTATTTACGGTGCCGTGAAATAAGGCCGTACGAAATAAGGCCATATTTCAAAATTTGGCCTTATTTTTTTTTTTTTTTTATAATGCACTCGCACTCAAAGGGTTATTAATACCTTTATAATGAATTAACATGTGCGAGCGAGGAAAGAGAAGGAATAGAAAGATAGGAAAGAAAGGTGGTACAGTGGTTTGAGATTTTAGGTGATAATTATCTCATGGAAATTCCACGGGTGGCATCCAGTTGAAACTTGGGAAATAAATAAAAATTGCTGCCCAGGCTGGGTTTGAACTCCAAGCTCTCGGGTTGAGCAACCAGGCACTACATCCACTGTACCATTGCCACCCGCAACTTTGTAATTGTGAAAGAGGGCCATATTCCAACATATGTCCTCATTTCACTTGGACGAAGTGAAATAAAGCCAAAATGGCCTTATTGCGCTTTAAGTTTAGTTAGCCTTATTTCACTTTCAGTAAGTAAAACAAAGTCTAATGTGCAGGTGGATTTTGCTGATATTTCCAATTAAATTATATCTAAAACGAAATTTCTCCCATTACACCTTATAGTTTTGATTACCTGATTACACATTTCTTCATTATTATAGTCCAGTTGAGAAAACAGCCTTCATTTTAAGTGACAGTTAAATGAAACAAGAAATTTAATGAGCAGTATTTTATTTGTATTTGATTTAAATAAGTAAATAAAGTATTTGGAATTGAAATCAGTTTTAATTTTGGAGAGTTGTTGAAAGTGATAGCCTAAAATTGTTGCAAATTATAATATTAAAAACGAAATGTTTCAGTTTTAAATTTGGAGAGTTTTTGAAAAGAATAGCTATAATATGAAAAGAAAAAGTTTTGATTTTGCTTTGGAGAGTTTTTGAAAATAATAGCCCAAAATTCGGAGTGCATACTCCATTCTCACTCTTAGAATTGCATGATGGGTGACTAGCACCATGACTAGATCTCGACCTGAAATGACAAGCCGGAGAGAAACACACTCCTTCCATGACACTATTCTCAAAGATTGATCACCCCTGCGCTTATCCTTCCGGTACTCACATTTGAAGCGTCTCTCTCTCTCTCTCACTCATCTCTCTCCAATCGTTTCTCCTATCAGTGCGTATTTTACCTCAGTCTTAAACTTATCGACGAACTCCCACATAAGAGTGGCTTCTCTTCATGGATGATTGACGACTCGGGTCGGGCTGAGGGTGCTGTCCACCAAGATCTGCATCGCCCTGCAGCATGTGGGTCTGGTTCACCCAGGAGCATTTGGGGTGGGGTTCTTGCACTCTTGTGGCAGCCGGTTACAAGTTTTTTTTCGTTATCTGCAGACCTTCGAATTGAGATGTTATTCACTCGTGTTGTTAAAGTTATTTAAGGGAGCCCGTTCTACTATCCTAGTATCCTACGCGTCCTACGCCTACCACAACACAGCATGCTATGGCAGTCCTAGTAATGAATATCTCCGACTTCCTATTATATATTCACCGAAACATAGATAGAGCAAACCTCATCAAAACAAACTATGACCCTAACCTTGATAAACTACGTAGCTTCTTCTTATAGGTGGATGTAGATGGTCGCATCCACCATGGACTTTCACAACATCGCTCGCAACGGATCCAAATAGTTTCAGCGATGCGTGTCGGCGGCTTGTAATTGTATGGGGGTGTCTCAAGATGTTAATAGACACCCCAGCACTCGTAACCCTCCCAAAATTGTTGTTGTTGTTAACCAACATTAACAAACCTTGGTTCCACTCAGTGCTTGTATCAATATTTTATGGAACCCCTAAACATGATAAAAAGTAAGATTCAAAAGAACACTACTTCATCCTAAAACTAAACTTTCAAACTAGAACTAACTTCTACTCAAACTTCCGAAATATTACTTTATATTACATTCACTCAAAATCATACCTCAACGTCTATGTCCGTATCAAACTTCAAATCAAAACATTCACTCAAAAACTAAACCTAAACTCAATAAATGTATGATCCATTCTATTATAGACCACCAAAAGAGGAAGGGGAAGATGACCAATCCAATCCCCACCGAACCTGTAACTTAAAGATACATACTTACTAAACTGAAAGTTTTACCAAAAAGTTTCTTTAGATCAATCATTAAGAAATTCAAAAGTAAATGTCAAAACTAATCAATAAAAAGAGTTATGGATTTAACGTTATAAATGAAATTATTTAAATTTATTCATATAAATTCTTAAATCTAAATTTTACCAAAAATTATATACTAATCATGTTCTCAAATTCTAAAGTCCTTAACAATCTAAATTTCTTAATTCTATAAATTCCTAAAAATAATGAGGATACCTATCGAAGACGATCTAATGAGAAAGATAGGGTTTTAGTTGCCACAAAATTGCTTTGACTTCATTGAATCAATATTGTTTCTCTTCTTTCAATAAATGATAAATTCTTGATACATATATGTGTATCTGATCACAAGCGGAATCCAAAAGCTTGAAGTGGATTTCTATTCGTTCAATTATATTGTGATAACGTGGCTTGATTGATTCATTTATTCGATCTTTAATAAACAAAAAGGAAAGGGACAATTAACTACAATAATTGACGATACTCAAGAAAGGGGGTAGGGAAAATTTTAGCTCTTTAGTAATAATCATGAATATGATTCTAGTTCAAAAATTTCTCAGAGTTTTCTTTCTAATAAAAAGAGAGGATAGCTCACAATTCGCAAATTATGTTCTCTTTTACGCAAAGTGTTTATATACTTTCAATTTGATTCAATATAATTAATATAATTCAATGTATTTCAAAATTTGTTAATTTAGATCATGAACGACTCACCGTACAAATCCATCGGAGGCAGTGCACTGTTCCCGGGATGATAGTATGTAACGCTTGTGTTACTTTTCAAGTTTAAAGATGTTATATGTTACTCGATGATACTCGTTTAAAGATGAATTGTTTGTTTGTATTGATGACTGCACCCTCCTGAGATATACACTCGGGAGTGCCGTTGTCATGAAACTGGTTGAAAAACATCAAAAATATTGAGGGATTGAAAGTATGTATATATGTATAGTTGACTCTTTATGACTGAGCTGTGAGGGAGGGAGTTATTGTCTTCATAATACAGACACACAAAGAATCCTCAATTCGTCTCATACACTGACGCTAATCTTATTTAATCACTTGCTAGATTATTATACTTCTTGAAATTTTAAGTTTAAACCTGGAAGGGGCTGTAGTAAGAATGTTCAAATTAGATCAGGCTTTGATATTTGAATGGTGCGAAATGTTCGCAAAAAGGTATCTAAAACTTTTATATTTTGAATGAAGTTAAGCAGTAAAAGAAAAAAATTAATCGGATAATCTTGAAGAGATATCCCTGTACATAAATACTTGTTGTTCTTTTTTTTATAGAAAAATCAGGATCTTCGGAGTACACTGTGGTATTGTTGTTTCGCTGGTGTCACTGTGAAAGAAGAACTTGTCTTCTTACACAATGTCGTTTCTTAGCCGTAGCCGTTGGGTCCACTGGTGAGACCTTCGTAGCGTAGAATTTTCAAATATTGCTATGCTCTCGCAACAGCTATTGGGCGTGACATGCGGATCTATCACCGCATGTGGTGTGTTTGATAGATTGTCACGAGACTTGACGTTTTTCAGGTCGATCGCTAATGGAGCGTTCTCGAATGTTAGCACGTATACTGTATCCGTGGATGCTTTTTTTTTATGCGTGCTAATAATTTGAATTCTAGATGGAATTGATTTTAGGTTATTGCGAGGCTGAAGATTTAAACTAACTCTGTACGTTATGTGGTTGCGACAAACGTATTCTCATAGCATTTCCTACGTATATTACGATATGCAACTGAGAACAAATGTGTTAAGAATGCCGTAAAGATATCTTTAGATGATTCAAATCAGATTGAATTCAACTAGATGAATATATAGGTAAATTGAATATTATAATTAAAAAAAATTATATATACAAATTTTTATTCGGCGCCGACTCGCGCTCGTAGAGTTTTTCTGCTTCTTTTTCCTTGCTTACTTTCGCTCGTGCTTGCTTCTTTTTTTAAATCGTCACATTTGACGTCGCACCTTAAGTTCGTCCATGAGGATTGACCTCTGCGTGGCTATACACATGTAGAAACTCCTATATGTGGGAGGCGGCGTGGGTATCGACCACATGCTGCGCAGAAAAAATGAAAAAAAAAAATATTTCACTGTAATTTTTGGGGTTTGCTATTCGTGTATCGCACGGATACAAATTTTAATGAATGGACGGACAAAATCTTAGGCAAGAATATGTCTCGCCACGTGATTCTATAAAGCACATGCACACATGAGGTTATAGGAAGAAATTAACTTACGTCTGGTTTGATTTTCTTCACAGGTCACAAAATGTTCGCTGAGTTGGTGGATTTCTCATGAAATCTAATTGGTTCCTTCTGATTTTACAGCTCTCTATATATCCTAACCTTGGATTTTCAAAGCCGGCAATTCCACTGGGATTCACTATAGTTCCAACTAGTTTTTATCTTTGCTTTATTCTACATATATTTCTTTCTTTTTACTCACGTTTTATTTTCAGATTGATCACTTATTATTTCTTTTTATTTTCTAACACTCTTTTTAGGTATTTAAGTTCAATTCTTACTTTTAATTTCAACTTTTATCTTTAAGGCGTCTGAAATATACTGCTCTGATGACGAGATTGGAATGAACGAGTTTTTGTGGTAGGAAATGCGAGGTTGCCCAATTTCCTGTATAAGATCCAAAAAAAATCCCTTCTAGATATTTCCTATGAAATTTCCTTTTCATGGTTGAAATACTCAGAAGGTTGATCCTTATATGAGATCAAAATATACTTTGCTTTGACTTATCAATAGATGGCGTGACTAATTAATGACAATTTACTGTCGAATTTTGGCCTGATTCGCACGTAAAGTGCTAAGATAATTGAAAATACATTATGGTAAAGAATATCAAGTCTGTGGCTTTTGTAATTTAATGAAAAATTAGATTAATGAAAGAGGCTATCATGCTGATGACATACATAGTGCACATGGCGTAATTATGGTGCAGTCTGATATCTGCAAAAAGGGAATTATTAAATTATCCATATAGGATTATGTGCGTTGCCATCGATGGTTAGATGATTATTTTAAAGAATTATTTTTATCCACATACATGGAGTATGGGTATATCGATCCACTCGCCATATTATGTCGATTACGTTGCGATTGGTAATTGTGAGGTTTGATGTGACAATTTTTAAATAGGTATGGATTTTTGGTGGCTCGGGTAGAAAAGTTTTCCCTACACAACTTGCATGTTTGAGTTAAGTCACTATTAACTCAAACATGTAAGAAAAGGAAATGGACTACGTCTTCTCGATACCTGCATTTCGTGTATTCTGACTCTCCGTGAGAAACATAGAAATAAAGATATAGAGTTACATCATTGTATATGAAATCTATAGTAATATGGATAGCAGGATCGACTGTGGCGACACCGTGAGCCTCCAAACCTTTTTTTCAAATTTCTCGTTTTGGAGAGAAAATGTAGGTGGAAAGGTTTAAATATGTGATAATTATCAGCGACATCTATGTGTCTCCAAACCCCGTTATCTGTTACTCGTTCCCCAGACTACTATAGATTTCATATACAATGGTAACATTTACTATAATACATAATTTAGATATTTTGTCATACTTAAAGAGGGTCTCATGCACAGCTGAGAGAGCCGGGCATAAGGTATAATAATAATACTTATTGAATTCATAATCTACCTATACTTTAAATGGGTAGCTATCACAGAATATTTTACTACGTTATCTTTTTAAATCTTTGGTGTGGCAACCTGTTATGTGGCCTTTATTATCCACGACCTCATAAAGATTGTCTCCCATTATTTTGCAAACTCGAACTTTTATGAATTGTGGGCTTAGTTCAGCACTAAAATGTTTAGTTGAGTCGCTCAGCACAATGTTTCGCTTATACAATTCGTCGTCTACTTTATAATTGATTTTGCGACTTCGCAAATTATATTTCTTTTCGTATTCTTCGTGTGATTTTTCTAAAGCGGACTTTAAGAAAGAGTGAAGAATATTCATCTTTGCGGTTTTCGGTAACCAATCAATTCCGAATTATTTAAACCACCCAACTCTCTAAGTAAACGATAATCAGCCCTGTGCTCAATCATTCTTTGCCCATATAGAGCTTCATAGGGTGACATAGTAAGTGCGGAGTGCACTGACGTTCGTAACGCGCTGCTTATCGCAGACAATCGGGAATCCCAGTTGGTCTGTTTGGGTTTTACATATGAGCGGATCGCCGCTAGAATTGATCGGTTTATTCTTTCACTTGCGTTAGCTTGTGGTGAGTAAACCGCTGTTCTGTAGTGTTTGATGCCGTAAATGTTTAACAATTTCTGGAAATCGTTGCTAATGAATTGTGTGCCGTTATCTGAGAGAATACTCTCAGGCACACCGTAAACTAAAAATATCTCGTCTCTCAAGAATTTGGCGGATGTGGCTTTCCTCAAAGGCTTAATAAAGACGAACTTCGTCAACTGATCTAAGACAATGATAATATATGAGTTTCCGCTTCTCGAACGTGGATATGGCCCGAGGAAGTCAACATATCAATGTTGGAACGGCCTCTCCACTTCGAAGCTCTTGCCCATTTCTGTGCGTAATATCATGTTAGAAGCTTTGGTGGTTTTACAAACCTCACACCGGTCCACGAAATTTTTCACCTGGGTGAACATGTTCGGCCAATAAAACCTTTGCCTCAGTCTGTAGAGTGTCTTTGCCACGCCACCATGTGACGCTCGTGGATTGTGAGCTAACGAGACTAGCGAGTCAGTCAACTCGGATGGAATCCACAACTTCCAAGTCAGATCGTCCGCCAGAGGGTTACCTTTGGAGTGTTTCGTGCGTTTATACACAAAACCTTCGGAGACTTTCAGATCGGGTAGCCGATCTTGTTCCTGCTTGATGCGGTCGATGATCTCCAAGTATCCCTTGGACTGGAATGACGAATCTTCTAAGTCCAGGTGGAGCACCTCCTCGGATTCGACCTGGGTTAGGCACGAAAGGTATGCTTCGACGGTTAATTCATCGTCCTCATAGATGCGCGAGAGCGCATCAGGTACTACATTTAATGTACCCTTTCGATGCTCTATCTCAAAATCGAATCCTTGGAGTCGCATAGTCCACCTAGCCAATCTGCCAGTAGGATCCTTGAGGGTCATCAGCCACTTCAAGCTGGAATGGTCCGTGATAACGCGGAAATGATACCCCTCCACGTACAATCTAAACTTCTGTATCCCGAGAAACGCAGCGAGGCATTCGCGCTCGGAAACGGAGTAGTTCCTTTGCGCAGCGTTAAGCTTCTGTGAGAAGTAATAAATGGGGCGTTCAGCTCCATCTTCATCACGTTGGCAAAAAACACAACCGATTCCGGTCGCGGATGCATCGCATACGATCACGAATTCCTTCGTAAAGTCGGGATTCACTAACACAGGGGCTGAGGTCAACGCCTGTTTGATGCTTGAGCTTCCTGGCTAAGCTCGAACGCTTTGCCCTTCTTCAATACATCTGTTAACGGGGAGGCAAGTGTTGAGAAATCTTTCACAAATCTCCGGTACCAACCGGCCATGCCTAAAAATCGCCTAACTTGGCGTGTAGTTGTTGGCACTGGGAAATTCGTGATTGCCGCAATTTTGTCGGGATCGGGCTTTAAACAGCCTTGTCCGACCCGATAACCTAAGTATTGAAGTTCATCGAAACAGAACTTGGATTTCTCCACGTTGATTGTCAGTCCTGCATCAGTCAATCTTCGACTTACAATACTCAAAATCTTGCGGTGTATCTATATGGTCCTAGTTGTTTGGTATAAGAGCGTACCACGCTAGTATATTGGGAGCGTACTACGCTTTAATGGTAAGGCGATGTTTCGCCGTAATGTTCCTTGAAACAAAAATAAATAATCTAAGCAGTGCTGCTATTTCGAGTATTAATTTAAGTCTGTCTTTATTTTCAGTTTTAATGTTCCTTAAATACATAATTCATAACTGTTATACTTATCTTCTATCTTACTTCTACATTTTCATAATTACTAGCAATGTTATTCTTAGCTCCTATTGGTTGTAACAGAAAATAGGATCTTATTTCTATTGAGTGACATTCAGTGCAATCGAGTGTATTGCTATTCAAAATTATTAATGTTGTGTGATGACACACTCGATTGTACCTAACATGTTTTGTCACTCGTTTTGTGTTTGGTTTGAGAGCAGTGGCGGTGCATATGTGGGTACACACTACACCCTCACCCTTAAGAAAAATTTTAGGGAATAAAGTTGGTTAACATAGGTAGTATAATATCATATATATATTTTTTTTTTTTTTTTTTTTTTTTTTTACAAAGTTTATATAATATGAGTTTATGAGCTAAAATTTTGATATTTATTAATAAATTATAATGAAGAAAAAATTTTTTTGTTTTAACGTTTTGTATTGTTTTCTATTGGTTTCTTAGTTTATAGGGCTTAAGAAGATTGTTATGTATTTCTTTATTTATTCCATTTTTATCAATTACTGAATTTACTCCTTTTCTTTCTATTATTTTGAATGGACCAATATAAGGTGCTTGACTTTTCTTTCTATTTTCTACTTTTAGCAATACTAAATCACCTACTCCTAGATCTAACCTATTATTGTATTTCTTATTTTCTGTTGCTGTTCTTTTTTCTTTTATTGTTATTGTCATTTCTCTGGCCTTACTTAGTGCATTATGTAACCTGGTTTTCAACTCATTGGCATAATTATCGTAGTCATAAATTTTTGTTTTATTATTTAGCGTATCTGTCGGTAAGCAGGGTACTTTGCCATAAATGAGTTCGTAAGGTGAATACCCAGTGTCTATATGTGGTGAATATTGTATGCAAACGTAAAATATGGAACCCATTCGTCCCATTCATTATCATTGACATTAGATAATAAGAATTCATTGAGTGTCCGATGGTTTCTTTCAAGGGCACCTATAGTTTGATGGTGGTATGGAGAAGAGAATGTTTGTTTTATCTTTAAAAGTGAACATACGTTGTTCATAAGTTCGTTATTGAATTCTGTACCTTTATCTGATTTTAGAATCTTAAAGTGTCCATATCTAAGAATAAATTCTTCTACTAAAGTCTTTGCTGTTGTTGTTGCGTCTTTTGATGTCATCGGATATGCGACGACAAATTTGGTAAGTTCGCATTGCATGGTTAAAATATATCTTTTATTATTTGATATTCGTAAAGGTCCGACTGTGTCAATTGACACCACTTCAAAACTGTTGCCTGGAGTGTCTGTAATCGTTTGTGGTTCTATTGTGTGTTTTGTTTGTTTATTTCTTGCACATGAATCACAATTTGTTATGAATTGCTTTACCATTTGACTCATTTTTCGCCATACGTATCTTTGTTTTAATTTTATTAGTGTTTTCCGTATACCTAGATGTCCCCCGTGTGCAGAGTTATGGAATTCGTCAATTAGTTTGTATTTAGTTAAATCATCAAATATTTGTTTTGGGGCATTACAAATTATTATTTTTAGCTTAGGATTCTGGCCATTTATTTTTATCTTTGCATATGTTTCTTTGAATTTATCTTTTTCAAAATGCTTAAATATTTCATCATTGCTCATAAGGGCTAGCTCGTTTATATTTTCTTTATTCATTCTGGATACTAATTTCTTCAGAGTCGACTCTAGTGTCGCTGAATTATCATTAGGTCCCGTATACGTATACATATTATTATCTTTGTTTATTTCTGATGCAAGCTTCCTCGGGGTCGAATCTGGATTCGCCGATTTATCACTGCATC
Source organism: Platycheirus albimanus (assembly GCA_916050605.2). Taxonomy (NCBI): domain Eukaryota; kingdom Metazoa; phylum Arthropoda; class Insecta; order Diptera; family Syrphidae; genus Platycheirus; species Platycheirus albimanus. The sequence goes on from OU696696.1 coordinate 175,086,068, forward strand.
GCACGTGCACAAAATTTTCATCAATATTTATTTTTGAATTCCTAGCATTTTTATCAATATTAAATTTTAATTTCTTTATATTTTTGACGTCATTAATGGATATGCATTCCCAGATTTGAAGTTGTACAGGCTTCTCTTGAGAATTGCATTTCTCCTTGTTGTTGTCCACATTTATTTTGTTGGACATTCCCCTTGTGATGACTAATGTTCTTTTGACGGTTTCATTGATTTCTGTCGGTATCATTTGTTTTAATAAGTCTGAGTCGATTTTTATTCTAGATAGAGCATCTGCGTTAGTATTCATTTTTCCTTTTTTGTATATAATGTCAAAATTATAATCACTTAAGTCTACTCGTATTCTGGTCATTTTTGACGATGGATTTTTGTGTGAGAATAGAGATACTAAAGGTCTGTGGTCGGTGACAACAGTAAATTTTCGTCCGTATAGATATGATCGAAAAAATTGTATACCCCAATGGATTGCGAGTAGTTCTTTTTCTATTACGGGTTTATTTAGGTCATGTTTTTGCAATGATTTACTTGCGTATGATATGGGAAGGTCTTCGCCAATTTTGCCTTGGGAAAGGATTGCTCCTAGTGCATAATTTGATGCGTCAGTTGTTAGGATAAATGGTTCGTCGAAATTTGGGTACTGTAATATGGGAGGTTCAATTAGTTTATTTTTTAAAGTATCAAAAGCTACTTGACAGTTTGTATCCCATTTGAATTTCGTGTTTTTCTTTAAAAGAGCGTTAAGGTTTTGTGCAATATCAGCAAAATTTGGTATAAATCTTCTGTAATAATTGCAAAAGGCTATGAATCGTCTAACTTCATCTGCATTTTTTGGTATTGGATACTCTTTAATCGTTTTATGTTTAGCAGGGTCAGTTTTGACACCTTTGTTTGTAATAAGATGTCCAAGGTAGATGACTTCAGGGCACAGAAAATTGCATTTTTCGGGGTTAAGTTTTAGATTGTAGCGTTTCAGTCGTTCAAGAATACGGATTAGGTTTTCGTTGTGGTGTTTTAGACTGCAACCGTAGATTATTATGTCATCAACGTATAGGAAGGCTTCTGTTTCAAGTCCAGCTAGAGCGATGGTAAGCATTCTTTGAAAACTGTTTGATGAAATTTTAAGTCCAAATGGGAGTCTCTTGAATTGGTAGTGTCCGTTGTTGGTGGAAAATGCCGTAAGTGGTCTTGAATCTTTGTGAAGTCCTATTTGGTGAAAAGAACTAGTCATGTCTAAGGTTGAAAACCATTTTGCTCTCCCTAGTTTGTCAAGTACGTCTTCTAATCGTGTGAGTGGAAATTTATCATTTATAATTTTGTCATTCAATTTTCTAAAGTCTACTACGACTCTCCATTTCTTTTTGTCTGCTACGTTCTTTTTTGGTACGAGTAATAGTGGAGCATTGTAAGGGCTTGTTGAATGCTCTATTATATCGTCTTTAAGCATTTGTTCAACTTGTCCTGATACAACGTCTAAATGAGTGTGAGGAAGTCTATAATTTTGTATATAGGTTGGTGTACTATCAGAAGTTACTATTTTCTGAGTGTAAAAATTGTTTGTTGTTAGTGGTTCGTTTTCTAAATGAAAAACTTCTTGATATTTTCTAAAGATGTCAATTAATTCCTTTTTTGCTTGATCGTCTTTGCAGTCCATTTTAAGTTTTTTTATCATTTGTTTGAAGCGATCCTCATTATTATTTTTTTCGTTTTTATATGACAGTATGTCATAGTTATCAAGTGGTTCTGTGTTTAAGGTAACGTTGTTTAAAATTACTTCATTGTCGTTCGTGTTGAGCAATTTGATATGCGCCATGCCATTTTTTGGTATTATTGTGTTGCTAACAAAAACACCTGGCGCTATTTCTTTATTAGTAATAAGTGTGTCATCCGTCAATTGCAATTTTAAAGGTTGAATCATTTCTGTTCTTGAAGGTATTCTAATAGTCAGTGTATTCAAAGGCTTGGATTGCATTGGTAATGTTATCGTTTTTTCTTCATCAAAAAGTGATATGGTAAACGTTTCATAGTCTATTTTGCAAAGGAATTTGTTGAAAAAATCCCTACCTAAAATGCCATCTGTTTCAATTGGAAATTTTTCTTCTACTAGTTGAAATTTGTGAGAATATATTGATTCACATAGTTGAAGATTTAAATATATAGTACCTAAGGAGTATATTTCTTCATTTGTTATACCCGTCAATTTGCATCTTTTTTCGGGAAAATATTCTTTGTTTGTGAGTTTGTTTGATTTTTTGCAAATTGAAATATCGGCACCTGTGTCAATAAGGAAGGTCAATGTTCCATGTTTATATTTTGCGACTATAAAGTTTGTATCTATATCCGATATTCTGTATACTTTTAATTTTGGCTGTCTGGAATATTCGTGTTCTCGTATTCCAAGCCGCTTTCGTTTCCCTCTTGTTCATCGTTTACTAATCGTATTCGGTGTCTTGTGTCTCTGAATGAGTTTTGTTGATGACCTGTGTTGTTATTTCTTTGATAGTTTTGGTTTCGGTTATTGTTCCAGTTTTGTCGGTTGAAATTATTATTTTGGTTATTGTATCGGATTCGGTTATTGTTGTTGTAATGTTGTTGGTTCATGTTTCTTTTAAATGTGTTGCGGTCATTTTCTTGATATCGATTGAAGTTTTGCATGCTTGAACTTTGGGAGTTTCGCCTAAATTGCATAATTACATTTGTATTAGTTTTTTCTAGTTCTGCGGCCAGATTTGAAGCTTCAGTAAGTGTTTTTGGTTGAGATGCGAATATCGTTTGTTTGATGTTGTCGTTAAGACCATTTTTGAAGATGTTCAGTGCATATATATCATTCATTTTTATTATCACGTCTTTTTGTTCTTTTGTAGCCTCGGGTCCCAGTTCTTTGATCTGTAGCCTGTTTAGCTCCGTTATATTGTTTAGTAGTTTATCCTTAAATGAAGTCACTGAAAGATTCTTTTGATTAAAATTAGATAAGGTATTTTGAACTTGGGGTATTGTTAAACTACTCTTATATCTTTCTTGAAGTAGTTTTTTTAATTCATCAAAACTACTCGGTTCTATGCTACCTAAAGCTGTTTTAATATTTGATCCTAATTTGACGTGAAAAACAAATTCAATGAGTTGGGCTGTACAAGTGGTTTTCAATCCCTTGTTTATTATTTCGACTATTTTTAAGAAGCTATCTAATTCCTTATAATTACCTGTAAATAAGGGTATGGCTTTCATAGCCATTGTTAAATCGAAATCTGACATGCTGCTGGTTGTTAGGTTTTGGTCCTTTTTAGATAAGTTAAGATTTAGCTGTTCTTCTAATAATTTCTTTGTAGTACTGTATATTGTTTTGAATTCTAACTTTAATGCTTCATTTTTACTATCATCTTCGCTATCTACTAAATCTTCAAATTCTCCTTTTAATTTTTCGATCGTTTCTAGTTTAGATTTTAGTGTCTCAGGTTTACATGGCCTGTTTGAGCTCTTTTTAAGGTTAATTAAAATGGTATCAATGTCTTCTTTAATCTTTTCCATTTATAAAAGTATCTACCTATTTTATGTGAAGAATTAACTTTAAACTTTTACTATGAAAAAAAATATAATTCTACAAAAGTCATAACTCATTTTTGTATATTTATTTAATTGAACATGATGGCTTGCTTTGGGTTTTTTTTTATAATATTTCTTTTTTTGTTCTTTTATTTTTCTTATCAGCTCCTTTTTAGTCTTCTGGTCCGTAGTTATTGCTATTATACGGTGTAGGTCGGCAATTTCTCTCCTCGTCCTCACTAGTCTTCCTCCACGGATTCGATTTCGTTTTGGTTTAGATTGTTCTGTCTCCTGTTGTTCTCTTTTTTCCTTCAGAGCTTGTTTTTGCTTTTTTTGTCTTTCCTGATATTGAAAGATTTTAATCGGCTTCGGTCCAGCATTCTTTGGTGTTGGTGTATATTTTATTGGCGGGGTTGAACCTTCGGGAATGTATTCTTCGATTTTCTTGTTCTTCAGCTCTGCCAGATACTTTTCCCACTTCTCTACAATGCTATCGAATTCTAGCTGTGACATTTGGTATTTTGCAGGATCGCCATGTGGTGTATCTATATGGTCCTAGTTGTTTGGTATAAGAGCGTACCACGCTAGTATATTGGGAGCGTACTACGCTTTAATGGTAAGGCGATGTTTCGCCGTAATGTTCCTTGAAACAAAAATAAATAATCTAAGCAGTGCTGCTATTTCGAGTATTAATTTAAGTCTGTCTTTATTTTCAGTTTTAATGTTCCTTAAATACATAATTCATAACTGTTATACTTATCTTCTATCTTACTTCTACATTTTCATAATTACTAGCAATGTTTTTCTTAGCTCCTATTGGTTGTAACATAAAATAGGATCTTATTTCTATTGAGTGACATTCAGTGCAATCGAGTGTATTGCTATTCAAAATTATTAATGTTGTGTGATGACGCACTCGATTGTACTTAACATGTTTTGTCACTCGTTTTGTGTTTGGTTTGAGAGCAGTGGCGGTGCATATGTGGGTACACACTACAATCTTGAGATGTTCATTGAATGTCTTCGACACGACTAAGAGGTCGTCGAAATAAACAAACACCTGATCGCGCAGCTCTGTCGGAACTACCTTACTCATAAGATAGCTCAGACTCTGCGCAGCATTACATAGCCCGAATGGCATAACCACGGACCAATATACAGACCGCCAACTCGTACTCCTCTTGCCTGAAACACCCTCGAAATATTTTTTCCCGTCTGTGAATACGTGTACATCTCTCTCTGTGCATTTTGTAATGGCAACTATACCTGCGTATGCCATTTATTTTGAAGGTGTGTTTGCTAAATGGGTTTTAAAAACAAGGGAGAGCGTCACACTCAAAATAAATGGCATATCAGCTGATGTTTAGCTTGTAGGCAAAAAGAGAAACCATACAGTGAGTTGGCGGTCTGTATCTTATTGGTCCGTGGGCATAACCTTAAAATGGTACAAAGGTCGCCCTGGTACCGTAAACGCCGTTTTCTCCCTAGACGTCATCTCCAGCGGTATCTGCCAGAATGCGTCTTTCAGATCCACACTAGAAATGTAGTGAGTGTCTGAAAGGCGGGCTAGCAGTCCTTCTATATGAGCAATCGGTCTCGCATCCTTCTTTGTCACACTGTTCACATTCCGAAAGTCCAGACACAATCGGTTCATACCAGGTTTGCGAACTAACACAACTGGGGAACTCCATGCGCTGGTGCTTTCTTCGATGACGCCCAAAGATGGCATGCGATCCAATTCCTCGTACATCAAGGATTGTATCGCTGGTGAGACGGGGTAGTACCTTTGTTTGATTGGCACAGCATCACCCGTATCTATGTAATGCTCTACCAAGTGAGTTTTCCCGAGCCCCTTACTCGCGAACGAAGGAAAACTCTGAATCACCTCACGGAGTCTGAAGGATTCTTCGTGACTCAGTCTACATTGGACATTGGCAACTCCACCCGGTGAAATTCCCGAAATACTAGAAATAATATTAGGTGCTATTTCGAATTTCCGCCAGAAGTCAACGCCAAGATATAGCCGTTGAGCTAATGACGGTACGATATAAAATTGCGTGTCTTAACGGTGTTGTTATACATGACTTTGGTCATAACCAAAATTACTATCGCCTGTCGTTGTCCATCAGTAGTGGACACGGTAGTCTCTACCCTTTGTATCGCAATGCACTTCTCCTTTAAATATGGCAAAATGTCTGTACCCAGATAACTAATGGAAGCACCTGAATCTAAGAGACCAAGGAACTTGTCTCCAAAAATTTCCACCGTCACATAAGGACGAGGATCGTTGGACTCTCTACCTAAAGTAGCAGAAGCGACATTGAGATACGCAGCCCGCTTCTGATGGAAACGTTGTCGCGTTCGGCGAATACGTCTCGACAGTTCAGGAAAGGTTACGATTTTCTTTCTCACTTCATAGTAGTTTCGTAGCCTCTCGTGAAATGGTTTCTTGAAGAATTCATATTTATGGCTTACATTATTCAAATTTACATTACTTTCATTGTTAAAATTCATATTGTTTTCACTTCTTAAATTCATTATAGGTTCTTGTTTTTCATTGGAGTTTGCATTGTCTTTAATCGGTTTTAAAATCTTTATGGGAGTGGTAGGTGGAATGTCTTTATTGAGACCTACAACTCCGGGTTGTCCGGATGGTGGATTGTTCCTTTTCGGGTTTCCCGCACACCTTGAACAACTTGGGCTATATGCTGCCTCTTTGCAGCGGTAGCAGAAAATATGTTGTGGTGGAAGACTACAATCGCGGAACATGTGGTCTACACTTTTGCAGTTCCAACAGACGAATGGCTTAGTGTCCTTGTGGAAAGCTTCCACAGCTCCAGGAAAGCAACAGCTAGGTCTTCCGATGACGAAGCTTCAACTTCGGTAACGAATCTTCTTAGTGGTAATTGCGGTTTAGACCATTAGGTATGAAATTGTTTGATCGCATGCTCTCCGGTCTGTGGTCATAATATCGTTCAATATTCCGGCAAGTATATGCCAATTGTCGCAGACAATGGGTATTGAAAGTAATTAGGTGCGGACCAAAGCGTCGATTGACGTTGAGCTTAATTATCTCAATCATCTCTCTTTGTGTCCAGTACCATGACTCAGCGGTTCCTGTCACGAAGTGATGAAAATTCACCAGAATCTCATCCCACAAGACGCCATAACTTGCTCTGACTCTGTCGAGACGGAAAAGAAAATCATCAACCGGGATGTTCTTTCCATCGAAAATGATACCCCACTTGTGAAAAAGTGGATATCGACTTGAATTGGAGTTACAAGATGGAATTCGCCTGTGTGGTGATGAAGTTTCTGGCGATCCATTCAAATTAAACGCGTTCATTCGCGTAAGGAAATCATCGACGTTAGCCCCCTGAGTTATGTCTACTGGGTTTTCTTGCATACTGGCAGAACGATTCAAAGCATCTTGTATGCTCTGCTCCTGTTGATCATGCTCAGTGGTATTGCCTCCACTCAGTTCGAGATGAACGTCTGGACTACCTCCAGTAAGATTTGCTCCAGAATTGGATCTATTGCTTCCGTGAGTTTCCTCATCTTCGTTAGTTGGTGCTAACATGTTTGGAGAAGAGATGATAATATCTCTATAAGCTGGGTTGTAAGGGCTTTGTATAGTAAACCTTCTTGCTCTCCTTGACATTGGGATATTCGAGTCGTTAAAACTCGTGTATGCTAAGTAGTAGTACAGCACGAAAATGAATTCAATAAACGGACGGAAAATATGGAAAACCAAACGGAATCTAAGTGGTTGTCCACTTAGTCAGACAAGGGTCAATATATAGAAAAATTCAAAAATCAAAGAAAATTACTTTGAGAAATTCAGAATCTGAACGAGTGATACGCTGATCTCAAAATTTAAAGTATTGTTTCAAAACGGTATAATTTCATAAAAATCGTAAATTCACAAATGGTCTACTGTGTTTATACTTTTGCAGAAACTCAGGGTCAAAAGAAAATTTAAAAAATAGTAAAAATGTTTATCAATGTAAAAAATTTTAATCAAAAATTTTTTTTAAATTTTCAACAATGTTCAAAAATTGTTCAACCAAAATTATGAAAATTGTTACAACAGTTTTATATTCTGTGGTAGCTTTTCATATAATAGTTTTCAAAAATATTATAGGATAATTGGAATAAACTTAATGCTAGACGAAATCTTACTAAGCTAAAAGCCTTAATACTATTTATTCTTAAAGGAAATAGTAATGCTTATCTTCTATAAATCTTAATACTTGAAATGGTCTCAAGAAAAAACTTAAATCTCAAAAATAAGAATATCAAAAAAAAAAAACTAAATCTTAAGAAGCTTAACTCAAAACTTAACCCACGACCCGACAAACACGCAGAATTTGCCAGCCAATCGTGTCACTGAAATGCGACAATCCGGTTAGCACCTGACTACCTGCCAATCGTCCAAATAAAAAAAAACTAAAGTGGTCTCAAAACCTGATATACCTCAATCCGGTTAGCACCTGACTACCTGCCAATCGGCTATATCAAAAAAAAACTAAACCTCAAAAGAACTAAACTATGAAAATCCGACAAGCACTTGACTCATCAGCCGACTGCCTAAACTATAAACTGGAATAATACTAAATCTCAAAAAATCCTGGAAAAATACTTAATCAAAAAAAAAACTGGAAAATACTAAATTATAAATCATAAGGTTTGGGGATTGGAATGGTTCCCCCTCTTGGTCTGTAAGAAAATTTGAAGTCTCGGTCCACGCGACAAACTTCGGGTCATAAAAAAAAATTAGTGTATGTGGTCTCCGCTACGGGTTCAACAAAAGTTAATTGTTTCAATTGAAATTTTCAAAGGAGTTCTTCCCAGGGTCAGGAATCTTATTACGTCGCTGCAGACATGCGTCAAGAACTTGTTCATTAACCACCGGTCGACGTTCCATAAGGGATCCTTATCCTAAACGAATCGCTCCTACAAAACTAACTTAACTAAAATAACTAAAGGTTTCGGCCTGTATGGGTTTCAAAAATAAATATTAAGAGTTGAAAAATTCTAAAGAGTATAAAGTATTCAAGAGGTAAGGTCGTAGCTTTTGCAGCAAACGTGCGTAGGGAATAAGATCACCCACCACCGGTCGAAGAGTCTACTAACTGCAACTCTCGGAAAAGCTTTATTTCGTTAATACTTTATCAAATTGTCAATGTCTTCGCAACAGACAATTGAACACTTCAACGTCCAATCCGGACAATGACACTAGACAAACTCAATTCTCTTAGGAGGAAAGACTTGGAAGTGGACCTATCGCAACGGACGACAATCGGGGACCTGTCCACCAACCCTCCGGACAAGTAGAATCCACAGACCAAACCTGGCGATCCATTCAAATTAATCGCGTTCATTCGCGTAAGGAAATCATCGACGTTAGCCCCCTGAGTTATGTCTACTGTTTGGACAGTAGGAACATGAGGTTGGCTAAGCGGTCTCGGTTCTGGATTTGGCAACGCTGCCAAACGGTCTGCGTTAGTACGGAAAGTTTCTCTTGCCATTGCTTCAGCAGAAGGAAAATTTGTCCCCAAAGGAGGAATTAGTCTAGTTGCTCCGTTGTTATTGTGTGTTTGCTGTTGTTGTTGGGTAAAAGTCTGTGACGAGAGAAGATTACTTGAAGATGGTCGTTTGTAAGCTGGAAGAGGGTTATTAGCTGGTGGAAGACTGTTGGAAGTTGAGGGATTATTTGGCCCTTTGATCATATTGGTGACTTTAGCTAGGAGAGCTTCCTGACTTGCCGCAAGCAAATCAGCAAAGAATTGCCTATCCTCTAGCCTATGCAAATTGACAGTGGCGGTAACAATTTCTTGCATACCGGCAGAACGATTCAAAGCATCTTGTATGCTCTGCTCCTGTTGATCATGCTCAGTGGTATTGCCTCCACTCAGTTCGAGATGAACGTCTGGACTACCTCCAGTAAGATTTGCTCCAGAATTGGATCTATTGCTTTCGTGAGCTTCCTCATCTTCGTTAGTTGGTGCTAACATGTTTGAAGAAGAGATGATAATATCTCTATAAGCTGGGTTGTAAGGGCTTTGTTTTTTTTTTTTTTTTTATAATGCACACGCGCTCAAGGGGTTTGTTATAGCCCTTTTAATGATAAGTCACAGCACGAGCGATAGGAATTTAGGGAGGAAGGGAAAGGAGGTGTCGATGAACATTGATCTTGGATGTCTGCAGATCAAAATGGTAAGGAAAAATTGTGCCAGGCAATCCATTCCACATTGGTGTTGTACGGCTAAAGAAAGAATCCCTATATTTCACGGTACGTCCGAAATTGGGCGCAAGTGTAAACTGATGAGCGTTCCTAGCAAGACGAGTGTTACGGGGGAAATGTTTAAGGGGTGGAACGCAGCTGGGTACCTCGAGTGAGCATTTTTGATAAAAGAACCTGTAAAATAAAGAAAGACATGAAACATTTTGACGATGTTCGAGTGATGGAAATGTTTCGATAATGTTTCTCTCCTATCAATTTTAACGCTTTTTTCTGAACTCTGTCGAGCAGGTGAAGAAAAGTTTGAGAAGCACCTGCCCAGATATGGGAGTTATACTCGAGTTTAGGGCGTATAAACGCTTTGTAAATTGTAGCCAGATCAGAAGGGGTGAAAAACTTCTTGCATCTATTAAGAAAGCCTAAGCATCTTGCAGCATTCTTGGCAATCTCAAGTATATGATCATTGCAACGAAGGTTGTCACTGATACACATACCGAGTACTGATAGCTTTTCGGCCTCCTCGATGCAAGTACCATTCATGGATAATGGCATAGGCGGTATGTTTAGCTTTAACGACAAAAGACAGCATTGAGTTTTCGACGCATTAAACTCCACACGATTTCTGATACCCCAATTCACAATGCTGTTTAAATCGGAGTTTAATGAGCTTATCATACGGTGTCGTTTTAATAACACGTCCGAAGGCGAAGGCCGTGAATTATCAAACGTATACGAAAAGCTGAGGGTTGAGTCGTCAGCAAAACAATTTAATGGATTAGAAGTCACAGACAAGAGATTATTTATAAAAATGAGAAAGAGAGTCGGAGACAGAACGGAGCCCTGGGGCACACCAGCATTTATTTTGTGGAGATCAGACTTGAAACCGTCTAATACAACTTGTATTGAACGGTCCAGAAGATAGCTTCTAATCCATCGAATAAGAGTATCATCGATACCAAATGCACGCATTTTCGATAAAAGAGCTTCATGCCAAACTCTATCAAATGCCTTTGAAATATCAAGCGCAATAATCTTGCTTTCGCCAAAGCGACGCACAGATTTGTTCCACTGTTCGGTGAGATATGCCATCAGATCACCAGTGGAACGATTGCTGCGAAAGCCGTATTGACGGTCATTTAAAAGCTCCCGATCTTCGAGATATTTCTTGAGCTGACGATTTATCAGCGTTTCCATGACCTTGGAAAGAAGGGACGTAAGTGCAATTGGTCGGTAGGGGGAGGTGGAGGAGGAATCACCTTTTTTTTGGGACGGGCTGGACAAATGCTGTTTTCCATCTACTAGGAAAGATTCCTGAACGATAGGAGCGATGAAAAAGCTTACGCAGTGGTTTTGCCAGAGATGAAGAACACTTCTTCAGAAGAATAGGGGGTGTACCATCCGGGCCAGCGGATTTGTGTATATCAAGATCTTGAAGTACTCTTGCTACTGTACGAAAAATATCTGTCCCATAGAAGAATTAACGTTCTCAAGTACAGGAGGGGCATTGTTGCTTGCAGGCAACGTAGAACTTGCAGCAAAATGCGCTGCGAGAATATTCGCCTTCTCTGAAGAGCTGACAATAGGAGCGTTGGAACTGATGATGACGTTGAGTTCTTGACGTTTTTTACAAATGACCAGAAGTTTTTACTGCCTTTGGGACATTGCAGAATTTGTTGCCGTAACTTCTGGTCATGTAAAAATTTCGTTTTGTGTATAACGGAGTTACACGAGTTCCTAACTTATTTGTGTTTCTTCCGATTTTCCACAGTTGGGTTGGCTTTGTAGGATCAGAAGCTTACTTCTTTCAACCTGATAGCTTCTTTACACTCTTCGGTAAACCAAAACTTTTCTTTTGGTTTGATACATTTTGTTCTGTGAGGGACAAAAGTTCTCATTCCAAGAAAAGTTACTTCTGTAATCATTTCAGCACTGGCATCAATGTCATTATCGAGGAAGCATAATGACCAGTTAAAGTTGCGAAAGAAATTATTCAGACCGTCCCAGTTGGCTTTCTCGTATTGCCAAACGGTCCTAGTGGGAATTTTTTCTTTAACTGGATGGTTGGATATCGAGAAATTAGCTGAAATGACACAATGGTCCGAGGTGCCAAATGGAGAAGTTACTTTAATAGTATATTTATCAGGGTGGGAAGTAAGGAACAAGTCAAGAGTATGGGCGGAATGTCCATCAACATCCGGTATACGAGTAGGCTCATCGACAAGCTGGGTAAGATGGTTATACTCAGCAAAGATCTCGGTATACCTTACTTCGAGTGTTGTCTGGCCAGAATAGCGGAGCCAACTTGAATTGTGTACATTGAAGTCGCCCGTAATCACGACTTCAGTGTGAGGACAATGGGAAACAATTCGGGAAATTGAATCTGACAAAACATCTAACTCATCACAAGTAGACATTCTGTCAAGATTCGGACTCCTGTAAAGAAAACAGTAATGAATGATATGCTTTCGGACAGTGAATTTGAGCCACAGGAAATTAAAGTTCGTATTAGAACAATACCCATATTGGGGAGGGCTCTGGCAAGCAATATCATTCCTAACATATACGACAAGACCATGGTGGGAAAAAAGTAATGGCACTAAGTTATATCCAACCAAACAAAATTCTGATAAATCAGTATTCTGTCCAACCTGGATTTCACTTAATGCCAAAATAGCTGGCCTGCATTGCACAGTATGGGCGTACACAGAAAAGAAATTCTTCCTAAGCCCACGAACGTTTGAATAGACGACACAAAAATCACTTACCATTCTGAAAAACTTAACACTAAAAATTCAATTTTGACGTACCTAAGTTCGACCGTGCAGTGTAGGCCCATATCATGATAAACAAACTGTCCTAGGTGTTATGCCCATAAGACAATTTGCACACGAAATTAATATATATAGGTATAAACAACACAATAGAACTATTCGACAAATGCTACTTACCCATCCACTGCAATTATCTTGCGATAAGCCTCACAAGAGGCTGGCAGTGCATAGAAAGCAACAGTTATAGGTGGGCTCGGGTGGAGAGGATGGGTATTGGCGGATGCTGTGCTGCGACTACGAGCGAGGTTTTGGGTTTTTTTTTTTTTGTTTTTCTTTAATTTGTTGTTTGTCACTGGTTTATTTGATTTTGCGAATTTTGGGTATTGAAAATTATTGATTTTAATTTGTATGTGAATTGTATGTGAGATTTTTGGTTTGGTCTATTTTTGTATTATTTATTTTTTTTTATATTTATATTTGGGGGACACACGCGCACAGATTTGGCAACGCGACCGCTCACGACGAGTACTTGATCGACACTTGTATAGTAAACCTTCTTCCTCTCCTTGACATTGGGATATTCGAGACGTTAAAACTCGCGTATGCTAAGTAGTAGTACAGCACGAAAATGAATTCAATAAACGGACGGAAAATATGGAAAACTAAACGGAATCTAAGTGGTTGTCCACTTAGTCAGACAAGGGTCAATATATAGAAAAACTCAAAAATCAAAGAAAATTACTTTGAGAAATTCAGATCCTGAACGATTGATACGCGGATCTCAAAATCGTAAATTCACAAATGGTGTTCTGCTGTGTTTATACTCTTGCAGAAAATCAGGGTCAAAAGAAAATTTCAAAAATAGTAAAAATGTTTATCAATGTAAAAATTTGTAATCAAAAAATTTTTTTAAAATTTTCAACAATGTTCAAAAATTGTTCAACCAAAATTATGAAAATTGTTACAACAGTTTCATATTCTGTGGTAGCTTTTCATATAATAGTTTTCAAAAATATTATAGGATAATTGGAATAAACTTAATGCTAGACGAAATCTTACTAAGCTAAAAGCCTTAATACTATTTATTCTTAAAGGAAATAGTAATGCTTATCTTCTATAAATCTTAATACTTGAAATGGTCTCAAGAAAAAACTTAAATCTCAAAAATAAGAATCTAAAAAAAAAAACTAAATCTTAATAAGCTAAACTCAAAACTTAACCCACGACCCGACAAACACGCAGAATTTGCCAGCCAATCGTGTCACTGAAATGCGACAATCCGGTTAGCACCTGACTACCTGCCAATCGTCCAAATAAAAAAAACTAAAGTGGTCTCAAAACCTGATATACCGCAATTCGGTTAGCACCTGACTATCTGCCAATCGCCTATATCAAAAAAAATTAAACCTCAAAAGAACTAAACTATGACAATCCGACAAGCACTTGACTCATCAGCCGACTGCCTAAACTATAAACTGGAATAATACTTAATCAAAAATTCCGGAAAAATACTTAATCAAAAAAAAAAAAACTGGAAAATACTAAATCATAATTCATAAGGTTCGGGATTGAATTGAAATTTTCAAAGGAGTTCTTCCCAGGGTCAGGAATCTTATAACGTCGCTGCAGACATGCGTCAAGAACTTGTTCATTAACCACCGGTCGACGTTCCATAAGGGATCCTTATCCTAAAAGAATCGCTCCTACAAAACTAACTAAACTAAAATAACTAAAGGTTTCGGCCTGTATGGGTTTCAAAAATAAATATTACTTTACTTTACTTTACTTTAAGGTGGCGCAGACAGTCCATTGTGGACCACGGCCTCAACCAACAATCCTCGCCAGCTAGGCCGGTCCCTAGCCAGTGGCCTCCAGTTGCGCACACCAAGTTGGTTGAGGTCGTTTACCACTTGATCGCGCCAACTTAGATGGGGTCTTCCAGAACTGCGTCGGCCCTCCGGGTTGGAATTGAAGACTCGTCGGGCAGGAACGTTTTCGTCTCTACGCTCCACATGGCCCAGCCATCTAAGCCGCTGAATTTTCAGCTTCTTAACCAAGTCAATGTCGCTGTATAGCCCGTACAGTTCGCCATTGAATCTTCTCCTCCATACTCCATTGATACATACAGGCCCGAATATCACCCGAAGAATCTTTCTCTCAAAGCACCCCAGCCTGTATTCATCCGATTGTGTCAGTGTCCACGCTTCTGCCCCATACAGCAGGACTGGGATGATAAGGGTCTTGTATAGTGTCTCCTTGGTCCTTTGAGAGAGGGCTTTACTACGAAGATGCCTTCTTAGCCCGAAGAAACAGCGATTGGCAAGAGTGATTCTTCGACTGATCTCTTCACTGATGTTGTTCTGAGAGGTTATAGTGGAACCCAAATAGACAAAGTCCTTGACAACCTCAAAGTTATATCTGTCCATTGTGACGTTTTGTCCGAGCCTACGGTGATGATCTACTTCACCCGAGGACAGCATATACTTTGTTTTATCTTCATTTACAGCCAGACCCATTCGAGCCGCTTCCACTTCAATACTTGCGAATGCTCCACTGACAGCGCGCTTCGTTCTTCCAATAATGTCAATATCATCAGCATAGCCAAGTAATTGAACGGATCTAAAAAAAATCGTACCGCTGCTGTTGACATGCGAGTTGCGTACGATTGCCTCAAGAATGATGTTGAAGAGGTTACATGACAGCGCGTCACCCTGTCGTAAGCCTTTCTCGACATTAAATGAGTCGGTGGTGTTCTTACCAACCTTGACGGAGCAGCGCGAGTTCTCCATAGTCATCCTGCACAATCGAACGAGTTTGGCAGGGATGCCAAGAAGCGACATGGCTCTGTATAGCTCGTTCCTGTTTACGCTGTCATAGGCGACTTTAAAATCGATAAAGAGGTGGTGAGTATCGATCTGGAATTCTTGGGTCTTTTCCAAAATCTGCCGAAGTGTGAAAATTTGGTCGACGGTTGACTTACCGGGTCTGAAACCACACTGATAGGGGCCAATCAGTTCACGTGCGAAAGGGTTCAGACGTTCACACAGAATGGCCGACAAGATTTTATAGGCGACATTTAGGAGACTTATACCTCTGTAGTTGGCGCAGCTTAGAGTATCTCCTTTCTTGTGGATAGGGCACACAATGCTGAGGTTCCATTCGTCAGGCATACTTTCATCCGACCAGATTGTACAGATGAGTTGGTGTATGCTCCTCACCAAGTCATCTCCCGCTGCTTTGAAGAGTTCAGCCGTAAGGCCATCAGCTCCAGCAGCCTTGTTGGACTTTAGTTTAGATATTGCTATCCGAACTTCTTCTTGGTCGGGAGGACGGAAATTTTGTTCATCATCATCCAAATCGAATGGATCATTCTGCCTGACAGCGATTAGTTGGTTGTCTTCGCCGTTTAACAGTCTGCAGAAGTGTTCTTTCCAAATTCTCAGCACCGACTGTGTATCTACAACGACATTCCCACCCTCGTCTCTACAAGCTTCCGCTCGGGCTTTGTAACCCTTGGATGAATGCTTTACCCTTTGGTAGAACTTTCGAACATTGCTTCTGCCGTAGCACCCCTCAATTGATTCAACCATTCGTTTTTCCAGTTCTCTTTTTTTTCTTCTGAAAAGCCGATGTTCCTCTTTCCTCTTTTGCTGGTACACCGCACGGAAAGCGCTCTTGGCAGCTCTAGTTCTGGCATTCAGAACTGCATGATAGGCTTCGTCTTTGGCCAAGTGTGCGAGCCTGCACTCATCATCAAACCAGGTGTTTCGTTGTGGTCGCCTAATGAAACCCAAAACATCCGTGGCAGCGGTTTTGATGGCCATTTTGCAATGTTGCCACTGGGCCTCTGGGTTTGGCGCAGGCGCCGGGCTTGTCAAGAGATAAGAGGAGACATGATTGGCAAAGGTTGTGGTGATCTCTTGCGATTGTAACTTAGCAACATCAAACTTTCTCACAGTGGATGTTCGGTTCTGCGGTCTGGTGGAGATCCGCATTCGCACTTTAGCTACAACAAGGTAGTGGTCCGAGTCTATGTTGGCCCCTCGGAAAGTGCGGACATCCATGACACTGGACGCATGTCTGCTATCAATCGCAATGTGATCAATTTGGTTGACGGTATTTTGATCAGGAGACCGCCAGGTCCCCTTGTGAATATTGAGGTGTGGGAAGTATGTGCTAGCTAAGATGACACTTCGCCCCGCAGCAAAGTCGATTAGCCTGTGTCCGTTACCGGAAGTGTTGTCGTGCAGCCTATGCTTTCCGACTGTCGAGCCAAAGTTACCCTCCTTTCCGATTTTGGCGTTGAAGTCACCAAGAATAAACTTAGTGTCGTACTTCGGGCATTCATCATACGTCTTCTCGAGAAGATCGTAGAATTCTTCTTTGGTCGTGTCATCTTTTTCCTCCGTGGGGGCGTGGACGCAGATCAGGGAGATGTTGCTGAATTTGGATTTAATGCGGATTGTGACAATGCGTTCGCTTATGCCACGAAACCCCAAAACTTCTTGCCTAAGCCTTCCTCTTATCACAAATCCGCATCCAAATAGCCGCTGTTTCCTTGTCCTGTAGCACTTGCCGTAGTAGATGTCACAGTTTTTCATCCTCCTTGTGCCTTCACCATCCCATCGCACTTCTTGGATGGCTGTGATGTCGGCTTTGACACCATCTAGGGCTTCCACTAATTGTTCGGCTGCACGTGGTCTGTTAAGGGTCCGGACATTCCACGTGCAGAACCGAAATTCGTTGTCCTTGTTTCGTTTGCTAGGGTCGTCATCAGTAAGGTCATCCATATCCGAGGCAATTGGTTGTTTCGGAACTATTGGTTTTTTTACGTGGTAGGGAAGTTACCCCGACGCACAACCCCCAACCTGGGGGACCAGGCCCTATGCTGCTCTCCTTGGACAAAAGGAGCTGGAGAAATCCAGAGTCAGTAACCCACTACGGGGATGTGAGAGCTACCGTTGGTCCTATATGGGCTCATCCGCCACCTTCTCTATTTCACTACCCTGACTAATAGTAGTGAAAGGACCCAAAGACCTGAGCTCCGAATATGTCGAAGTAGCTCAATGGGGTGCCTACCATATTGTCTGTTAGCGTCGCCGTTGGTTCACTTAATTGGAAGCTCATCCGCCGCTCGCTTGCTTTCTGAGGGGTTCGTACAGAATAAACTGCTACCCAACAAGAGAAACAGAGGAGTTTTATGGCAGGGCAATTATAGTGTTGCTATTTTTCTGTGATCAACACTCGCGCTTATAAGTTCAGCAAGTCAAGTCCGGGTGGACAAGACCAGTACCCGATGACTACCACTTGGAGGTAAAATAAGCACAATTGATGCGTATGAGACAGTTGCAAATTCTAAAGAGTATAAAGTATTCAAGAGGTCAGGTCGTAGCTTTCGCAGCAGACGTGCGTAGGGAATAAGATCACCCACCACCGGTCGAAGAGTCTACTAACTGCAACTCTCGGAAAAACTTTATTTCGTTAATACTTAATCAAATTGTCAATGTCTTCGCAACAGACAATTGGACACTTCAACGTCCAATCCGGACAATGACACTAGACAAACTCAATTCTCGTAGGAGGAAAGACTTGGAAGTGGACCTATCGCAACGGACGAGAGTCGGGGACCTGTCCACCAACCCTCCGGACAAGTAGAATCCACAAACCAACCCTAGATGTTGGCCCTCCTAACGAAATGACTTCGTTAGAGAATCAAACTCTAAAAAAAAACTTGAGAAAAAAAAATTTCTCAAACACCAGAATGTTTAAGGTTCGCTAAACATTAAACAATATCAAAACTAAAAATCGGATCACTAGGTTTCTTTCTTCGGGCCCCACGTTGGGCGCTATTCTGTAACAAAAAAAATAATGAAATGTACAGATATATACGATTTTAATACCTTATCATCATTCTGTAACAAAACCAATGTACAGGAATAATAATAAAGAAGAATTTATCCTATTATCCATACATCATTCAACACGCACAGAAATACCTTCGAATGGCATCGACTTCATTACCCCCTCTACAAGTGGCGTCTAATAGATTCGATATTGGTAGCCTCAACCATCTCCAGCAAAGGATTTGTCAAGTGTAGATGACGCTTCTTGACTTTGCTAAACTCAGATGCCTCCCAACCCACACAATCTTACAGTAGAATCTCACTGCCCCCAAAATAGTCCACTATATCACCTCACACTATACCAACTTTATCAGTAGTTCATCGTACTCTGGCATGACTCGCTACTATTTTGTGCTTACTCCATTCTCACTCTTAGAATTGCATGATGGGTGACTAGCACCATGACTAGATCTCGATCTGAAATGATCACCCCTGCGCTTACCCTTCCGGTACTCACATTTGAAGCGTCTCTCTCTCTCTCTCTCACTCATCTCTCTCCAATCGTTTCTCCTATCAGTGCGTATTTTACCTCAGTCTTAAACTTATCGACGAACTCCCACATAAGAGTGGCTTCTCTTCATGGATGATTGACGACTCGGGTCGGGCTGAGGGTGCTGTCCACCAAGATCTTCATCGCCCTGCAGCATGTGGGTCTGGTTCACCCAGGAGCATTTGGGGTGGGGTTCTTGCACTCTTGTGGCAGCCGGTTACAAGTTTTTTTTCGTTATCTGCAGACCTTCGAATTGAGATGTTATTCACTCGTGTTGTTAAAGTTATTTAAGGGAGCCCGTTCTACTATCCTAGTATCCTACGCGTCCTACGCCTACCACAACACAGCATGCTATGGCAGTCCTAGTAATGAATATCTCCGACTTCCTATTATATATTCACCGAAACATAGATAGAGCAAACCTCATCAAAACAAACTATGACCCTAACCTTGATAAACTACGTAGCTTCTTCTTATAGGTGGATGTAGATGGTCGCATCCACCATGGACTTTCACAACATCGCTCGCAACGGATCCAAATAGTTTCAGCGATGCGTGTCGGCGGCTTGTAATTGTATGGGGGTGTCTCAAGATGTTAATAGACACCCCAGCACTCGTAACCCTCCCAAAATTGTTGTTGTTGTTAACCAACATTAACAAACCTTGGTTCCACTCAGTGCTTGTATCAATATTTTATGGAACCCCTAAACATGATAAAAAGTAAGATTCAAAAGAACACTACTTCATCCTAAAACTAAACTTTCAAACTAGAACTAACTTCTACTCAAACTTCCGAAATATTACTTTATATTACATTCACTCAAAATCATACCTCAACGTCTATGTCCATATCAAACTTCAAATCAAAACATTCACTCAAAAACTAAACCTAAACTCAATAAATGTATGACCCATTCTATTATAGACCACCAAAAGAGGAAGGGGAAGATGACCAATCCAATCCCCACCGAACCTGTAACTTAAAGATACATACTTACTAAACTGAAAGTTTTACCAAAAAGTTTCTTTAGATCAATCATTAAGAAATTCAAAAGTAAATGTCAAAACTAATCAATAAAAAGAGTTATGGATTTAACGTTATAAATGAAATTATTTAAATTTATTCATATAAATTCTTAAATCTAAATTTTACCAAAAATTATATACTAATCATGTTCTCAAATTCTAAAGTCCTTAACAATCTAAATTTCTTAATTCTATAAATTCCTAAAAATAATGAGGATACCTATCGAAGACGATCTAATGAGAAAGATAGGGTTTTAGTTGCCACAAAATTGCTTTGACTTCATTGAATCAATATTGTTTCTCTTCTTTCAATAAATGATAAATTCTTGATACATATATGTGTATCTGATCACAAGCGGAATCCAAAAGCTTGAAGTGGATTTCTATTCGTTCAATTATATTGTGATAACGTGGCTTGATTGATTCATTTATTCGATCTTTAATAAACAAAAAGGAAAGGGACAATTAACTACAATAATTGACGATACTCAAGAAAGGGGGTAGGGAAAATTTTAGCTCTTTAGTAATAATCATGAATATGATTCTAGTTCAAAAATTTCTCAGAGTTTTCTTTCTAATAAAAAGAGAGGATAGCTCACAATTCGCAAATTATGTTCTCTTTTACGCAAAGTGTTTATATACTTTCAATTTGATTCAATATAATTAATATAATTCAATGTATTTCAAAATTTGTTAATTTAGATCATGAGCGACTCACCGTACAAATCCATCGGAGGCAGTGCACTGTTCCCGGGATGATAGTATGTAACGCTTGTGTTACTTTTCAAGTTTAAGGATGTTATATGTTACTCGATGATACTCGTTTAAAGATGAATTGTTTGTTTGTATTGATGACTGCACCCTCCTGAGATATACACTCGGGAGTGCCGTTGTCATGAAACTGGTTGAAAAACATCAAAAATATTGAGGGATTGAAAGTATGTATATATGTATAGTTGACTCTTTATGACTGAGCTGTGAGGGAGGGAGTTATGGGAATTGTCTTCATAATACAGACACACAAAGAATCCTCAATTCGTCTCATACACTGACGCTAATCTTATTTAATCACTTGCTAGATTATTATACTTCTTGAAATTTTAAGTTTAAACCTGGAAGGGGGTGTAGTAAGAATGTTCAAATTAGATCAGGCTTTGATATTTGAATGGTGCGCAATGTTCGCAAAAAGGTATCTAAGACTTTTATATTTTGAATGAAGTTAAGCAGTAAAAGAAAAAAATGAATCGGATAATCTTGAAGAGATATCCCTGTACATAAATACTTGTTGTTCTTTTTTTATAGAAAAATCAGGATCTTCGGAATGTACTGTGGTATTGTTGTTTCGCTGGTGTCACTGTGAAAGAAGAACTTGTCTTCTTACACAATGCCGTTTCTTAGCCGTAGCCGTATTCGTAGGGTCCACTGGTCAGACCTTCGTAGCGTAGAATTTTCAAATATTGCTATGCTCTCGCAACAGCTATTGGGCGTGACATGCGGATCTATCACCGCATGTGGTGTGTTTGATAGATTGTCACGAGACTTGACGTTTTTCAGGTCGATCGCTAATGGAGCGTTCTCGAATGTTAGCACGTATACTGTATCCGTGGATGCTTTTTTTTGTATGCGTGCTAATAATGTGAATTCCAGATGGAATTGGTTTCAGGTTATTGCGAGGCTGAAGATTTAAACTAACTCTGTACGTTATGTGGTTGCGACAAACGTATTCTCATAGCATTTCCTACGTATATTACGATATGCAACTGAGAACAAATGTGTTAAGAATGCCGTAAAGATGATTTAAATCAGATTGAATTCAATTAGATGAATATATAGGTAAATTAAATATTATAATTAAAAAAAATTATATATACAAATTTTTATTCGGCGCCGTCTCGCGCTCGTAGGGTTTTTCTGCTTCTTTTTCCTTGCTTACTTTCGCTCGTGCTTGCTTCTTTTTATAAATCGTCACATGTGACGTCGCACCTTAAGTTCGTCCATTGACCTCTGCGTGCCTATACACATGTAGAAACTCCTATTTGAGCGAGGCGGCGTGGGTTTCGACCACATGCTGCGCAAAAAAAAATGAAAAAAAAATATTTCACTGTAATTTTTGGGGTTTGCTATTCGTGTATCGCACGGATACAAATTTTAATGAATGGACGGACAGAATCTTAGGCAAGAATATGTCTCGCCACGTGATTCTATAAAGCACATGCACACATGAGGTTATAGGAAGAAATCTACTTACGTCTTGTTTGATTTTCTTCACAGGTCACAAAATATTCGCTGAGTTGGTGGATTTCTCATGAAATCTAATTGGTTCTTTCTGATTTTACAGCTCTCTATATATCCTAACCTTGGATTTTCATAGCCGGCAATTCCACTGGGATTCACTATAATTCCAACTAGTTTTTATCTTTGCTTTATTCTACATATATTTCTTTCTTTTTACTCACGTTTTATTTTCAGATTAATCACTTATTATTTCTTTTTATTTTCTAACACTCTTTTTAGGTATTTAAGTTCAATTCTTACTTTTAGTTTCAACTTTTATCTTTTAGGCGTCTGAAATATACTGCTCTGATGACGAGATTGGAATGAACGAGTTTTTGTGGTAGGAAATGCGAGGTTGCCCAATTTCCTGTATAAGATCCAAAAAAAATCCCCTTCTAGATATTTCCTATGAAATTTCCTTTTCATGGTTGAAATACTAAGAAGGTTGATCCTTATATGAGATCAAAATATACTTTGCTTTGACTTATCAATAGATGGCGTGACTAATCAATGACAATTTACTGTCGAATTTTGGCCTGTTTCGCACGTAAAGTGCTAAGATAATTGAAAATACATTATGGTAAAGAATATCAAGTCTGTGGCTTTTGTAATTTAATGAAAAATCAGATTAATGAAAGAGGCTATCATGCTGATGACGTACATAGTGCACATGGCGTAATTGTGGTGCAGTCTGATATCTGCAAAAAGGGAATTATTAAATTATCCATATAGGATTATGTGCGTTGCCATCGATGGTTAGATGATTATTTTAAAGAATTATTTTTATCCACATACATGGAGTATGGGTATATCGATCCACTCGCCATATTATGTCGATTTCGTTGCGATTGGTAATTGTGAGGTATGATGTGACAATTTTTAAATAGGTATGGAGTTTTGGTGGCTCGGGTAGAAAAGTTTTCCCTACAATTTTGGGCTATTATTTTCAAAAACTATCCAAAACAAAAACAAAACTATTTCTTTTCATATTATAGCTATTCTTTTCAGAAACTCTCCAAATATAAAACTGAAACATTTCGTTTTTAATATTATAATTTGAGACAATTTTAGGTTATCACTTTCAACAACTCTCCAAAATTAGAACTGAAACATTTCGTTTTTAATATTATAATTTGAGACAATTTTAGGTTATCACTTTCAACAACTCTCCAAAATTAGAACTGAAACATTTTAAAAGCTTCGGTTTTAATTTTTTTGGATAGCCTAAGCTGGCAGTGTTAATTTTGGAGATTTTGTCAAAAATAATAGATAGTCGCACATCGCCCAAATTTTCTTAAAAAAAAACTGCAGCTTTTAGAATGTTTCATTTATTATTGTACAGTTTGTGTAATGAAAAAACGCCTTGCTACACTTTCGAAAAGCGAAATAAGGCCATATTTGGCCTTGTTTCACAAATAAGTTTGGCTTTATTTTACTTCGTCAAAGTGAAATGAGGCCATATGTTGGAATATGGCCCTCTTTCACAATTACAAAGTGAAATAAGGCTAAATTTTGAAATATGGCCTTATTTCGTCCGGCCTTATTTCACGGCACCCAATTTACATTTTATTAATCGAGCGCGATTAATAAAAATATCGTTCTTTTCGAACCCACTCCAAGCTGAGCTAACGGGAGACAGCACTGCAGTTGCTGTCTGGCTAGGAGTATTTTTTTTTTATTGTTCTCTTATCTCTGTTCACTTTTATCAAACACACCGGCGTTTGACGTTTCGCGTTTAATTCAACTTTTCCCAATCGTGTTGCACATCGTCGTCGTGCATTCGTTTTGTTTTGTTTTGATTTGTTTTTGTTTTTCTTTAAATAATTATCAATAAGAAATTCATTTGGATTCGAATATCCAAATTGTTTTCTTTCATTTAATTAATTTGAAATATAGTCGCGATCGTGGTGTGTTTCGGTTTTATTTTCGTTTTTGTAAAAATATATTCCTAACAAATTGGCGCCCAAAGTAGGGCATTGGAATTTTTTTTTTTTAAGTAGAAAGCAAATTTTTGGAAGATCATGGTTAAATCTGTGCAGTGGCTGTTTTGTATTATATAGGGAAGTTCATTGTTTTGTCTTGTTTTGGTTAAAAAAAAAAGTGTTTTACTGCCTTGTTTTTTATATTCCCATATAGGTGAAAAAAAAATTATCAGAAAACCGTGTGGTCAAGCAACAAGAGGGAAATTCTGTGTGGTGACAGTGGTGATATTGGCGGTGCAAATAAAGGAGAGTTGTATATTTATTTATTTTCTTTTTCTTTAAATTACCTATTATTAGTTAAATTAGTTGATTTTGTGTTGCAATTAGTCGTTGGTTTAGTTTTTTATTGATAAATACATATTGAATTTTTTGGCACGAGGAAGTGACATGGGTTGGGGTCGAAATTCGGTATGGGTCATAATTCTGCATTTCAAAATTCTGTACGTTCAAAATTCTGCTTTTAAAATTCTGTTTTTCAAAATTCTGTACAACATATTTACAGAATTTTTAAAAACAGAATATTTTTACATTATCAAAACGATTTCTCTTTTACAACATATTTACAGAATTATTAAAAACAGAATATTTGTTATGGTAAATACATAATTTAAACAAAATAAGAATATACAATATATGTATACACTTAAAACGATTTTAATTTGAGTACCTACTGACAGGATTATAAAATAGTACTACACAGTTTTAATATTGCAAAAGAGGGACGCATATTCATCACGTTTAGATTGAAATCATGAATCATATGTTATCATATTGTTATACATATTTTTATCGTTCCCTATTCTTTTCTCTTGTTCTCTGCATGAATAATGTTTCAATCAGAGAGTCATTAAATAAATAATTGCAACAACGCGATCTGTCAATATTCCCACGTACAATGATTTTATAAAGCTTGTATTTTTTGTGTAAAGTGCCTGTTATTTTTCTAAAATGAATATCTCTTTTGTAATGTCAAACAAGGGAAAAGATAAACTTTTTGTGGACGGTTTTTTTAGTTCTGACCCAGCCAAAAAGAATTTTGTTATAGCTTGCAAAGCTTCGTAAATTTTATTTTTTTGTTTATTATTATTAATTGACTTTGGAAAAGCATTATTTAAAAAAAAATTAAGTTATGGAAACAATCAAAGATCGAACAATTTTTGATTGTTCCGAGAGTTTCTATAACTTAAAATTTTTGTTTTCCAACCAACCACTGAAAGAACTCTTATTGTCAACTGTTGTCAGAAACTTGGGTACAAAATCATAACACCCTTTTTGACCTGCTGCAATTTTTCCCAAATATAATAAAATGTATAAGTTTTTGTTTAGTACACACATAAAATAAAAATAACCTAAACCCAATAAAAACCGTATTTATTCATAACATTTGCAGGTTAAGGCAATCGAAAAATCGCGCGATTTTTTAATTCCTTGGAGAGCTTTGTAAATTTTTTTTTATTATTATTTATAGCCTGTGATATTTGTTGCAACGTATTTTATTTTTTTGAACACAGCCGAATACATACAAAGATACGAACATAATAATTGTAATGTTGTCTTATTATTTTAAAAATATTGTAATGCTATTTTTTCTTTATTACTTCTTCTTAACGAAGTAAGGACCGGCGGTGGGCGTTATTTCTCTACAGTCATAGAAATAAGGCCTTATTTTTACGAGCAAATAGAAATAACACCAAGGCCTTAATTCGTCGTAGTTTATTTCACGTCACCATAATATACGTACATATGTATTAAGGAACATTCACTGCAAGTCATAAGATTTAAAGTATGCATTTTTAAAAAGTAAAATCGATATGTGATCGATACCTACATCACGGATAATGAAAAGAAAAGATAAATTTTATAAGAAATGATTTATTAAAAATAATTATTTTATTATAAATTTAATACAAATTGAATTTATTTCACAACATATGTTAAATTGATGTTAATTTTTATAAAAAGCTACGCGTTTCGGTTCTTAACTTATTAAACCATCTTCGGGCTTTGTATGTTTGACTTAGAGTCACGGATAAAAAAAAACGACTGGTACTATATTGTTAAAAACGGAGGTCTACGGAATTGAGATTATTCTTGTTAATAAATCCCACCATTTTAGTTGGAAAATGGTTAGGATTCTTTCCAACAAAAATATTCTTCTCAAAGCATTAATTTCGGCCGGTTTGGGCTGGGGACTTTGCGCGTAGTGGCGTAGTTTTTAACTTGCCTTTTAAAATAAAATATAATTGACGTTATACGGCTGAACAAGTCCACTGAGCCAATGGAGATCGCATCTTCAACGCATAGGATCGCGTGCAATGGTTGTATCACTACTCTCGGTCGCACTTCTGAGCAAGATGCTGCTGTATGACCGAGACAAGAACACCACCACGCAAAAGATCCGCAGAGGATGGATTTATGGTCGTGGCGAAGTGGACAAGCCCAGCCTCCGTTTTGGATGGGAATTCAATTTTCGATTTGAAAACGAAAAGAAAGAATTTTTGGAAAAGAAGAAATTTTTGGAGTTTTTAAAAAAAGAGGTAAAAAACTATTGTGATAAGCAAAAACTAAGTAGAGAAAACAAATTGTGTAAATCTGAGGAAAATCAATAGAGGAAATCGAGAGTTGAGATTGGAAATAAGCTTGAGAGGAATATCTTTGTTGGAGAATTTTGGGAAAGATAAATATTTCTGTTACTGATGGTGTCCAGAAATTTAAGCTTGTTAATTGTTTGTTTAATTTGTTTTTAATTCGTTTTGTTTGTGACCCTATGTGGGGCAAACAAATTTAGATTTGAGTAGGCCTTCGCTTTCGTTCGTAATCTCCCAAGATTGTGAGACTCGTGACCCTTTTCGCACCTTCCATTACCATTGTGATCTTCCTTTGTGTCATCGTGACACAAAACACTGTTTGCTCTTTTTTTATTTTCTAAAACCTATTCCGAATTTCGAGAATCAGCCTTCTGCTAACCTTGTGATAGAAATTAAAACAACTTTTTTATAAGGATCCACAAAAACGTCTCGATTTATTGAAGTAAAGATAGAGAGTGAGAAAAAGCAAACCGGAAAGAAAAAGAGTTGCCATCTCATAAAATGTTCTTATCATTCAACTTTATAATTTAATAAGTAATTCTTAGGTTCATGTTACATTTTCTGTCTCACATATTTCAATTAGGTTTTACTTTAGATTAATTATAATAAATTGAGCAATTCTCTAACATACTCCCCCCTTTTGAGCAAATAAGCTCAAAAATTACATTCTTCAATGGGTAGAAGTAACAACTGTGTGATTCCACGCTTGAATTCTCCATTTTTGGTTTTGACTATTACAGCTCTAACGACACCTTTAGGATCTGGTAGAATCTGTAAAATTTTTCCTAATGGCCATTTCAATGTATCGGTATTGTCAACTTTCATAAGAACCATATCACCTATTTTAGCATTTTTTGCTTGAAACGCCATTTAGACCGAGGTTGGAGAATTTGTAAATATTCTTCATAAAAACGATTCCATAGTTGCTGTGAAGTATACCTCATCCTTTGAGCCAAGTGCACACAATTCGGGGTTTTGGGTAATACAGGAGCCGCTAGAACTGCTGTTTGAGGGCCACCAAACAAGAAATGACCAGGAGTCAATGGTTCCATATCGTTGGGATCCGACGACAATAGGGTGATGGGCCTAGAGTTCATTATAGCTCCAGCTTGTTTCGCAACCGTTCGAAGCTCATCCTCAGAAAGTTCAATAGTTCCCACTATATTACGAATCAAACGTTTCAACATTTTAATAGAGGACTCCCATAAACCTCCTTGATGAGGCGTACGAGGAGGTATGAATGACCATTCGATGAATTCCCTGTTACACACTGCTCTAATGTTTTTATTATCTCGCTGCATGCTCTCTTTAAGCTCCCGAAAATAGTTTGAAGCTCCCACAAAATATGTAGCATTATCTGAATATATTTTACAAACAGAGCCACGGTCTGCAACAAATCTTTTTAAGGCCCGTATAAAAGCTTCAGTAGTTCGATCAGGAACCAATTCCACATGAACAGCTTTGGTAACAAAGCATACAAAAAGTGCTAAGTGGACTTCTTTGTTTTGTCGGCAACGAATATGGTGTCGTACAGTGATTGGTCCAGCATAATCGATACCCGTGACTGCAAAGGCCTTGAATTCTTTCGGTACTACGCGATCTTCTGGCAAATATCCCATCAACTGAGACATAAGCCTTGGATGTACCCTGAATCACCAAATGCATTTCCTTGTTATACTTTTTGCTAACTGAAGACCTCCAATTGGCCAATAACGATTACGAACAGCTGATAAAACTATCTGTGGTCCTGCGTGGCTAAGTTTAGTATGGTGATAATATTTTATTACGAGAACAGTAAAAGGGTGATTTTTCGGCAAAAGTATCTGGTGTTTGGCATCAAATGCTATGCGAGCATTTTTTATACGACCACCTACTCTAATTAATCCATTTTCATCAATGAACGGGGATAGACAGCTCAATGGACTATCCTTTGGAACATCGCATCCCTTAGTGAGTAAATCATATTCTTTTGAGATATGTATACACTGAATTATTTTTATAAATTTTTCCTCAGCAGAAATTTCGTCCTCTAACGTGGGTATGTGGACGTCAGCATATGTTTTTATTTTCATAACCTTTTCCTTAACGGGTTGATTCTTATGCAATTCTGCTAGAGTTCTGCACCGATGAATAAATCTCAAAACATATGCAAAGGATCGACATGTACCTCTAAAGCCACATGAATATAA
Organism: Platycheirus albimanus; assembly: GCA_916050605.2. Lineage (NCBI taxonomy): Eukaryota > Metazoa > Arthropoda > Insecta > Diptera > Syrphidae > Platycheirus > Platycheirus albimanus. The sequence goes on from OU696696.1 coordinate 175,115,087, forward strand.
CATAGAATCGGTGATATCAGATCTTTCAAGTACAATCAATACATATTTCTGCGGACGAAATTCATCAATTTCAGAAGCCTTTGCAAAAAGTTTGTATTCTGGCGGCCATTCTGGTTTAGGTTTTTTTAAAAAGGTAGGGCCGTTCCACCACAACAACGAATTAGAAATTTCAGATGGTAACATTCCTCGAGTTATGAAATCTGAAGGGTTTAATTCTCCAGGAATGTGTTTCCACTGATTAAAATTAGTTAAATTTTGTATGTGTGCAACTCTGTGTGCAACAAATGTATTCCATCTGCAGGGTTCATCATGCAGCCAATTAAGAACTATAGTGGAATCGGTCCAATAAACGGTTTTATCAATGATACTGTCATTTAATACCTTGTGCTGCAATCGCTCAACCATATCGACAAGAAGTTTTGCTGCACATAGCTCAAGACGAGCAATTGTAATCGTTTTCTTAGGTGCAACTCTTGATTTGGCCTCAACAAACGTGACTGTGATGGCGTTATTAGCATGAAGATACCACATATATATACAAGCGCCGTAAGCTTTTTCGCTGGCATCGCAGAAGCCATGTATTTCTGAGAATTGGATATCGCTGCCACCGAATATATGTCGAGGAACATTAATATTATTTAATTCCGCTAGGTTGTTTCGAAAACTCACCCACTTATCAGAAAGATCTTCAGACAATGTAGTGTCCCAATCTAGTTCCTTTTTCCATAAGCTTTGAAAGAAAATCTTAGCTAACGTTACTACAGGGCATATGAATCCAATGGGGTCGAATAACTTGGCAATTTCTGATAAAATGACCCGCTTTGTAATTAATGATATACCTTTCTCTTCTTGAAAAGTGAAACGAAATATGTCCAACTCAGGCTGCCATAACAAACCCAATGCCTTTATTGTATTACACTCATCAATCTGGAGGAACCTTTCTCTAGCTTCTGGAAGTAAATCATCAATTGCCTCTGGTGAATTAGAGCAAAATTTACATAGCTTAAAACCACCGTTATTTAGAATTTCAACTAACTCCTGACGATATTCCTTCAATTGTTCGATAGAGTTTGCTCCAAACATTGCATCATCAACGTAAAAGTTTTGCTTAAGCAATTAAGCACCACTGGGAAAATTCTGAAATTCATCTTCTGCAAGTTGGTTCAAAGTCTTTATCGCCAAATATGAGCCTGGCGCAGTTCCGTAAGTGACTGTTAAGAGCCTCAAAACTTTAATTGGAGACATCTTATCGTTGCGCCATAAAATCAATTGGAAATTTACGTCATTAGAATCAATGCGTACTTGGCGATACATTCGCTGTATATCGGCGGTAATGACGTATTTGAATAAACAAAATCTCTGAAGTATGATAATTAAATCGTCCTGCAACTTAGGCCCTGAATAGAGGATATCATTTAAAGACACTCCGCTTGACGTCTTGCTAGATCCATCAAACACAACTCTTAGTTTGGTGCTCGAACTAGACATTTTAAAAACACAATGGTGAGGCAAGAAATAATGTGGAATGGATGCGTCGAAATTAGGAACAACTTCCAAATGACTATGGTGTTCATACTCCTCTATAAATTCTCTGTAAATTTGTTTTAAATCAGGTTCCTTATCAAGCCTTCGTTCTAAGTTTAGAAAACGACGTGTTGCAATGTTTAAGGAGTCACCTAATTTTGATGGATCATCACAAAAGGGTAAACGCACGGTATATCTTCCAGAAATGTCACGTTTTGTATTTAAGACATAATGCTCTTCTATGAACTTGTCCTTTGGATTAGAAATGGGCGAAATTTTTCCATCTTTAAATGAATCTAACTCCCAAAATCGTTGCACAAGATCATTTAATGATTTCTACTCTGGCGAAATAGGTCGATTAGCGTGAAGTGCTCTACAAAAAGAATGTCCATATGATTGGCAAGGTCCAACTACTATATGACCTATCATGGTGTTACACAAAAAAGGAAGGTCAGGGCCCAAAGAAAATCGCTCTCCTATTATAAGTTTCCAAAATAATCCTCCACCAATTAAAAGATCAACGCGTTTCGGTATATTGAAGTCAGGGTCTGCGAGTTGAAAATGCGAAGTAATTTTCCATTTTGAAATATCGAATGCTATGGGCGGATAGTAATCAGTAATTTTTTGAAGAATTGAAGCATGCATTTCAAAATCTATGGATTTATCAAAAGTTGAACCAACCTTTATTTTGCAGATGCCCTTTGTCCTTACACCAATATTTCCAATACCTCCAATTAAAGATTCATTCTTCATTCTAGGTGCATTAATTATGTTTGCAACCCTTTCCGAGATATAATTATCGGTCGAACCACAATCTAATATAGCATGACATGGAATGGCTATACCACCCTGAACTTTTATATTAACAATGACTGATGCTAATAATACGTGCTCTTCATCGTAGTTTTTAGAAGCTAGAAGTGCTTGACGTGGAATGCTACTTGACGGTTGGTAATTTACTTGAAAATCTTCAAAATGGAGTAATGAGTGATGCTTCCTTGAGCATTTTTCACAACGAGCCTTACAAAACCTGTATGAATGGGACGATTTTAGACACGCCATGCATAGTCGAAGCCTTTTAGCTTCCTCAGATCTTACCCTAAGACTAAGAGCCAAAAATAATGGACATTCTGTCATCAAATGTGTAGACTGGCATTTGGGGCACTTTGCATCATTTAAAGTAAAAAGAGTGGTATGAGACTTTTTACCTGTTTGTGGCAATCGGTTTGTTGTGAAGATTTTCTTGGATTCTTGTCTTGTTTGATCCATACGCTCCAGCGTTGATGTATATTTTTCGAAGAATTTTGTAAATTTATCCCACGTTGCAATTTCATCATCCGTGTATTCTTCCCATTTAGCCTGAGATCCACTTTACGCAATATAAGGCAAATTAGTAGATTTTCAGCGACGTTCTCTGCAGACCCCAACGATAGAAGCGAGCGATAGTGTGACTGTGCCTTGTCAATTAAATCTCTATACGCTTGTGAAAAGGATCCCGACACTCCCTGTAATGACATTATTTCATTAATATGAGATCTGAAAATTAGAGCTTCATGGTCATATCTATCCGTAAGAGCCTTCCATGCCTTCGGAAAATTTTTAGCGGTAACTTCCATGTTAGAGATAATACGCATTGGACCATCACTCAATGCAGATTAAAGAAATCTAAATCGATCCACATCGGTGAGATTGATGTCCTTGATAATCATGGAATCGAATTCATTTTTAAAATCAAGCCACTCATAATATTTGCCTGAGAACCGAGGAATTTCCAACTTACGCAGTCGAACAGATCGTACTGGTGCAGGCGATGAAATGCTGGATTGATCACGAAGCAAAATGGAATTGTTTGGATCGGTTTTCTTCTCTTTCATAAGCTCTAACACATCGGTCTTCAATTCAGTGTAAGCTGCGGTAAACGATGTCTCCTTATCAGTGGCATCCTCATCTTCAGTGGCCTCGGAGCTTAGTTCCAAAATAAGTTGGGTTATAGAATTATGACGTTTGTAATAATTGTCCACGAGTTGAAGCATAACACACAACGCAGAATATGTAATTTTTGACTTCTTCTCACTAAAAATCTTCCGTTGCCTTGTGAGGAGCCCTAGTATAGAAGCCCGAACTTTTTTTGCCTTTTTTAATTCGTCTGGCCCCTTTAAATTAGAGTCCTCTGATGCCAATGTACCACCTTTTTCATTGCCCATGATTGTTGAGTCTGAGAAACGTTCCTAATCTGATTAAAACTGTCCATTACCATTGTGATCTTCCTTTGTGTCATCGTGACGCAAAACACTGTTTGCTCTTTTTTTTATTTTCTAAAACCTATTCCGAATTTCGAGAATCAGCCTTCTGCTAACCTTGAAATACATTGCTCTATTTTTCGTTTTGTCGAAAAGACTCTGGGTTTTAGTCCAGGCCTTCTGCCAAGGTTTCCCAGACTATTAACTTCCCAACCAATAAAATTACTCAACTTCCCATTGGGAATAATAATTCAATTGTTTACTTTGTTAAAAATTGAAGACATTTTCAGCTTCCATTTGGTAAGGCAAACTACCATAAAAGTTTCCTGGCGCCCACTTTTATATATAGGTACACTACCGTACATATATATGTACCTACCCACCTTTCATTCAACAACTATTTATATTTTATTAATCGAGCGCGATTAATAAAAATATCGTTCTTTTCGAACCCACTCCCAGCTCCCAGGGAGACAGCACTGCAGTTGCTGTCTGGCTAGGAGTATATTTTTTTTTTATTGTTCTCTTATCTCTGTTCACTTTTATCAAACACACCGGCGTTTGACGTTTCGCGTTTAATTCAACTTTTCCCAATCGTGTTGCACATCGTCGTCGTGCATTCGTTAGGTTTTGATTTATTTTTGTTTTTCTTTAAATAATTATCAATAAGAAATTCATTTGGATTCGGATATCCAAATTGTTTTCTTTCGTTTAATTAATTTGAAATATAGTTTGTCGCGATCGTGGTGTGTTTCGGTTTTATTTTCGTTTGTGTAAAAATATATTCCTAACAAATTGGCGCCCAAAGTAGGGCATTGGAATTTTTTTTTAAAGTAGAAAGCAGATTTTTGGAAGATCATGGTTAAATCTGTGCAGTGGCTGTTTTGTATTATATAGGGAAGTTCATTGTTTTTTCTTGTTTTGATTTAAAAAAAGAGTGTTTTACTGCCTTGTTTTTCATATTCCCATATAGGTGAAAAAAAAATTATCAGAAAACCGTGTGGTCAAGCAACAAGAGGGAATTTCTGTGTGGTGACAGTGGTGATATTGGCGGTGGAAATAAAGGAGAGTGTTATATTTTTTTATTTTCTTTTTCTTTAAATTACCTATTATTAGTTAAATTTAATTTGATTTTGTGTTGCAATTAGTCGTTGGTTTAGTTTTTTATTGATAAATACCTATTGAATTTTTTGGCACGAGGAAGTGACATGGGTTGGGGTCGAAATCGGTATGGGTCATAATTCTGCATTTCAAATACGTTCAAAATTCTGCTTTTAAAATTCTGTTTTTCAAAATTCTGTACAACATATTTACAGAATTTTTAAAAACAGAATATTTTTACATTATCAAAACGATTTCTCTTTTACAACATATTTACATAATTTTTAAAAACAGAATATTTGTTATGGTAAATACATAATTTAAACATAATAAGAATATACAATATATGTGTTTGATAACGAGCGAATAAATATAAGCAGGCGGCACGTTTACAACGTTATAATTATTAGTTTTATTATGATATGATATATTATTTGTATGATATTATAGGTGTTTACCGGCTGCTGGTCTCAATCGAAGTGGCCGAGTACCGAGAAAAATGCTTCCAATTACAATTAAATTCATACAATAGTATAACTCTTTCAGAATACATACAAATACATACATAAGATTTAGAGAAAGAGAGATTAACAGCTATGTATAGAAAAAACGTATGACACAATAAGTTGAATCCAATAATAAACTGTTACTTGAATCTGATAATATTAAGGACCGTTAAGAGAAAAAATATAGGGTACATTTTACATAGTAATTGTGAGATAACAAATAAGATAAGAAATAAAGTAACTTTGGAGCAAAGTTATAACAAAACAAATAAAACACGTTAAATTATAAGTATATTCTTAAACATTCCGCCGCCTCTGGAACACGTTTCAGTATATTGGCAGAATGGCTAATTTATGTATTGGTCGTACAAGGTTTCCACTCTGGGTTTTGAGGGTGACATCTGCCAGCAGGATAGTCGGTTGGTTGGTACATCCAATGAGGGTTCTGGAACAGCGGCGTAGGATTCACCTAAAAAGAAATGGGCAGGTGTTAGTGGGTCTAGATCAGAATCTGAGTTCTAAATGTATTGCTTTGGACACAAGACAGACAAAAAGTGATATATATCCCTTGGAAAACGTTGATTTTCGACCGGATTTTACCTTCAAGGTTAAGGGACCTGCATAGTCACAGCCACAGTGTATAAAAGGTCTGCTTGGTTGAATGCGTTGTGGGGGAAGTTCACCCATAATCTGGTTTATTGTTTCCTTTCTTTGACGAAAACAGTCTATGCAATCGTGCGTTATTTTCCGAAGCAAGTTCCTGCAGCCAATTACCCAAAACTCTTGTCTGATAATCGCAAAAAGCGTTGATATACCCGGGTGTAAGAATCGGACGTGCGCGTCGAGGAGGATAAGTTTTGTAATAGCGTGTTCCTTTGGTAGAATTATCGGATGTTTGGCATTGAATGAAATGTTCGCCTGCTGGATTCTACCGCCAACTCGAAGAATTAGTTCGCTATCTAGAAATGGAGATAATTCAGATATTTTACAATTTCTAGGAAAGAAATCATGGCGTTTATAAAATTTTATGAAATCACCAAAATACCGATTTTGCAGCCACCGTATAATCCAATTTTTAGCATCATATATCTCACTTGGGTTAAAGGAAAGCGAAGTACGGTTGATTCCACGACATATTGCTATAGCGCGGTTTATTTGAGCAACTGTTCTTATTAAAATGTTCCAGGAAGAAATTCTATTCGACAGCATTTCAAATGGGTGTTCGTCATTAGTTATAACATATGATTGTAAAGGTTGTTTCTTCTCCTCTGCCTTGCAAATAAAACACGTTAAATTATAAGTATATTCTTAAACATTCCGCCGCCTCTGGAACACGTTTCAGTATATTGGCAGAATGGCTAATTTATGTATTGGTCGTACAAGGTTTCCACTCTGGGTTTTGAGGGTGACATCTGCCAGCAGGATAGTCGGTTGGTTGGTACATCCAATGAGGGTTCTGGAACAGCGGCGTAGGATTCACCTAAAAAGAAATGGGCAGGTGTTAGTGGGTCTAGATCAGAATCTGAGTTCTAAATGTATTGCTTTGGACACAAGACAGACAAAAAGTGATATATATCCCTTGGAAAACGTTGATTTTCGACCGGATTTTACCTTCAAGGTTAAGGGACCTGCATAGTCACAGCCACAGTGTATAAAAGGTCTGCTTGGTTGAATGCGTTGTGGGGGAAGTTCACCCATAATCTGGTTTATTGTTTCCTTTCTTTGACGAAAACAGTCTATGCAATCGTGCGTTATTTTCCGAAGCAAGTTCCTGCAGCCAATTACCCAAAACTCTTGTCTGATAATCGCAAAAAGCGTTGATATACCCGGGTGTAAGAATCGGACGTGCGCGTCGAGGAGGATAAGTTTTGTAATAGCGTGTTCCTTTGGTAGAATTATCGGATGTTTGGCATTGAATGAAATGTTCGCCTGCTGGATTCTACCGCCAACTCGAAGAATTAGTTCGCTATCTAGAAATGGAGATAATTCAGATATTTTACAATTTCTAGGAAAGAAATCATGGCGTTTATAAAATTTTATGAAATCACCAAAATACCGATTTTGCAGCCACCGTATAATCCAATTTTTAGCATCATATATCTCACTTGGGTTAAAGGAAAGCGAAGTACGGTTGATTCCACGACATATTGCTATAGCGCGGTTTATTTGAGCAACTGTTCTTATTAAAATGTTCCAGGAGGGTTGGGGTCGAAATACTGTATGGTCAAAATTCTGTTTACAAAATACTGTATTTCAAAATACTGTAATTCAAAATTCTGCTTACACAAAATACTGTATTTCAAAATTCTGTATTTTAAAATTCTGTATGGGCAAAAATCTGTATTTCAAAATTCTGTATTTAAACAAAATTTGTTTTGATAATGTACAAAAGTGCGCACTTTTGTACATTATCAAAACAAATTTTGTTTAAATACAGAATTTTGAAATACAGAATATCAAAATGAATGATATGAATAACATTCAAAACATCAACAGCAACAAAAACAAAAACAACAGCTACAAGTTCAGACAATTTTTTCTGCACTTAAACCTCAATATATTAAATATTGGAATCAATTAAGATTTTAACCTCTTTTAAGTATGGATTCATACACTTATGTATCTAGAGATGACAACAAGTTAGCGTACTTATACGTCTCTTTCTCTTTAAAATTTTGTTTTTCTTGTTCTTTACATACCAAGGTCATTATTAAAAGAGCCATTACATAATTAATTGCAACAAATGCTGGTTGTACTCGCACATGCTTAGCTGTGGTATTGTAAAAAACAGAATTTTATACTTACAGCATTTTGGATAAACTGATATTTGGTATACAGGATTTTGAAATACAGTATTCTGAAATACAGAATTCTGAAATACAGAATTTTGGTAATACAGTATTTTCAAAAAAAAAAAAACCAGAATTTTGGTCATACAGAATTTTAACAACCGGTATTATGACCCGCTCCCGTTCCAGGAAGAAATTCTATTCGACAGCATTTCAAATGGGTGTTCGTCATTAGTTATAACATATGATTGTAAAGGTTGTTTCTTCTCCTCTGCCTTGCAGAGAGGGTCATCTTCAAGTTCCGTGACTATAGGCCAGGTTTCAAAGTTATTGCGGAGCCATTGGGGACCTGTCCACCATATGGGGTGCTCCAGAAGCTGTGATGGTTTAATCCCACGCGAAGCACAATCGGCTGGGTTACACTCAGACCGAACGTGAAACCATCTGTTTCTCGGAATAGTTTCAAGAATCTCAGCTGTACGATTCCCTACAAAAATATTCCAACGGCGAGGAGGAGAAGACAACCACGAAAGAACAACCTGAGAATCCGACCAAGCAAAGACATCAGCGAATGTTACATTTAAAGCTTTCTGCACGGCTACAAGTAATCGAGCAAGTAATAGAGCCCCACACAGCTCTAAGCGGGGAATGCTCAATTGTTTTAAAGGAGAGACTCGAGATTTAGCGGCAATTATGTTGGTTTCATAGCTACCGTTAGGAAGTTGATAACGCGAATAAATTACGGCGGCATAGGCAGAACTTGAGGCGTCCGAAAAACCATGTATTTGAAACGACTCGTTAGAGAGCCCAATTGTTCGAGTTACTTGAACTTTGGTAAGATTTGCGAGTTCATTGCGATATCGACTCCATAGATCACAGATTGGGCGTGGGACTTCATCATCCCAACCCAATTTTCGATGCCAAAGTTCTTGAAAAAGAATTTTGAATAACACTACCGAGGGTGCGAGGAAGCCGAGAGGGTCAAAAATGCGTTGTAATATGTTCATTAGGACTATAATGTAACCGAAAGCTGAACATGTCACACCTTGAGTTCCAGTATAAACCTAACACTTTTATCCAGGAATCCGCGTCACTATCTGGTGAAATGTCTTTATCAGAAAAAATATTTTTATTTTTGAGGAGTTCAGCACAATTACTTTGCCATTTGCTCAACTTCATTCCACCTTTTGACAAAAGTTCTATAAGTGAATTTTGTTTTAAGATCGCTTCAGTTACCGTATCTCCACCAGAAACCACGTCATCCACATAAAAATCATTTAACACAATATCTGATGCGATTGGAAATTCGTCTCTATGATCTCTAGCAAGTTGCTCTAAGGCCCGAACCGATAAAAAAGGTGCACATGAAGTTCCATAAGTTACGGTGCGTAACCGAAAATGTTTTAGGGGCTCGGAAGGTGAATTTCGCCATACAATACGTTGAAAGTCCGAGTCCTGTTTTGACACCCAAATTTGTCTGAACATTTTGACTATGTCCGCAGCAAAATCATATCGATGTCGACGGAATCGCAAGCAAACCGAAAAAAGATTACGTTGAATAGGTGGGCCTATCAAGAGTGCATTATTAAGGCTATTCCCACGAGTCTGGCTTAAGGACGGCATGGTGAGGAAGATAGTACATATTTGTACTCGAAATTTCAGAATCAGGAATCTCCTCCATGTGTCCTAAAGTTAAATATTCATCGAGAAAGGAGGCATACCCCTTTGCCAACTCTATGTTTTTTGAAAACTTATTTTCCATTGATTTGAGACGTGAGAACGCCCCGCTTAAGGTGTTAGCGAACTGGGGGAGAGCTTTAAAGGGTAGATCTACAATATATTTTCCATTAGAATCCCGACGATGAGTTTCACGGAAATGTTCTTCAATCTGTCTATCTTCGGGAGATAGAATAGATTTGGGATCTACTTCTTCTATCGTCCAAAATGATTGTAAAATCGAGTCAATGTCAATAGTGGTGTGGTGCGTTAAAACATTTGGTTCCATGAATGATTTCACTTGTAAAGGGCCCGCTAATACCCAACCGAATATTGTTTTTTCCGCGATAGGGTGACCTTTATCGCTGTGTACGACATTTCCCTGTAGAATTTCAAAAGCTTTGTCTGCTCCTAGCAATATATCAATCGAGTTTGATTTGAAAAACGAGGGGTCAGCTAGGTCCAAGAGTTTTAAATGATCCCAATCCTCAATTGAAAATGAATGTGTTGGTAGGTTAGTTGTAACGCTTGATAAAATATATGTATCGACTGAGATACAAAAAGAATCACAACGCGAAGCTATTACCAATGAAATGAGGCCTCTGGATCTACCAGCGCTGGTAGATCCAATACCGCTTATTGGTATGCGAGCATTTCTTCGTTTAAGGCCGAGTCGTTGAACACAAGCCTCTGTCACAAAAGAAACCTGCGAGCCTGAATCGATGAGAATCCGAACCAGCTGATAGTTTCCGTTAGTGTCTTGAACCCTTCCAATAGCTGTAGGAAGCAATGTTTGGGGTATTTTTAAGCACTGTTAAGCGAATGGTTATTTATTAACGCATTTTTTGATGTTGAAGAGGAATTTTGAGTTGTGGAAATGTTTTGAGGAATGAACTCTAGGATCTGATCTGGGTTAGGGTAGTTAGTTTTTGTATTTTCCAATTGAGTAGTAATGGTTCTGACCGAATCATCATGAACTAAGGTGTGGTGGCGAGAAGAGCAGGATGAACAACGGGATTTAGAAAAACAACGACCTGAATAATGTCCACTTCTCAAGCAGTTAAAACAGAGTCGATTGGATTTAACGAGTTCTCTTCGCAGTTTGACTTCCATTCCCAAAAAGTCTGGACATTGAGGTAAGCCATGATCTGCATTGCAATTAATGCAAGAAACTGAAGACAAAGCGTACAAACTTTTGACGACCGTATTCCTGGCCTTAGGGGTATCACGTGTGGTGGTATGCAAAGCTTCTAGCGCCTCACAGCGACGTTCTAAAAAATCCAAAAATTCATCAATCGTTGGAGAATCAAGAGCTACACTATCATTTGCCCAAGACTCGCGAGTAACATTATCCAATTCGTTGAGTAAAATAAAAATGATCCATGGATCTCTACTGAGCAAAGAGATAGACGTAAGACCCCTAACTATCTCATCAGCACCATTTGAAATTTTGCGCAAAAGGCTAGCACTTGGACTTGTGGTTGCGGTTGGTAGATCCATGAAGTTTTGAATATAATTATTTATAACGTGCCGTGGCCTGTCAAAACGTTTTTTTAATCTAGCCCATGCTTGTTCATACGTCGCATTACTAATGGGAAGATAACTGAGAAGGCTTAATGCATCATTTCGCAAGCATGATTTTAAAAATTGAAACTTTTGAATGCGTGACAAATTACTTTTATTGTGAACCGCGCTCTCGAACATGTCCCTAAATGTCGGCCACTCTTGGTAATTTCCCCCGAAGGGTTCTATATGTATTTTGGGAAGAAAATAATCTTGGTTATGCTCCACAGTTTTTGGTTTGTTTAGCGTTTCGATTAAAATTTGCTGTTGGTCTGCTATACGATTGATGGTGTCTTTACGTTTCTCTATATTTTCCCGCTCCCTAATAGCCGAAAGAAGAATCGATTGAATAATTAGAAACTTGGATTCAAATTCCCCAAACTCTTTCTCCGGGTCCGTATAACCATCCTGTTCCACGAATGCATACCAATTTATTTGAGTCTTATTAAATTCGTCCCATAACCCGCAGCTTTATTTAAACGTACCTCTAACTCCACAAGCGTAATGGTCTCATCTATGGATTCGGTATATGTAGCTAATCTGGTTAGGGAACCCTTAAGATGGCCACGTGTTAGACGGAGAATTTGTAAGGTATTTGCTTCAGCCATTTTCTAACAAAACTAAACACCGCGTAGAAAGCTAAGATTTGTTAAGGAAATCGAATATTAAATGAGGATGTGTTCCAACTCAACTTCAACCAAAGACCAAATCAAATTTCTTTTACGTCAAGTTAAATGATGATATGCGAATCAAAAACAATTTGGAGTAAAAAATATTTTACAAAACAAGGAATTTCGATTGAATCAATTATTGCAATTTAATTATTTCACAGTGGACTGTAATTTTTTTTATTTTTATTTATTCCGAATAGATTAAATTTGCGGAAAGGAGGATCCGGCTCGAAGGACCATTAAATGTTTGATAACGAGCGAATAAATATAAGCAGGCGGCACGTTTACAACGTTATAATTATTAGTTTTATTATGATATGATATATTATTTGTATGATATTATAGGTGCTGGCAACTCTGGCAAATTTTTAAGTGACATCAAAATTGATTAGCTCCATACAAAAAGTGTTTTATTTTATATAAAAAAAAGTCTATAAAAGAAAAAAGTGTTCTACAAACTTCTAATAGTGTTTCAAAATATTAATACATAAAAGTTTGCTTAAAAAACAGTGGAAATTACAGTGTTCATGAGTGCGAAAAGATCCCTCGCTTTCATTTCACCAAAACATCATTTTGCATCTTCCAAAAGACATAAAAAAACAACAACAAATACACCAATTATAACAACCATGGCTGTTGGACAAATGTCAATAGAAGAACTGAAGACGTTTATGGGAAATCTGCTGGACGAAAAAAATGCTAATTTGGCAACAAAAGAAGACATACATTCATGAGGCAATTCAACAACTAAGAACGAGAAATGCGGAGCTCACAACTAAACTCGAGGATATTCAAGATCAATGCAAATCTCTTAAACGAGAAGTAGATTTTCTTTCTAAGAAAACTTGCGAAAAAAATCTCATCGTTCGCCTCCCCAAACATCCAAACATTGATCATCGTGAAGAAGTCAAAAAGTTATTCACTACTCTTGTTCCAGAAGAACCAACCTCTGGTATAAACTCAATGCGTGTGTTAGCTTCAAACTACCAAACTTGCAACGTTTTGGTGGAAACCAATTCTAAAGATTATGTGGATGAAGTGCTTCAAAACTCAAGCAAACTAAAAGGTACTGGCATGTTAATTCACCGAGACTTTCCATTAGAAAAACGAAAAGTGCGACAATCATTGCTTCGTGTTAGAAAGGCAATTAAAAATTGTAAACAGACTGAGGAAGTGCTGATAAAAGGCGAAACATTGGTAGTGGCTGGTAGAAATTTCAACTGGTGCAGAGAGAGGGGACTTCTTTCTGACAGATCAGACGGCTGCGTGATTCTAACCGAATTGTTTGCGGGGTTCAGTCTGTCAAATGAAGAGCTTTTACGATCTTCAAAAAGCTCATCAAGATTCAACGCAAGCGGAGAAAACAAACAGATCATCGTACATAACAAACCACCTAGAACTATGCAACGAAATTTGAACATGGATTCTGCATGAGAAAGAAACGTCTGCCAGATTCAAAATTTAGAACTAGAAGTAAGTAATTTGAATTTATTGTCGTATAATGTAGGGGGTTTAAAAAATAAACTACTTTTTCCATCTTTTTTTAATTATATAAATAGTTTTGATTATTTTTTTCTGTGTGAAACTCATGTAATGTTAGATAATTATGGTGAATTTGAAAAGTATTTTATAGATTTTAAATTATTTTGGATCCCAGCAACACGAGTACATACTCGTGGACGGGCAATTATTATTATGTTTTTCCAATATATTTAAATTGCAATAATTGGGATGAAGATTTTTGTAGTTTCAGTAACTTGTTAAATAGTGTAAACAACAGTAATATAATGGTAATTGGTGATTTTAATGCACGGCTAGGAGAGGAACAGATTGAAAGTGATACGATGGTTTTTGATGGACACTTTAAACTGACCAGACATTCAAAAGACAAAATAATTAACGGAAACGGAAAAAAATTATTAGATCTTTTTCAAAATTTTGATATTTTTGTATTGAATGGTTCAATTAACGGTGACATTTCAGGGGAATTGACATTTAAAGGAGGTCCAGGTTCTTCGGTTGCAGACTATTGCGGAATAAGTGGTAATTGGTTTCACAAAATACAGGATTTCAATGTGGGTACATTAAATTTTTCGGACCATATGCCCATAACAGTAACCATTACTACAAAAAAAGTAAGACCAGAAGGCGATATTGTTCTTCTGCCTAGGCTCTTATGGAGGGAACGGGATAAGGACAGTTATCATGCAAGACTGTGTGAAATTGTTCAGCAAACTGATTTTAGTCAAGTTAGCCTTAGTCATCAAATCGATCTCTTCACCCAGGCTATTAAAAACTCTGTCACCTCAACTGATAAAATGTATGTTGCAACAGGTAAACAAAAATGGTTCGATGTGACTGCGAAAAAGCTAGAGTTAAGTCTTTTAAATTGCTGAAGCTTGCAAAAGCACGAAACGGAGATTTTTTCCGAAAATCTTGTGTTCGAGCTAACAGGTACTACAAAGAACTTTGTAAAACTAAAAAACAAGAATATTTTTCAAAAATTGCTACGAATTTAAATAGTGTAAGAGATCCCTCTCAATTCTGGAAGATAGTAAAGGAACTGAATGGAACAAAATTTAAGATAGGCAAAATTTCAAATGCTAATATACTAGCGGATTATTTTAAGAGTCTTCTAAATCCTATTCTTACTTCAGATCCTGTGCAATACGCTGAAAACTTAGTAGAGGTAAACGCGTTGGATGAAAATGTTAGCTCAGAAGAGATACGCATTGTTTTAAACAAAGCGAAGGACAATAAGGCTCCAGGGGATGACAGAGTTCCTTACGAGTTCTTCAAAAACGCTCCTCATACTTTTATAGAAAAATTATCGAAGACATATTCCCAAATATTACATACGGGAGAAGTACCTGAAAGCTTTAAAAAATCAATAGTCTTTCCAATACATAAGAAAGGTGATGTAAATAATGTCGAAAATTATAGAGGTATTTCTTTTATGAATGCTATTGCTAAAATATTTACAGGCATCATCTTAAATAGGAAAACAGACTTCTCAATGAGTTTCAAGCAGGTTTCCGTGCAGGTTACTCAACGATTGATCACCTCTTTACTTTTCAAAACATAGTCGATTTTTATCTCGAAAAACGGAAAAAAATTGTATGCAATATTTATCGATTTTAAAGCGGCTTTTGATAGTATAGATCGAGGAGCACTTTTTTATAAATTGAGTATGCTAGGAATTTCATCCAAAGTCTTAAATGTTTTGAGAAATATGTATGAAAATACTTTGTCAGCAGTTTGGGATGGCGAGAAAATGTCAGGATGGTTCAGAACTTTAAGTGGAGTTCGACAAGGATGCTTATTATCTCCTTTGCTGTTTGCATTATATATAAATGATATAGTGGACGCCTTGCCAAACGGGATTCAAGTCGCAGGACTAACAATAAAATGTCTTTTATACGCAGACGATTTAGTATTGTTCGCAGACTCGCCGGAAAGCCTCCAGCTTATGATAAACAAACTTTGTAGATATTGTGAACTGTGGAATTTGGTGATAAATACATCAAAGTCTAAGGTTATGATTTTTAAACCAAGTAGAGGTAGACACTGTAGGAATGAAAGGTGGGTCTTGAATGGAGAAAACTTAGAAGTTGTGGATGAATATAACTACCTTGGCATGTTAATCACACCCAATCTAAGCCCAAATAGGCACTTCCAAATGAAGCTTAAACAGTCGATGGCTGCTATAAATTCAACTTGGAAATCACTCTTTAAAAACAAAAATGTTGCACATAGCGTTAAATTTAAAGTATTTGAAGCAGCTTTAAGGTCAATTATGACTTATGGTTCTCAAGTATGGGGGTATCAACAGTATGATCTGGTGGAAAAATTGCAAAGAAAAATCATTCAGCTTACCACAGGCAACTCCCAATTACATGCTTCTTCTTGAAACCGGCCTTCCACCTATATATCTCTTCACTTTAAGAATGCACTTTGAGTATATAATAAAAGTCCTCTCTTATAACGACAATCGTCTTCCAAAAATATTAGCAAGACACAGCATACAAAAAAATATTAGCTGGTTTCAAAAATGGGAGGATATATTCTTGTTGTGTGGGGTCTCTCTGCAATCTTTAGATATGTTTAATGTTTCTCTTAAGGAAAAATTAATAAACATTTTAAAATTAATAGATGCTCGAATACGATCAGATCTAATAGAGGAAGCCAAAGGGTCATCGCGTCGATCATTATACCCAAAACTTGAGTACAATATGAACGAATTTAACTATTTCAATGACGAATTGAGCTTGTTTGAAATATCTAATATTTTCCGTGTTAGGGGAGAGCTTCTTGATTTGAACTACAGACCTTACTTTAAAGACAAACAAACCTTTTGCTCCTTGTGTAACTTGGGAGAACAAGAAACATCCTACCACTTCTTATCTGTGTGCCCTATTTTAAAAGAATTGAGATTTGTATACTTTCAAAAAACAATATTAAATGAAGCAGAGTCGATATGTATTCTTAATGGAAAAAACTGGAAAATCCTTGCCCAATATTGCATTGAAACCATAAAGTATAGAAAAGATTTTGTGGATGATTAACAGATTTTATAAAGCCTGTTTTAGTTTTGTTTTTTATATGTCAATATTTAATTTATCTCAGTAAAATATCTATTTTTGTTTGAGAAATTTATGTAGATTTAGATTTGTATGCAAATCATTTTATTTAAACCCCATATTATAGCATTTTAAACTCATTTAAAAAAAAAGGTCACATCAAGCACTTTTAATTTGTATAAAACTATTTAATATATATAAGAAAATTATGTTATTGTTAATTCTAAGCTATTCTCAAGAGCATTTGAAATTTAAATTAAACATGTTAAAATTAAGTTGGCATCTGGCAGACGGTTTCAAACCAAGGCCAAAATTTTATTTATTATGTTTATGTAAATTGTAAACTTTATACTTGAACTGAAAAAATAAATTATTCTATTCTATTCTATTCTTATAGGTGTTTACCGGCTGCTGGTCTCAATCCAAGTGGCCGAGTACCGAGAAAAATGCTTCCAATTACAATTAAATTCATACAATAGTATAACACTTTCAGAACATATACAAATACATACATAAGATTTAGAGAAAGAGAGATTAACAGCTATGTATAGAAAAAACGTATGACACAACAAGTTGAATCCAATAATAAACTGTTACTTGAATCTGATAATATTAAGGACCGGTTAAGGGAAAAATATAGGGTACATTTTACATAGTAATTGTGAGATAACAAATAGGATAAGAAATAAAGTAACTTTGGAGCAAAGTTATAACAAAACAAACAAAACACGTTAAATTATAAGTATATTCTTAAACAATATGTATACACTTAAAACGATTTTAATTTGAGTATCTACTGACAGGATTATAAAAAAGTACTACACAGTTTTAATATTGCAAAAGAGGGACGCATATTCATCACGTTTAGATTGAAATCATGAATCATATGTTATCATATTGTTATACATATTTTTATCGTTCCCTCTTCTTTTCTCTTGTTCTCTGCATGAATAATGTTTCAATCAGAGAGTCATTAAATAAATAATTGCAACAACGCGATCTGTCAATATTCCCACGTGCAATAATTTTATAAAGCTTGTAGTTTTTGTGTAAAGGGTGTGTTATTTTTCTAAAATGAATATCTCTGTTGTAGAGTCAAACAAGGGAAAAGATAAACTTTTTGTGGACGGTTTTTCATTTTATTTGGAAAAAGTAACCAAAATTGGTACCTACGTGAATGGTTATTTTTCTTAGACGGAATTTTACTGCTCGGGAAACAGAATTTTGCACATACAGAATTTTAAAATACAGAATTTTTAAAATGAAAATAAACGACAAGACGAAGTATATGCTTTCATCAACAAAAGTCCAATCTCACCACCGACTTGGTGAGAACGTAACCATTGATAGGTATAACTTCGAGGTAGTCAGTGAATTTGTCTACCTGGGCACTGCTCTTAACACAGGCAACAACATCAGCGCTGAAATCAAACGCAGACTAACTCTTGCTAATCGCTGCTTCTTTGGGCTGAGTAAGCAAAAGAGGAATAAGGCCCTATCGAGGAAAACCTAGGTGACACTGTATAGAACACTCATCATCCCTCACTTGGAGTCTTCGAGAGAAAAGTTCTGAGTACGATCTATGGTCCTGTCTGCGTAAATCGCGAAAACAACATTTGGAGAAGAAGATACAACAACGAACTATACGAACTGTACAGCGACAAAAGCCTAGCCAGAAAAATTCGAATCCAACGACTAAGATGGCTGGGCCATCTTATATATGTACAATATATATGTTTGTACATTACACTTTACTCACAGCAAAGCAAAATAGCAATTTCACAGTGTTTGCTCTTAAATGGCGTAGAAGGACCAACTGATTAGGTGTAGCGCTGGTTAAAAAAAATTGTTCTTATTATTTTTCAATTGAAATAAAACTCGATTTCTTTTTATTACGTTATAAAATTGCTTTTAATTAATCTCCAAAAATATGTGTCGTGTTGAAAGGTCTCGAAAAAAGCAATGACCTTTTTATTCATATTGAAGGTTAAAAAATGATTTTGCATAATTCAAACATATTTGACAAGAAGTGTCGCATTCTTATAATCTACTCGTTAATTTAAAGATTGTTCACAATAGTGATTTCAATTTTAAAGTGTTATACATGTTTAATTTGTTAAGTGTAATTTGTGTATTTAAAATAATAATGAATATATTAGTTGAGTGTTAAAAATTCTCCGCCCCTTTGAACGATGTTCGCAATTTAGTCCTGGAGCCGGCCCTGGTTAATGCCTTCAATGCAATGGCTACACTCGATATTGGTTTTATGCTTTTTTTGGTACATGTAAAGAAAAGAAAAACTATAATAACAGAACAAACAAGAGACAAAATACAAATTCAAGGACAAACAACAGTAACAGTTAAATATGTACATCTGTACATGCATCACCGTCTGCATAGAATTCTTAGTTCCATTTTGCACACATTTCATTCAATGAGCTTTCGGAATTGTTATCTTCTACTATCCCATTGAGTTAATGTTTTTTTGTCGCTTTATTTTACAACTCGTTGAATTGAATCATAAAAATTCGGGTTTCAGTGATGACGGTTGGCTTACGCGGGCGTAGTAAGCATCGTTGATTTCGTTTGTGTGATTTTTTTGTTGTAATTTTTGTTTCTTGTTTGATAGTTTTGTGTTAAAATAATTTAATTTATTGGTAGTTCGGTTACCAATTGTGTTTTTTGTGTGGTAAATTTAAATAATTTTTAAATCAATAATGATAGGTAATATTATTCGCGAGCGATAGTGGGTGATCACCATGTACATGTTCTGTCTAAAGCGCGGATTGCGATTAGTGTTTTGGTTATTGTTTACTTTTTTTATAATATATTTTAATTTTCATTTATATTTATTTTTTATTTATAAATTACATTTTAAGTAATTTTCAAATTTTCCCTTTTGGTTTGTGTGTGCGCGTGTGTGCTTGGGATTTTGTTTTCTTTCAGTTTCGTGTGTGTGTATTTATGAGTGGAGATTTTGTCTTCTTCTCTTTTGCATAAACATTGCAAACAATTTGCAGAAATATTTTTGATGACGTCATATCGGGTTTCGTAATTTATAGAGAGTTGATTAATTTATTCAAATAAAATAATTGATTAAGATTTTTGTGAAGTGCAGTGATTTTGTTTAAATTATAAAAAGTGTTTTATATATTGTGTGGTGCAAAGTGTAGAATTTTGTGTTAAAATGTTGTGCAAAAGTGTTGTGTTTCATTTTGTCAAATGTAAAATGCCGTCGGCATGAAAGAAATATTTTTATTTAATATTTCTATTTAAAATTAAATAATTTTGATTATGTGCTGTGTTGAGTAGGTATTTTAGGTTACGTTTTATAATATTAAGAATTCAAATCTTTTGTATTATTGTGTGGTGTATCATTATAAGGTGAACTAAGTTATTTTTTTTTTAATATTAAAACGAAGTTTTAATTGACCTTTAAGGAAATTTTAATGCGTGCGTTGTTTTTTTATTTTGTATTTTATGAATACAATTAAAACCAGAAACTTATTCGATGAGATTTCATTAAATTCTATAAATTATGTTTTATTAACTTTACCTTATTCGTTTAGGGTTATTTTTCTTCGATGATTTTTTTCAGGTTGTGAGTTCCCTTTTCTTAAAAGTGGACTGTATGATGTGTTTTAAGTGTGTTTATTTAAATTAATGTGTTTTTATCCGTTGATTTGTTGCCCAGGAAAAAACAGACTTTTGTGATGGGAAGTTTCATGAATCCAGTTTTTGTTTTGAGCGTTACAACTCGGATTAGTCCTTCGGCTCCTGGATGTTTTTCATGATGGGTTGTAAAGTAAGATACTCCTTCCTTTTCTAATCGTCGTTCCAGAGATGAAAAGCGGCTAACTGCATTCTCCTGGCTGGGTCCGAGTTCTGGATAAAATCCTTCTTTGAACGGAAGTCCAACTTTATACCGTCCATCTGTAGATGTCTTGTTGTTTTTGTAAAAAACTTTTCGCAGGCAACATCTTCTTCTGACGGTTGAGTCACGAATGGAGTTTCCTCAATTTCCCAAAATGTTCGAATCTGTGTGTTGAGATCGATATGTTGAAAAAAACTTCGGATGGTCTTCGGAGGTACGTCAGGAATTTTACGTAATATAATCCACCCCAGGTGAGTGTTTTGAGCAATAGGTGCGATTTCTTGCTCACTGCGGATTATATCTGGCAAAATAATGTCAGGATGAACATCGGAGCCAAAAAGTATGTCGATTGGAGTGGGAATATGAAAGTTAGGGTCTGCTTACTGCAAATCAGTTAGGTGTTCCCAAGTGTTGTGTACCATTTTGTGGGCGGGAGGAAGGCCAGTCAATGACTTAAAAATTAACGATTTGGTTGCGCCCTAAAACGTCGAATGCTTAGACGAAAACATTATGGCAACGTAGCTTTGACTGGTGCCGTTGCTGACCTTCCCTAACCCTGATACCTTAACAAGTTCGGTGTCTTGTCAGATTTAAAAGCCTGGCTGCAACTTCGGATATAAAAGTGGCATCTGAGCCTGGGTCAACTAAGGCTCGCAGATCGGCAAATCTCCCATCTCCAGATTTTACCCTTACTATAGCAGTGGC
Source organism: Platycheirus albimanus (assembly GCA_916050605.2). Classification (NCBI taxonomy): domain Eukaryota; kingdom Metazoa; phylum Arthropoda; class Insecta; order Diptera; family Syrphidae; genus Platycheirus; species Platycheirus albimanus. The sequence continues at coordinate 175,136,356 of OU696696.1, forward strand.
TACTAAAATTTGTGAACTATGACATTGTGAAGCATAACAATTGTGTCGTGTACTGCCTCTTGGTGCACTATCACCCATTGGTTGGAACGCAGGAGCGTTAGGGTTCACTGCTACCCGCTGATCACTAGGCTGTGCAACTTGTTGTTGTGATTGTGTTGTTAATGTGTTTGGATAAGAAATCAAATTGTGTTGTGTGTGTGAATTTGAATTATTGTGCAAAAGTGAGTGGTGCTTTTGATTACAAAAGTAACAGCTCCGGTTACTCAGGCGTGTTGTGTGGCTCTCGGCCAGGCAACTCTCACACACTCGAATCTGACGTACAGGTTGCTGTTTTTGAGCAGAATCCAAACTCAAAAATCGTCGACATTTCATGAAAGAGTGTTGTCCTTGCTTAAAATTTGACATTGGTATCGTTGTGTATTGTAATGTTGTTTTGGTTGCGTTTTTGCATGAAATGCCTTGGCTGTAACTTGGAGTTTTGTTCCTGGCTTGGACTGTAAGACCGAATTTCTTTGCTGTACAAGGACTGTAAGACCGAATTTCTTTGCTGTACAAGGGCCTCTTAAGTCCTGAAACGGAATTTAAGAAAATCAGAAAATTCGGAAAAAGTGGGGAGTTGCTTATTGTTGCCAAGCTTTTCTTCCCATAATTGTTGGATTTTGACTGGTAATTTTGTAAAAGGGCATAAATTAAAATTGTGTCCCAATGTTCAACTGGTAATTTTAAATTCTCCAGGGCATGAACGACTTCGGTTGTCGTGTCTAAGAGACCCTTAATACTCTCAGCTGACTCTTTACTTTGAGCAGTTTGACCAAAAAGAACCTGGAGATAATTATTTACTAAAACCCTCTTATGGTCGTACCTTTCCTTCAACGTGTACCATGCCCTTACGCAATTCCCTGTGCTTTAGCCTTAATGATGCAGAAGACGTTCGGCATCCCCACTTAAACTCTCTTTTAAAAAATGGTTTTTTTGAGTTTCGTTTAATCCTGAGTTGTTGTGCACAAGGGAAATGAAAATGTCGTGGTAGGAACTCCATGAGAAAGAAGAGAGTTTTATTTGCGGAAGCTTGAGTACATAAGTTTATGGAGCTGGTGTCGTTTGCTCAGTCACTGCAGCAGGAATCGGTCCGAGAGGTAGCGTGTGTGAAGCTGGAGCAGGTGGTTTTTCGAGAGGGAGCGTGGGTGAAGCTGGAACAGATGGAGGTGGAGCTACCTTGTCCAGAGCATCCATCAATTCACTCTTGTAATCTAGATGAGTGTCGCGAATTTGAACAAACGCATCTATCATTTCTACTCTTTTAGAGGTCCCCTCAAGCTTACCCCGCTAACGATCTCCTCGTGATATCGTTTGGAATTTTCCAAACTTGCGTCTAGGAACCCCAAGAGAGTTTTTACATAATTCACAGTACGACGTGCCTGACCTGTTTTCTTGAAATTTGAAACATTCCGCTCTAATTGGGATAAAACTTGTTGTAGTTCCCCAAACGACATTGTGGGCTTTCATTTGAAGAATGTTACAAAAAAAAGACTAAAAAATACTTTAAAAATGAGGACTTACGTGGTGTGCCTCCAGTGGAGTGGTTATGATTTGCGTTGGGTTTTTTGCACGGCGCGGGAATCCCGATTTGCACAGCACAAAATGATTTTAAATTGTTTTTTTTTTTTGTAGTTTTTTAAAACTAAATTATTTATTATTTTATTTATAGTTTTAAACTGTTCAATATATTTGCACAATTATGTGTTCAACTGTTCATTTTAAATTCTCCAGGGTATGAACGACTTCGGTTGACGTGTCCAAAAGACCCTTAATACTTTCAGCTGACTGTTTACTTTGAGCAGTTTGACCAAAAAGAACCTTAAGACAAGAATTTACTAAAACCCTCTTATGGTCGTACCTTTCTTTCAACAAGTCCCATGCCCTTGCGTAATTCCCTGTGTTTAAGTCCTAATGATGCAGAAGACGTTCGGCATCCCCACTTAAACACTTTCAAAAAATTAATTTGTTGAATTTCGTTTAATCCTGAGTTGTTGTGCAAGTAAACACGATTTGCTAAATCGTCGTTGTCTTTGTCGTCGTCGTCATCGTCATCGTCGCTTCCGTTTTCACTATGCTTAGCCGCCGTCGACATCAACAACTTATGCTGACACAGCTACTTTGGTCATCGAAGTCTTTCGTTGCCACCATGCTTTGCCGTCGCACAGTGGCCCGTTTTGGCAAAAGTGCTTGCGAAATTCATTTTTCGGGTGGGTTAGTAATGCAAAACTTTTACATTTTCTGAATTATGAATGTTGTGAGCTTTAGAAATCGAAAAAAATATTTATTTGGATGAACGGTGCTTGTAGAGCCAGTCAAAGTTGACAAATATTTATGGTGAGAAAAAAAAATTTTATTTTTTTTTTACTTTGAGTGTAAAAACTAGGAAATGAGTACAAGTAAAATTTTTTTTTGTTATTTTTACTTGATATTTGTTTTAATTGCTATAATCAGAAATAAAAACAAATAAAAAAAAATTTTAACTGCTAAATTTAATGTTTTTAGGAACACAACTTTTCAGTCAAAAGCAGTCAAGCCAAACTGGACGGATAATGAATCCTTATATATCTCCTTACTTACTAACAAAAACTCAGCTGCATAAAGTTGCAAAGAGCTGAGCTAGAGCGATTTGATTTGAAAAAGTCACTAATTTTTTCTGATTTTTTTTTTTGTCAAGTGCAAAAAAAAAATTCATGGAAAATATTATTTATTTGTTTTTCAGGTATGAGTGTTGGTTTTAAATAAAACGTTTTTTTTTTTAAATTTAGAAGCAAAACATATTTTATGCTTAGTTTTTTAAAACGGTTGCGGTTGGTATAGCTTATTTCTTGTAACCCCTAATAAAACTTTTAAGTATGAATGTTTTTGATTTCGGGTGTGATTATTTTATTCTCAGGTAGTTTGATAGATTAGGGTCTTTAACTGGATTAGAATTTTTTTTATATTAACGGTAAACAGATTACCTTATTGGGATATCATAAAATTGAATATTTTTACAGGAGGTATTTAGTTTTAAGGTATAAAAAGATAAAACAATGGGATGGAATTATCATTGAAAACCTGAACGAGCGATCGAGCAGTTGTGTGAATATAAATATAAGTAATTTAAAATGGATAAACCATACAATATTTTGTTTGAACTTTTTTTAAAAGTTAATAGTACTGACGAGTTTCTTTCTGCCGTATTAAGTGAACACCAACTGTCTATTGAAAATTTAGCGGAAAATGAAGCAAAATTAAAACAATTTTATTGGACTACTAAGAAAAAATGGGTCGAAGCTCATAGTTCTGCCATCCTACAACACAATTACAGCTACGAAAAAAGAAGCAGTTCCAGAAAACAGCGAAATCACGGAAATATCAGCTGTTGTGAAACTTCAAGACATGATGGATCATACTGCAAGGCGGCTTTTAAAAAGCAAAACAGATGAACAAATAATTGCACTTCCAAGAAGTTTGACCTTACAGAGTAAATGGGGCTGCGATGGATCATCTGGACAAAGTGCCTACAAGCAAAAAATTATAACAACAGATGGTGAAACAGACTCAAACATGTTCATGGCATAAATACAACAGTCAACGACATCGACATAAGAAAAGCCAACCAACAATGTATAAAGTTAATGAAGATATAACTATATTTGTGAAACACGAGTTCCTTCTAACTATGATTGACGGAAAAGTTTTAAACGAATTAACAGAAACAAAGTCTACGCGGTCATATGCGATATGTAAAAGGACCCAAAAAAAAACTTCAATAACCAGGATGAATTAAATAACGACGAACATAATTATGAATATGGAATCTCCATTGCATGCTAGAATCAGGTGCATGGAATTTATTTTGAAACTTGTTTATACACTTCGACAAGAGGGAGAGGAATTCGATAAATCTGTTGGGATAATGGAGGCAGAAAAGAGAAGAAAACAAGAGATTCAAAGGCGTTTTCACGATGAGCTTGGACTGGATGTGGATAAACCAAAGCAAGGATTTTTAAATAGCAATGATGGAAACACTTCAAGGAGATTTTTTGAACAATCGGAGGCAACCGCTCGAATAACTGGAGTCAATGAAGAGGTTATAACTAGGATCAAAATAATACTTAATGTTTTGAATTGCAGGGAAGAAGTGAAGTACCCTGAAAAACTACTAACACCTACTCTTGATAAAATGTTGGTTCATAGTCAAAATATCATCGAATACCAATCTCTTCCACTTGGAGAATTGTCAGAAGAAGGCCAACAGTCCAAAAATAAATACTACAAGAAATACAGATATCAAAATACGTGCAAAGTTTCAAGAATTCGGCAGAATCAAGACTTATTTAACATGCTAGCAATCTCATCCGATCCACTTATTTCTTCCTTGAGGTATGTAAGAACCCATAAAGATTTGAAAGCCCAATGCTCACCAGAAATGATAAGTTGATTATGCGTTTCCCCGGACTTAGATGAAAGTTTCCAAGAAATTTAATGATTGTATGTAAATGTTTGTTCCTTTTATTTTATTTTTCTAATTTTTAAATAGTAATCCATCAATAAAATACTTTGTTAATGTACTCTTTTGTAGGGAAAACTTTCTCGCCAGTCACTGGCAAGGAGTAAATGTCACTGGTGCCATCTACCTGCGAAACTTCTGTATTACTCGCAACGTGCTGAACGCACTCAATGGGATCCACCAGAGCAGGTTCCACAAAAAGGAATCTATTTTCGGAAATAGATTCCACTTCCAAATCAGAATCCACAAATTTTCCAGTTTAAATCGGTCTTCCAGAATGTTCTCGTTCCCATGATTTCAGTGGAAGGGTATAAGACAACGTGAGACAGATTACGCGTTAGTTCGAGTTATACTCCGTTCACACCAAATTTACAGGCATAATGATCACACTAAGTAAAGTACAAAAAGTAGAGACATCCGCGACATAGAGAATGTCGGATCTGCAAAAGTGACAGGTAGCTGTCAGGAAACCAAATCGAGTAAAATAGTCGATGCGGCCGATTATTTTTCTCTATGTGTCAATTCGAACCTACACATCAGTAGTTTCAGTCTACTACTCAAAATCTTGTACTGTCATTTTCGATAAATCTAGAAAGCAAGACAAAAGTGACCCGAGATTCTATAGACCAAATGTCGTCCATAGAACGAAAATAAAGCCATTGTTACATTCATTACCACCCTGTAGAAGCTGAGCCTAGTTCTCATCGGTTCAAGTCGAGAAGCGAGATAACTTCAGATACTTACTGCATGATACCAAATCATTAGGTAATCCGCGATCTCACAAGTACCAATAGATCATTTCCAATGCTCTGCACCTGGTACGTATCATGTCATAACGAATCTACTAATTCTGTGTCACTCTGAGAACTCTTATAACGAAAAGCATCCACTTATGGCCCGGATAAAGTTACTAACACTGTCAAAACACTATTTCTTAGAACTGACAGACATGCCAGGAAACTAGCTACCCCAAACTGTTGTTGGCAGCTAAATATTTTTTTTTTCACCATTGTATTCTATACAAGGCGGATTCATGTCCTCCAGTCTAGCCACAACCTCCAGACCATGTCACTCAGATACTTGACATGACGTACGAACACACCATGTGTAACTCATGTTTTGTCAGAAGTAGCGCAGTGTGAACCACACATTAGCATTCGCTACTTCAGCCCATCTAACTCGTTACATCGAATGGAACGACTTTCTGGTAAGAGGAAATGAAACGAAACCAGGGCGTTGGCTACCTGGAAGATAGCTATGTCTGCCAGAGAATGGGTTGTGGAATTCATTCTCAAGACAGACCTAGACTAGGAAGCATCACCATCACAAAACAAGTATCTTTTTAAGCAGCAGAACCGCGCCCCATTATCAATTATTTTCGAGTGAAAGAAATTCTCCAATTGCATATGAAATTTGGAGATTTCACTTCAGAAAAGGTGTTTTTGTATTCACAATCAGAGGTAAGAATATTAATTCCTATTATTCTTCGAAGCAAATCCATTTTATTTGCTTCGACGGATGATAATTTAGTGGCGTCACATGGCCGGCACACTAAACCTAAAACTTTCTTTTATGCTCTCAGGAATAATACACCCAAGAAGGCATTAGCGATGTATCCACCGCCAACTAGGCAGGGCAGGCGAAGCTGCACCGATTTTTTTTTGAGAAGGAGAAAGTAATATTTCCCACTTAACCTTGGATTGGTTTTTACATATATCCACACTTACGTGCAGGCAAATTGTATGCACTATATATATATATATATATACAAAATATATCCGTGGGCGCAAATTGGGCTACATTCCATGAAGTAGTCGTCTTCACTTATTTTTTTGGCCACACCAAACCATTACCACGCAAGCTCCTACCCAACGACTCATCAACTCCAGTTTTAATTTCTGAAGCAACGAGGGAAGTAGCTGTTATACACCGTGTACACCCACACCTAGGAGCAGCAGATCCTGAAATTATATATATATATATATTTATATATGTATTTAGTGACCTAAAGTATACGATAATACCAATAGAACCCAGGTAACAAAGATTATTTTACTTTTTTTTATTCTTGTTTGTGATCCGAGTGGGAGCAGTCAAGCTCGTACCACTCCGTAATATATCCTCGTCGAATCCATGATCACTATTTGGTTTTTCACAATCACTTGTTTTTACGAATAAAGATACGGTGCCAGGACCTCACGCCTCCTCCACCCTATCGCATTACTTGAATTTTATGTGCATGAACAAATATCCTTAGTTATTTATGTATTCAGAGGTTTATTTAAAAGTGCATTGGTATCCACAGTGTTCATGAAAAGTGAAATACTTACTCTTTTAAAAATAGGAGAAATCATAACCCGCCTCTTCAGAATTTCTTTTATCAGTTATCGTGTTGAGATCGTAAGCAAGTAGTGACGGAAGTTTAAATTAGTAATCGTGAAGAAGAATACCGTGGTAATTAAATTCGGTGATGTAAACATACGCTATACGTGCTATCAAAAAGTCATAATCCTGTCGGTGATCGAGAAGAATCTTCGAATTTAATCTTTTGAGACCCTACATGTAATGTTCGGTCCGCTATTTCGATCGTTTTTTCTTAACAATTCAAATTTTTTGTTTATGTACACTCACTTGGTCTTCGAGACATCTAACTTTAGCGTCGGTAGCGACCATACGTATACGCGTATTAACGCCGCGTTCATATTTTAAATCGCATTTGATATTGATTTTGTTTCGTTTTAGTTACGTTTTTTTCAATTGCGTCACACCCTATAAGCGCGTTAATCATTTTCTTTCCGCGCCGTGTATCATTGATTGTGTCTGTTTTATCGGTGACATATCAAACTCTGGTGAGAAGATACACGCTTCCTTAACTAGGTATCAACATTAATCTATCATCACTCGCTCCATAGCTCAAGGTAGCTAACCAAAAAGAGCGATCTTCTAATAATATAGTGCCAATAGTAGCTATAACAACATCATATTTAATTAACATTTCACAGGTAATTTCAGAAGTGCACTTCCGGAACGACGTAAAGTGAATTATTAAGATTTTAACTACCCCATTGGTAGAAATCTTATATTTAACAACATATTTTATTAAATATATTAATATATACTTGCATGTCCTTATATTGACATTACATTTATGATCGATTATATGTATGAATGCGAATTGGATTCATACATACATATATGGTACTTGTTGCAATTGTTGACCCATTTACCGATTCAGGTGGGATACCCTGATCATATCCCTATTGTTTGTCTTGTTTTACTTCTCGTTTGGGTATCGTACTTTTTGTGTACAAGAATTTTCTTATAATTTTTGCGGAAACAGAGTTAGATAACATAAACTTTTATCCATCGGTGGAAATTATTGAAACTTATTTTCCTTTGACATTACGCGTCTATACGGCGCCGAAATTCGAACGCCGCGGTAGAAAACTTTTATGTTTGATACAATCAATTATTCCACTTTAGGTTAAAGACCACGATCCGCGTATCGAATAGCAGTCGATAATATAAATAATTTTTTTTTTATAAATTCACTTGAGCTTAATAGTAGCATTTCACGATTCATATTTCTTTAAAGTTCATAATAGAGTATAAGTAAAAATATTAACATATAGTTAAGTTTGATTAGCGTATGATAAGAAAGCACAGATGATTAATTTTCTTTAATCTTTTGAATGAAACAAACTTTGAAATAACTTTATTCGTCTATAATAAAGATTTGAATTAAGAATAAAAGAAGATCTAAAGGGATCTCTTTGTAAAATTACAAAATACCTTTAGATGAGATTGTACTTTAGTAATTATAAGATATATTTTGATATTTTAATAAATAAGATACATAGTTATAACGATTTCAGAAACTTTTGTAGTTGACTTTATTTCTTTTGAATTTACATTTTCTTGAAGAACTAAGAGAATTTTCAGGATGATAGGTTGAGTTACTTGTAAGGAGGGTGGTAACCCTCGCATACCCTTTGGACAGAACAAGTTGGTGTGTGTGGAAATTAAGCAGTTTGGTACAACCTCGGAATTGAGTATTAGATTTCGATGTTAGAGACCGTGTTTTAGGTAGAATAAAGATGTAGGCAAGCAGTTTATTGCTTGCATATTATATCATGGGCTGCCCATAATCATTTTGAGTCATGGGGACTCATAGGTCCAGGGACAGCCAAGGTCGTGATCAGAAGAGTTGATTTCTGTGATCGTTTTGGGTGGGTTGAGAGACCAGGGGTATCTATTTAACACCTTTGATCCTCCCTCCCCTTACAGTTAGACACCTCTTCTTCCACTTTCTGCACATCTCGGTGGCAGCAGAATGATTGGAAGTTAATAATTCGCCATCGCAGTCACGAACATGTATGACTTGCTTTTGTTTAAATACTTACGTGTCGCGTTCGAAGGGTTGGTAAAATAGTTCAACCTTGAAGCTTCTCTTTCGGTCTACGATTTCACTCCTGCGAACTTGAATCAGTGTTTTCTTTTCACTCAATTCTTACAAGTCTTCTTCAATGGCCATGAGGGCCCTTAAGCATTTCAATATTACTTATTCGAACTCGCACATCTTGAGTTCAACGGTCGGCAGAAAAAAAAAGAGGTAACACCTGTTAAGTAGATCCCGGAGCAAGTGGTTTTTAGGTGTAGTCTACGTTACAATGGAGCTACAAGGAGAACATCATATACATGTAGCGGATAGGCGCGAACATGCCAGCAGGTACCCTCTAGGCTGTTCTACGGGGCTTTGTAGTCAGTACCTATGGTAGGCAGTTGGATGGTTCGTGCTTCTGTGATAGGGATTTTTTTTTTTTTTGTAATGCACACGCGCTCAAGGGGTTTGTTATAGCCCTTTTAATGATAAGTCACAGCGCGAGCGATAGGAAGTTAGGAAGGAAGTGAAAGGAGGTGTCGATGAACATTGATCTTGAATGTTTGAAGATCAAAATGGCAATTAAAAATTGTGCCAGGCAATCCATTCCACATTCGTGTTGTACGGCTAAAGAAAGAATCTCTATATTTTACGGTACGTCCGAAATTGGGCTCAAGTGTAAACTGATGAGCGTTCCTAGCAAGACGAGTATTACGGGGGAAATGTTTAAGGGGTGGAACGCAGCTGGCTACCTCGAGTGAGCATTTTTTGTAAAAGATTCTGTAAATAAGGAAAGACATGAGACATTTCGACGATGTTCGAGTGACGGAAATGTTTCCATAATGTTTCTCTCTCCTATCAATGTTAACGATTTTTTCTGGACTCTGTCGAGCAGGCGGAGAAAAGTTTGAGAAGCACCTGCCCAGAGATGGGAGTTATACTCAAGTTTAGGGCGTATAAACGCTTTGTAAATTGTAGCCATATCAGAAGGGGTGAGAAACTTCTTGCATCTATTAAGAAAGCCTAAGCATCTTGCAGCATTCTTAGCTATCTCAAGTATATGATCATTCCAACGAAGATTGTCAGTGATACACATACCGAGTACTGATAGCTTTTCGGCCTCCTCGATGCAAGTACCATTCATGGATAATGGCATAGGGGGTATGTTTAGCTTCAACGACAAAAGACAGCATTGAGTTTTCGACGCATTAAACTCCACACGATTTCTAGTACCCCAATTCACAATGCTGTTTAAATCGGAGTTTAACGAGCTTATCATACGATTTCGTTGTAATAACACGTCCGAAGGCGAAGGCCGTGAATTATCAAACGTATACGAAAAGCTGAGGGTTGAGTCGTCAGCAAAGCAATTTAATGGAGTAGAAGTCACAGACAAGAGATCATTTATAATAATAATATGGGCAAGTGCGAGTCGGACTCGCGCACGAAGGGTTCCGTACCATTATCTATAAAAACAGCAAAAAAAAATCACGTTTGTTGTATGGGAGCCCCCTTAAACATTTATTTTATTCAATAAAGACTTACTTAGATTTCTCATTGTAACAGGCGATTACGATTTGCAGAAGACGACGAACTGATAGTTTGTTTAGGAAAGATCGCGCCAAAAATGATCTTGTTTGTGTGAGTGAAAGAAAACTGGCAAATCAGCAAAAAGAAGAAGAAACAGAGACAGCTATGCATGTAAATTCAAGAATTCCAGAAATCCGCAAAGAAGAAAAAAGCCAACCTATGTATGCTTTTAAATCTCAGTTTTCTTTTATTCGTGTTCGAATTCGAATGGAAAACAAAATAGAAAAGAAAACGAATGTCAAACAAAGAACAAGAAGTCAGTATTAAATTTGCAATTAATTTTTAACGTCTCAAAAATAAATATGTATGTATAAATGAATAATAACTTCTTTAAAATCAGATCGAGACCTCCCAGTACTTCTTTTGTAAGTTTAATTTAATATTTTAGGATTAACAGTAGTTTTAATAATTCATAATTAATTCAGTGATTCAGTATTAGCAGCAGAAGAAGAAGCAGCAAGAAGCAATTATATATAATTTTTTTTAATAAGAAGTAATTATTATTTATATTAATTTTTAAGATTTTAAAATTTGGTCGGTAAGAAAATCTAATACCGACTTCTTGTTCTTTATTTGACATTCGTTTTTTTTCTTATTTTGTTTTCTATTCGAATTCGAACACGAATAGAAGAAAACTGAGCTTTAAAAGCATACATAGGTTCGCCCGTAACCACGACTTCAGTGTACACAATTCAAGTTGGCTCCGCTATTCTGGCCAGACAACACTCGAAGTAAGGTATACCGAGATCTTTGCTGAGTATAACCATCTTACCCAGCTCGTCGATGAGCCTACTCGTATACCGAATGTTGATGGGCATTCCGCCCATACTCTTGACTTGTTCCTTATTTCCCATCCTGATAAATATACTATTAAAGTAAATTCTTCATTTGGCACCGCGGACCATTGTGTCATGTCAGCTAATTTCTCGATCTCCAACCATCCAGTTAAAGATAAAATTCAAACTAGGACCGTTTGGCAATACGAGAAAGCCAACTGGGACGGTCTGAATAATTTCCTTTGCAACTTTAACTGGTCATTATGCTTCCTCGATAATGACGTTGATGCCAGTGCTGAAATGATTACAGAAGTGATTTTTCTTGGAATGAGAACTTTTGTCTCTCACAGAACAAAATGTATCAAACCAAAAGAAAAGTCTTCGTTTACCTAAGGGTGTAAAGAAGCTATCAGGTTGAAAGAAGTAAGCTTCCGATCCTACAAAGCCAACCCAACTGAGGAAAATCGGAAGAAACACAAGCAAGTTAGGAACTCGTGCAACCCCGTTATACACAAAACGAAATTTTTACATGACCAGAAGTTACGGCAAAAAATTCTGCAATGTCCCAAAGGCAGTAAAAACTTCTGGTCATTTGTAAGAAACGTCAAGAACTCAACGTCATCATCAGTTCCAACGCTCATCGTTGACGATAAACCTATTGTCAGCTCTTCAGAGAAGGCGAATATGCTCGCAGCTCATTTTGCTGCAAGTTCTACGTTGCCTGCAAACAACAATGCCCCTCCTGTACTTGAGAACGTTAATTTTTCGATGGGACAGGTATTTTTCCGCACTCGTACAGTAGCAAGACTTCTTCAAGATCTTGATATACACAAATCCGCTGGCCCGGATGGTATACCCCCTATTCTTCTGAAGAGGTGTTCTTCATCGCTGGCAAAACCACTGCGTAAGCTTTTCCATCGCTCCTATCGTTCAGGAATCTTTCCTAGTAGATGGAAAACAGCATTTGTCCAGCCCGTCCCAAAAAAAGGTGATTCCTCCTCCACCTCCTCCTTCTCCTCCTCCTACCAATTGCACTTACGTCCCTTCTTTCCAAGGTCATGGAAACGCTGATAAATCGTCAGCTCAAGAAATATCTCGAAAATCGGGAGCTTTTAAATGACCGGCAATACGGCTTTCGCAGCAATCGTTCCACTGGTGATCTGATGGCATATCTCACCGAACAGTGGAACAAATTTGTGCATCGCTTTGGCGAAAGCAAGATTATTGCGCTTGATATTTCAAAGTCATTTGATAGAGTTTGGCATGAAGCTCTTTTATGGAAAATGCGTGCATTTGGTTTCATGAAACTCTTATTCGTTGGATTAGAAGCTATCTTCTGGACCGTTCAATACAAGTTGTATTAGACGGTTTCAAGTCTGATCTCCACACAAAAAATGCTGGTGTGCCCCAGGGCTCCGTTCTGTCTCCGACTCTCTTTCTCATTTTTAGGGTTCCGTACCCAAAGGGTGAAAACGGAACCCTATTACTAAGACTTCGCTGTCCGTCTGTCCGTCCTTCACAAGGCTGTATCTCATGAACCGTAAAACTTAGACACTTGAAATTTGGACAGATGATGTATTATTGTGTTCCCTATAACAACAAATACTAAAAACTAAATAAAATAAAATATTTATGGGGGCTCCCATACAACAAACGTAATTTTTTGCTCGTTTTTGCTATGTTTGTCCGTCCATCACCAGGTTGTCTCTTTTCTTCTTTAGAAATTTCTTGAAGTCTGTCCCTGTTAGTTCTTCTTTTTGCTGATTTGCGACTTTTCCTTCACTCACACAAACAGCTTTACCTACATGTAAATTATAGAAATTCTTTTAGAAGAAAAGAGGCAACATATGTATGCTTTTAAAGCTAAGTTTTCTTCTATTCGTGTTCGAATTCGAATTCGAATAGAAAAAAAATAGAAAAAAAAACAAATGTAAAACCACAATCAACAAGTCGGTATTAGATTCTCTCATAAAATAATATAACATCAGGATTAATTGTTTTCAAACGTAAGTTCTTCTTTATTTTATTGTCAATGGAGGTGATTTGAGTGATTTCTAGAAATATTAAAAAAAAACACTGTGCTGAGAAAAAAAATTACTGAAATTTCTCAGTGAAATATTTGAGCAAGATTGGCAAAAGACATCTTGGTGACAGTTTTTTTTTAGAAAAGATCGCGCCAAAAATGTTCTTGTTTGTGTGAGTGAGAAAAAGTTTTATCTACATGTAAATTCCAGAAATTCGAATTCGAATTCGAATAGAAAAAAAAAAAAACAAATGTCAAACCACAATCAACAAGTCGGTATTAGATTCTCTCATAAAATAATATTATATCAGGATTTAGGGTTTTTAAACGTAAGTACGCCTTTCTTCTTTATTTTATTGTAAAAAAACACTATGATGAGAAAAAAAAGTTACTGAAATTTCTCAGTGAAATATTTGAGCAGGATTGGAAAAAGACATTTTGGTGAAAGTTTGTTTAGAAAAGATCGCGCCAAAACTGTTCTTGTTTGTGTGAGTGAGAAACAGCTTGGCCTACAGGCATATAAATTCCAGAAATTCTTTTAGGAGAAAAGAGCCAACCTCTGTATGCTTTTAAAGCTCAGTTTTCTTCTATTCGAATTCGAATAGAAAACAAAATAAGAAAAAAAACGAATGTCAAATAAAGAACAAGAAGTCGGTATTAGATTTTCTTACCGACCAAATTTTAAAATCTTAAAAATTAATATAAATAATAATTACTTCTTTAAAAAAAAATTATATATAATTGCTTCTTGCTGCTTCTTCTTCTGCTGCTAATACTGAATCACTGAATTAATTATGAATTATTAAAACTACTGTTAATCCTAAAATATTAAATTAAACTTACAAAAGAAGTACTGGGAGGTCTCGATCTGATTTTAAAGAAGTTATTATTCATTTATACATACATATTTATTTTTGAGACGTTAAAAATTAATTGCAAATTTAATACTGACTTCTTGTTCTTTGTTTGACATTCGTTTTCTTTTCTATTTTGTTTTCCATTCGAATTCGAACACGAATAAAAGAAAACTGAGATTTAAAAGCATACATAGGTTGGCTTTTTTCTTCTTTGCGGATTTCTGGAATTCTTGAATTTACATGCATAGCTGTCTCTGTTTCTTCTTCTTTTTGCTGATTTGCCAGTTTTCTTTCACTCACACAAACAAGATCATTTTTGGCGCGATCTTTCCTAAACAAACTATCAGTTCGTCGTCTTCTGCAAATCGTAATCGCCTGTTACAATGAGAAATCTAAGTAAGTGTTTATTGAATAAAATAAATGTTTAAGGGGGCTCCCATACAACAAACGTGATTTTTTTTTTGCTGTTTTTATAGATAATGGTACGGAACCCTTCGTGCGCGAGTCCGACTCGCACTTGCCCGTATTATTATTATAAATGATCTCTTGTCTGTGACTTCTACTCCATTAAATTGTTTTGCTGACGACTCAACCCTCAGCTTTTCGTATACGTTTGATAATTCACGGCCATCGCCTTCGGACGTGTTATCACAACGAAATCGTATGATAAGCTCGTTAAACTCCGATTTAAACAGCATTGTGAATTGGGGTACTAGAAATCGTGTGGAGTTTAATGCGTCGAAAACTTAATGCTGTCTTTTGTCGTTGAAGCTAAACATACCCCCTATGCCATTATCCAGGAATGGTACTTGCATCGAGGAGGCCGAAAAGCTATCAGTACTCGGTATGTGGTGCACTGACAATCTTCGTTGGAATGATCATATACTTGAGATAGCTAAGAATGCTGCAAGATGCTTAGGCTTTCTTAATAGATGCAAGAAGTTTCTCACCCCTTCTGATATGGCTACAATTTACAAAGCGTTTATACGCCCTAAACTTGAGTATAACTCCCATCTCTGGGCAGGTGCTTCTCAAACTTTTCTCCACCTGCTCGACAGAGTCCAGAAAAAATCGTTAACATTGATAGGAGAGAGAAACATTATGGAAACATTTCCGTCACTCGAACATCGTCGAAATGTCTCATGTCTTTCCTTATTTACAGATTCTTTTACAAAAAATGCTCACTCGAGGTAGCCAGCTGCGTTCCACCCCTTAAACATTTCCCCCGTAATACTCGTCTTGCTAGGAACGCTCATCAGTTTACACTTGAGCCCAATTTCGGACGTACCGTGAAATATAGAGATTCTTTCTTTAGCCGTACAACACGAATGTGGAATGGATTGCCTGGCACAATTTTTAATTGCCATTTTGATCTTCAAACATTCAAGATCAATGTTCATCGACACCTCCTTTCACTTCCTTCCTAACTTCCTATCGCTCGCGCTGTGACTTATCATTAAAAGGGCTATAACAAACCCCTTGAGCGCGTGTGCATTATAAAAAAAAAAAAATCCCTATCACAGAAGCACGAACCATCCAACTGCCTACCATAGGTACTGACTACAAAGCCCCGTAGAACAGCCTAGAGGGTACCTGCTGGCATGTTCGCGCCTATCCGCTACATGTATATGATGTTCTCCTTGTAGCTCCATTGTAACGTAGACTACACCTAAAAACCACTTGCTCCGGGATCTACTTAACAGGTGTTACCTCTTTTTTTTTCTGCCGACCGTTGAACTCAAGATGTGCGAGTTCGAATATGTAATATTGAAATGCTTAAGGGCCCTCATGGCCATTGAAGAAAAGACTTGTAAGAATTGAGTGAAAAGAAAACACTGATTCAAGTTCGCAGGAGTGAAATCGTAGACCGAAAGAGAAGCTTCAAGGTTGAACTATTTTACCAACCCTTCGAACGCGACACGTAAGTATTTAAACAGTTGGCTTTCTCGTATTGCCAAACGGTCCTAGTTTGAATTTTATCTTTAACTGGATGGTTGGAGATCGAGAAATTAGCTGACATGACACAATGGTCCGCGGTGCCAAATGAAGAATTTACTTTAATAGTATATTTATCAGGATGGGAAATAAGGAACAAGTCAAGAGTATGGGCGGAATGCCCATCAACATTCGGTATACGAGTAGGCTCATCGACGAGCTGGGTAAGATGGTTATACTCAGCAAAGATCTCGGTATACCTTACTTCGAGTGTTGTCTGGCCAGAATAGCGGAGCCAACTTGAATTGTGTACATTGAAGTCGCCCGTAACCACGACTTCAGTGTGAGGACAATGGGAAACAATTCGGGAAATTGAATCTGACAAAACATCTAACTCATCACAAGTAGACATGCTGTCAAGATTCGGACTCCTGTAAAGAAAACAGTAATGAATGATATGCTTGCGGACAGTGAATTTGAGCCACAGGAAATTAAAGTTCGTATTAGAACAATGCCTATATTGGGAAAGGCTCTGGCAAGCAATATCATTCCTAACATAAACGACAAGACCATGGTGGGAAAAAAGTAATGGCACTAAGTTATATCCAAACAAACAAAATTCTGATAAATCAGTATTCTGTCCAACCTGGGTTTCACTTAATGCCAAAACAGCTGGCCTGTATTGCACAGTATGGGCATACACAGAAAAGAAATTCTTTCTAAGCCCACGAACATTTGAATATACAACACAAAAATCACTTACCATAGGAAATATAGATGGAGGGTGGAAGAGAAGTGAGAAGGGCAAGAAACCGTGTTTGCTAGGTGTAAGTATGTCTTCTCTGTTTTCAGGGACGCTGGAAACACAGATACGCGGTTGGTTGTCGATGGAGATGCTGTGTCTTGGTATGGATTCAGGAATGGTTGGAATGCTCGTCTCTTCCCGCTTCTTCTTCTTCCATGAGGATAATGGGTTTTGGATATTTAGGATATTTATTCATAGTTTTCATTAATTTTCATTATTCTCTCTATTTTATCATTATTTTTAATATATATTTACGTTACACTTTTATAAAAAAAAATAAAAAGATCAATTAATAAAAAAAAAAAAGAACATTTTTTTTTTCGCCACTGATTCACTCAATTTGGGTTTTTTTCTTTTTTCCTCACTGTTTTACTTAAATTACACTCAAATTACAAACCTGTTGCTTTCTTTTTCTCCACTGTTTTACTTAAATTACACTCAAATTACAAACTTCTTATTTCAGCAGCAGATTCTGAAACACCCTGTAAATTTTTTTCACAAACCTAATAGCCTTGGAAATTTCCTTCAAGACAAAAAAAAATTGTGGCGATATCCTTATTTGTTTAAGAGATATGATTTTTGCAACCAAAAAAGTCAATTCGGGCCACTGTGCGTCGTCGATATCAATAATTTGTGCTGACACAGCTACTTCAGTCAAGGAAGTAGTCCAGTAGTCAGCCGAAATCGATAAACGGAAATGTGATGTCTTGCACAAGCTGCAAGATACAACACTTATATAAGGTGAATTTAGATTAGGTTAGTATTAAGTATTTTAGTTTTTTAACGAACTCTGAAGCTAAATAAAAGTAAATTAAACTACACTCCTCTTTAAATTAATTGGCGCCCATAACGTAGAGGGTCTTTTTTTATACCCTATTCCATAGAATGGGTATATTGTATTTGGTGTGGAGTTTGTAACATAGAGAAATAATACCGTTAGGTATAGAAAAGTATATATATTCTGACTCAGAATCAAAAGCCTAGTCGATTTAGCCATGTCCGTCCGTCCGTCCGTCCGTCCGTCCGTCCGTCCGTATGTATACTCTCTAGAGCTCGCAATTTTTGAGCTAGAAAGCTGAAATTTAGTATATATAATCTTTGGTTCAAGAGTAAGGCTAAGTTCTTGAACCGGTAAAATCCGCCCACAAACACGCCCACAATCGCCATTTTTGTTGAACAACCTCAATTTAATAAATTTAAATTATGTTTTTTTGTACAGTTACGATAAAAGCATAACGCTGAAATTTTGCACACGTAAGCTTTAGGTGAACTTTCTTCCAATCAAATAAAAATATTTCAATTTGGGCGTGGCTTACGCCTATTTTTCATACAAAACCATCAATATTGTTTTTATAAAATTACAATTGTTATATTAAAGCGAAAAATATTAAATTTTGTGGGTCTTACTGGCACATAAACATCTTGTGTAAGAAATCAAAAAAATTGATTTTGGGCGTGGCTGACGCCCACTTTTCATTAGAAACTATAAAAAAATTGTTTTTGTAAATAAACGGTATTTATAATTAATCCGCAAACCAAAATTTTGCGTCTCTTAATAGAAACGAAAAGGTTTGTGTATGAAATGAAATTTTTGAATTTTGGGCGTGGCTTACGCCTACTTTTCATGAAAGAACGAAAAACGTAGCCTTAAGAATTTAAGGCATTTCCAATGTTTAATTTAAACCTTTTTCCTTCCGTTCGTTATTTGAGAAATATATCTCTACATTTTCTTTTGTAAATTTTTTCAATACGCCCACTTTTAAAGGCGTGATTTTGGTAAAATACCTTTGTTCAGGTAAGATTGTTTAAAAACTACTCGATTCAGCTGTAGTCTTACACATATGTCTAAATACTGAAAAAAGTGCAGTTAGTGCTTCAAATTTTTAAGACACGCCCACTTTTAAGGGGCGTTTCCGTCAAAAGTCGTATAATGCATTAATTTTTTTAACGTTTTTTACCTATCGGTCGCAGTTTTGAAGTAAACAGATGAACACTTGGATTTATATTCCTTGGTTACGTAGCAGAGTGTGGTCCAATAATTGTTAAAAACACCCATAATCGCTATTTCCATTCCAAATCTAATTTTTAAAAATTTAAGTTTTGTCTTGTTTTGTTCAAATCGATCTGCAAGAATAAAATTTAATGTCACTGAGCTCATAACAATTGCCTTGGCAATAAAACGTTTTAACTTTGGGCTTGGCGCACTCCTTTTTTTATTGCGCCAGCACTAATTGAACATCACACCGCATAAAATTAATGTTATTGAATTTTTTTCTGTCTGCTAAAGAAGAATTTTGTTTCTGAAACATCGGCTGTTTGCGGGAGGCAGACGCATGCACATACAAAAATATGGGGAATAGGGTATCCAACAGTTCGTTGCAAACGTACTGTAGCTCTTGCTTATGTTTAATATAAAAGTTAAACACCAGACAAGCAGAAAAAAGATCAGCAGATTAAAATCATTCATTATACTGATACCACTTTATACAAATACAATGTAAGTGAAAATTGCTCATTGCATTAAATATCTTTTTTTGTTTATCTTCAGATTTGAGTTTTAGTGACTCAATTTTTTTTGCCATATAGATAAAGTGTATTTGAAAAGATAACCTTTTCTTGCCAACTAGCTAGTGCTCATTGCATTAAATATCTATTTTTGTTTTTCTTCTGTCAACAAATCAGATTTTAGTCTGACTCAAATAGTTTTGCCATATAAAGTGTATTTGAAAAGGTAACCTTTTCTTCCCAACTAGTGATCATTTGTGCAATTTTTTTTTATACGATTTTCTTACAATAAATGCAAGATAATGACTCCGAATTTAAGCAATTGCTTGAAAAATTTTGTAATCTTAGTGTCAGAGAAAAAATTCAAAAATCAAATATGATAAGCTCTACAGATATGCAAGCAATAGTGAAAGCCGCGGTACAGGGTGCACTCGAGACCCAAAGACTAGATTTTGAATCAAAATTAGAGGAAATGGTTCAGAGTTTCTCATCTAGTAATTAAAAAAAAAAAAAAACAGAATTAAAAATATATGAAGAAGTGAAAATAATTGATGACAAGAAATGTGATGAATCACTCGATATAGTGAAATCACTACCAGAGTTTGATGGCAAGCAGGAAATGTATGGGTCCTGGCGGCAGGCAGCACATTCCGCCTACAAACTCTTTGAAAAATATGATGGTAGTTCGAAGCACTACCAGGCGGTAGCCATTATTAGGAACAAAATTAGAGGCCAAGTTGAAAAAAAAATTACTTTTCTCACAAACAAATCAAATATGTCCTATGACAGTTCCTTAGCCAACTCGTTTAATGAAAAGTACAGAATGGACGCTCTTCGAGTTTTCATATCTGGATTAAAAAAGCCATTAAATTATGTTTTATTTGCTGCCCGTCCATCGGACCTGCGTGCTGCCCTGGCGTTGGCTCATGAAGTTGAATCCAACCATGAGAGATATATGTTCGCAGCAAACTTCGCAAACAATTCTGAAGTCAGAAAAACCCAAAATCCACCTCAAAATAGAAGTAATAACAATTTCAATTATAATATTCCTAATAATAAAGGTCCAAATTATACTCAGGGCAAAAACCCTTATTACAGAAAAACACAAAGTTATGAAAACCAAATGCAGGGGACCAGTAACCCAGTCCCTAGTAGCCGACAAAGACTGGATGTAGACCCAACATCGTCTCGTTTGCGGCAATTTACTCAACATCAAACACTTGGTAATAACAATTATAATCAAGACCAAGAAAATAGGTTTAAGAGGCCAAATAGCACTCAAAGACAGTCAGGACATACACGCCAAAGGATACATTACCTTTCACAGTGAAATCCTTCACGGAGTGACGAATTTGTGATTATGAAACCTTAAGGCTCGTCCACATTATGCCGAATGATGCCGATCGGCCTGTGCCGATCGGCCAAGCCGAATAAGTATGGATGTGCCGAAAACCGTTCCGAACCGAACCGAACTCAAACCGAATCAAATGGATACTCGTTCGGCACGGCCGATCGGCATCATTCGGCATTTGACGATCGGCATCATTCGGCATAATATGGACGCGCCTTTAGCTGAATTACATACAGCTGAATTGGAAGCTGACTTACATGATTTTGACTTGTAAATTTTTTAGTAGAAACTCCCTGCTACCGTTTATACAACGAACAGTAGGAGGGAGGTTAATGAAGTTTCTTATTGAAACTGGGGTTTCAAAAAATTATGTCAAGCCATTACGAGTTGAATTCAAATGCTTTATAAATATGTTCGGGGTTGGTAGTACCTTTTTTATACTACCCTCTCTTTCCACCTTTGATAGAATAATTGGTCTTGATCTGTTAACACAGGTAAACGCCACAATCTGTTTAAAAGAAAGTGTAATACGCTTCAATTCTAAATTAGAAATAGAAACTATTCTATTCCATAAATGTGACAATGTAAATTTTACAAAAGTGGAAGATATAGATGTTCCCCAGTCGGTGAGAACTGACTTTAAAAAAATGATAAACGACAGAATAAAGGCATTTGCTGACCCTAACGAGTCACTACCATTTAATACAAACATTGTCGCTACAATTCGAACCGAAAACAACGATCCTATTTATTCAAAGCTGTACCCGTATCCTATGGGAGTATCTGATTTCGTCAATAATGAAATCAAAATTCTCTTAAGGAACGGCATCATCAGGCCGTCGAGATCCCCCTATAATGACCCCATCTGGGTCGTTGATAAAAAGGGAACTAATGAGATGGGCCAAAGAAAGAAACGTTTTGTGATAGATTTTCGTAAGCTCAATCAAAAAACTATTGACGAAAAATATCCCATACCAAATGTAATGTGGATTTTATCAAATCTGGGTAAAGCAAAGTATTTTACAACTCCCGATTTAAAGTCGGGGTATCACCAAATCGAGCTTGCCAAGCGGGATAGAGAAAAAACAGCCTTTTCCGTCAACAGGCGGAAAATACGAAATTTGTCGATAACCTTTAGGTTTGAAAAATGCGCCTTGCATTTTTCAGAGAGCTACAGATGATGTCCTTCGTGAGCAAAAACGTAAAACCTGCTACGTTTATGTGGACGACGTAATTATTTTATCCGAAACCGAATAGGACCACGTCAAACACATTGACTTGGTCCTAAGGAATTTACAAGAGGCTAACATGAAAGTCTCACGAGAAAAGTATGTTTTTTTTAAATCAAGCGTAGAATATCTTGGTTTCACTGTATCAAAAGGAGGTATTAGAACAAGTCCCGCTAAAGTAGAGGCAATTAAAAACTATGCTGAGCCTTCAACGTTGTGTGCCGTTAGATCCTTTTTAGGTCTAGCTAGCTATTACAGATGCTTTATAAAAGATTTTGCATCAATAGCTAGACCACTGACTGATATATTAAAGGGCGAAAATGGTTAAGTTAGTGCTAATCAGTCGAAGAAAATTCAGATAAATTTTAATGAAAAAGAATTTCAAGCATTCAATAAATTAAGGGATATTTTGGCGTCGAAAGATGTCTCTTTATTTTACCCAGATTTCAAGAAACCTTTTGATTTAATGACGGACGCTTCATCACATGGACTTGGAGCGGTTTTGTCCCAAGATGGGAGACCGATAACAATGATTTCGAGAACACTTAAAGGTAAAGAATTAAACTTTGCAACTAACGAAAGAGAGCTTTTATCTAAAGTATGGTCACTAAAAAATCTCCGTAACTACCTCTATGGAGTAAAAACTCTTAATATTTTTACAGATCATCAACCCCTTACATATGCGGTTTCAGACCGAAACGCAAATGCAAATATAAAACGCTGGAAAGCATTTATTGATGAGCACAACGCTCATATATTTTACAAACCAGGAAAAGAAAATTATGTCCTGACGCACTTTCACGGCAAAAAATTCACGCCTTAGAAGATGAGTTATGTTCTGATGCTGCTACAATTCATAGCGAATTGTCGCTGTCCTACACGATCGAGGCAACAGACAAATCGTTAAACTGCTATAGAAACCAAATAATTAAAGAAGATGCTACTGTTGCTTCAACTTAAACTTTCATAATTTTCGGAAAAAAACCAGTCATTTAGTATATTTCTCCGATAGAAACGCACTGATAGAAACAGTTAGGGATATGGTCAAGCCAGATGTAGTCAATGCATTTTACTGCAATCTACCAGTGTTAGCATTAATTCAACATAAGCTTGTTGAATTGTTCCCAACAACAAAGTTTTGCTATTCTAAGAAATTTGTGGTAGATATTTTTGACTTAAATGAGCAAAAAGAAATAATCATTACGGAACACAACCGGGCGCACAGAGCTGCTTAAGAAAACGTAAAACAAATTTTATGCGATTATTTTTTCCCAAAAATGACAAAACTAACAAACGAAGTTGCAGCATATTGCAAAGTATGTTCAAAGTCTAAGTATGACAGGCATCCTAAAAAACAATTGATGGACGAGACGCCAATTCCTTCCTTTGCTGGGGAAATGCTCCATATCGACATATTTTCTACCGACAAGAAATATTTCTTAACTTGCATTGACAAGTTTTCTAAATTTGCGGTGGTAACGCCGATATCGTCACGCACAATTGCAGATGTAAAAATTCTCACAACACATGCTAGACCATCAACACAACGCAGACTTTGACAACGTCAAAATATTAGACAAGGAAAGAAGAATGAACACACGGTTCACTCTGGAAAGCCTTCGCATCCAACAAAAAATAAAGAAAACGATGAACCACAAAGAGGACATTGATGACATAAGCGCCATTTACAGTGTTGCCATATCGGAATCTAAACTGTGATATTAGTTCTAAAAAATTCTGTTTGTTAGTAAGACGTGTTTTAGTGTTTTTGTTTTTTAAATGTTTGACAATTTTTAAATTTTTATTTAAATCAATAGTTCGTTCAAATGTAATACAATAGTAAAATAGTAAGTGCAATAGTTTTTTAATTGTTGAAATTAGTTAAATCATAATCAAAACCTATACTATGTTTTATTTACTTGTTTGATTTATTCAAAACTTTTTTTGTATTTCGTTTTCCAAGAACTAATAAATCTGAACCCCTGATGATGCCGGAAAAAACCGGAGAAACGTTGGGAAAAAATGAATTAGTTTTTTAATTAATTAATTGCATTGTTTTCATTGATCATTAAGCCCAAATATCAAATCAACAAAATTAAAACATAATATATGATCAAATTCCATAATACAAAAAATCAATTGATGAAAGTTTAAAAAACGAAAAAAAAACCATATGCAAGTGAAATTAAAAAATCAATTGATGAGAGCCTTAAAAATGAAAAAAAAAATCCTACGCAAGTGAAGTGAAAAAAGGTGCTTTTTTGATTCAGCCAAAAGATCATCAGAATGCTGAGAAAACCAAGTCTAAAGTTAAATTAAATGTTAATCCGGGTGATTCCGCTATACAAGTTTCAGGAATTAAAAAAGTGCATAAAGGAGCAATAGTTGTATCTTGTGATAACATTGAATCAGTGAATAAAATGAAAGAAAAAGTGGAAGAAAGCTTGGGCAGCAATTATGATGTGAATGTTTTAAAAAGAAATAACCCCAGGATTAAAATTTGCAACTTATCGGAGAGACTAGACGAGAATGTTTTAATTAGTTCACTGAAGCGCCAGAATGAAATTCTTAAAAACGTGAATTTAACACATAAAGGAACATGGCAAAATAAAAATAAAAGATCATATAGTGCGGTGATTGAACTTGATAATGAAAGCTATAATGAAGTTATGAAAGCCGGTAAGTTAAGTGTTGGTTGGGACAAATGTTTTGTGCAAGAATCAGTGTATGTTAAAAGATGTTATAAATGTTTGGGATTCAACCATACTGGCAAAGTATGTAAAGCAGAAAATAAATTGTGCTCTAAATGTGGTGGATGTCATTTGGGAACTGAATGCCAAGCTGAGAGTCTTAGTTGTGTGAATTGTGTGAGAATGAACAATGAATTGAATTTAAATCTAAAGACAAACCATAGTGCATTTGACAATGATTGTGAAGTGTATCAACGTAGACTTAAAGTGGAAAAGGGGAAGTACTTGTAGCAAAAAAAAAAAAAACACGGAAACCTTAATTTTTTACTATTTAAACACTCAAAGTTTGTTGGCTAACAAAAGTGAGGTTGAGGTATTGATACAAAATTATCAGATGAAATTGAGGATTCTGAAATAAGTATTGTTGGCTACAAGCATTTTGTTTGTACTTCACATTCTAGGCACACCGGGGGAGTGTTGTTATATGTTAAACAAGGATTGACATTTGTTCTTATGTCAAAGTAGTTGTGTGAAAGTGAGCTCCTACTAAAAAGGCGTTAAAAATACATAAAAACAACCCAATATTTTATTTTTTTCTTTAAACTACATAATAAAAGTAACTCTACCAAAAATAAAAGACAACTGAGTAAGTCCTAGTATTTTAGACAGCTTTTCAATAGATGCAAACATCTGCAAAAATTCTAACCTCAACAAATGTTTAAAAGAGGTCTGCAAGACACTTCCCCTGAGCTACCTAAAAACGAGAAACGTCACCTTAGCGAAAATCCCAAAATTTCATCCATGGAAGCAATTACTGGGATAAGTATACAACAGCTTAAGGATCTGCTAGATGAAAAAAACAAGGAGCTCGTGAAAGAGCTTGCCACCAAAACTGACTTCCAACAACTTTGTTCAGAACTTGCAGGACTGAAGGAAAAGCAAGAAGAGGTCTGTGTTAGAGTCGCGCAACTTGAAAAGCGTAATAAACAACTGGAGAATGAACTCGATAAAATAATGATGAGAAGCACAGAAACTAATGTTGTTGTGCACCTACCTGTTGACGCCAACTCAGACATAAAAGAAAAGGCAAAATCGGTATGTGCTGGACTGCTAGACCAAGAACTCCCTTCTGAGGACATCGAATCAGCATACAGTGTTTCTGGTGGCAGCAGGAATACAAGTACAGCGATAGTGGTGGTCAAACTAAAGTCGAGAGAAGCTGCCTGGAAAGTTCTTCGCAACTCGAGGAAGCTAAGGGGTACGAAGCTCAGAATTCACAGCGATCTGCCAAAAAACATGCGCATAAGAAGATCCAAACTTGTGCAGGTGATGAAATTCGTTCGAGAGAAGAAGCCCCAGATAAAAACCAGCCTTAAAACGGACAAGCTTTTCATTTCTGGAAAAATATTCTCCTGGGACCTATCAATAGGGCTGATGTGCGGCGAAGACTTAGGCATTGAAACTTTGGCCGCTATCATCGAAGAAAGTCCTTTAAATCTCAAAATTTTTTTTGAATGAACTTGGAAACTCGGAAAATGTAAACATTAAGCATAAAGTGACAAAAGAAATGTCAACCTCAATGGAAACTGAAGTTAGCTGCGCTTCAAAACACTGCGAACCTAAAACAACCGCTGCACACAATCCAGGGAAATACCTAAGGGAGAGTTCACATGCGACTTCGAAAACTGCATGAATAGTTCCTGTCTGCCAGAGAGAAATAAATATAGCATTAGATTTTAAAATACTTAGTTACAACATTGCAGGCCTAAAAAATAAAGTTATTTTTGATGAATTTTTTAATTATATTAAGCAGTTCGATGTATTTTTGTTATTCGAAACACATATTCTGGAAGGAGAAGAAAGTAGATTTATTAGCGTATTCCCCTAACTATGAACTAAAATGGTTACACGCAGTTAAGCAACACACATACGGAAGAGGAAGTGGCGGTGAACTGTTTGGTTACCGCAAGTCACTGAAGTGCGTAGATGTAAAATTTGAAATTATTGAAGATAAACACATATTAAATATCACAATTAACAACAAACACCTTTACATAATCCCTATCTACATTAACGGTAACAATTGGAAACAAAATTACGATAAAACAATAGATGCCTTGTTTAAGCTCGATTCCTCTGACATTATGTTGGCTGGAGATTTTAACGGAAGAATTGGACTCTCACAAAACAACCTAGCAAGCGGCTCAATAACTCCATTATTAAAGGCAACACGTTGCTCCAAGGATCCCGTCTGCGATGGTAATGGTAATAAGATTCTTGATCTAGCTGACGCGTTCGATTGCCGAATTTTAAACGGAAGCTGTGAAGGTGACGCAAGAGGTGAATACACGTTTATCCGAGGGACAGCCTGCTCGGTTATAGATTATTGTCTCATTTCTGGTGATTGGAATTATCTAATATCTGACTTCAGGGTAGCAATAATGCCATTTTCAGATCACATGCCACTTCAAATCACGTGTAAAGTGGAGGTATCAGGTACAAATCTTGTTGAAGAAAATGTAAAATCACGTACCCTTTCGCCAAAACTAATATGGAAAGAGAGCATGGACACAGTATTCCAAAGAAATTTGAACAATGCACTAACGAACCTAAAAATTTCGAATGCGCCACTAAACATTGCCAATCTCACGGAAATAATAAAGCAAGCTGTACCAAATGAGTCAAGAAGAAGAAGCACCCAAAGTAAACAAAGTTGGTTTGATTCCGAATGTCTGAAAGCTAGAGAGAGGTCTTTTGCTGCTCTTGGTCTTCTGCGAAAGCACAACACAAATGTGTTCAAAGACATCTATGGCGAAGCAATTAAGGACTTCAAGCGCATTTGTCAGAAGAAAAAACTCTCTTATGAAGAACGGACCATTGAAGTTATCAACAGCTCAAGATCCTCAGCAGAGTTTTGGAAAGCTGTAAGATATGTCAACGGGAAAGCTAGCTCGGTTGGATCCAAATTGCAAGCACCAGAATTGAAGGAACACTTCAGCAGACTCCTTAACCCCATTCAAATTTCCACAACTTTCCTCTATGCGGAACCGCTAGTTAGCGATGCTTTTTTGGACGCACCGTTCTCTCTGTCTGAGGTGATTCAAGTCATCAAAGACTCAAAAATTCGAAAGGCACCAGGAGACGATCGGATTACTTTTGAATTTTATAAAAACTGCACCAACGAATTTTTTGTAGCTCTAACGGCGGAATTCAACAAAATTTACGAATCAGCAGATGTACCTGATAGTTTCAAAAAATCAATTATTTTCCCATTGCACAAAAAAGGCGATTTTGAGGACCCAAGGAATTACAGGGGAATATCCTTCTTAAACACATCAGCTAAGCTGTTTGGAACTGTTTTGTTCAAAAGGCTCATTCAGTGGGTCTCTGACAAGAAAATTCTTCGCGAATTCCAAGCTGGATTTAGAAAGGGATATTCCACTATCGATCAAATTTTTACGCTCATGAACATTGCTGAAATCTTCAAAAGCCAACAGAAGAAGTTGTATGCATTCTTTGTTGATTTTAGAGCGGCTTTCGACTCCATACCCCGTGAGGCACTATTTTATAAGCTCCACTTAATAGGTATGTCTTATAAAGTCATCAACATTTTGAGGGCAATGTACGACAGCAATTTGGCATACGTCTGGGATGGGGAATTTATTTCTGATGAATTTGAAACATCCATGGGAGTAAAACAAGGCTGTATACTGAGCGCACTTCTTTTTATCCTGTTCGTTAATGACATAACAGACTTTGTGAAGGGAGGAATTGAACTGAACCAAGTAAGGATCCCTGCTCTCATGTATGCAGATGACATCGTCTTCTTCTCCGAAACAATCAACGGGATGCAGTTGATGATAAACAGACTAGCTGAGTACTGCAAACTATGGAACCTAAGCGTTAATCTTGACAAATCAAAGATAATGATATTTAGAGGTGGAGGCGGAAGGTATTCCCGAAATGAAAAGTGGAATATGCATGGTGAACATATTGAAATAGTTAGAGAATACAAATATCTAGGAGTTCTGATAACCTCAAACCTCAATATGAAAAAACATCTTAATGCAAAACTGTCGGAAGCAAAACGCGCTATATCTTCAGTGTGGAATCGATGTATTAGTAACAAGAACATTACTCACTGCTCAAAACAAAAAATATTTAGTGCAACGGCAAAATCTATTCTCTTGTACGGATGCCAAGTTTGGGGTTTTCACCCTTTTGAGGAAGTAGAACTGTTTCTTCGATACTTTTTGAAACGAATTTTTCGCTTACCTAGCTGCACGCCGAATTATATGTTGCACCTGGAAACTGGCACACCTCCCCTTTTTTTAGACGCTCTTAGGTTACATTTCGAGTACATAGTTAAAGTAACCGAAATGGAACATGATAGGCTACCTAAACTGGTACTCATGCATATAATTTCAAGAAAAGGTCACCTCTTTCAAAGTTGGGAGAGTTTAGCAAATGAATGTGGTTCCAATCTACGATTTACAACGGCAGATGAGGGTATAGCCTTAAGGTCTAAGTTTTACACGCTTTTGTCATCAATTGGACGAGATAGATACGAGAAGTACGTAAACGATGCTCGAAGCTCCCAACACAGAACATACTACCCACAACTTGAATATAATCTACAAGATGAAACCTATTTTTTGAATAGAAACTCAGCCGACGAAATTAGCCTGATATTTAAAATAAGAGGTGAGCTAATCGGACTTAATTTTATTCCGCATCGTCCTGAGCTGCCAATTTTTTGCGATCTGTGTAACCACAATGCGAGGGAAGACGTATTCCACTTTTTAGCTGTATGTCCCATTTTCAAAGAATACCGCCTCAGATACTTTGGAACGGCTGTGCTGGACGAAGAAAAAACGAGGAGCGTCTTGAATGGTAAAAACGGGTGGAATGCATTGTATTACTACACTACGAATGCGCTTCTGTATAGAAAATGCATCATGGAAGAAAGTTTCTAAAATAAAAATATAAATATTGTAACTAGTTTATTCCTCTAAATCATTTAAATTTTTGTGCTTATGTGTTTAAAATTTATATAGTAACAATTAGTATACCAATAGTTTATGTAGGAAGCCTTAATGTCAATCTGGTAGACGGTCATTAAAGACCAAACCAAAAAAGACTTGAAAACTATAACTGATATTGTATTTACCTACCTTTTTATGAAATAAAAGTCAATTTAAACTTAAACTAAACTTAACAAGGTATACAAGGTTTTCATTGATCATTAAGCCCAAATATCAAATCAACAAAATTAAAACATAATATATGATCAAATTCCATAATACAAAAAATCAATTGATGAAAGTTTAAAAAACGAAAAAAAAACCAAATGCAAGTGAAATTAAAAAATCAATTGATGAGAGCCTTAAAAATGAAAAAAAAAATCCTACGCAAGTGAAGTGAAAAAAGGTGCTTTTTTGATTCAGCCAAAAGATCATCAGAATGCTGAGAAAAATTCTTCAGATTCTGGTTCAACCTCAGCTTCCACTGGATCTTCCTCGTCTTCTTCTATCAAAATAAGACGATGTTATCGCATGAACACCCTGAGCAATTTAAGAATAGAAGCAAGCATTTGAGCCCAGCTCTCAGGCAAGTACACGTCCCCCTACATCCTTTCTTACTTTTGCAGGCTATTATTTTGAGAAGGTGTGGTGGGGCTGGCTCGTTTTTTGTTGCTCTTAGGATGATGAGTTGCATCTGTTCGAAGGGAGATGGCAGCCATCTCTAGTAGGTCCTTTCGGTTCTGAAATTGGCCCCACAATTTAATTTTTCCCTGCCAGAAAAAGGCAGGGGTGGTGTCGTATCCAGTAAAAGCGTAAAGAAACAGTTCAAACCCACAGGGCACTTCAATTTCCCTTCTGTTGAACGCACTCGTGGTGTACTGAATGTACTTTGCCTCACCTCTGCCACGTCAACGTTTCTGAAAGGGCAAGTTGTGGATGGTAGAACTAAAGCCACAGAGGAGAACAAGGAGGTCCACGTCCTCTCCAACCACAGTCACATGATCTTATTTTATTATTCTTGTTTATATTCTTAATTTTCTCCAATGCCATCAGAACGATATCGCGGTCTGCGTCTTCAGTCGCTGTCTGAGTTTCAATGCCTTCGAGAGAGAATGCAGTGCATAGATATTGAATGAGGCGTTCTTTGTTTCGGTCATTTGACAGCATCTTCTCCTGGGGTACTGTTATGATCGCGGAGGAGTAAAAAACAATTTCACTCTAAGAAGCAGCATATCGTCTCAACCGTTCTGCAGATTGTGTACTGTGATCGGCACAATCCCGTGGATACCCGTTGAAAACCGCCGACACGTTCCTCCCAAAGTGGTTTAACGTGTAGCTGACGTAGCTCTAATCACAATAGCCCGTATAGACGAGTTTCGATGCCAGATCACAGTATGTAACAGGTAAGATTTCAGAGGCTGAGGTGAAAGCTCCGTAAAACTTTGATTTGGTCCCCTTTCGGATTCACTCTTCATTAAACAACGCCATAGGGAAAGGAGCCAATTCAAATTTGAAATGCTCTTTCAATTGCTCGTCTGATTGGGAAATCATGTGATATAGTCGTCTTAATTTCGATAAAAGAAGACGAGGAAGATCCAGTGGAAGCTGAGGTTGAACCAGAATTTGAAGAATTGGACGAACCTGATTAATATGACCAACGTAAGAAAGAATATGCCATAATTGATGAAGGTCCCGAAAATCCTGCAGAAAACGTGAACCTGAACCTCAGGAAAAAAAACACGAGTGATTGGTTTTTAAACATTAATTCTAAATATAATTAATTAACCTTACCTGTAAATTAAAAAATAGTTAACATTTGTACATAGTTTTATACCTTTTTCTTCTGTACTAAGCACACAAATAGGTGTTTAAAGAGCTTTGTCTCTGTTGAATGCAGCCAAACGTGACGTCAAGTCAAACGCACTAGCAATGAAGCGCATGCAAAACTCTATTTATTCAACAATAAACTGCAACTCACTTCATGTGTATTTTGTTTTGGAAATGTCATATTCATTCTTGCAAATCATTCTTATCAAACAGAAATCAAAATCAAAGGGAAATTAAAGTGTGTAAATCGAAGAGAAATTGTGTGTTTTTTTTTATTTCTTAATTAAACTCATTTAAAGGAAATTACAAAAAGGCTTTACAGCCATACATTTGGTCCTTCGATTATTAAAGTAATTTTTAAAAAAATTAAAAAGCGATCGACAATTTGTGTGTGGATCAAAAAGTGTGTCAACGAGGGATAACCTTAAAACAAAACGAGCACCACATCGCCATTTTGTGCAGCATTTCAAAGTAAGTGAATTTTTTTTTTCCTTACATTTTTTATTGGGTTTTGGTTTCACTTATTTAAAACTAAACATGGCAACGAAACAATTAAATGCCAAACATAAACAATTAAAAAGGGATGTGGAAAATTTTGGAAAGAAGGGCAAGGCGATATTACTGCCAATTATGTCCGTTCAAGGCTCGCAATGATTGATGATTTGTGGAAATCGGTATCCGTCGTATATGAGGAGTTTTTAGCGTCAGAAGATGATGTCACAAAGGAGCAGGAAGAAGTTGAATCTCTGTATGACAAAATCAGAGAGGATTACTGCGATTTTCAAGGAAAGCTTTGGGATTCTTTGGCAAGTCTTGGCAGCGTTCAGCAATCCAATGAAGACACTAAAAACGAAAGTTCTTGTAAAACCGAAGAAGTTCATCTGCCAGCTATAAAAATACCTTCGTTCGACGGAAGTTACGAGTCATGGCCGAATTTTCACGATTTGTTTTTAACCCTTGTTGCAAATAAGTCCTCGTTGTCTGACATTCAAAAGATGCACTACTTAAAAACCAGTTTGACAGGAGATGCTGAAAAGCTTCTTTTGACCTTGAAAATTCAAGGCCACAACTATTCCAAAGCATGGACAATGTTAAAGGATCGATATGATCACCCGCGTGTCCTCGTAAACATTCAGTTGACCAACCTTTTCAACCTGCCGTCGTTGAACCAGGAACGTGCTGAGTCGATTAGAGATCTCCTTTATACATCGACACAAGTGGTACATAGCTTGTCAAATCTAAAAATAGAAGTGAGTCACTTAGATCCAGTGTTAATTTTTCTTCTTGTGCGAAAATTACCAGGTAAAACGCAGCAGATGTGGGAGGAGAAGCTGAATGACAGAGAAGAACCGAAGAAGTTGCCAACCTTTAAGGAGTTCACATCTTTTTTGGAGACACGATTCCGGACTCTAGAAGCGGTTGATCAGCAACATACTCCAAGTACATCCAACACATCACGGAACCCTTCACACAAGCAGACGTTTATTGCTCATACTCAGGCTGATAAAGTAAAAATTACCTGCAAAGTCTGTCATAAAAATAAACATGCCGTTAGAAGGTGCAATAAATTTTTGAAAATGAGTGTTACCGAGCGTTGTCAGGTGATTAATAAATTAGGTTTGTGTCAAAACTGTCTGGGGTATAATCATGCAACGGATAACTGTCCAAGTGGTCGTAGGTGTTATCATTGCCAACAACCACATCACACTTTAATGCATGCAAATAATATTCCTTTTCAGCCAAACCAACAACCTTCACGCATACAGCAGAATTACAATAACTCTTTTTTAGCCAATACAGCAACCAACAGGTCTCAGCGATCCAAACAATCAAAGACAGCAACAGAGTTTTAATCAAATTTCTTTGAACGCAGAGGCTCCTTCATTTCATACCTCCAACAGACAACCGTCTTCAACAAACAATGTTGCATCTCACCACTCGCATTACAGCTTTCCAGCCAAAACCTCACAAGTCTTACTAGCAACCGCACTTGTGAAAGTAAAGTCTTCGTTGGGAGAGTGGTTGACACTGCGAGCATTGTTGGATTCTGGTTCTGAAGCATCGTTCATCACGGAGTGTGCTGCCCAGTTGCTTCAACTCAAATCGAAATCAACTAATACGGAGGTTTCCGGGTTGGGTTTGGTCAGCAGTGGCACCTGTCTAAGAGTGGTAGACATCACTTTTGCTTCTCAGCATTCCTCTTTTGCGACAACAACGCAAGCTTTCATTTTTAAGTCACTGTCTGGGCATTTGCCGGCCCGGAGCCTTCACGTTGAGAATTGGACTCATCTCAACGGACTTGTGCTTGCCGATCCTGAATTCTTCAAGTCATCAAAAATTGATCTCTTGCTTGGCAGTGATGTTTTAGCCGAACTTTTGTTGCCGGATTTGATTCAGCCAACAGATAAGTCGATGCCGGTCATGCAGAAGACAACATTGGGCTGGATCTTATTTGGAAAAGCCCCAATAGTGTGCGAATCACGTCAACCAGTCAGAAGTTTCATGCAGACTGTAGATGTCGAGACCCAACTTCGAAAATTCTGGGAATTGGAAGAGACGCCCTTTAAGCCGTTTCAAAGGACTGAAGACCTTGAATGTGAAAATCATTTCGTGAGCAACACTGAACGGAGAACTGATGGACGCTATCAAGTAGCATTGCCTTTCAAAGGAAACGTTCCTCCGGTTTTGGGCGATTCATATCAAGGTGCTTTACGTCGATTCCAAAGTTTAGAGCGACGTCTTGAAGGAAATCAACAACTCCGAGACCAGTATACATCATGCATCGAAGAATATCTGGAACTAGGTCACATGAACGAAGTTGATAAAACGATTTTGCCAGACAGTCGACATTATTTTCTGCCACATCACGCTGTCATCAAAGAAAGCAGTTCAACCACAAAACTGAGGGTGGTCTTTGATGCTTCCTTCAAAACATCAAGTGGGGTTTCTTTGAATGATGTCATGATGGTAGGACCTGCGCTTCAACAAAATATCTGTGATATTATTCTTCGGTGGAGGCTGTACAGATACACTTTCACAGCGGATCTTGAAAAAATGTATCGTCAGATCTGGGTTGCGGAACAGGACAGGAACTATCAGCTGATCCTATGGAGGAATAATTCTGAAGATCCTATCAAAGTTTACAGACTTAATACGGTTACCTTTGGAACAGCGGCCGCACCATATCTTGCGATTCGAACGTTGCAGAAATTAGCAGAGGACAATCGGAACAATCAACTTGCTTTCACCATGATCCAGGATGAGATGTACGTCGATGACTTGATATCTGGAGGAAACACCATGGCAGAAACTGAAGAGAAAATAAAACAAATTAAATTGACATTTGAGACAGCTGGATTCCACTTACGGAAATGGACTTCCAATTCTGATGAATTACTTGCGAGCATTCCACCTGGAGAACGGGAATCAACATTCTCAATGCCGTCAGAAGATTCAGAACGAGTCAAAATGCTCGGTGTTCACTGGCTTCCTTCTGTTGATAAATTCTCTTTCTGTTACAATTCATGTTCCAATCTGCAGCCTACAAAACGATTCATTTTATCAACTATCGCACGTTTGTTTGATCCGATGGGCTGGATTGCGCCTTGCATTGTAAAGGCAAAAATGTTCATGCAACAACTATGGGTGAAGAAAATTGCTTGGGATGAAACTATTGAATCACAACTTTTGGAGCAGTGGACCATTTTCTACGAGGATTTGCCAGCCATTAACCAGATCCAATTTCCAAGGTGGGTTCAAACGAGAGGTGATATGTCCCGAGTAGAACTGCATGGTTTCAGTGATGCATCGGAGAAAGCATACGGAGCAGCAGTCTATTTACGAGTGGAAGATGACAAAGGTCAAGCGAAAATGCATCTCCTTATCGCTAAATCTAAAGTTGCTCCTGTACAACCAGTAAGTCTTCCGCGTTTAGAACTTTGCGGCGCTGTTATGATAGCCAAGCTTCTGGACCATGCCTGTCAAGTGTTAGGCAACAAAAATTTGAAGAGTCTTGCCTGGACGGATTCAACCATCGCCCTTTCGTGGATTCGAGCATCCCCAACCAAATGGGATACATTTGTTCGGAATAGAGTTGGGGAAATACAACGGCTGACTCCAGTCAAAATATGGAGACACATTCCAACTCATCTTAATCCTGCAGATCTCGTTTCCAGAGGAGTTCTCCCATCTGCATTGCTGGACAACATATTGTGGTGGAATGGACCCGATTTTTTGCAGGATTTGTGGAATTTTCAATGTCCTCCGCAGCCAACAGTTCAAGTTCATCATATCGAACAGACGATATTTCCAATAAACGAGCTCATGAATAAAACGTCTGAAATAAACAAATTGATACGCATTGTCGCTCTCGTATTACGTTTTACCAACAACTCGCAAAGGTGCATACCTAAATGGAAAACTGGACCTATATCACCAAAGGAACTTAGTGATTCATCAAGAATGTTAGTGAAACTAGCTCAACAAGAAATGTTTCCTAATGGTATTTCAAAATCCAGAGGCATGGCATCTTTAAATCCCTTCATAGATTCTAACGAAATTATTCGTGTCGGTGGAAGACTGACGAACGCTAGCCTATCTTATGATCAACAGCATCCAATCATTCTGGAATCAAATCATCATTTTACTAAACTTATTCTTCAGGAAGCACATGAGAAGACTCTTCATGGAGGGATACAACTGATGATGGGTTTTCTTCGAAAACGGTACTGGATATTTCAAACGAAGCGAGCGGTTAAGAAATATATCCACAGTTGTGTCATCTGTTATCGGCATAAGACTAAACCAGCTCATCAACTCATGGGAGATTTACCATCGCCCAGGGTGACTATCTCCAGACCATTCTGTCATACAGGAGTTGATTACGCTGGCCCGATCAGTATTCGAGCTTGGAAAGGCCGCGGAGCGAAATCTTCCAAAGGCTATTTAGCCATTTTCATCTGCCTGGCAACAAAGGCCATTCACTTGGAAGCGGTGAGTGATCTCACCACCCAAGCTTTCTTAGCTGCGTTTCGTCGCTTTACATCACGACGAGGAGTCTGTAACCAGATCTACAGCGATTGCGGCACAAATTTCGTTGGAGCTGAAGCAGAACTTGGTCGTCTTTTGAAAGGTGCTACCCATGATTGGAAAATTGTTGCTGAAGTCTTGTCATCCCAAGGAACGAAGTGGAACTTTATACCTCCTGCTTCTCCCCACTTTGGAGGATTGTGGGAAGCCGGAGTAAAGAGTGTGAAGTATCACTTTAAAAGAGTTGTCGGAAACGGGACACTCACTTTCGAGGAACTCACCACGCTTTTAACACAAATTGAAGCGTGTTTAAATTCGAGACCTCTCTGTCCCTTAACAGAAAATTCCGACGATTTCCAAGCGTTGACTCCAGCACATTTCTTAATTGGAGCAGAAATGTTCACCGTACCCGAGCCGGATCTTACAATTTCAAAAACGAGTTATGTAGATCGATGGAAAGCCATTCAATTCAGTCTGCAAGGTTTTTGGCATCACTGGCAATCTGAATATTTGGCACGTTTGCAACAACGCCCAAAATGGCTCAAGCCACAGCCTAAAATTGAAATTGGAGATCTAGTTTTAATAAAAGATGAGAGACTTCCACCGACGAAATGGAATTTGGGACGTATTTTGGAAACTTTCCCAGGAAAAGATGACCTTCCAAGAGTAGTCAAACTCAAAACGCAACATGGTGAATTAAAACGACCTATAACCAAGCTGTGTCCTCTTCCGATTAATAACAGTCAAACGAATCCAACTTCTTAGAATTAACACACACACACACACACAAACATTTACACACCCACATAAAATGTCTTCACATTCTCACACACAAATATCATATCATGTCTTCACATTCTCACACACAAATATCGCATCATGTCTTCACATGCTCACACACAACATCACATCATGTCTTCACATGCTCACACACAACATCACATCATGTCTTCACATGCTCACATACACACAAACAACACATCATGTCTTCACATGCTCACATACACACAAACATCGTATCATGTCTTCACATGCCCCCCATCATCTCTTCACATGCTCACATACCTACACATATACATCATAGCATCAATCATTTTACCTCATACATTAAAATTCATCATAACTACAGTCCACTCTCTATCAAATATTTCAATTCAATTCAACAAAAAAAAACACAATTCACAATTAATTTCTAACTTTCAAACATTTAAAAACGGCCCAAATCACACTAATTTTCCGATGGAGTTTACAAAGGAGTGATGAATACCACCCTTAAGCCTACTCACAACACATTTGTAAACAAACAAACTAATATCGAATGCAATCATTAAAATTAAATAATTTATAAATCAGATAATTATTTACTTACCTAGCCATTTAATTAGTCCACGACACTTAATACATTATACAGCGCGATTTATAAAACACACATTAAACAAATACGCACTTAAAAATAAAAACAAAACAAAAAAAATACCAACAACAAACCACCGGACGCCACATTGGATGGAAAATTTTCATTCATAATTCAACTAAGGCAATTTGTTGTTGTTTGCCATCGTCTTCATCGTTTCTTTTCATGCATCATAAACAACTAAGGCAATTTGTTGTTGTTTGCCTCCTTCTTCATCGTCACTCGATGACATATATGAATTGGAACAACAAATGGGAGTTACATGGGCACTTTTGCGTACCTACCCAATTGAGCTGCCTAAATGATTTTTTTTATTCATTGCTAAAATAATAATAAGTTGTTTCTTTTCATGTTGACGAAGACACGAGAAGCAAATGAGATATTTTATATGCTGCTGCAATCATTAAGGAAGTTACAACTCGCCAAAATCCTCTTTCGCCCGGGGAGAATGTTGAATGCAGCCAAACGTGATGTCAAGTCAAACGCACTAGCAATGAAGCGCATGCAAAACTCTATTTATTCAACAATAAACTGCAACTCACTTCATGTGTATTTTGTTTTGGAAATGTCATATTCATTCTTGCAAATCATTCTTATCAAACAGAAATCAAAATCAAAGGGAAATTAAAGTGTGTAAATCGAAGAGAAATTGTGTGTTTTTTTTTATTTCTTAATTAAACTCATTTAAAGGAAATAACAAAAAGGCTTTACAGCCATACAGTCTCAGTTCTTCAAAAATTTATTTTTATGTTTTTTTCAAGATTGTTACTGAAATATTAGTCTCACAGACTTTGTTTTGTGCTTAAACGAAAAGAAATGAAATTTACTTCAACTTTATTTATGTGATTTTGCCAATATTTTGATCCTTACAGCAGCAAAACTAATAATAATTTATTTTCTGTAATGGACCATCTTCAAAGAGTCATAGCTCGGTCTCTATGGGGTTTATAGAGCTGCGGTTTAAACTGTTGTAAATTTAATGAACTTACAAAAAATGCATAGTTTAAGACTTTTAGAGCAAAAAGTGAAAAAAGTCCTAAGGCTGTGCAGTTTTTCGCTTGCTACGCAGTGAGCACAAGTTTTTCGAAGTTGCAAATTTGGATTTACACTATTCTTACACACAACATACCAAAAAATCAGAACAACATCATGCTTTGCGATTTTAGCCTTTTTTGTGTCGATTTCTACTGGGCTAACGTATGTTTTTTTTTTTTTTTTTTTATAATGCACACGCGCTCAAGGTGTCTGTTAAAGCCCTTTTAATGATAAGTCACAGCGTTAGCGATAGGAAGTTAGAAAGGAAGGGAAAGGAGGTGTCGATGAACATTGATCTTGAATTTTTGCAGATCAAAATGGCAAGGAAAAATTGTGCCAGGCAATTCATTCCACATTCGTGTTGTACGGCTAAAGAAAGAATCCCTATATTTCACGGTACGTACGAAATTGGACTCAAGTGTAAACTGATGAGCGTTCCTAGCAAGACGAGTATTACGGGGGGAATGTTTAAGGGGTGGAACGCAACTGGCTACCTCGAGTGAGCATTTTTTGTAAAAGAATCTGTAAAATAAGGAAAGACATGAAACATTTCGACGATGTTCAAGGGATGGAAATGTTTCCATAATGCTTCTCTCTCCTATCAATTTTAACACTTTTTTCTGAACTCTGTCGAGCAGGTGAAGAAAAGTTTGAGAAGCACCTGCCCAGAGATGGAAGTTATACTCGAGCTTAGGGCGTATAAAAGGCTTTGTAAATTGTAGCCAGATCAGAAGGGGTGAAAAACTTCTTGCATCTATTAAGAAAGCCTAAGCATCTTGCAGCATTCTTGGCAATTTCAAGTATATGATCATTCCAACAAAGATTGTCACTGATACACATACCGAGTACTGATAGCTTTTCGGCCTCCTCGATACAAGTACCATTCATGGATAATGGCATAGGGGGTATGTTTAGCTTCAACGACAAAAGACAGCATTGAGTTTTCGAAGCATTAAACCCCACACGATTTCTAGTACCCCAATTCACAATGCAGTTTAAATCGGAGTTTAATGAGCTTATCATACGATTTCGTTGTAATAACACGTCCGAAGGCGAAGGCCGTGAATTATCAAACGTATATGAAAACCTGAGGGTTGAGTCGTCAGCAAAACAATTTAATCGATTAGAAGTCACAGACAAGAGATCATTTATAAAAATGAGAAAGAGAGTCGGAGACAGAACGGAGCCCTGGGGCACACCAGCATTTATTTTGTGGAGATCAGACTTGAAACCGTCTAATACAACTTATGTATTGATCGGTCCAGGTCATAGCTTCTAATCCAACGAATAAGAGTATCATCGATACCAAATGCACGCATTTTCGATAAAAGAGCTTCATGCCAAACTTTATCAAATGCCTTTGAAATATCAAGCGCAATAATCTTGCTTTCGCCAAAGCGATGCACAGATTTGTTCCACTGTTCGGTGAGACATGCCATCAGATCACCAGTGGAACGATTGCTGCGAAAGCCGTATTGACGGTCATTTAAAAGCTCCCGATCTTCGAGATATTTCTTGAGCTGATGATTTATCAGCGTTTCCATGACCTTGAAAAGAAGGGACGGGGGAGGAGGAGTCACCTTTTTTGGGACGGGCTGGACAAATGCTGTTTTCCATCTACTAGGAAAGATTCCTGAACGATAGGAGCGATGAAAAAGCTTACGCAGTGGTTTTGCCAGCGATGAAGAACACTTCTTCAAAAGAATAGGGGGTATACCATCCGGGCCAGCGGATTTGTGTATATCAAGATCTTGAAGTACTCTTGCTACTGTACGAGTGCGGAAAATATCTGTCCCATAGAAAAATTAACGTTCTCAAGTACAGGAGGGGCATTGTTGCTTGCAGGCAACTGGCAGCAAAATGAGCTGCGAGCGAATATGCCTTCTCTGAAGAGCTGACAATAGGTTTATCGTCGACGATGAGCGTTGGAACTGATGATGACGTTGAGTTCTTGACGTTTTTTACAAATGACCAGAAGTTTTTACTGCCTTTGGGACATTGCAGAATTTTTTGCCGTTACTTCTGGTCATGTAAAAGTTTCGTTTTGTGTATAACGGAGTTGCACGAGTTCCTAACTTGTTTGTGTTTCTTCCGATTTTCCTCAGTTGGGTTGGCTTTGTAGGATCGGAAGCTTACTTCTTTCAACCTGATAGCTTCTTTACACTCTTCGGAAAACCAAGACTTCTTTTGGTTTGATGCATTTTGTTCTGTGAGGGACAAAAGTTCTCGTTCCAAGAAAAATCACTTCTGTAATCATTTCAGCACTGGCCTCAATGTCAGTATCGAGGAAGCATAATGACCAGTTAAAGTTGCGAAAGAAATTATTCAGACCGTCCCAGTTGGCTTTCTCGTATTGCCAAACGGTCCTGGTGGGAATTTTTTCTTTAACTGAATGGTTGGAGATCGAGGAATTAGCTGAAATGACACAATGGTCCGATGTGCCAAATGGAGAAGTTACTTTAATAGTATATTTATCAGGATTGGAAGTAAGGAACAAGTCAAGAGTATGGGCGGAATGCCCATCAACATCCGGTATACGAGTAGGCTCATCGACAAGCTGGATAAGATGGTTATACTCAGCAAAGATCTCGGTATACCTTCCTTCGAGTGTTGTGTGGCCAGAATAGCGGAGCCAACTTGAATTGTATACATTGAAGTCGCCCGTAATCACGACTTCAGTGTGAGGACAATGGGAAACGATTCGGGAAATTGAATCTGACAAAACATCTAACTCATCACAAGTAGACATGCTGTCAAGATTCGGACTCCTGTAAAGAAAACAGTTATGAATCAAATGCTTGCGGACAGTGAATTTGAGCCACAGGAAATTAAAGTTCGTATTAGAACAATGCCCATATTGGGGAAGGCTCTGGCAAGCAATATCATTCCTAACATAAACGACAAGACCATGGTGGGAAAAAAGTAATGGCACTAAGTTATATCCAAACAAACAAAATTCTGATAAATCAGTATTCTGTTCAACCTGGGTTTCACTTAATGCCTGAATAGCTGGCCTGTATTGCACAGTATGGGCATACACAGAAAAGAAATTCTTTCTTAGCCCACGAACATTTGAATATACAACACAAAAATCACTTACCATTTTGAAAAACTAAACTAAAAATGCTTTCTATGGTACATGTAAAGAAAAGAAAAACTTTAATAACAGAACAAACAAGAAAAAAATACAAATTCATGGACAAACAACAGTAGCCGTTATGTACAATGTACATGCATCAACATCTGCATATAATTCTTAGTTCCATTTTTCACACATTCCATTCAATGAGCTTTCGGAATTCTTATCTTCTACTAGCCCATTGAGTAAATGCATCGTATTGCATACGATGATGAGTTTTTTTTGTCGCTTTATTTTACAACTCGTTGAATTGAATCATACAAATTCGGGTTTCAGTGATGACGGTTGGCTTACGCGGGCGTAGTAACCATCGTTGATTTCGTTTGTGTGATTTTTTTTTGTAATTTTTGTTTCTTGTTTGATCGTTTTGTGTTAAAATAATTTAATTTATTGGTAGATCGGTTACCGATTGTGTTTTTTTTTGTGGTAAATTTAAATAATTCTTAAATCAACAATGATAGCAAATATTATTCGCGAGCGATAGTGGGTGATCGCCATGTACATGTGCTGTGTAAAGCGCGGATTGCGATTAGTGTTTTGGTTATGGTTTACTTTTTTTATAATATATTTTAATTTTCATTTATATTTATTTTTTATTTATAAATTACATTTTAAATCATTTTCAAAATTTCCCTTTTGGTTTGTGTGTGTGCGTGTGTGCTTGGGATTTTGTTTTCTTTCGGTTTCGTGTGTGTGTGTATTTATGAGTGGAGATTTTGTCTTCTTCTCTTTTGCATAAACATTGCACACAATTTTCAAAAATATTTTTGATGACGTCATATCGGGTTTCGTAATTTATAGAGTGTTGATTAATTTATTCAAATAAAATAATTGATTAAGATTTTTTTGAAGTGCAGTGATTTTGTTTAAATTAATAAAAGTGTTTTATATATTGTGTGGTGCAAAGTGTAGAATTTTGTGTTAAAATGTTGTGTAAAAGTGTTGTGTTTCATTTTGTCAAATGTAAAATGCCGTCGGCATTAAAGAAATATTTTTATTTAATATTTTTATTTAAAATTAAATAATTTTGATTATGTGCTGTGTTGAGTAGGTATTTTAGGTTACGTTTTATAATATTAAAAATTCAAATCTTTTGTATTATTGTGTGGTGTATCATTGTAAGGTGAACTAAGTTAATTATTTTTTTTTAATATTAAAATGAAGTTTTAATTGACCTTTTAGGAAATTTTAATGCGTGTGTTGTTTTTTTATATTGTATTTTATGAATACAATTAAAACCAAAAACTAATATGATGAGATTTCATTAAATTCTATAAATTATGTTTTATTAACTTTACCTTATTCGTTTAGGGTTATTTTTCTTCGATGATTTTTTCAGGTTGTAAGTTCCTTTTTCTTAAAAGTGGACTGTATGATGTGTTTTAAGTGTGTTTATTTAAATTAATGTCTTTTTATCCTTTGATTCGTTGCCCGGGAGATAACAGATTTTTGTGATGGGACGTTTCATGAATCCAAATTTTGTTTGGAGCGTTACAATTCGGATTATTCCATCGGCTCCTGGATGTGTTTCGGTGATCCTGGCTAGTGACCATTGGGATGGTGGAAGCCTTTCATTTTTAACTCGGACTAGGCCTCCGATTTTGGGTTCGGCTTCTTTCTGTGTCCATTTAGGCCTTTGTTGTAGGCGCGAAAGATATTCTCCGTTCCACTTTCGCCAGAAGGAGTCGACGAACATTTGAATCCTCGTCCATCTATCTAGGTAACTCACATGTTTTGGAGTGGGTATGCTTCCTTGAGGTATCGATAGCAGAGGTTTTCCCATCAAGAAGTGTCCTGGAGTTAAGACGTCTAGGTCGTCTATGTTTTCGGATAGAGGGCAGAGAGGTCGACGGCTCAAGCATGCTTCAATTTGTGCAAGAAGTGTGCAGAGCTCCTCGAAAGTTAACATTTCATCTCGTATCGTTCTTTTTAGGTGATGTTTTACAGATTTCACTCCTGCTTCTCAGAGACCACCAAAGTGAGGAGAAGCAGGAGGAATAAAATTCCAGTTAGTTCCTGAATTGGCTAGAGTTCCAGCAATTCCTTGCCAATCGTGCTAAGCTTGCTCGAGCACCCGGGCTTATTCTCTGTTAGCTCCAAAAAAATTTGTGCCGCAATCGCTATAGATTTGAGCACGAAACGACAAAAAGCTGCCAAAAAGGATTGTGTTGTCATATCTGACACTGTCTCCAAATGAATAGCCTTTGTAGCCAAACAAATGAAAATAGCAAAGTATCCTTTGAAGGTTTTAGCTCCTCTTCCTTTCCATGCCTTTATTTCTATAGTTCCGGCATAATCTACTCCAGTTTGGGTGAATGGCCTAGAGATTTGTACTCGTGGTGCTGGCAGGCTTCCCATCAGTAGTCGCAGATTCTTTTTCTGGTATCTGAAGCATATTGGGCATTTATGGATATACCTTATACCTTCTTACAAACGGTTTAATACACATAATCCAGTACAACATACGGATGTATGCTGTAGTCTGTTGAATTCCCCCGTGAAGTGTTTTGTTGTGAGCATCTCGCATTACAAACTCAGAAAAATGGTAATTGGGTTTCAGGACGATCGGATGCTGCTGATTGTATGGGAATAATGTGTTCTGCAGT
This sequence comes from Platycheirus albimanus, assembly GCA_916050605.2. Lineage (NCBI taxonomy): Eukaryota > Metazoa > Arthropoda > Insecta > Diptera > Syrphidae > Platycheirus > Platycheirus albimanus. Next base: position 175,181,105 of record OU696696.1, read on the forward strand.
CGACTACCAACGCGAAGTATCAGATTTCCATCGATGAATGCGTTGAGGAAGAGCAAGGATTTTGGGATCGTACCTTCACTCGTATTCACTCAGTTCTTCGGTGATCATGAGTCTTTGTACAGCTTTGTGTACCAATAATGCTGCACATTGCAGCTCCTCTGGTCCTAGTTCTCCAGAAAATCTTGTTGTTTTCCTTGTTTTTGTTAGACCTTTTCTTTTGAGGCGACAACAGAAAGCAATTGCACTGAGGGTCTTTGAAAAAGGTGAGCATCGTACTACACTTTTGTTTATGTCTTCATCTGCTGCATCAGAATTGGTAAGTGTACATTAATTCTTAATTGGTCGCTTCTCTTCTTCAGTGTCGAGTATAGACGATTGTTGGGGTACTTCAAAATGCCATTTTTCACTTAAAAATGAAGGCCCGGTCCACCATAGCCCTTGTGCCCCGAGTGTTGAGGGTGAGACGCCTCTGGGTTGTTGTCCGTTGGGATATGTCTCCATATATCGCAATTTGTCAGACGTTGAATTTCGGCAACTCGGTTACTGACGAATGTCGTCCACTTCGACGGCTGTGCTGTGATCCACGCCAACGTAATCGTCGAATCTGACCAGGCGTACATTTTGCTGTTGGCGAAATCAGAATTTCCTCTTGTTTAGTTCAGAAGAGACGCAAGAAGTGCAGCTCCGCAAAGTTCAAGTCATGGCAGACTCACAGTTTTCAATGGATCCACTTTGGTTTTTGAAATGAGTAATGAGAAATGTAGATATTCTCAGAGCTGTCGAGCATACGCATAAAGACAACTGCTCTCTACTACATACGCCATCTCTGACGCATCGCTGAAGCCATGAAACTCCACTAGTTTTTGTGTATTGTTGATCCACCTTGTGATTTTTATATGTTGTAACTCAGGCAGTTCCTTTCGAAAAACTTGCCATTCTTCTTTTATATCTGATGGAATCGGTTGATCCCAGCCAAATAAGGCGCACAAGCCGTGCCAAAAGTGACAGTCTTGAGTTTGAAGACTTTCATGGGTTGATCTGGGCTTTCTCTCCAAAGGATAAGCTGATAATATCGATCCGCTCTTTGTACGAGAATTTGGCGTTACATCTTCTCTATATCCGCTGTAATGGTGCAATTTAGGGCCGATCATCAGATGCTGGTTTAAAGATGTCCCATCATACGTTTTTGCAGCTGCGTCAAAGACGACTCTTAACTTTGTGGTAGAGCTAGATTCTTTAAACACAGCATGATGGGGGAGGAAGTAATGAAAATTTGAGTTTAAAATCGGGTCATTTGGATTTACCTCTTCCATATGTTGTAAAGTAAGATACTCCTTCCTTTTCTTGTTACGCTAAATTTTACCGCAACAAACACTTCCCTTCGGTCGTTCTTTTCCCCACTCTTTTTTTCTCGTTGTGGCTGCAAAATATTGGCGAAGTTGAGGGCAACCATGGTCTCATCAACCAGTGGTGTACCTTGCCTTATTTTGCAAAAGCAACAAAAGCAGGTGTTCGAGTACGACTTATTAAACGAGAAGAAAGAGCCGGCGGATGAGCCGAAGAAGTAACGAGTCAGGTGGACTCTTACTTACATCAAACGACTAACAACAAGCTAACATCTTTTTATAAATATCTTTCCATTTTAACGTAACAATTTTAACTTTAACGCAAAATAACGTACATTTGTTAAATGTACAAAATGGGTTTTTAACGCGATTAGATTAGTTTTGTAGAATGTTGAAAATGACTTAATAGTAACGCTCCTTTCTGTATCTTCGAAAATAGTGCATTAAAAAAAATTCACGCTTCGAATCCCGCGCGATAATTGTAGAGTAAGAAGCCTAGTTGAGACTTCTCCTCGATTTTAATTATTTTCAATTTTTCTCGAAAATAGGTTTAATTGGAAAAGGATCTGAACTCGTCCATTATGTTTCGGCAAGCTTTGGAAATACATCCAACAGCTTGTCGAAACTGTATTTGTGTGCGTGAGAGTACGTTTTGGCATGTTTTGGAAACACACCCAACAACTTGTTGAAACCGCGTTTGTGTACGTGTGAGTTTATTTCGTTAGATCCCACCACGGTTGTTTTCTAGGAGAGCGTCATGCTTCCAGAAAGCCGTGACCGATGATCTCGAAACGAATGGTTGTGTTGTATCGTTGTATGTATGAGTGAACGATTGGAATGGACGAGGGAAGAAAGATGTTGATGTAAATGAGCTTGGAAGGCACTCTTGCGAGAGCTTTGAAAGCAAAAAGAGATTTTTAGGAAAAAATATCGAGACATTTTGAGGAGGAAAAGAATTGAGGAGGAGACATTTTTCTTTTTGGAGATTGGATTTTTGGATCGAGGATTTTGAAAGTGAAAATAGGATTCGAGACGTGAGAGCTTTAAAGGAGAAACAGAGATAGGAGACGAAAATCATTACACAAAAAAGATAAGTAGCTTGTGTTTCATTTTGAGTATAAATATATATATATATATTTGTAATTCCAAAGTATATATATTTATATTCGTGTACTAGGTTTGCTCATATTTCGCGCTTTTACGCGCTTTAACTTTAATTGACTCTTTAGGAAATTTTAATGCGTGCGTTGTTTTTTTTATATTGTGTTTTATGAATACAATTAAAACCAAAAATTAATTTGATGAGATTACATTAAATTATATAAATTATGTTTTATTAACTTTACCTTATTCGTTTAGGGTTATTTTTCTTCGATGATTTTTTCAGATTGTAAGTTCCTCATTCTTAAAAGTGGACTGTATGATGTGTTTTAAGTGTGTTTTTTTAAATTAATGTGTTTTTATCCGTTGATTCGTTGTCCGGGAGATAACAGATTTTTGTGATGGGACGTTTCATGAATCCAGTTTTTGTTTTGAGCGTTACAATTCGGATTAGTGCATCGGCTCCTGGATGTGTTTCGGTGATCTTGGCTAGTGACCATTGGGATGGTGGAAGCCTTTCATTTTAAACTAGGACTAGGCCTCCGACTTTGGGTTCGGCTTCTTTCTGTGTCCATTTAGGCCTTTGTTGTAGGCGCGAAAGATATTCTTCGTTAAACTTTCGCCAGAAGGAGTCGACGAACATTTGAATCCTCGTCCATCTATCTAGGCAACTCACATGTTTTGGAGTGGGAATGCTTCCTTAGGGTATTGATAGCAGAGGTTCTCCCATCAAGAAGTGTCCTGGAGTTAAGACGTCTAGGTCGTCTATTTCGGATAGAGGGCAGAGAGGTCGACGGCTCAAGCATGCTTCAATTTGTGCAAGAAGTGTGCAGAGCTCCTCGAAAGTTAACATCTCATCTCGTATCGTTCTTTTTTGGTGATATTTTACAGATTTCACTCCTGCTTCCCAGAGACCACCAAAGTGAGGAGAAGCAGGAGGAATAAAATTCCAGTTGGTTCCTGAATTGGCTAGAGTTCCAGCAATTCCTTGCCAATCGTGCTAAGCTTGCTCTAGCATCCGGGCTAATTCTCTGTTAGCTCCAAAAAAATTTGTGCCGCAGTCGCTATAGATTTGAGCACGAAACGACAAAAAGCTGCCAAAAAGGATTGTGTTGTCATATCTGACACTGTCTCCAAATGAATAGCCTTTGTAGCCAAACAAATGAAAATAGTAAAGTATCCTTTGAAGGTTTTAGCTCCTCTTCCTTTCCATGCCTTTATTTCTATAGTTCCGGCATAATCTACTCCAGTTTGGGTGAATGGCCTAGAGATTCGTACTCGTGGTGCTGGCAGGCTTCCCATCAGTAGTCGCAGATTCTTTTTGTGGTATCTGAAGCATATTGGGCATTTATGGATATACCTTATACCTTCTTACAAACGGTTTAATACACATAATCCAGTACAACATAAGGATGTATGCTGTAGTCTGTTGAATTCCCCCGTGAAGTGTTTTGTTGTGAGCATCTCGCATTACAAACTCAGAAAAATGGTAATTGGGTTTCAGGACGATCGGATGCTGCTGATTGTATGGGAATAATGTGTTCTGCAGTCGACTACCAACGCGAAGTATCAGATTTCCATCGATGAATGCGTTGAGGAAGAGCAAGGATTTTGGGATCGTACCTTCACTCGTATTCACTCAGTTCTTCGGTGATCATGAGTCTTTGTACAGCTTTGTGTACCAATCATGCTGCACATTGCAGGTCCTCTGGTCCTAGTTCTCCAGAAAATCTTGTTGTTTTCCTTCTTTTTGCTAGACCTTTTCTTTTGAGGCGACAACAGAAAGCAATTGCACTGAGGGTCTTTGAAAGACGTGAGCATCGTACTACACTTTTGTTTATGTCTTCATCTGCTGCATCAGAATTGGTAAGTGTACATTAATTCTTAATTGGTCGCTTCTCTTCTTCAGTGTCGAGTATAGACGATTGTTGGGGTTCTTCAAAATGCCATTTTTCACGGAAAAATGAAGGCCCGGTCCACCATAGCCCTTGTGCCCCGAGTGCTGAGGGTGAGACGCCTCTGTGTTGTTGTCCGTTGGGATATGTCTCCATATATCGCAATTTGTCAGACGTTGAATTTCGGCAACTCGGTTACTGACGAATGTCGTTCACTTCGACGGCTGTGCTGTGATCCACGCCAACGTAATCGTCGAATCTGACCAGGCGTACATTTTGCTGTTGGCGAAATCAGAATTTCCTCTTGTTTAGTTCAGAAGAGACGCAAGAAGTGCAGCTCCACAAAGTTCAAGTCGTGGCAGACTCACAGTTTTCAATGGATCCACTTTGGTTTTTGAAATGAGTAATGAGAAATGTAGATATTCTCAGAGCTGTCGAGCATACGCATAAAGACAACTGCTCTCTACTACATACGCCATCTCTGACGCATCGCTGAAGCCATGAAACTCCACTAGTTTTTGTGTATTGTTGATCCACCTTGTGATTTTTATATGTTGTAACTCAGGCAGTTCCTTTCGAAAAACTTGCCATTCTTCTTTTATATCTGATGGAATCGGTTGATCCCAGCCAAATAAGGCGCACAAGCCGTGCGAAAAGTGACAGTCTTGAGTTTGAAGACTTTCATTGGTTGATCTGGGCTTTCTCTCCAAAGGATAAGCTGATAATATCGATCCGCTCTTTGTACGACAATTTGGCGTTACATCTTCTCTATATCCGCTGTAATGGTGCAATTTAGGGCCGATCATCAGATGCTGGTTTAAAGATGTCCCATCATACGTTTTTGCAGCTGCGTCAAAGACGACTCTAATTGGTCGCTTCTCTTCTTCAGTGTCGAGTATAGACGATTGTTGGGGTACTTCAAAATGCCATTTTTCACTTAAAAATGAAGGCCCGGTCCACCATAGCCCTTGTGCCCCGAGTGTTGAGAGTGAGACGCCTCTGGGTTGTTGTCCGTTGGGATATGTCTCCATATATCGCAATTTGTCAGACGTTGAATTTCGGCAACTCGGTTACTGACGAATGTCGTCCACTTCGACGGCTGTGCTGTGATCCACGCCAACGTAATCGTCGAATCTGACCAGGCGTACATTTTGCTGTTGGCGAAATCAGAATTTCCTCTTGTTTAGTTCAGAAGAGACGCAAGAAGTGCAGCTCCGCAAAGTTCAAGTCATGGCAGACTCACAGTTTTCAATGGATCCACTTTGGTTTTTGAAATGAGTAATGAGAAATGTAGATATTCTCAGAGCTGTCGAGCATACGCATAAAGACAACTGCTCTCTACTACATACGCCATCTCTGACGCATCGCTGAAGCCATGAAACTCCACTAGTTTTTGTGTATTGTTGATCCACCTTGTGATTTTTATATGTTGTAACTCAGGCAGTTCCTTTCGAAAAACTTGCCATTCTTCTTTTATATCTGATGGAATCGGTTGATCCCAGCCAAATAAGGCGCACAAGCCGTGCCAAAAGTGACAGTCTTGAGTTTGAAGACTTTCATGGGTTGATCTGGGCTTTCTCTCCAAAGGATAAGCTGATAATATCGATCCGCTCTTTGTACGAGAATTTGGCGTTACATCTTCTCTATATCCGCTGTAATGGTGCAATTTAGGGCCGATCATCAGATGCTGGTTTAAAGATGTCCCATCATACGTTTTTGCAGCTGCGTCAAAGACGACTCTTAACTTTGTGGTAGAGCTAGATTCTTTAAACACAGCATGATGGGGGAGGAAGTAATGAAAATTTGAGTTTAAAATCGGGTCATTTGGATTTACCTCTTCCATATGTTGTAAAGTAAGATACTCCTTCCTTTTCTTGTTACGCTAAATTTTACCGCAACAAAAACTTCCCTTCGGTCGTTCTTTTCCCCACTCTTTTTTTCTCGTTGTGGCTGCAAAATATTGGCGAAGTTGAGGGCAACCATGGTCTCATCAACCAGTGGTGTACCTTGCCTTATTTTGCAAAAGCAACAAAAGCAGGTGTTCGAGTACGACTTATTAAACGAGAAGAAAGAGCCGGCGGATGAGCCGAAGAAGTAACGAGTCAGGTGGACTCTTACTTACATCAAACGACTAACAACAAGCTAACATCTTTTTATAAATATCTTTCCATTTTAACGTAACAATTTTAACTTTAACGCAAAATAACGTACATTTGTTAAATGTACAAAATGGGTTTTTAACGCGATTAGATTAGTTTTGTAGAATGTTGAAAATGACTTAATAGTAACGCTCCTTTCTGTATCTTCGAAAATAGTGCATTAAAAAAAATTCACGCTTCGAATCCCGCGCGATAATTGTAGAGTAAGAAGCCTAGTTGAGACTTCTCCTCGATTTTAATTATTTTCAATTTTTCTCGAAAATAGGTTTAATTGGAAAAGGATCTGAACTCGTCCATTATGTTTCGGCAAGCTTTGGAAATACATCCAACAGCTTGTCGAAACTGTATTTGTGTGCGTGAGAGTACGTTTTGGCATGTTTTGGAAACACACCCAACAACTTGTTGAAACCGCGTTTGTGTACGTGTGAGTTTATTTCGTTAGATCCCACCACGGTTGTTTTCTAGGAGAGCGTCATGCTTCCAGAAAGCCGTGACCGATGATCTCGAAACGAATGGTTGTGTTGTATCGTTGTATGTATGAGTGAACGATTGGAATGGACGAGGGAAGAAAGATGTTGATGTAAATGAGCTTGGAAGGCACTCTTGCGAGAGCTTTGAAAGCAAAAAGAGATTTTTAGGAAAAAATATCGAGACATTTTGAGGAGGAAAAGAATTGAGGAGGAGACATTTTTCTTTTTGGAGATTGGATTTTTGGATCGAGGATTTTGAAAGTGAAAATAGGATTCGAGACGTGAGAGCTTTAAAGGAGAAACAGAGATAGGAGACGAAAATCATTACACAAAAAAGATAAGTAGCTTGTGTTTCATTTTGAGTATAAATATATATATATATATATTTGTAATTCCAAAGTATATATATTTATATTCGTGTACTAGGTTTGCTCATATTTCGCGCTTTTACGCGCTTTAACTTTAATTGACCCTTTAGGAAATTTTAATGCGTGCGTTGTTTTTTTTATATTGTGTTTTATGAATACAATTAAAACCAAAAATTAATTTGATGAGATTACATTAAATTATATAAATTATGTTTTATTAACTTTACCTTATTCGTTTAGGGTTATTTTTCTTCGATGATTTTTTCAGATTGTAAGTTCCTCATTCTTAAAAGTGGACTGTATGATGTGTTTTAAGTGTGTTTTTTTAAATTAATGTGTTCTTATCCGTTGATTCGTTGTCCGGGAGATAACAGATTTTTGTGATGGGACGTTTCATGAATCCAGTTTTTGTTTTGAGCGTTACAATTCGGATTAGTGCATCGGCTCCTGGATGTGTTTCGGTGATCTTGGCTAGTGACCATTGGGATGGTGGAAGCCTTTCATTTTAAACTAGGACTAGGCCTCCGACTTTGGGTTCGGCTTCTTTCTGTGTCCATTTAGGCCTTTGTTGTAGGCGCGAAAGATATTCTTCGTTAAACTTTCGCCAGAAGGAGTCGACGAACATTTGAATCCTCGTCCATCTATCTAGGCAACTCACATGTTTTGGAGTGGGAATGCTTCCTTAGGGTATTGATAGCAGAGGTTCTCCCATCAAGAAGTGTCCTGGAGTTAAGACGTCTAGGTCGTCTATTTCGGATAGAGGGCAGAGAGGTCGACGGCTCAAGCATGCTTCAATTTGTGCAAGAAGTGTGCAGAGCTCCTCGAAAGTTAACATCTCATCTCGTATCGTTCTTTTTTGGTGATATTTTACAGATTTCACTCCTGCTTCCCAGAGACCACCAAAGTGAGGAGAAGCAGGAGGAATAAAATTCCAGTTGGTTCCTGAATTGGCTAGAGTTCCAGCAATTCCTTGCCAATCGTGCTAAGCTTGCTCTAGCATCCGGGCTAATTCTCTGTTAGCTCCAAAAAAATTTGTGCCGCAGTCGCTATAGATTTGAGCACGAAACGACAAAAAGCTGCCAAAAAGGATTGTGTTGTCATATCTGACACTGTCTCCAAATGAATAGCCTTTGTAGCCAAACAAATGAAAATAGTAAAGTATCCTTTGAAGGTTTTAGCTCCTCTTCCTTTCCATGCCTTTATTTCTATAGTTCCGGCATAATCTACTCCAGTTTGGGTGAATGGCCTAGAGATTCGTACTCGTGGTGCTGGCAGGCTTCCCATCAGTAGTCGCAGATTCTTTTTGTGGTATCTGAAGCATATTGGGCATTTATGGATATACCTTATACCTTCTTACAAACGGTTTAATACACATAATCCAGTACAACATAAGGATGTATGCTGTAGTCTGTTGAATTCCCCCGTGAAGTGTTTTGTTGTGAGCATCTCGCATTACAAACTCAGAAAAATGGTAATTGGGTTTCAGGACGATCGGATGCTGCTGATTGTATGGGAATAATGTGTTCTGCAGTCGACTACCAACGCGAAGTATCAGATTTCCATCGATGAATGCGTTGAGGAAGAGCAAGGATTTTGGGATCGTACCTTCACTCGTATTCACTCAGTTCTTCGGTGATCATGAGTCTTTGTACAGCTTTGTGTACCAATCATGCTGCACATTGCAGGTCCTCTGGTCCTAGTTCCCCAGAAAATCTTGTTGTTTTCCTTCTTTTTGCTAGACCTTTTCTTTTGAGGCGACAACAGAAAGCAATTGCACTGAGGGTCTTTGAAAGACGTGAGCATCGTACTACACTTTTGTTTATGTCTTCATCTGCTGCATCAGAATTGGTAAGTGTACATTAATTCTTAATTGGTCGCTTCTCTTCTTCAGTGTCGAGTATAGACGATTGTTGGGGTTCTTCAAAATGCCATTTTTCACGGAAAAATGAAGGCCCGGTCCACCATAGCCCTTGTGCCCCGAGTGCTGAGGGTGAGACGCCTCTGTGTTGTTGTCCGTTGGGATATGTCTCCATATATCGCAATTTGTCAGACGTTGAATTTCGGCAACTCGGTTACTGACGAATGTCGTTCACTTCGACGGCTGTGCTGTGATCCACGCCAACGTAATCGTCGAATCTGACCAGGCGTACATTTTGCTGTTGGCGAAATCAGAATTTCCTCTTGTTTAGTTCAGAAGAGACGCAAGAAGTGCAGCTCCACAAAGTTCAAGTCGTGGCAGACTCACAGTTTTCAATGGATCCACTTTGGTTTTTGAAATGAGTAATGAGAAATGTAGATATTCTCAGAGCTGTCGAGCATACGCATAAAGACAACTGCTCTCTACTACATACGCCATCTCTGACGCATCGCTGAAGCCATGAAACTCCACTAGTTTTTGTGTATTGTTGATCCACCTTGTGATTTTTATATGTTGTAACTCAGGCAGTTCCTTTCGAAAAACTTGCCATTCTTCTTTTATATCTGATGGAATCGGTTGATCCCAGCCAAATAAGGCGCACAAGCCGTGCGAAAAGTGACAGTCTTGAGTTTGAAGACTTTCATTGGTTGATCTGGGCTTTCTCTCCAAAGGATAAGCTGATAATATCGATCCGCTCTTTGTACGACAATTTGGCGTTACATCTTCTCTATATCCGCTGTAATGGTGCAATTTAGGGCCGATCATCAGATGCTGGTTTAAAGATGTCCCATCATACGTTTTTGCAGCTGCGTCAAAGACGACTCTTAACTTTGTGGTAGAGCTAGATTCTTTAAACACAGCATGATGGGGGAGGAAGTAATGAAAATGTGAGTTTAAAATCGGGTCATTTGGATTTACCTCTTCCATATGTTGTAAAGTAAGATACTCCTTCCTTTTCTTGTTACGCTAAATTTTACCGCAACAAACACTTCCCTTCGGTCGTTCTTTTCCCCACTCTTTTTTTCTCGTTGTGGCTGCAAAATATTGGCGAAGTTGAGGGCAACCATGGTCTCATCAACCAGTGGTGTACCTTGCCCTATTTTGCAATAGCAACAAAAGCAGGTGTTCGAGTACGACTTTATTAAACGAGAAGAAAGAGCCGGCGGATGAGCCGAAGAAGTAACGAGTCAGGTGGACTCTTAATTACATCAAACGACTAACAACAAGCTAACATCTTTTTATAAATATCTCCATTTTAACGTAACAATTTTAACTTTAACGCAAAATAACTTACTTATTTACTTATGTTGGCGCCACTGGAGCGTGGTACTCCAAGGCCTTGCTGAGAATGCCCCTCCAGCCGGCTCGATCTCTAGCCTGCTGTCTCCAATTTCGTACTCCAAGTTGACGGATGCCTCCCTCTACCTGGTCACTCCATCGCAGATGAGGTCTACCTTGGCTTCTGACTCCCTCGGGTTTGGCGTTGAAGACTTTACGAGCTGGAGCGTCGATGTCCATTCGCTCTACATGGCCCAGCCATCTTAGTCTTTGGATTCGAATTTTTCAGGCTAGGCTTATGTCGCTGTACAGCTCGTACAGTTCATTGTTATATCTTCTTCTCCAAACGTGGTTTTCGCGATTTACGCAGACAGGACCATAGATCGTACGCAGAACTTTTCTCTCGAAGACTCCAAGTGAATTTTCATCCGATTGGGAGAGGGTCCATGCTTCCGCACCATATAGCAGGACCGGGCTGATGAGTGTTTTATACAGTGTCACCTTGGTTCTTCTCGATAGGGCTTTACTCCTCAATTGCTTACTCAGCCCAAAGAAGCAGCAATTAGCAAGAGTTAGTCTGCGTTTGATTTCAGCGCTGATGTTGTTGCCTGTGTTTACAGCAGTGCCCAGGTAGACAAATTCACTGACTACCTCGAAGTTATACCTATCAATGGTTACGTTCTGACCAAGTCGGTGGTGGGATTGGACTTTTGTTGATAAAAGCATATACTTCGTCTTGTCCTCGTTTATTTTCAGCCCCATTCTGCTTGCTGCTGACTCCATAGTAGTGAAAGCACCGGTTACTGCTCGCTTTGTTCTTCCTATCACGTCTATGTCATCAGCAAGCCCAAGTTATTGTGTCGATCTATTGAAAATGGTGCCTGATGTACTGGCATGGGTGCTCCGTATTACATTTTCAAGCACAATATTAAAACAGCTGCATGACAGTGCGTCACCTTGTCTTAGCCCTCTGGTGGTTTCGAAGGTTTCAGTAGAGTCTCTACATACTTGGACGGAACAGCGAGCATTCTCCAACGTCATCCTGATAAGGCGTATCAGTTTAGCAGGGATTCTAAAGTTAGACATGGCACGATACAGTTCAACTCTATTAATACTGTCGTAGGCGGCTTTAAAATCGACGAACAGGTGGTGGGTGTCCATGTTATACTCTTGGGTTTTCTCCAGGATCTGGCGTAATTTGAATATTTGGTCGGTGGTAGATTTTCCAGGTCTGAAGCCGCATTGGTAGGGACCTATCAGGTCGTCAGCAAACGGCTTGAGACGTTCACATAAAACGCTGGACAGGATCTTATAGGCGATGTTTAAAAGGCTTATGCCTCTATAGTTGGCGCAGAGGAGGCGGTCTCCTTTTTTGTGAATCGGGCAGATGGTACTGAGATTCCACTCATCGGGCATACTTTCTTTCGACCATATTTTGCAGATGAGTTGGTGTATGCTCCTGACCAGGTCATCTCCAGCGTGTTTAAAAAGCTTCGCTTGAAGGCCATCACATTCAGCTGCCTTATTCATCTTTAGTCTGGTGATGGCTACTTTGATTTCATTTTGGTCGGGCGGGTGTAGTTCGTGGTCGTCATCTAGATTAACTGGAACAAGTTGTACGCAAAATAACGTACATTTGTTAAATGTACAAAATGGGTTTTTAACGCGATTAGATTAGTTTTGTAGAACGTTGAAAATGACTTAAAAGTAACGCTCCTTTCTGTATCTTCGAAAATAGTTCATTAAAAAAAATTCACGCTTCGAATCCCGCGAATTAACAATATTTTTTCACTGTTATGTTTTTAAAAAAATAATGAATTATTATATTGAATTCAAAATCAGAAGATGTACATTCTTCTTTAACTGATTACAAAGAACTGATCATCAAGAGCATACTCATGATGATCTTTTGGATTTTATTTTTATGCCCACTTGGCAAACTCTGTCATAGAAAAATGTGCAGCTGGTATCATTACTTTATAATTTATCGTTTGTTGATTTAGTATGATACCACTTCACAATCATTTAAATTTGACTCAGCATATTGCTGTGTGTTTATGTTGAGATTGGGACCGACAATCTCAACTAAAGAGGGTACTTTATATTTTAACATAACTCCTCTCCCCTTAGTTTTTCGTCTCCCGATGAAAATATATGTTTGATGACAGAGTATACCAAGTAAACATATTACAATGACAAATGTAAATATAATGTTAAAATAATTAATTTTTGAATTAGTATGTAATTTGTTCTTTATAATATCGATATGATCTAATTCTAAATCTACATTTAAGACAGTTACATTAGATATAGTTACATCTATACTTATAGGTTCATATATAAAATTTACGTAATTTTTAAAGGTCGTATTTAAGATTTTAACTTCACAATTCTCAAATTTGATAATAATGTTGTTTTGAACTTTTATTTCTTTTCTTTCGTCACAATTACTTAATATTGTTAGATGCTAACTCTTATCTGTCTGAGTTTATCAAAATCTATATTATATTCTTCTATCTCACTAATTGTTAAAATATTGTTCGTCAAAATACCTAGTCGGCCTTTTAATATGTTATTCTGTATTTTCTCTATTGTATGATCGATCTGTTCAAGCCTATTTTCAACCTGTAAAATTATTAGTTCTTCTTGTGGTTTGGTTTTTTTGTGATTCTAATACATTCCCTATGATTCGATTATATATTTGTTTGATGCTTGTTTGTAATTGGAGATTAATTTTAACTTGCTTATTATTGTTTTGAATTAATTCTTGAGAGGCGTCATTAAGTTCCTTAAGTTTTTCTTCTATAGCTGATCTATCCTCTTCATCCATTGTACCGAATATAAATCTAAGTATGTTTCCACTTAGATTGAAAAGTCCTCTTCTTTGTCTTTGAATTCCGGTTTTCTTGTAATTTTTAATTGTTTTAATCTGGGTTTTAAGTTCTTCTATTTTATTCAAAATATCAATGGGGATGAATTTTGATTTGTTTGTGTTATTCACTTTATTTTCAAATGGATCGATTAGTAATTCAATGTCAGATATTTTTATAATGTGAACTATGTTATGGTAATTGTTATCTATATTTTTGTATCCGTATTTTATTATTGTGTACCCGTTTCCACTGTTTATATTTTCAATATTTAATTTTGCAGCTTTGGTAATCGCTAAAAGTGTTAGCATTACTAGAATTAAATGAATGTTCATTTTGTTAGTTAGGATAATTAAATTATAGAGGGGAATCACTTTCTACTCTCGGGGAATTTTGATCTCTTATTTTTGCCAACTCACTACGGGATTTATTTGTATAAACAAGATTATTTTTATTTTTAAATTCTGTTCGAGTTTTTCTTTCGCGCTGAATATTGTTGTAACTCGGTTGGACCGTATCTAAAGACTGGTTCAAGTTTATTCCTGTCAGCTCTTGGATTTCGAATGAACCCATGACTTCTGTTTTCAAGAAAGTTTTTTCTTTGCTATTGTGTATTAAATGGTAGATCTTTGTTTTGTCACATTTGCAATATTGTATTTCATTGGTAGTGGGGTTGGTTTTATTTTGTAATAGTATTCGAACTTTTTGTTTCAAAGCTCGATGGAAATATTCAATATCTGAGTTTCCTTTATGAGAATTGACTTTTGTGAAGTGATAATTAATTTCTTCTTTTCTTAAGAATGCGATTATTCTTGGGACATTGAACTCGTTGTCAAGAATACATTTTTTGGGTTTATTTGGATGACATATTACTTCAGCTGTTTTCTTCTAAGGTAATATGTGACACATTGGGAAGATATCGAATTTCTACAAATTTGCTAAATATATCTATACATGTTAGAAATTTGGTTTTTGAAGTTTCATATATATCCATGGACACAATTTCTCTTATGTCTTTTGGTGTTTTCGTTATATGGAATTTTTCTTTTATGGGATGCCAATCGTATTTGTACATGCTACATATATTGCAAGAATTAATAATTTCTGTTATCAAATAACGAAGATTTTTGAAATATATTTTTTTTCTAAGACCTTGCCAATTTTCTTCGATACCTGAATGGTTATTTTTATGTTCGTGATAGAGGCCTGTTTGCTTTACTGCTTCTTCTTCTGTATCAATATCTTTAGCAAAATATGAACATTTGTAGAACTTTATTCTTGTACCATACAAATTAAGTAATTTTTGTTGAAACATATTGTACTGTGAATCTTCTAAATTTGTAAAAATGCCTGTAGGTTTACATGCTACATAGGTTTTAATTATTTCTTCGAAATTATCTTTCTTTACAACTTCAATTCCTACGCTGATTCGAGTTTTTCCTTTTAATGTTTTTATTTTTATTTTATCTCCTGATTCAAGTATAATTTGTTGTGAATATATATTTACCGCACAATCCTTAATAGATTTAGATTTTTTAGATTTAAATGATTTTATTATTATTACATAAAAAGCAAATTACAATTATAAATTAACAAAAAAATCAATAAAGCATGGCTGTGCCGTCTGCCTGATTGACGAAAGTTTACATTATTCAACTTTGTATTTACATTTATGGTCAATAAACGCATATTGTTTGATCAGTATAATATATATAGTTTTTGTAGTAAATTCTTTTTGACTATTGCCGTTGAAATTAGAAGTTGCCCATGAGAATCCTTTCTCTATATTCGAGTGCAATTTTACAATATTGATAAAGTTTTGGAACATTGATCTCATTTTAAAGCACAATTATTTGTTCGTTTGATAGGTAGTCGCTGCCGAAAATACTCCGTCTAGTCTCGCGCATAATTGGACACCTTCCCACAAAATGATAGATGTCCTCTCGTTCCTCCGTATTACAGATACCACATATTAAAGGTAGATCTTGCCTGTGTGGAATATAGTTGAGTCTTAAGAGTTCGCCTCTCAGTCGAAACATAGTCGCTATTTCGTCAATACTGCAATTATCTCTGAAATAATTCCTTTGGCACAAATTATGATTCAACTGGCTGTAAAGCATCCTATGCAACGAGCCTGAAGCCTCTTCTAGTAGTCTCGTTCTAGTCAGCTCATCAAGGCGTCTGATGAGTTCATAGAGTTTGGGTTGCAAACAATCAAGCTCTTCGATATCCAAGATCAACTCCACACCACTTTCCTGAGCTAAGTCCATCCATTCTTTATACCATCCTGTTTGTCTTTGGAATGCTTGTACTGCAACTTTTCTTGGTAATCTGTGGTTTGGCATTTTTAAAACTCTGATAATGTAGTCCACTTGCAGTTTAAGAGTCTTAATAAATAGAGGTGACAGTCCAGTTTCCAGCAATATCATGTAATTGGGCGAGTTAGGTGGTAAGCGAAATATTCTTTTTATATAGAATCTAAGGAGTTTCTCAACAGTCTCATATTTTTTTCCTCCCCATACCTGTGCTGCATAAAGTAAAACTGATTCTGCTACAGCTTCAAAGACTCTGAATTTGCTACTATGTGCAATGTTCTTATTATTAAAACAATTTTTCCATGCCACGTTAATTGCTGTTTTAGATTGTAAAAGTTTATCTTGAAGATGTCTCTCCATATTCAGATTCTTAGTTAAGTATACTCCAAGGTATTTATATTCCTTTACAACCTCTACCATCTGCCCATTAAAATTCCATTTTTCGTTGGAGCATGGTCTACCACCACCCTTTTTAAATACCATTACTTTCGATTTGCTTAGGTTAACTGAAAGTTTCCATTGCTCGCAGTACACTGCAGTCTTGTTCATCATTAGTTGCAACGATTCAGGTGAGTACGCCAACATCACTTTGTTGCTGCGAATAGAAGTGCTTTGATCATAATACCTGCGTGCTCTATTCTTCCTGGCAAATTATCCGTAAGGTCTTCTATGTAAAGAGCAAACAAACTTGGGCTGAGCGTACATCCTTGCCTAACTCCAGTCTGTGTATGAAACCATTCTGATATTTCTTGTCCATTCCACACCGCTGCCCTGGTATCCTCATACAGACTTTGGATCAACTTTCCGAACTTGAGTGACATACCTAGTCCATACATTTTGTACATAAGCGCCCTTCGGTCTACCGCATCAAATGCTGCCCTCAAGTCCACAAAAAATGCATAAAGTTTTCTATTTCTTGCGAGAAATGAGTTTGCAATGCTGTTTAGCACAAAAATGTGGTCTATTGTGAAATACCCTGCTCTAAAACCTGCCGGATATTCCAATCCTTAATAAAAAAATGATCATTTGCTTCTTCAGCTTGTGAGTGGATGGTGGGCACCATGGAACTATTATCAGCCATATTTGTTTCCCTAGACAGAAAATCTGCTACAGTATTATTTGTCCCTTTTATGTAATCTATCTGAAAATCGTATTCTCCTAATTGAAGAATCCATCGTTGAAGACGACTTGAAATGTCTTTTCCTAAATTTTTAGCTTGTAGCCATTTCAGTGGTTGGTGATCTGTTTTTAGATCGAAAGTTTTTCCGTATAAATATGGTCTTAAATATTTAATTGCCCAAACAATGGCTAACCATTCTTTTTCCGTTGTGGAATAATTACGCTCATGTTCATTGAGAGTTCTTGAAATAAAGCTTATGGGATGATTATCCTGCGAAAGGACAGCTCCAATTGCATGGTTACTAGCGTCAGTAGTGACACAAAATTTCTTATTAAAATCTGGATATGCTAATATGGGTTCTGTAGTTAAATATTCTTTTAGGTCCTCGAATGCCTTAATATATTCTGAATCATTTATGTTAATTTTTGAGTTTTTCTTAAGACACTTAGTCAGAGGTAATGCGAGTTTAGCATAGTCCTTTATAAATTTTCTGTAGTACCCGGTTAATCCTAAGAAACTTTTAATTTGTTTAGTAGTATTTGGAATATTAATATTTTTTATTGCTTCAATTTTATCAGCATTAGGTTTAACACCATCGGAAGTAATAGTATGACCTAGAAATTGGGTCTCTTTTCTTAAAAAGTTGCATTTACCAATTTGGATTTTCAAATTGAAATGCCTTAATTTTTTAAATATTAAATAAAGATTTGTTATGTGTTCTTTTAGCGAAGTTGAAAAAACTAAAATATCATCTAAATAGACTACACAAATTTTACTCAAGTATTCTTCTAGTACTTCGTTCATCATGCATTGAAAAGTTGCCGGGGCATTCTTCAGACCAAATGGCATGCGCAAGAACTCATAATGTCCTGAAGGCGTTGAGAAGGCGTGCTTCTCTAAAAAAAACAAAATAATAATGTCCCTAAAAAATTCTTCCTCAGAAGCAACGAATTGTTTCTCAAATAATTTTGTTAAAAAAATAGCTTTCAATATATCTGATGTTTTATCTTATATCTATAATGAAAGCATTCTTTCTGGCGTTTTCCCGGATGATTTAAAGCAAGCTGAAGTGATTCCTTTATTCAAGAAAGGGGATAGAAAAATACTTAACAATTACAGGCCAATCTCTTTATTGTCATCCTTTTCTAAAATTTTCGAAAAAGCTATTAAGAATAGAATGGTAACATTCCTTGATAAAACCAATTTCCTTTCTGATTGTCAATTTGGTTTCCGTAGTGGTTTTTCAACTGAAGGTGCTCTTGTCAAATTCTGCGAAAACATCTACAATAGCTTAAATGACAGGTATCATACAGCAGCTCTTTTTATAGACATCACCAAAGCTTTCGACACCGTTGATCACCAAATTCTTTTGGATAAACTCTATAAATGTGGCTTTCGTGGCAGTATTTACAGATGGTTCAACACTTATCTAAAAGATAGATCACAAAGGGTTAAATTAAATGATCATTTGAGTGATTATAAGACTGTGTCCTTGGGAGTTCCTCAGGGATCCGTGCTAGGTCCGATTCTCTTTCTGATCTTTATTAACTCTCTCTTTTCGCTTAATTATCGCAGCAAGTGTATTGCATTTGCCGACGATATGGCATGTTCATTCCAGAGCAATTCGATTCCAAATCTCTCGGCAGACATAAATCATGACTTAGAATTATTAAGTCATTGGTTCCAAATACATAAAATGGTAATAAGCGATAAAACAAAAATAATGTTTTTTAATGTTGCTGGGAAGGAAGTATACTACGGTGATTTCGTTTACCATTGTGCACAGTGCAATAAGTTTAAATATAGCAAGGAAGTTTGTAGGTCTACCAACAACTGCTCACAAACTTTTTTTGAAACGGGCATTTGCTCTAATAATTGTTTCAATATTGATAATATTAAGAGTTTCAAATATCTTGGGGTTACGCTTGATTCGAGGATGAACTGGTCTCTCCATACTGAAGCTCTTAAGAAATATCTTTTGGCCGCCACGAGGCAATTTTACTTTTTAAAACCATATTGCTCTCAAGTTCTTCTTAAGTGTATTTATTACGGTCTAGTCCACTCAAAGCTTGCATATGGAATTATTTCTTGGGGCGGTACTCATAATAACAAGTTGAACCCAATTTTAATCTCGCAAAAATTTGTAATTCGTCTAATCTGCAATAAAAGTCGTAGAAGTAGCAGCTTTGTTCTTTTCTGCAAACTTAAAATATTGCCTTTGAAACACCTGTACTATTATAAAGTTTTGAAGTTGTTTTTTAATCGTTCAGGATATCAAATTAATAGGTTTTCTTTGAACTATAATCTAAGAGTGAATAATCTTAATTTGGCCTCCGTACCAGCCCACAACCTGCAAATATTTCTGAACTTCTTCACATCAATTGCTCCCAGACTATTTAACACTTTACCTTACTCGATACGTTTAATAAGAAAAGAATCTATTTTTCTCAATAAAGTTAAACTTTGGCTTTTAAATCTTAATTATGATCAAATTAACCATCTTTTATATGTTCCTAGCTAAAAAAAAAAAAAAAAAAAAAAAAAAAAAAAAAAAAAAAAAAAAAAAAAAAAAAATAAAAAAAAAAAAAAAAAAAAAAAAAAAAAAAAAAAAAAAATCCAATATAATTTGTTTTGAGTATCTTGCCGTGACCCCACATCACCAAACTTTTTTTCTATATAAAGTTTTTATTAATATTTTTTTGATTTTATATAAAGTATGTTTTTTAAATCCTTGTTTTTCTACTTTTGTTTATATTTCTTATTTATTTATTAATTATTTATCTATTTTCTTTGCTGCTTTCGACACTAGTTCCTCTGTAAACTACTGATTGCAGCACTTTATTGATATTTTGTATATTAACTTTATTACCACTGCTTATCTGTTTATCTAATTATTGTTATAATGTACAAAATATTGATAAAATAAAAATATTGAATTGAATTATTATTGAATTGAATATATATCCTTAGGATCATTTTTTATTTGATGTAAACCTTTGGCTAAGTCCAAAGTAGAAAAATATTGGCATCTGCCTAATTTATCAAGTAGATCGTCTATATTTGGAATTGGGTGTTTAAATTCTATAGTCTTTTCGTTGAGCTTTCTATAGACAACAACGATTCGCCATTTTTTCTTACCAGAATTATCTTCTTTTTTAGGTACCACCCAGATCGGTGATGCATATGGTGCAATACTTTTTCTTATGATTCCATCTTCTAACATTTGGGAAATTTGTCTATTTATTTCCTCTTCGTGCACTTTGGGGTATCTATAAATTTTTGTATAGACTGGTGCATCGTCAGTTGTTCTTATTTTGTGCATGGTTTGTGTCGTAGAACTCAATTTATCACCTTCTTTATAGAAAAGATCACTATTCTTATGAAGGAATTCCCGAAGTTCTTGTTGTTCCTCAAGATTTAAGTCATCAGATATTAACTGTTTTATGCTCAAGTGATTTACGCTCAAATGAGTTATGCCTGCGTATTTATAAGGACTTTGTTTTTCTTCACTGTATTTTTCGAAAGGGATTTTATTATTGTTTATTTCAACATAGAATTGCTTAAAATCTATAATGGCTTCAATTGGCTTAAGCACATTAGTGCCTAAAATTCCATCGAATTTATTATTTTTAAAATCTAATAACTTCCAACACATTGTGGATCCATGTTCTTTGAATTCCACAGGTAATGGAGTTACTATTTCTTCACTTATATATGTTCTAGTGTCTATGGTATTTATAGATAATGGGTTAGTTAATTTAATTCTTTCGGAATAAGGCAATTTACTTCTATTTAGGAGGGATATAGAAGCTCCTGTGTCAACTAATACTCTTAAAAATTGGTTATCAATTTTAATTATTACTATGGGAAGTGCCTCGACTTCCCTGGGTAAATAAAATTTACACTTCTTTCCTCAAATTGAAGGGAGTTAGAATTAGAATCCATATTTTCAATGGGATCAGCATTATTAATGTCCATCGGACGAGGATTGTTTCTGTATTGGTAAGATGGATTAAAACCAAATCTATATGATGAGTTGGGATTGCGAGTACCCAAGACTTGTTGATTATTTGCACGAACTTGTGCAGAATTATTTATATCGACTCTAGGTCTATAATTTTGATTAAAGTTATTATTATATTGTCTATTTGGCACGTATGGTTTGGGTTGTCATTGATTATTTTGATCTTGTGCGTTTTGCCTAAATGTATTACGTTGAGTTTGGTTATTATGTTGGTGAGAGTTTTGTTTACCTAAATTCTTATTTTGATGATTTTGTCTTCCTATTTCATATTTATTTGATTGTGGTTTTTCTTCATTTAAGAAACCTGCTGATGTGAGTTCATGTAAACATAACTCAATAGTTGATGTTTTTAACGCATATAGGACCGTTCTCATATGCTAAGGGAGTTTTTCTTTGAATGTTTTTAAAGCTATTTCTATGTTTCTTTGTAAATCTTGCTGATTACCTTCTTGTAAACACTTTTGATTGAGTAAACTCAGAGTCTTCTGAATATAATTACAAAAGTTGTAAACATCACCTCGGTATTGGGCGTTTCTTAAATCTTCATATAGTTGGCTTGAAGATTTGAAACCAGAAAAGTTTAATATCAACATGGATTTTATATCTAACCATCTATTTAAATGGTTATGGATTTCTATGGCTTGTCTCGCTCTGCCAGTGAGCTTATTTTTAACAATGTTCATGCACATTGTTTGTGCTTGTTGGTTATATAAATTGAGAGTCGGTATAATGTCATCAACATTAACAAGAAAGATAGGTAAATCTTCTTTGCGACCGTCGAAACATTGAATTTTTTCTAAATATTTTAAAGGATTTAGATCTAAACTTAAATTGCCAGGTTGTTGTGCTGCTTGCTGTGCTGCTCGTTGTGCTGCTATCTGCTGTTGTGCTGCAACCTGCTATTGTGCTGCTATCTGCTGTGCAGCCTGTTGTTGGGCTTGTTGTTG
This sequence comes from Platycheirus albimanus, assembly GCA_916050605.2. Classification (NCBI taxonomy): domain Eukaryota; kingdom Metazoa; phylum Arthropoda; class Insecta; order Diptera; family Syrphidae; genus Platycheirus; species Platycheirus albimanus. The sequence goes on from OU696696.1 coordinate 175,202,916, forward strand.
CTGTTGCGCGTTCATGATGTTCTGATTATTATTATATATTTTTTTTTTTTATTGATTTCACTTTTTATTTTATTTTGTAATACATTTTTTTTCTCTTGTTAGTTTCACTTTGACTTTTCACGACTGTTTTGCTTTTTATTTTATTGTTTTAATAATTTTTTTTTGTTTTGTTAATTTTCAGTTAACACTCCCGCACTGTTTTCTCTTTAATTGTTCTCGGTTCCTCTATGGATTTCGAAACTTGACAATTTTTAAAAATGATTCTTCTTTTAGTTTCCCGATTTCACAATTAATAAACTTTTATACGGTTCGACCACTTGATAGGATTTTCTTATTAATTTTCTTTTAATATTTAACAATCATATCCTACCGACTGCGCCAATTAACAATATTTTTTCACTGTTGGGTTTTTAAAAAAATAATGAAGCGATTTTATTATTATATTGAATTCAAAATCAGAAGATGTACATTCTTCTTTAACTGATTACAAAGAACTGATCATCAAGAGCATACTCATGATGATCTTTTGGTTTTTATTTATATGCCCACTTGGCAAACTCTGTCATAGAAAAATGTGCAGCTGGTATCATTACTTTATAATTTATCGTTTGTTGATTTAGTATGATACCACTTCACAATCATTTAAATTTGACTCAGCATATTGCTGTGTGTTTATGTTGAGATTGGGACCGACAATCTCAACTAAAGAGGGTTCTTTATATTTTAACATAACTCGCGGGATAATTGTAGAGTAAGAAGCCTAGTTGAGATTTCTCCTCGATTTTAATTATTTTCAATTTTTCTCGAAAATAAGTTTAGTTGGAAAAGGATCTGAACTCGTCCATTATGTTTCGGCAAGCTTTAGAATTACATCCAATAGCTTGTCGAAACTGTATTTGTGTGCGTGAGAGTACGTTTTGGCAAGTTTGGAAAACACACCCAACAACTTGTTGAAACCGTGTTTGTGTACGTGTGAGTTTATTTCGTTAGATCCCACCACGGTTGTTTTCTAGGAGAGCGTCATGCTTCCAGAAAGCCGTGACCGATGATCTCTAAACGAATGGTTGTGTTGTATCGTTGTATGTATGAATGAACGATTGGAATGGAGGAGGGAAGAAAGATGTTGATGTAAATGAGCTTGGAAGGCACTCTTGCGAGAGCCTTGAAAGCAAAAAGAGATTTTTAGGAAAAAATATCGAGACATTTTGAGGAGGAAAAGAATCGAGAAGGAGACATTTTTCTTTTTGGAGATTGAATTTTTGGATTGAGGACTTTGAAAAAGAAAATAGGATTCGAGACGTGAGAGCTTTAAAGGAGAAACAGAGATAGGAGACGAAAATCATTACACAAAAAAGATAAGTAGCTTGTGTTTCATTTTGAGTATAAATATATATATATATATTTGTAATTCCAAAGTATATATATTTATATTCGTGTACTAGGTTTGCTCATATTTCGCGCTTTTACGCGCTTTAACTTTAATTGACCCTTTAGGAAATTTTAATGCGTGCGTTGTTTTTTTATATTGTGTTTTATGAATACAATTAAAACCAAAAATTTATTTGATGAGATTTCATTTAATTATATAAATTATGTTTTATTAACTTTACCTTATTCGTTTAGGGTTATTTTTCTTCGATGATTTTTTCAGGTTGTAAGTTCAATTTTCTTTAAAGTGGACTGTATGATGTGTTTTAAGTGTGTTTATTTAAATTAATGTGTTTTTATCCGTTGATTCGTTGTCCGGGAGATAACAGATTTTTGTGATGGGACGTTTCATGAATCCAGTTTTTGTTTTGAGCGTTACAATTCGGATTAGTGCATCGGCTCCTGAATGTGTTTCGGTGATCCTGGCTAGTGACCATTGGGATGGTGGAAGCCTTTCATTTTTAACTAGGACTAGGCCTCAGATTTTGGGTTCGGCTTCTTTCTGTGTCCATTTAGGCCTTTGTTGTAGGCGCGAAAGATATTCTCCGTTCCACTTTCGCCAGAAGGAGTCGACGAACATTTGAATCCTCGTCCATCTATCTAGGTAACTCACATGTTTTGGAGTGGGTATGCTTCCTTGGGGTATCGATAGCAGAGGTTCTCCCATCAAGAAGTGTCCTGGAGTTAAGACGTCTAGGTCGTCTATGTTTTCGGATAGAGGGCAGAGAGGTCGACGGCTCAAGCATGCTTCAATTTGTGCAAGAAGTGTGCAGAGCTCCTCGAAAGTTAGTGATGTTTTACAGATTTCACTCCTGCTTCCCAGAGACCACCAAAGTGAGGAGAAGCAGGAGGAATAAAATTCCAGTTGGTTCCTGAATTGGCTAGAGTTCCAGCAATTCCTTGCCAATCGTGCTAAGCTTGCTCTAGCATCCGGGCTAATTCTCTGTTAGCTCCAAAAAAAAATTGTGCCGCAGTCGCTCTAGATTTGAGCACAAAGACCTCGCGCGGGCCGTGAAACGACGAAAAGCTGCCAAAAAGGATTTTGTTGTCATATCTGACACTGTGTCTAAATTAATAGCCTTTGTAGCCAAACAAATGAAAATAACAAAGTATCCTTTGAAGGTTTTAGCTCCTCTTCCTTTCCATGCCTTTATTTCTATAGTTCCGGCATAATCTACTCCAGTTTGGGTGAATGGCCTAGAGATTCGTACTTGTGGTGCTGGCAGGCTTCCCATCAGTAGTCGCAGATTCTTTTTCTGGTATCTGAAGCATATTGGGCATTTATGGATATACCTTATACCTTCTTACAAACGGTTTAATACGCATATTCCAGTACAACATACGGATGTATGCTGTAGTCTGTTGAATTCCACCGTGAAGTGTTTTGTTGTGGGCATCTCGCATTACAAACTCAGAAAAATGGTAATTCGTTTTCAGGACGATCGGATGCTGCTGATTGTATGGGAATAATGTGTTCTGCAGTCGACTACCAACGCGAAGTATCAGATTTCCATCGATGAATGCGTTGGGGAAGAGCAAGGATTTTGGGATCGTACCTTCACTCGTATTCACTCAGTTATTCGGTGATCATGAGTCTTTGTACAGCTTTGTGTACCAATAATGCTGCACCTTGCAGCTCCTCTGGTCCTAGTTCTCCAGAAAATCTTGTTGTTTTCCTTCTTTTTGCTAGACCTTTTCTTTTGAAGCGACAGTAGAAAGCAATTGCACTGAGGGTCTTTGAAAGACGTGAGCATCGTACTACACTTTTGTTTATGTCTTCATCTGCTACATCAGAATTGGTAAGTGTACATTAATTTTTAATTGGTCGCTTCTCTTCTTCAGTGTCGAGTATTGACGATTGTTGGGGTACTTCAAAATGCCATTTTTCACGGAAAAATTAAGGCCCGGTCCACCATAGCCCTTGTGCCCCGAGTGTTGAGGGTGAGACGCCTCTGGGTTGTTGTCCGTTGGGATATGTCTCCATATATCGCAATTTGTCAGACGTTGAATTTCGCAACTCGGTTACTGACGAATGTCGTCCACTTCGATGACTGTGCTGTGATCCACGCCAACGTAATCGTCGAATCTGACGAAGCGTACATTTTGCTGTCGGGGAAATCAAAATTTCCTCTTGTTTAGTTCAGAAGAGACGCTAGAAGTGCAGCTCCACAAAGTTCAAGTCGTGGCAGACTCACAGTTTTCAATGGATCCACTTTGGTTTTTGAAATGAGTAATGAGAAATGTGGATATTCTCAGAGCTGTCGAGCATACGAATAAAGACAACTGCTCTCTGCTCCATACGCCTTCTCTGACGCATCGCTGAAGCCATGGAACTCCACTAGTTTTTGTGTATTGTTGATCCACCTTGGGATTTTTACATGTTGTAACTCAGGCAGTTCCTTTCGAAAAACTTGCCATTCTTCTTTTATATCTGGATGGAATCGGTAGATCCAAAAGTGACAGTCTTGAGTTTGAAGACTTTCATGGGTTGATCTGGGCTTTCTCTCCAAAGGATATGCTGATAATATCGATCCGCTCTTTGTACGAGAATTTGGCGATACATCTTCTCTATATCCGCTGTAATGGTGCAATTTAGAACCGATCATCAGATGCTGGTTTAAATATGTCCCATCATACGTTTTTGCTGCTGCGTCAAAGACGACTCTTAACTTTGTGGTAGAGCTAGATTCTTTTAACACAGCATGATGGGGGAGGAAGTAATGAAAATGTGAGTTTAAAATCGGGTCATTTGGATTTACCTCTTCCATATGTTGTAAAGTAAGATACTCCTTCCTTTTCTAATCGTCGTTCCAGAGATAAAAAGCGCCTAACTGCATTCTCCTGGCTGGGTCCGATCTCAGAATAAAATCCTTCTTTGGACTAAAAATCAACTTTATACCGTCCATCTGGTAGACGTCTTGTTGTTTTTGTAAAAAACTTTTTGCAGGCGACATCTTCTTCTGGCGGTTGAGTCACGAATGGAGTTTCCTCAATCTCTCAATGTGTTGAAAAAAACTTTGGATGATTTTCGGAGGTACGTCAGGAATTTTACCCAATAAAATCCACCACAGGTGAGTGTTTTGAGCAATAGGTGCGATTTCTTGCTCACTGCGGATTATATCTGGCAAAATAATGTCAGGACAAACATCTGAGCCAAAAAGTGTGTCGATTGGAGCGGGAATATGAAAGTAAGGGTCTGCTAATTGCAAATCAGTTAGGTGTTCCCATGTGTTGTGTACCATTTTGTGGGCCGGAAAAAGGCCAGTCAATAACTTAAAAATTAACGCTTTGGTTGCGCCCTCAAACGTCGAATGTTTAGACGAAAACATTATGTCAACGTTGTTTTGACTGGTGCCGTTGCTGACCTTCCCTAACACTGATACATTAACAAGTTCGGTGTCTTGTCAGATTTAAAAGCCTGGCTGCAGCTTCGGATATAAAAGTGGCATCTGAGCCTGGGTCAATTAGGGCTCGCAGATCCGCAAATCTCCCATCTCCAGATTTTACCCTTACTATAGCAGTGGCTTATAACATTTGTGAACTATGACATTGTGAAGCATAATAATTGTGTCGTGTACTGCCACTTGGTGCATTATCATCCATTGGTTGGAACGCAGGAGCATTAGGGTTCACTGCTACCCGCTGATCACTAGGCTGTGCAACCTGTTGTTGTGATTGTGTTGTTAATGTGTTTGGATAAGAAATCGAATTGTGTTGTGTGTGTGAATTTGAATTATTGTGCAAAAGTGAGTGGTTCTTTTGATTACAAAAGTAACAGCTCCGGTTACTCAGGCAATTTCGTGTTGTGTGGCTCTAGGCCAGGCATTTCTCACACACTCGAACCTGACGTACAGTACAGCTTGCTGTTTTTGAGCAGAATCCATACTCAAAAATCGTCGACATTTCATCAAAGAGTGTTGTCTTTGCTTAAAAATTTGACATTGGTATCGTTGTGCATTGTAATGTTGTTTTGGTTGCGTTTTCGCATGAAATGCCTTGGCTGTAACTTGGAGTTTTGTTCCTGGTTTGAACGAATTTCCTTGCTGTACAAGAAAATCAGAAAATTTGGGAAAAGTGGGGAGTTGCTTATTGTTGCCAAGCTTTTCTTCTCATAATTGTTGGGTTTTGACTGGTAATTTTGGAAAAGGCCATAAAGTAAAATTGTGTTCCAATGTTCAACTGGTAATTTTAAATTCTCCAGGACATGAACGACTTCCGTTGTCGTGTCTAAAAGACCCTTATTAATTTCAGCTGACTCTTTACTTTGAATTTGACCAAAAAGAACTTTAAGATAAGAATTTACTGAAAGCTTCTTATGGTCGTAGCTTTTCTTCAACAAGTCCCATGCCCTTGCGTAAATCCCTGTGCTTAAGTCTAAATGATGCAGAAGACGTTCGGCATCCCCACTTAAACTCTCTTTAAAAAAATGAATTTTTTGAATTTCGTTTAAACCTGAGTTGTTGTGCACAAGGAAAATAAAAATGTCGTGGTAGGAACGCCATGTTAAGTATGACCCAGGGAAAGTTGGGGGTTTTATTGGCGGAAGCTTGAGTACATTAGTTTGTGGAGCTGGTGTCGTTTGCTGAGTCACTCCAGCAGGAATCGGTCCGAGAGGTAGCGTGTGTGAAGCTGGAGCAAGTGGTTACCCGAGAGGGAGCGTGGGTGAAGCTGCAGCAGGTGGGGGTGGAGCTACCTTGTCCAGAGCATCCATCAATTCACTATTGTAATCTAGATACTCGTAAATGTTGCGAATTTGATCAAACACATCGATCATTTCTTCTCTTTTCAAGGTCTCCTCAAGCTTCCCCCCGCTAACGATCTCCTCGTGATATCGTTTGGCATTTTCCAAACTTGCTTCTAGGAGCCCCAAGAGAGTTTTTAAATAACTCACAGTACGACGTGCCTGGCCTGTTTTCTTGAAATTTGAAAAATCCCGCTCTAATACGGATAAAACTTTCTGTAGTTCCCCAAACGACATTGTGGGCTTTTATTTGAAGAATGTTACAAAAAAGACTAAAAAATACTTTAAAAATGAGGACTTACGTGGCGTGCCTCCAGTATACAATTATGTCTGTCTTATACATATATGTACTATATATACGTATACACATTACACTTTACTCACAGCAAAGCAAAATAGCAATTTCACACACTTTTTGTTCTTTAATGGTGTTGAAAGACCAAATGATTAGGTGTAGCGCTGATTAAAAAAAATTGTCTTCTTTGGATTAAAATCCTACTACCCCAAAATGACCTGTTATATGGCCAGAAACACAAATATTCAAAGTTCTCAGCATCTATCCATGCGACGTTGAAGATTTTGGTGTTTCTCAGTTCTGCTGAATCCCCCGCTACTTTCTGCATCCTCTACTTCCACACAAAAGAAATTTTTAAAAAATGTCCTATAAGGGCTGTTTTTTTGGCCATATGCCTTTTAGGGGTACAAAAAGGGCTAGATCTCGCAAGTTACTTATGCGATCAACTTGATTTCGGTCATACTGAGTTACTTATGAGTTCACATAACTAACTGCATCAACATAATTTTGATTTAACGATATTTGGGTTGAAAAACTACCCCAAAATGACCTATTATATGGCCGCAAACATAAATGTTCACTTTTCTTAGCATCTATGCATGCGATGTTGAAGATTTTGGTGTTTCATATGCTGGATCCCCCACTACTTTTTGCATTTTCTGTTCGTCTGTCTGTATCGGCTAAATCATATGCCTGTCTAGTCAGACTAAAATTTTGTCGAAATGTCTCTTCGTAACACGCCGCAACAACTGTTTCCCCGTAGTTTTTAATTTTTACAACATGTCTTGATTATAATTATTATTTATTACAAATTGTTAAGAGTGTCATGTGTAATTCCATACCCCATTCCACACGCACGTTTTCGATCACCCTGTGATCTTCGAATTCGCATATTTCTATACCATCTAAATTTCGAAGTGAAACCTTCTTGTCCGGAAGTGATTAAACAAAAATGTCTTCTTCATCCGAGCTGAACTTTAGCTCTTGATCGATCGAAGAATCTTTGGTGGTTTCTTTCATTCTTCATCAATTTTTCTCAAATCCGTTTGCCAAGGTAAAAAGAAATCCTCTTTTTTATTTTTTTTATTTTGAAAACAAATGCCAGTGTCAGAACAAGTTTAACGAAATAGCCTTCTATTTTTTCCATAGTCCATCGCTGTTAATATCACCAACCCGCCAAAACTAGAGTTCCATTAAAGTGGAAATTGGTTACGTCACGATCTTCATTGAAAACAGGGAGCTGTACCGTTCTTTCATAAGCTGAAATTCACTCTCATAATCAAATAGTTAATCGAGAGTCACCGTTCCTCTTAAAAAAATAGAGAATCTTCATATTCACCACGACTGCTACTTTTTTGACAAACCTGCTCGCTGTACTTGTGCAAAAATCAGACGAGAACAGATCAGCTCGTCATACGAGCTGGGGTTGACGACTCCGAAATTTCCCGGCCGATTCGTCTCCGAACAAGTGCAGTGAGCGAGCGGTGCGTGGTCCGTGATATCTGAATTGTGCGAGTGGATACTTTGTGTTAAGCGCGGCAGGGGATATAGGCTCCCAAGAAGCACGAGAGAGACCAGCGCGGCGCAGTGAGGGGATTCCAAGCGTCAAGCTTGAGCTCATAAATTTTCAGTGGAAAACTAGAAAAAAAAAATAATAACGGGTCCCTTCTGGACCACAAAAGTGAAGAGCATCATCTTTTGATTGATTACGTATGTATACATTTACATAGAAAAGAAAAAAAAGAGAAAAAAAAACACAGGTTAGATAAAATTAAATTAACAAAAAGGCATATGTGTGAAGTGTAGTCGAGTGTAAGTGCATGTTATAGAGGCGTGGCAAGAGGTCGCGGTACATCACACGTTTTTACAATATCATCGAGAGTACTACAACATTGAAGGATTTGTGCACAACATCCGGACGTAAGTGGTGAGTTTCTCCTCTCTTATATTTAATGTTATCTCATATTTTGTCATAAATCTGCCTATCACATATCTGCCTTGATTTTAAGTTAGAAGCTACTTATAAACTATTCTCATTACCATATAAATTTATTTTTTTCTTAATCAAATTGATCTACTTAATTCTAACTAAATTTTGAACTAAACGCACAACATTGAAATTTTTCTTTTTTTTTTACTATACCTAAATGAACTCCCTACCTTAATACTAAAATCAAAGATCATGCAAATAATTATTTTTGTATCAATAAAACTATAAGTGAATAATTCAATATGAACTAGAGCCAGTGTTTATTTAGTGGGGTTGTGTGTGGTACGGTTGTGGGGATTTCTTACATCAATAGTATGAAGTGAGCCTTCATATCGAGAGGGCCAAAGGGACAACTCTCTTGTTTATCATCAAAGTACAAGTTGTGAAGTTTCACATGAAGTGTCAGTGGGTGGGTCATGTAAACAAGGTACTTTAGGCAATTAAGATCTGTTGCCCATTGAACAAAATAATCTATGGAGTAATGAAAGTGTTCGTCCGCCGTCTACGTAATGAAATCTTGGCATGAAAAATAATCTTTGTTAGCGTTTGGATACTTGCGGTCAAGAACCACGCCCACTGGCGTACCTAGCTGCGCCTTCTGCAAGCATGCCAAGTGCGACCCCGACAAGTAGTATCCAGTGATTTAAGAACCCGCAACAAAGAAATGGCGCCCAACGTGGGCTTATCATTTTTTTTGAGCTTTAATACAGTAAAGGCTATATTTATTATTTGACAGTAAGTCCCGGTATTTGGTTCAGATTGCGATTCGAATTGGGCCTGCAAATAATATCAATCAACCTTTTCTGTTTTTTTTTCGAATTCATATAGTCCGAATAATTCTTTCAGTGCGTGGAAGATTCGTTGCATATGAACTTATCTATCTCTTTGATAGTGTTGTCCATCTTCTAGCATCCATGCTGGAACATGTTGCCACTATTACTTCCATTCTATTCCCAAATTGTTCATCTAAAATCAATATATGCCATTGGCATATTGTCCGTCTGATTATTTAAATCACAAAGACATCTCGGAAACCACACGAAAGACCTACCACACAATAACCCCCAAATTATGATAGAAAACAAATTCAAGCAAAATCACTTACATAAATATAACAAAGTAATATCCCTCTTATAAATTTGATTCATACTCTTTCTCAAAACACTTCGAACAAAACTCCAACAAATTTAAACATGAGTGAAAACAGAGAACGCAACACGCGTGCAAGAGGAAAATTCAATAATTCCAGAGGTCAAGACCTTAACACCTCTAACAGAAATACCTCAAATATGAACAATAATAGTGAAAATTCTCAGTCAGGCTCAGCCCCAAGAAGACACGTTGTAACACGTACACCACCATGAAGTCCACAAAATCAAAACATCAATCAGAGACAAAACATACAAAATCAAGGCCAAATTCAGGAACAAGTACAAGTTCCTCCGGTCGTAGATCAGATGCCTCAAAATGCCAATCAAGTTCCTCCGGTCGTAGATCAGATTCCTCAAAATGCCAATCAAGTTCCTCCGGTCGTAGATCAGATTCCTCAAAATGCCAATCAAGTTCCTCTTGTCGTAGATCAGATTCCCCAAAACGACAATCAAGTTCCTCCGGTTCCCAATCAAAACCACCTAGACATGGGTCAAATTCCAAACTTAGGAGACATAGAATCTCCCCATGGCAGCCAAAGAGCTCCGTTACAGAACGATGTTCCAAATTATAACAATAATACGCTTCGTGTTCCTAAATCAGACAGTTTCGATATCCAAGTATTAGCATCAGCCTTTGAAAGAATCATTGAAGCTAATAATAAAGTCGTCATAACCGAAATGAAGGCAATAAGAAACACATTAACCCGAAATTTAGACCAAATTAACACCACTCCTATTATTGAACCAGTACGGGCTGGAAATATTCCAAATTCAAATCGCGTAGATTTTGAACAATTTTTGAACAACGTTTCATTTTCGACTCAAACTCGAGTTCCTTTAAGCCAACAAACTTCAGGTGCCCAAACGTACACAAGCAATACAAATTGCAAGATCGAAAAGTGGAAAATTTCTTTCGATGGTTAAGAAAATGTCCACGATTTTTGGTTTAAAGTTGAAACTTTGAAAGAAAGGTCACAGTGCAGCTGGGATCATGTTTTAGCCAACTTTCACGTCCTTTTAAAAGGCAAGGCAGAATCATGGTTTTGGTTCTTTCTTAAGAAGAATCCAGCCGCGTCTTATGACAGCCTCAAATACTCGATCATTAAAGAATTTAGTAAGACAGAAAACGAATATGACAAAATTCTACGTATGGTTTCGCGTCGTCAGGGTTTCAAAGAAAAATTCGACGATTTTTTCACGGACATCTTACGTCTAAATGTCCGATTAAAAGAACCATTGAGCGACATCAAAGTTATCTATATAATCAAGAAAAACTCGAAAGTAAATTTATGTGCGCTTATGTTTTCTTATCAAATGAACAGTCTCGAACATATGAGAGACGTAGCCAGCAAAGGTGAAGCTTTTTTGAAACACCAAGCGTCTGAAAAATCCTCCAGCTTAAGAAAAAACATTAGCGAATTACAACAAGAATCAGATTTGAACGTCAGTGATGAATTTGAAGGTCAAGAAGTAGCAGCGTATTCTACAAGTAGCAAGCAATCGAAAAGTGGAAAATTTCTTTCGATGGTTAAGAAAATGTCCACGATTTTTGGTTTAAAGTTGAAACTTTGAAAGAAAGGTTACAGTGCAGCTGGGATCATGTTTTAGCCAACTTTCACGTCCTTTTAAAAGGCAAGGCAGAATCATGGTTTTGGTTCTTTCTTAAGAAGAATCCAGCCGCGTCTTATGACAGCCTCAAATACTCGATCATTAAAGAATTTAGTAAGACAGAAAACGAATATGACAAAATTCTACGTATGGTTTCGCGTCGTCAGGGTTTCAAAGAAAAATTCGACGATTTTTACACGGACATCTTACGTCTAAATGTCCGATTAAAAGAACCATTGAGCGACATCAAAGTTATCTATATAATCAAGAAAAACTCGAAAGAAAATTTAGGTGCGCTTATGTTTTCTTATCAAATGAACAGTCTCGAACATATGAGAGACGTAGCCAGACAAGGTGAAGCTTTTTTGAAACACCAAGCGTCTGAAAAATCCTCCAGCTTAAGAAAAAACATTAGCGAATTACAACAAGAATCAGATTTGAACGACAGTGATGAATTTGAAGGTCAAGAAGTAGCAGCGTATTCTACAAGTAGCAAACTTAGATCTAAGCCTTTAGATACATCTAAATTCACCTGCTGGAATTGTGTTACATTCACTCATAGCTTGATAAATTGCACAGTTGCAGTTTATGCTGTCTGGGTTCGGCGATTTCCTCCAATTCTATATACGTCGCTTTGAACCTGTGGGAATACAAAATATGTATCTCATATATCGGCGTTCAAGTGTTACGGTAAGATTTACCGCAACAAAAATCATTCTTTTGGTTCTTAAAACCTTGTCAAATCGTGCGCTTTTGGCACGGTTAAACTCTCGATATTTGTTTCCGCTCCATCCCAACCATTCCTTTTCTTACCCACATTTTGAGTCCGTTGTCCTCTGGGAGTTTTGAGAGTGACTCAGAGAGGATAACAAAGCAGGTTATTTTCCATCGGGTTGAGCCAGCGGACGAGCTGGAGACTTGCCCGCAACGTATTCTAATTTTATCGTGCTGAGCCAGCGGATGAGCTGGAGACTCACACGCATCAGTCTATCGTGTTGAGCCAGCGGACGGGCTGGAGACTCGCACGCATAGTAAAGAAGCGAGGAAAGTAACAACGAGATCGAAAGAGGAGTCAACAACATCACAACAATGTGTGAATTATAATCACACCAACGTAAATTTAGGATGGCCGAGTGCCCACCGTAAAGTGTCGGATATCAAAGAAAGATCGTAATGATCTGTTTTCCCCTTTTTAAATATTATCTGCGCGGAGGTCCACGGAATTAAGATTATTCTTGTTCATTTTGTACCGTTTTAGTTGGAAAATGGTTAGGATTCTTTCCAACAAAAATATTCTTCTCCAAGCAATTAGTTTGGGCCGGTTTGGGCTGGGGACTTTGCGCGTTGTGTCGCAGTTTTTCACTTGCCTTTTGAAATAAAATATAATTGACATTATACGGCTGAACACGTCCACTGAGCCTACGAGGATCGCATCCTCAACGCATAGGATCGCGTGCAATGGTTGTATCACCGCTCTCAGTCGCACGTCTCCGCATATATGGGCGAGATGCTGCTGTATGACTGAGACAAGAACACCATCACGCAAAAGATCCGAAGAGGATGGCTATATGGTCGGGGCGAAGTGGACAAGCCAAGCCTCTATTTTGAGTGACTCAATTTTGGATTTGATAAAAAAAAAGAAAGAGATTTTTGAGATTTAGAAAAAAGGGAAGTAAAAAACTATTTGTGGAAATCGGAATTTAGAAGAAAACACATAGAATAAAGAGGAAATTCGATTGAGGAAATCAAGAGTTTAAATTAGAAGAGCCTTGAGGAGAATATCTTTGTTGGAGAATCTTTGGATTTGCAAAGCTAAGTATTTAGTGTCTGGTTGTGACCAGAATTTTAGCTAGTCTTTTGGTTATTTGAATTGTGTTAATTCGTTTTGTTCGTGACCCTGTGTGGGGCAAATAAATTGTCGTTAAAGTAGGCCTTCGCTGAATATTCGCTTCCCTCCCAAGATTGTGGGACCCGTGACCTTTGTTTTGACCTTAGAACGTTCTTTACCATTGTGATCTTTCCTTGTGTCGATTTGACACAAACCATTGTTTGCTTCTTTTTTTATTATTTGCTTCTATTTTATTTTCGAGAATTAGCCTTCTGCTAATCTCGAAAAACTATTGTTCTTGCTTTTTTTTCTGTTGATTGAAAAGACTCTGGGTTTTTATCCCGGCATTTGCCACGGTTTCCCAGACCAATAACTATCAATAAAAGATTCTAACTTCCCGTTGGGATTAATAATTCTTCCGTCTTATTCTTTGCAATTGAAGACATTTTTTTCAGATTTATATTGGTAAGGCAAACACCATAAAAGTTTCCTGGCGCCCACCCTGTAACGTAAATACTTGTATTTACGTTCCACCCCCCTTCCATCAAACCATCAAACCATATCTCTTTAATCTAATCATCTCTTTGAATTTTAATCCTACATTAAAATATACCCACCTCACCTACCTGCAATAATTTCTTTTCACATACGATCGCTTTGATTACCTGCATACCTTTTTTTTATTCGACGAATCCCCCTTGCTGTTTAGCCGGTGAGATTGCATATATCATTGCAGTTGTTGTTGCAATATTTCTTGTTATCAGTTCTCTCTCTTGTTTGTTTTGACATTCCGTCATAAACGACATTTCTTTGCGCGATGCCGGTTGCACATTATTTGTTTACAATCGTTCTTTTTCATTTGTCTTAATCAATAATATTATTGGATTCGAAATAATCCAAAGTTACGCGGTTTACTTGTATCGTCTTCCTAATTATTTTCATCGTAAATTAATCTAAATTCGGTTTATATTCTTACTCAAAATAAAATTGCAACAAAGTGGCGTTCCAACGTGGAGCAACGGTCTATTTTTTGGAGATTAGAACGTAGGAAATCTTATGTAGCTCCAGCTTATCCATTTAGTTTTGAAGAGGACCGAAAAGCGGTCGAGCAAAAGTTATCAGAAATAGGGAAACTTTTAGAAAACCCTCCTAGGTCAGAAACATCTAAGGAATATTTAAAGATTTTAGCTAAAGTACAATGGGGATTAGGTAGATTAGATAGGTCGGTTCCTGAAAATGCAAACGAGGATAAGAGCAAGCAGGCTCTTAAAAATAAATTAGTGATGGCAATGGCCCAGTTAGAAGTAGATGAGGAAGAGAAAAATTAAGAGGAGAAAGAACAGGGGAGAGAAATGTTTCAGGAACAGCAGAATATTTCGGAGGTCGAAAATCAGCGTTCAGCTGAACCTCAAAATAGCAGGTCGGTAAATACTCCTGCCAGTATATCGACGGGTATAGTAGGGGAAAATACAAGTGTGGAGGTTAATAAAGATAGTTTGATAAGAGGTAGTCAGATTGTAGAAAGAGTTTTTGTTAATCAGGAACGATTTGAGAATTTGTCGAAATGGGAGGTTAAATTCACTGGTGAGCGCTGTGGTGCCTCAGTGAACGCGTTTTTAGAAAGAGTAGAAGAGATCCGTAGTGCGCGGGGTGTGACGGAATCTCAATTGTTCAGAGCAGCGGTAGATTTATTTGTAGGGAAAGCACTGATTTGGTATAGGGCGATTAGGGTTTCGGTAAATTCGTGGCAAGAACTTACCAGAGAGTTGAAGCTGGAGTTCTTACCACCGAATTATGACGATTCGTTGTTAGAAGAGATTAGGCATCGCACGCAGGGAAAAGATGAGTCCATCGGCGTCTATGTGGCGACGATGCAAAACTTGTTCGGTAGGCTTTCTGAAGAGATATCAGAACGGAGGAAGCTGGCAATGATTCAGCGGAACTTGACACCTTTCTACCAGACGCAACTTGGTTTGGCTAAACCAAATTGCGTTTCTGATTTAGTGACGTTAGGTCGAGATTTAGAAGCAGTTAGGGCCAACGTGGAATCTTATGTTCCACCTCCCAGTGTTAGGAATAGGACGTTGCTAGAACCGGATCTAGCATACGTAGGCTTAGAAGCTCCAACAGTTGTTACTGAGAGCAACCAAACTGATCGACAGGCACCCATCTCAAATCAGCCGCAGATTAGAAACCAAAACCCATTCTCTAGAAAGTCCCAAGTTGGTAATAGAAGATCGGATCCGGTTGTGAGGTGTTTCAATTGCAATGGTGAAGGCCATTTAGCAAATAGGTGTTCCGCTCCTAGGCGTTGTTATGGTTGTGGTAGAGTTGGAGTTACTCGAAGTAACTGTCAACAGTGTTCAAGAAACATGGTTTCGAATAACCAGTCGGGAAATGCGAGACGCACTCTCGGGTCAGTAGGACGAGAGCGTCGTTAAATTCTTTTAGGTTGCCTACTGGTAACCAGTCGGCAATTCATTTGGGTTTCACACTAGAGCAGAGTGGTAGAGATCAACGGCCATATTTAGGCCTTGAAATTTTTGGTATCAAAATGCTAGGTCTTTTAGATTTAGCTGCTTCACGCACAATTATTTGTAGGGACGGGTGGGAAATTTTAAAAGATTTAGGTTTAGAGTTAGGCAAAACAAGCATAGAAAAAATAACTTTAGCGGATGGTGCAGGTATAGGAGTAGAGGGAGTTATTTCACTTCCAATTAGGGCTAAAGAGAAAGTTGTATTAGTAGAGTGTCTCGCTATTCCCCGCCTTCTTCATAGGTTGATTTTAGGAGCAGATTTTTGGGCTCTATCGGGTGTGGTCCCGGATCTAAAATCGAGGGATTGGACGTTTTCGAACAGAAGCTCTTTGGCTTCGATGTCCGTGGCGGAAAATCTAACAGATTTGACAGATACACAACAAAAAGAGTTAGATAGTTGTTTAGAACAACTTTTTAAAGAAATGCCAGAGGGATTAGGGTGCACACAGATGGTGTCGCACAAAATTAGGACAAAAGCTGAGCCGATTAAACAGCGGTACTATCCGGTGTCGCCAGCTATTCAGAAGTTTATAGATAGGGAATTAGAAGAGATGCTCCGAGACGGAGTCATTGAAAAATCTAACAGTCCATGGGCTTCACCCATTGTCATGATTAAAAAGAAAGATGGCACGTATAGGTTTTGTGTAGATTATAGGAAGTTGAATGAGGTAACAGATAGGGACGCATACCCCCTCCCTTATATTACGGCCATCTAAGATAAGTTAAATAATGCTAGGTTTTTAAGTTCACTGGACATTAAGTCTGCGTATTGGCAGATTCCAGTTGAGAAGGATTCGCAGAAGTATACTGCATTTACAGTTCCAGGTCGGGGACTTTTTCATTTTTTGAGGATGCCGTTCGGTTTGCATAATGCACCCGCAACTTGGCAACGTTTTATAGATACGGTCCTTGGACCTGAGTTAGAACCATATGTCTTCGTCTATCTCGATGAAATCATCATCGTGACAGACACTTTCGAGAAGCATATGGAAATTTTGAATGAGGTTTTTGATACATTAATAAAGGCAGGTTTAAAAGTAGGTAGGGAAAAATGTCATTTTGTTAGGCCTTCTCTAAAATTTTTGGGCTATGTTGTTGACAGAAACGGTCTCCACATGGACCCAGAAAAGATAGAGAGTATGTTAGGAATTCCATCACCTAAAAATGTGAAGGAAGTTAGGAGCTTCATCGGCACGGTATCCTGGTATAGGAGATTCATTCCAAACTTTGCTAGTTTGGTGAAACCGTTGTCTGAATTGTCGAAGAAGAATAGAAAATTTGATTGGTGTAGGGAATGTGAGGAGAGCTTTAGAAAAGCTAAAGAATGTTTGTTAGCGGCACCCATTCTAACGTGCCCGGATTTCACGAAGCCATTTGTCGTTCAGACGGATGCTTCGGACTTTGGGATTAGTGCGGTTCTTAGTCAAAATTTTGACGAAGGTGAAAAAGTGATTTGCTATTTGAGCAGATCACTTAATCGTTGCGAGCGTAAGTATTCGACCACAGAAAAAGAGTGCTTGGCTGTTCTGTGGGCGATAGAAAAGTAACGGCCATATTTAGAGGGTGTGAAATTCACGGTTATTACCGATCACTACTCTCAGATATGGTTGAGCAAGTTGAAAGACCCAGCAGGTCGGCTGGCTCGATGGGCTGTACGTATGCAGAAGTTCGATTTCAACATTGTTCACCGCAAAGGGAAGGATCATGTAGTGCCGGTGTTGCAATATTATTTATGTGAAGGAAAATA
Source organism: Platycheirus albimanus (assembly GCA_916050605.2). Classification (NCBI taxonomy): domain Eukaryota; kingdom Metazoa; phylum Arthropoda; class Insecta; order Diptera; family Syrphidae; genus Platycheirus; species Platycheirus albimanus. The sequence continues at coordinate 175,220,241 of OU696696.1, forward strand.
TAAACCGAATTTAGAAATCAACTTTACTATTAAAAGATTATGACAACGAACTTACAAACCGCGTAGGTACTTTGGATTAATTCGAATCCAATATTAATTAATTATTAAAAAGAACAACGAGTAAACAAATGTGCAACCGGCACCGCGCAAAGAAATTTCGTTGTTGACGAAATGTCAAAATAAAAGAGAGAATGGATAAGGAAAATTGCAACAACAACTGCAATTGTATTTGCAGTCCTCCCGACTAGTCAGCAAGGGGGGTTCGTCGATCGTGTATGATGGAATGGAAAATTATTATTATTGTTAGAATAAAAAAAAAGGATCGAATCAAAAGAATGTTCGATTGATGATAGGTGGAGTGGAACGTAAATATAAGTATATTTACGTTACAGGGTGGGCGCCAGGAAACTTTAATGGTGTTTGCCTTACCAAATATAAACTGAAAAGTGTCTTCAATTTTAAAGAAAATAAACAAGCGAATTATTATTCCCAATGGGAAATTTGAATCTTTTATTGATTAGAAGTTAGTGGTCTGGGAAACCGTGGCAAATGCCGGGATAAACACGATTTGACCAGGTTTTAAGAACCAAAAGAATGATTTTTGTTGCGGTAAATCTTACCGTAACAAATTCCAACCTTACCTACCAAAGAAGAAAATTGGCTTTCAGATAAGAAAGCGACGTAAGAAGGATAAAAAGAGAGGTAAACAACACAACCAAATGGAATACACTACAGCACAACACATCTACATCTCAATCGCTCTGGGCGAGAGTTAATTACACATCACAGAGCTGTGAAGCTCTCAGTAACTCTTAGCGCAGCTAGTCCTTGCTACGCGACTAAGTATCGGAGTTTTCCGAGGAATCGTTGTAGTACGGCTTCAGATCTTTGACGTTCCAGGTTCCTCGAAAGGTACCTTTTTCGTCCTTGAGCTCGTACGTCCATGGAGACACGCGTTTCTTAATAAGAAACGGACCTAAAAATTTAGGCGCTAATTTTGCCGTGTAGTAGTTTGCTGCATCAGACAAACTGAAATTACGTCGCCAAACCAATTCGTTTGGAAGATACTGTACATCCCTTCGTCTAAGGTTGTACCTTTTCGCCGCCATCTTGGATGCTGACTCTAACTTTTTCCCTATTTCTTCCCTAAGCAACCTAAACCTTTCCCTAGTGTCATCCGTACTATCACTCCTAACATCCGGAATGGTGGTTAAGGGTTTGCCAAAAGTCACCATTCCTCGACCAAAATTCGCGTAGTAAGGCGACACGCCTAAAACTTCGTGATGTGACGTGCGTATACAACACGCCACCTTTGCTAGCTGTGCATCCCAAGACCTATGGTTTTCCGAAACGTACGCCCTAAGAGTATTTTTTATGATTTGGTTAATGTGTTCTGAAGGATTAGCCTGAGGATGGTAATTCGCCGTTAACCTAATTGTGGAACCATAGCTGTCACACAAAGACTTCAGTTCTCTACTCTTGAACTGTGGACCGTTATCACAAACAACACATTTTGGAACACCAAACAACAAGAAGACATTGTCTTCCAACTCCTTACAAACAGACTTCGCCGTTGCAGATCTCAACGGGAACAACAATGGAAATTTGGTAAAGTAATCGACGACCGTTAGAATGTAGAAAAAACCCCTACTCGATTTCGGAAGTGGACCTACCAAATCAATGCAAATCATCTCCCACGGATCGGTTACCCCTTTCCTCTCCGTCATCAACCCAGCTAGTTTTTCATTAATAGGTTTCACACTTTGGCATATTTTACAGTTCCTAACATACCTAGTTATATCTGACCTCATTTTTGGCCAATAAAATTTATCTCCTATCCTACAAAAAGTTTTCTTAACCCCCATATGCCCTGCTAACGGATGGTCGTGATTTTCTTCTAAGATCTTTTTCCTATCATTCTTTGCTACTACTAACTTCCACTCACTATTACTATCATGAACTACTACATGATTTGCCTTAACAAACTTAAACAATTTTCCCTGTTCTACTCTCCAGGCTGGAAAAGACAATGGTTTCTTTTCCACCTCTCCTATCATCTTTGCTATCCAAGGATCTTTTGTAGGCTCTGAAATCCCAGATAAAACTGGTACGCTCCTAGAGAGCATATCTGGCACTACATGATCCTTCCCTTTGCGGTGAACAATGTTGAAATCGAACTGCTGCATACGTACAGCCCATCGAGCCAGCCGACCTGCTGGGTCTTTCAACTTGCTCAACCATATCAGAGAGTAGTGATCGGTAATAACCGTGAATTTCACACCCTCTAAATATGGCCGTAACTTTTCTATCGCCCACAGAACAGCCAAGCACTCTTTTTCTGTGGTCGAATAGTTACGCTCGCAGCGATTAAGTGATCTGCTCAAATAGCAAATCACTTTCTCGCCATCGTCAAAATTTTGACTAAGAACCGCACCAATCCCAAAGTCCGAAGCATCCGTCTGAACGACGAATGGCTTCGTGAAATCCGGGCACGTTAGAATGGGTGCCGCTACCAAACATTCTTAAGCTTTTCTAAAGCTCTCCTCACATTCCCTACTCCAATCAAATTTTCTATTCTTCTTCGTCAATTCAGACAACGGTTTCACCAAACTAGCAAAGTTTGGAATGAATCTCCTATACCAAGATACCGTGCCGATAAAGCTCCTAACTTCCTTCACATTTTTAGGTGATGGAATTCCTAACATACTCTCTATTTTTTCTGGGTCCATGTGGAGACCGTTTCTGTCAACAACATAGCCCAAAAATTTTAGAGAAGGCCTAACAAAATGACACTTTTCCCTACCTACTTTTAAACCTGCCTTTATTAGTCTATCAAAAACCTCATTCAAAATTTCCATATGCTTCTCGAAAGTGTCTGTCACGATGATGATGTCATCGAGATAGACGAAGACATATGGCTCTAACTCAGGTCCAAGGACCGTATCTATAAAACGTTGCCAAGTTGCGGGTGCATTATGCAAACCGAACGGCATTCTCAAAAAATGGAATAGTCCCCTACCTGGAACTGTAAATGCAGTATACTTCTGCGAATCCTTCTCAACTGGAATCTGCCAATAAGCAGACTTAATGTCCAGGGAGCTTAAAAACCTAGCGTTATTCAACTTATCCAAGATGGCCGTAATATATGGGAGGGGGTACGCGTCCCTATCTGTTACCTCATTCAACTTCCTATAATCTACACAAAACCTATACGTGCCATCTTTCTTCTTAATCATGACAATGGGTGAAGCCCATGGACTGTCAGATTTTTCAATGACTCCGTCTCGGAGCATCTCTTCTAATTCCCTATCTATAAACTTCTGAATAGCTGGCAACACCGGATAGTACCGCTGTTTAATCGGCTCAGCTTTTGTCCTAATTTTGTGCGACACCATCTGTGTGCATCCTAACCCCTCTGGCATTTCTTTAAAAAGCTTTTCTAAAGAACTATCTAACTCTTTTTGTTGTGTCTCTGTCAATTCTGTTAAATGTTCCGCCACGGACATCGAAGCCAAAGAGCTTTGGTTCGAAAACGTCCATTCCCTCGATTTTAAATCCGGGACCACACCCGATAGAGCCCAAAAATCTGCTCCTTAAATCAACCTATGAGGAAGGCGGGGAATAACGAGACACTCTACTAATAGAACTTTCTCTTTAACCCTAATTGGAAGTGAAATAACTCCCTCTACTCCTATACCTGCACCATCCGCTAAAGTTACTTTTTCTATGCTTGTTTTGCCTAACTCTAAACCTAAATCTTTCAAAATTTCCCACCCGTCTCTACAAATAATAGTGCGTGAAGCACCTGAATCTAAAAGACCTAGCATTTTGATACCAAAAATCTCAACGCCTAAATATGGCCGTTGATCTCTACCACTCTGCTCTAGTGTGAAACCCAAATGAATTGCCGACTGGTTACCAGTAGGCAACCTAAAAGAATTTAACGACGCTCTCGTCCTACTGACCCGAGAGTGCGTCTCGCATTTCCCGACTGGTTATTCGAAACCATGTTTCTCGACTGTTGATTATTTTGACCGAAGTTCCTACAACAATTTGGGCAGTTACTTCGAGTAACTCCCTGCCTACCACAACCATAACAACGCCTAGGAGCGGAACACCTATTTGCAAAATGGCCTGATCCATTGCAATTAAAGCATCTCATAGTTGGTCTTCCATCACCAACTTGAGAATTTCGAATGGGTGGGCTCGATGATTGAGCCTGAAAGCGAACCTGACGTTTGGTTTCGTTGTTCTCAGAAACAACCGAAACTGTAGGAGCATCAATACCTACGTATGCTAGATCCGGTTCTAGCAACGTCCTATTTCTAACACTGGGGAATGGAACATAAGATTCTACATTAGCCCTAACTGCCTCTAAATTACGCCCTAGCAAAACTAAATCAGAAACACAACTAGGATTCTGATAGAACGGTGTCAAATTCTTTTGAATAATTGACAGCTTCCTCCGTTCCAAAATTGGTTCTGAAAGCCTGCCAAACAAATTCTGCATCGTCGCCACATAGACACCGATGGACTCATCCTTGCCTTGTGTGCGACGCCTAATCTCATCTAATAACGAATCGTCGTAATTCGGTGGTAAGAACTCCAGCTTCAACTCTCTGATAAGTTCTTGCCACGAATTAACCGAGACCCTAATTGCCCTATACCATATAAGAGCTTTCCCTATAAACAAATCTACCGCTGCCCTAAAAACTTGACTTTCTGTAACCCCTCTAGCCGAACGGATCTCCTCTACTCTCTCAAGAAATGAGTTCACTGAGGCACCACAACGCTCACCAGTGAACTTCACCTCCCACTTCGACAAATTTTCAAATTTTTCATTAGTGACTACAACCCTTTCTACACTATCTCTATCTCTATCTCTTCTATCATTCTCTCTAATGTTGCTGGTTGTTGTTTTTCTAGGCCCTACATCTACTTCCTCAATATATGTAGAAACCCCAGTTGATGTTCCCGCCGGCTTCTTCTTTTGAGGTTCGGTTAAACTCGCATCCTCATCTTCAGAACAACTTTCTTCTACTTCTTGTTCTTGATTCTCCTCCAGATCTGCCAATGCTAAAACGAGTTTACTTTTTAATTTATTCCTAACCTTAACCTCATCATCCCCTATTGGCTGGGATCTACCTACCCTACCTAATCCCCACTCAACTTTTGCTAAAATTTTTAAATACTCCTTCGATTTTCTTGATTTAGGGGGACTCACTAGCAACTGACCTATCTCAACTAATTTAAATTCTACTGCCTTTTGATCCTGTTCAAATGTGAACGGATACAAAGCAGGAACCCACGACTTCCTCTTTTCCAAAAGCCTAGACGACCTAAGAGATTTTCTCATCTCGTCAACTGTCCCTACATCTAAACCCCTACACTCCATTTCGTAAGCAAGCTCGTCTTGCGCTAATCTATTAATATCCATTTTGAAATAACTTTACGGAACAAAAATTTCGAAAAAAGAACTAAAAATCACAAAAAAAAATTAAAAAAAAGAAACTGGATTACCTATTCCCAAAAAAAACTCTTATCAAAAAAAAAATAAAACGGAATGAATCAAAAAAAAAAAAAAAAACTCAAACGACAGACGAATAATTAAAAAAAAAATAAGAAATTAAACCCCAAAAAAAAAATTCTAAATTAAAATCAATTTAATAATAATAAATAAAAAATAAACCGCAATAAAAACTTAATAAAAAAAATATTAACTACTAAAAAAAAAATTACTACACAAAAAAAAATACTATTTCACTACTAAATTTAAAATCGTGCCGGCCCTGGCTATGATTGAAATAAAATCTTTCAAGGCCAACAACAAACAAGGAAAAAAAAATTGCAATGAGAAAAAAAAAAATTCTCTATACTAGGTAGGTATGTAATATAAATTAATGTAAAATATACTTGCTGATTGACTCTGCCGATGAAAAATAAAAATGATGAGCAAGGGGTGGGTGTATATCCAACAAAACTGCTTCACTTCTTTTTACCTAGATTAAAAGAACACAATGTTAGAATAAACTTTTTTTTGGTAGAATATATATTAAAAAGAACGACAACAGAACAATACTCAAACACACACGAATATTAATTTTTTTCCAAAAAGATCACTGCTCCACGTTGGACCGCCAAATTTGTTAGATGCACTTTACCGAATTTATTTTTATTATCAATTAATAATTATTATTTGACGAACTAGAAAACCGCGGATTGGGATTATTCGAATCCAAGCAATTAAAATAAAACCCAATAACGAAATTAAACAATTTGCGCAACCGGCGCACCGAGAGACAAAATCGATAATGAAAGCGAACGCAACGTCAAAAAAAGAATTAGAGAGAATGCAAAAAAAAAGTAAAGTGCAACAACAATACCAATTACAGCCTTTTTTATGCTGCTACCTCCCGACTGCTCAGCTAGGGTGGGTTCGAAAAATTTAGACGCGATCAAAATCAAAATCAATGTTTAAAAAAAATATGCGGGTGGAAGGCAACAATAAAAAAAATGAATTAGAATTAACTCAGAGTACAGGGTGTACTTTTTTTTTTTTTTTTTTTTTTTTTTTATAATGCACACGCGCTCAAGGGGTTTGTTATAGCCCTTTTAATGATAAGTCACAGCGCGAGCGATAGGAAGTTAGGAAGGGAGGGAAAGGAGGTGTCGATGAACATTGATCTTGAATGTTTGAAGATCAAAATGGCAAGGAAAAATTGTGCCAGGCAATCCATTCCACATTCGTGTTGTACGGCTAAAGAAAGAATCTCTATATTTCACGGTACGTCCGAAATTGGGCTCAAGTGTAAACTGATGAGCGTTCCTAGCAAGACGAGTATTACGGGGGAAATGTTTAAGGGGTGGAACGCAACTGGCTACCTCGAGTGAGCATTTTTTGTAAAAGAATCTGTAAAATAAGGAAAGACATGAGACATTTCGACGATGTTCAAGTGACGGAAATGTTTCCATAATGCTTCTCTCTCCTATCAATTTTAACGCTTTTTTCTGAACTCTGTCGAGCAGGTGAAGAAAAGTTTGAGAAGCACCTGCCCAGAGATGGGAGTTATACTCGAGTTTAGGGCGTATAAACGCTTTGTAAATTGTAGCCAGATCAGAAGGGGTGAAAAACTTCTTGCATCTATTAAGGAAGCCTAAGCATCTTGCAGCATTCTTGGCAATCTCAAGTATATGATCATTCCAACGAAGATTGTCACTGATACACATACCGAGTACTGATAGCTTTTCGGCCTCCTCGATGCAAGTACCATTCATGGATAATGGCATAGGGGGTATGTTTAGCTTCAACGACAAAAGACAGCATTGAGTTTTCGACGCATTAAACTCCACACGATTTCTAGTACCCCAATTCACAATGCTGTTTAAATCGGAGTTTAACGAGCTTATCATACGATTTCGTTGTAATAACACGTCCGAAGGCGAAGGCCGTGAATTATCAAACGTATATGAAAAGCTGAGGGTTGAGTCGTCAGCAAAACAATTTAATGGATTAGAAGTCACAGACAAGAGATCATTTATAAAAATGAGAAAGAGAGTCGGAGACAGAACGGAGCCCTGGGGCACACCAGCATTTATTTTGTGGAGATCAGACTTGAAACCGTCTAATACAACTTGTATTGAACGGTCCAGAAGATAGCTTCTAATCCAACGAATAAGAGTATCATCGATACCAAATGCACGCATTTTCGATAAAAGAGCTTCATGCCAAACTCTATCAAATGCCTTTGAAATATCAAGCGCAATAATCTTGCTTTCGCCAAAGCGATGCACAGATTTGTTCCACTGTTCGGTGAGATATGCCATCAGATCACCAGTGGAACGATTGCTGCGAAAGCCGTATTGCCGGTCATTTAAAAGCTCCCGATCTTCGAGATATTTCTTGAGCTGACGATTTATCAGCGTTTCCATGACCTTGGAAAGAAGGGACGTAAGTGCAATTGGTCGGTAAGAGGAGGGGGAGGAGGAGTCACCTTTTTTTGGGACGGGCTGGACAAATGCTGTTTTCCATCTACTAGGAAAGATTCCTGAACAATAGGAGCGATGAAAAAGCTTACGCAGTGGTTTTGCCAGAGATGAAGAACACTTCTTCAGAAGAATAGGGGGTATACCATCCGGGCCAGCGGATTTGTGTATATCAAGATCTTGAAGTACTCTTGCTACTGTACGAGTGCGGAAAAATATCTGTCCCATAGAAGAATTAACGTTCTCAAGTACAGGAGGGGCATTGTTGCTTGCAGGCAACGTAGAACTTGCAGCGAAATGAGCTGCGAGCATATTCGCCTTCTCTGAAGAGCTGACAATGGGTTTATCGTCGACGATGAGCGTTGGAACTGATGATGACGTTGAGTTCTTGACGTTTTTTACAAATGACCAGAAATTTTTACTGCCTTTGGGACATTGCAGAATTTTTTGCCGTAACTTCTGGTCATGCAAAAATTTCGTTTTATGTATAACGGAGTTGCACGAGTTCCTAACTTGTTTGTGTTTCTTCCGATTTTCCTCAGTTGGGTTGGCTTTATAGGATCGGAAGCTTACTTCTTTCAACCTGATAGCTTCTTTACACTCTTCGGAAAACCAAGACTTTTCTTTTGGTTTGATACATTTTGTTCTGTGAGGGACAAAAGTTCTCATTCCAAGAAAAATCACTTCTGTAATCATTTCAGCACTGGCATCAATGTCATTATCGAGGAAGCATAATGACCAGTTAAAGTTGCGAAAGAAAATATTCAGACCGTCCCAGTTGGCTTTCTCGTATTGCCAAACGGTCCTAGTGGGAATTTTTTCTTTAACTGGATGGTTGGAGATCGAGAAATTAGCTGAAATGACACAATGGTCCGAGGTGCCAAATGGAGAAGTTACTTTAATAGTATATTTATCAGGATGGGAAGTAAGGAACAAGTCAAGAGTATGGGCGGAATGCCCATCAACATCCGGTATACGAGTAGGCTCATCGACAAGCTGGGTAAGATGGTTATACTCAGCAAAGATCTCGGTATACCTTCCTTCGAGTGTTGTCTGGCCAGAATATCGGAGCCAACTTGAATTGTGTACATTGAAGTCGCCCGTAATCACGACTTCAGTGTGAGGACAATGGGAAACAATTCGGGAAATTGAATCTGACAAAACATCTAACTCATCACAAGTAGACATGCTGTCAAGATTCGGACTCCTGTAAAGAAAACAGTAATGAATGATATGCTTGCGGACAGTGAATTTGAGCCACAGGAAATTAAAGTTCGTATTAGAACAATGCCCATATTGGGGAAGGCTCTGGCAAGCAATATCATTCCTAACATAAACGACAAGACCATGGTGGGAAAAAAGTAATGGCACTAAGTTATATCCAAACAAACAAAATTCTGATAAATCAGTATTCTGTCCAACCTGGGTTTCACTTAATGCCAAAACAGCTGGCCTGTATTGAACAGTATGGGCGTACACAGAAAAGAAATTCTTCCTTAGCCCACGAACATTTGAATATACAACACAAAAATCACTTACCATTTTGAAAAACTAAACACAAAAAATTCAACTTTGACGAAACTAATTTCAGCCGTGCAGTATAGGCCCATATTAATTCCAATTATAAACAAACTGTCCTAGGTGTTATGCCCATAAAACAATTTGCAAACGGGAATTAATATAGACAAAAGACACGAAAGAAATACACATCAAATGCTGCTCACCATCCAATGCAAAATCTCTTGCGATAAGCCCCACAAGAGGCTTGCATTGCATAGAAAGCAACAGTTATGGGTGGTGCGGGTGGAGAGGATGGGTATTGTTGGATGCTGTGCTGCGAATGCGAGCGAGGTATTTGGTGTATTTTTTTTTTTTTTCTTTTTCTTTTTCTTTTAATTGGCACTGATTCTATTTATTTTTCAAGTTTAGGGCTGAATTTAATTTATGACTTTAAATTTATTGCACTATTTATGGTAGGTATGTAAATTTGGTTTGGTTTATCTTTTTTTTTTTTATTATTATTTTTGTGGGTGACACACGCGCACAGAAACAACGCGACCGCACACGACGAGCACTTGATCGACACTGAAGAAAATAAACAAGCGAATTATTATTCCCAATGGGAAATTTGAATCTTTTATTGATTAGAAGTTAGTGGTCTGGGAAACCGTGGCAAATTCCGGGATAAAAACCCAGAGTCTTTTCGATAAAAAGAAAAAGCAAGAACAATAGTTTTTCGAGATTAGCAGAAGGCTATATCTCGAAAATAAAATAGAAGCAAATAATAAAAAAAAAGAAGCAAACAATGGTTTGTGTCAAATCGACACAAAGACAGATCGCAATGGTAAAGAACGTTATAAGGTCAAAAACAAAGGTCACGGGTCCCACAATCTTGGGAGGGAAGCGAATATTCAGCGAAGGCCTACTTTAACGACAATTTATTTGCCCCACACAGGGTCACAAACAAATCGAATTAACAAAAGAAACAAATCAAACAAACAATTAACAAACTAAAATTTCTGGAAACCAACAGACACAGAAATACTTAGCTTTTCTCAAAAACAATCTCCAACAACGATATTCTTCTCCAATGCTTTCCCAACTGTAACTCTTGATTTTATCAATCGATTTTCTTCTATATTTCACCAGCTTCCTCCCAAATTTCGATAAAACAAAATGTAGTTTTTCACTTCTCTTTAAATAGGTCTCAAAATTTCTGCTTATCTTTAACAAATCCAAAATTGAATTGTCATCCAAAATGGAGGCTTGGCTTGTCCACTTCGCCCCGACCATATAGCCATCCTCTTCGGATCTTTTGCGTGGTGGTATTCTTGTCTCAGTCATGCAGCAGCATCTCGCCCATCTATGCAGAGACGTGCGACTGAGAGCGGTGAAACCATTGCACGCGATCCTATGCGTTGAGGATGCGATCCTCGTAGGCTCAGTGGACGTGTTCAGCCGTATACCGTCAATTATATTTAATTTTAAAAGGCAAGTGAAAAACTACGACACCACGCGCAAAGTCTCCAGCCCAAACCGGCCCAAACTAATTACTATGAGAAGAATATTTTTGTTGGAGAGAATCCTAACCATTTTCCAACTAAAATGGTGGGAATTATAAACAAGAATAATCTAAATTCCATAGACCTTCGCGCAGATAATATTTACGGAGAAAAACACATCATTGCTATCTTTCTTTGATATCAGACACTTTACGGTGGGCACTCGGCCATTCTAAATTTACGGTGGTGTGACTATAATTCACACTTTGTTGTGTTGTTGTGGGTTCCTCTTTCGAACTCTTTGGAAAGCTTCATCACTTTCTTTACTATGCGTGCGAGTCTCCAGCCCGTCCGCTGGCTCAACACGATAGACTGATGCGTGTGAGTCTCCAGCTCATCCGCTGGCTCAGCACGATTAAATTAGAATACGTTGCGGGCAAGTCTCCAGCTCGTCCGCTGGCTCAACCCGATGGAAAATAACCTGCTTTGTTATCCTCTCTGAGTCACTCTCAAAACTCCCAGAGGACAACGGACTCAAAATGTGGGTAAAAAAAAAGGAATGGTTGGGATGGAGCGGAAACAAATATCGAGAGTTGAACCGTGCCGAAAGCGCACGATTTGACCAGGTTTTAAGAACCAAAAGAATGATTTTTGTTGCGGTAAATCTTACCGTAACACCGGATATGCTCTCCAGGAGCGTACCAGTTTTATCTGGGATTTCAGAGCCTGCAAAAGATCCTTGGATAGAAAAAATGATAGGAGAGGTGGAAAAGAAAGCATTGTCTTTTCCAGCCTGGAGAGTAGAACAGGGAAAATTGTTAAAATATGTTAAGGCAAATCATGTAGTAGTTTATGATTGTAATAGTGATTGGAAGTTAGTAGTAGCAAAGAACGATAGGAAAAAGATTTTAGAAGAAAATCATGACCATCCGTTAGCAGGGCATATGGGGGTTAAGAAAACTTTTTGTAGGATAGGAGAAAAATTTTACTGGCCAAAAATGAGGTCAGATATAACCAGGTATGTTAGGAACTGTAAAATATGCCAAAGTGTGAAACCTATTAATGAAAAACCAGCTGGGTTGATGACGGAGAGGAAAGGGGTAACCGATCCGTGGGAGATGATTTGTATTGATTTGGTAGGTCCACTTCCGAAATCGAGTAGAGGTTTTGTCTATATCTTAACTGTCGTCGACTATTTCACGAAGTTTCCATTGTTGTTCCCGTTGAGGTCTGCAACAGCGAAGTCTGTTTGTAAGAAGTTGGAAGACAATGTCTTCTTGTTGTTTATCGTTCCAAAATGTGTTGTTTGTGATAACAGTCCGCAGTTCAAAAGCAAGGAACTGAAGTCTTTGTGTGATAGCTATGGTTCTACAATTAGGTTTACGGCGAATTACCATCCTCAGGCTAATCCGTCAGAACGGATTAACCAAATCATAAAGAATACTCTTAGGGCGTACGTTTCGGAAAACCATAGGTCTTGGGATGCACAGTTAGCTAAAGTGGCGTGTTGTATACGCACGTCACATCACGAAGTTTTACGCGTGTCGCCTTATTACGCGAATTTTGGTCGAGGGATGGTGACTTGGAAAACCCTTAACCACCATTCCGGATGTTAGGAGTGATAGTACGGATGACACTAGGGAAAGGTTTAGGTTGCTTAGGGAAGAGATAGGGAAAAAGTTAGAGTCAGCATCCAAGATGGCGACGAAAAGGTACAACCTTAGACGAAGGGATGTACTGTATCTTCCAAACGAATTGGTTTGGCGACGTAATTTCAGTTTGTCTGATGCAGCAAACTACTACACGGCAAAATTAGCGCCTAAATTTTTAGGTCCGTTTCTTATTAAGAAACGCGTATCTCCATGGACGTACGAGCTCAAGGACGAAAAAGGTACCTTTCGAGGAACCTGGAACGTCAAAGATCTGAAGCCGTACTACAACGATTCCTCGGAAAATTCCGATACTTAGTCGCGTAGCAAGGACTAGCTGCGCTAAGAGTTACTGAGAGCTTCACAGCTCTGTGATGTGCATTAACTCTCGCCCAGAGCGATTGAGATGTAGATGTGTGGTGCTGTAGTGAATTCCATTTGGTTGTGTTGTTTACCCTTCTTCTTATCCTTTTTACTTCGCTTTCTTATCTGAAAGCCAATTTCCTTCTTTGTTAGGTAAGGGTGGAATTTGTTACGGTAAGATTTACCGCAACAAAAATCATTCTTTTGGGTCTTAAAACCTTGTCAAATCGTGCGCTTTTGGCACGGTTAAACTCACGATATTTGTTTCCGCTCCATCCCAACCATTCCTTTTCTTACCCACATTTTGAGTCCGTTGTCCTCTGGGAGTTTTGAGAGTGACTCAGAGAGGATAACAAAGCAGGTTATTTTCCATCGGGTTGAGCCAGCGGACGAGCTGGAGACTTGCCCGCAACGTATTCTTATTTAATCGTGCTGAGCCAGCGGATGAGCTGGAGACTCACACGCATCAGTCTATCGTGTTGAGCCAGCGGACGGACTGGAGACTCGCACGCATAGTAAAGAAGCGAGGAAGTTAACAACGAGATCGAAAGAGGAGTCAACAACATCACAACAATGTGTGAATTATAATCACACTAACGTAAATTTAGGATGGCCGAGTGCCCACTGTAAAGTGTCGAAAGAAAGATCGTAATGATGTGTTTTCCCCTTTTTAAATATTATCTGCGCGGAGGTCCACGGAACTAAGATTATTCTTGTTCATTTTGTACCGTTTTAGTTGGAAAATGGTTAGGATTCTTTCCAACAAAAATATTCTTCTCCAAGCAATTAGTTTGGGCCGGTTTGGGCTGGGGACTTTGCGCGTTGTGTCGTAGTTTTTCACCTGCCTTTTGAAATAAAAAATAATTGACATTATACGGCTGAACACGTCCACTGAGCATACTAGGATCGCATCCTCAACGCATAGGATCGCGTGCTATGGTTGTATCACCGCTCTCAGTCGCACGTCTCTGCATATATGGGCGAGATGCTGCTGTATGACTGAGACAAGAACACCACCACGCAAAAGATCCGAAGAGGATGGCTATATGGTCGGGGCGAAGTGGACAAGCCAAGCCTCCATTTTGGATGACAATTCAATTTTGGATTTAAAAAAACAAGAAAGAGATTTTTGAGATTTAGAAAAAAGGGAAGTGAAAAACTATTTGTGGAAATCGGAATTTAGAAGAAAACACATAGAATAAAGAGGAAATTCGATTGAGGAAATCAAGAGTTTAAATTAGAAGAGCCTGGAGGAGAATATCTTTGTTGGAGAATCTTTGGATTTGCAAAGCTAAGTATTTAGTGTCTGGCTGTGACCAGAATTTAAGCTAGTCTTTTGGTTATTTAAATTGTGTTAATTCGTTTTGTTTGTGACCCTGTGTGGGGCAAATAAATTGTCGTTAAAGTAGGCCTTCGCTGAATATTCGCTTCCCTCCCAAGATTGTGGGACCCGTGACCTTTGTTTTGACCTTAGAACGTTCTTTACCATTGTGATCTTTCTCAGACCAATAACTATCAATAAAAGATTCTAACTTCCCATTGGGATTAATAATTCTTCCGTCTTATTCTTTGCAATTGAAGACATTTTTTTCAGATTTATATTGGTAAGGCAAACACCATAAAAGTTTCCTGGCGCCCAACCTGTAACGTAAATACTTGTATTTACGTTCCACCCCCCTTCCATCAAACCATCAAACCATATCTCTTTAATTCAATCATCTCTTTGAATTTTAATCCTACATTAAAATATACCCACCTCACCTACCTGCAATAATTTCTTTTCACATACGATCGCTTTTATTACCTGCATACCTTTTTTTTATTCGACGAATCCCCCTTGCTGACTAGCCGGTGAGACTGCATATATCATTGCAGTTGTTGTTGCAATATTTCTTGTTATCAGTTCTCTCTCTTGTTTGTTTTGACATTCCGTCATAAACGACATTTCTTTGCGCGGTGCCGGTTGCACATTATTTGTTTACAATCGTTCTTTTTCATTTGTCTTAATCAATAATATTATTGGATTCGAATTAATCCAAAGTTACGCGGTTTACTTGTATCGTCTTCCTAATTATTTTCATCGTAAATTAATCTAAATTCGGTTTATATTCTTACTCAAAATAATATTGCAACAAAGTGGCGTTCCAACGTGGAGCAACGGTCTATTTTTTGGAGAAAATAAGTGTTTGTGTGTGAAGTATTGTCCTGTAGTCGTTCTGTTTAATATATTTAAAAAAAAATTCTAACACAGTGTTTCTTTTGATATAGGAAAATAGAAGTGAAGTGATTTGTTCGGAAATCTCTACAATGCACTTGGCAGCAACATACCCACCCCTTCATCATCCATTCATCATCAGAAACCAGTTTGAATCAGGAAGTACCTATAATATTAAATAGTGCATTCATATCATAGATTAGGTATCAGTAGATTGTAGTTTTTTTTTTCTCGTTTGTTGTTGGCCTTGAATTGTTATTTTGTTCAATGATAGCCAGGGCCGGCGCAATTTTAAATTTAGTAGTGTGTTAGTACTTTTTTTCGTTTAATATTTTTTCTGCGTAGTTAATATTTTTTTTATCTATTTTATTGCCATTTATTTTATATTTTACATAATATTATAACTAAATTGATTTTGAATATTTTTTTTTGGGTTTATTGTTTTTGATTTTTACCTTTCGAGAACTTTTTATTTTAAATTTATTTACATTGATTTGGATTGCTAAATTGAGTTTGATTTTTTTTTAAATGTTTTTTTCCATAACTTTTTTTAGTTTCGTTTTATTAATTTCTTTTTAAGATTTATTGGGAACACAGTTTTTTTTGTTGGTTTTTTTTAAGTTTTTTTATAGTATTTTTGTTGTTGTTTTAATTAAATTTTCTTTCGATTTGATTAATTTCATTGAAGATGGAGGTTAATAGATTAGCGCAAGACGAGGTCAGAAACATCCAAGGAATATTTAAAGATTTTAGCTAAAGTACAATGGGGATTAGGTAGATTAGATAGGTCGGTTCCTGAAAATGCAAACGAGGATAAGAGCAAGCAGGCTCTTAAAAATAAATTAGTGATGGCAATGGCCCAGTTAGAAGTAGATGCGGAAGAGAAAAATTAAGAGGAGAAAGAACAGGGGAGAGAAATGTTTCAGGAACAGCAGAATATTTCGGAGGTCGAAAATCAGCGTTCAGCTGAACCTCAAAATAGCAGGTCGGTAAATACTCCTGCCAGTATATCGACGGGTATAGTAGGGGAAAATACAAGTATGGAGGTTAATAGGGATAGTTTGATAAGAGGTAGTCAGATTGTAGAAAGAGTTTTTGTTAATCAGGAACGATTTGAGAATTTGTCGAAATGGGAGGTTAAATTCACTGGTGAGCGCTGTGGTGCCTCAGTGAACGCGTTTTTAGAAAGAGTAGAAGACATCCGAAGTGCGCGGGGTGTGACGGAATCTCAATTGTTCAGAGCAGCGGTAGATTTATTTGTAGGGAAAGCACAGATTTGGTATAGGGCGATTAGGGTTTCGGTAAATTCGTGGCAAGAACTTACCAGAGAGTTGAAGCTGGAGTTCTTACCACCGAATTATGACGATTCGTTGTTAGAAGAGATTAGGCATCGCATGCAGGGAAAAGATGAGTCCATCGGCGTCTATGTGGCGACGATGCAAAACTTGTTCGGTAGGCTTTCTGAAGAGATATCAGAACGGAGGAAGCTGTCAATGATTCAGCGGAACTTGACACCTTTCTACCAGACGCAACTTGGTTTGCCTAAACCAAATTGCGTTTCTAATTTAGTGACGTTAGGTCGAGATTTAGAAGCAGTTAGGGCCAACGTGGAATCTTATGTTCCACCTCCCAGTGTTAGGAATAGGACGTTGCTAGAGCTGGATCTAGCATACGTAGGCTTAGAAGCTCCAACAGTTGTTACTGAGAGCAACCAAACTGATCGACAGGCACCCATCTCAAATCAGCCGCAGATTAGAAACCAAAACCCATTCTCTAGAAACTCCCAAGTTGGTAATAGAAGATCGGATCCGGTTGTGAGGTGTTTCAATTGCAATGGTGAAGGCCATTTAGCAAATAGGTGTTCCGCTCCTAGGCGTTGTTATGGTTGTGGTAGAGTTGGAGTTACTCGAAGTAACTGTCAAAAGTGTTCAAGAAACATGGTTTCGAATAACCAGTCGGGAAATGCGAGACGCACTCTCGGGTCAGTAGGACGAGAGCGTCGTTAAATTCTTCTAGGTTGCCTACTGGTAACCAGTCGGCAATTCATTTGGGTTTCACACTAGAGCAGAGTGGTAGAGATCAACGGCCATATTTAGGCCTTGAAATTTTTGGTATCAAAATGCTAGGTCTTTTAGATTCAGGTGCTTCACGCACAATTATTTGTAGGAACGGGTGGGAAATTTTAAAAGATTTAGGTTTAGAGTTAGGCAAAACAAGCATAGAAAAAATAACTTTAGCGGATGGTGCAGGTATAGGAGTAGAGGGAGTTATTTCACTTCCAATTAGGGCTAAAGAGAAAGTTGTATTAGTAGAGTGTCTCGTTATTCCCCGACTTCCTCATAGGTTGATTTTAGGAGCAGATTTTTGGGCTCTATCGGGTGTGGTCCCGGATCTAAAATCGAGGGAATGGACGTTTTCAAACCAAAGCTCTTTGGCTTCGATGTCCGTGGCGGAACATTTAACAGATTTGACAGATACATAACAAAAAGAGTTAGATAGTTGTTTAGAAAAACTTTTTAAAGAAATGCCAGAGGGATTAGGGTGCACACAGATGGTGTCGCACAAAATTAGGACAAAAGCTGAGCCGATTAAACAGCGGTACTATCCGGTGTCGCCAGCTATTCAGAAGTTTATAGATAGGGAATTAGAAGAGATGCTCCGAGACGGAGTCATTGCAAAATCTGACAGTCCATGGGCTTCACCCATTGTCATGATTAAAAAGAAAGATGGCACGTATAGGTTTTGTGTAGATTATAGGAAGTTGAATGAGGTAACAGATAGGGACGCATACCCCCTCCCTTATATTACGCCCATCTAAGATAAGTTGAATAATGCTAGGTTTTTAAGTTCACTGGACATTAAGTCTGCGTATTGGCAGATTCCAGTTGAGAAGGATTCGCAGAAGTATACTGCATTTACAGTTCCAGGTCGGGGACTTTTTCATTTTTTGAGGATGCCGTTCGGTTTGCATAATGCACCCGCAACTTGGCAACGTTTTATAGATACGGTCCTTGGACCTGAGTTAGAACCATATGTCTTCGTCTATCTCGATGACATCATCATCGTGACAGACACTTTCGAGAAGCATATGGAAATTTTGAATGAGGTTTTTGATACATTAATAAAGGCAGGTTTAAAAGTAGGTAGGGAAAAATGTCATTTTGTTAGGCCTTCTCTAAAATTTTTGGGCTATGTTGTTGACAGAAACGGTCTCCACATGGACCCAGAAAAGATAGAGAGTATGTTAGGAATTCCATCACCTAAAAATGTGAAGGAAGTTAGGAGCTTCATCGGCACGGTATCCTGGTATAGGAGATTCATTCCAAACTTTGCTAGTTTGGTGAAACCGTTGTCTGAATTGACGAAGAAGAATAGAAAATTTGATTGGTGTAGGGAATGTGAGGAGAGCTTTAGAAAAGCTAAAGAATGTTTGGTAGCGGCACCCATTCTAACGTGCCCGGATTTCACGAAGCCATTTGTCGTTCAGACGGATGCTTCGGACTTTGGGATTAGTGCGGTCCTTAGTTAAAATTTTGACGAAGGTGAAAAAGTGATTTGCTATTTGAGCAGATCACTTAATCGTTGCGAGCGTAACTATTCGACCACAGAAAAAGAGTGCTTGGCTGTTCTGTGGGCGATAGAAAAGTAACGGCCATATTTAGAGGGTGTGAGATTCACGGTTATTACCGATCACTACTCTCTGATATGGTTGAGCAAGTTGAAAGACCCAGCAGGTCGGCTGGCTCGATGGGCTGTACGTATGCAGAAGTTCGATTTAAACATTGTTCACCGCAAAGGGAAGGATCATGTAGTGCCGGATATGCTCTCCAGGAGCGTACCAGTTTTATCTGGGATTTCAGAGCCTACAGAAGATCCTTGGATAGAAAAAATGAAAGGAGAGGTGGAAAAGAAACCATTGTCTTTTCCAGCCTGGAGAGTAGAACAGGCAAAATTGTTAAAATATGTTAAGGCAAATCATGTAGTAGTTCATGATTGTAATAGTGAGTGGAAGTTAGTAGTAACAAAGAACGATCAGAAAAAGATTTTAGAAGAAAATCATGACCATCCGTTAGCAGGGCATATGGGGGTTAAGAAAACTTTTTGTAGGATAGGAGAAAAATTTTACTGGCCAAAAATGAGGTCAGATATAACTAGGTATGTTAGGAACTGTAAAATATGCCAAAGTGTGAAACCTATTAATGAAAAACCAGCTGGGTTGATGACGGAGAGGAAAGGGGTAACCGATCCGTGGGAGATGATTTGTATTGATTTGGTAGGTCCACTTCCGAAATCGAGTAGAGGTTTTGTCTATATCTTAACTGTCGTCGACTATATCACGAAGTTTCCATTGTTGTTCCCGTTGAGGTCTGCAACAGCGAAGTCTGTTTGTAAGGAGTTGGAAGACAATGTCTTCTTGTTGTTTGGCGTTCCAAAATGTGTTGTTTGTGATAACGGTCCGCAGTTTAAAAGCAAGTAACTGAAGTCTTTGTGTGATAGCTATGGTTCTACAATTAGGTTTACGGCGAATTACCATCCTCAGGCTAATCCGTCAGAACGGATTAACCAAATCATAAAGAATACTCTTAGGGCGTACGTTTCGGAAAACCATAGGTCTTGGGATGCACAGTTAGCTAAAGTGGCGTGTTGTATACGCACGTCACATCACGAAGTTTAAGGCGTGTCGCCTTATTACGCGAATTTTGGTCGAGGGATCGTGACTTTTGGCAAACCCTTAACCACAATTTCGGATGTTAGGAGTGATAGTACGGATGACACTAGGGAAAGGCTTAGGTTGCTTAGGGAAGAGATAGGGAAAAAGTTAGAGTCAGCATTCAAGATGGCGACGAAAAGGTACAACCTTAGACGACGGGATGTACTTGTACAGTATTTTCCAAACGAATTGGTTTGGCGACGTAATTTCAGTTTGTCTGATGCAGCAAACTACTACACGGCAAAATTAGCGCCTAAATTTTTAGGTCCGTTTCTTATTAACAAACGCGTGTCTCCATGGACGTACGAGCTCAAGGACGAAAAGGGTACTGTAGTGGTCACCCTATGATTCCTAAATCATCGTGATCATTGCTTGTGTAAAATTGTTTACAGACTTTACAATATCGTAATTAACTCTCTGCAGTCTGCACACGCACAGTTACAAACTCTTTCTTATCCCCACTATATATCCAGTGAACTACACAGGTTTCAGTCGGCCGGTCGTAGTCGTTAGTCGTTGATGATTCGTCCTACTGCTGACACGTTCAAAGTGAATCCTAATTATAATTAATCTATAAGTACCTACTAAATTGTGATCTAATTGTTTAAGCCAATAAATTGGATTTTAATAGATGTGAAATCTAAAAACATTTGTTTCACTTGCCACATCAATTGGTAACCCCGATTAGTTCACGTAATAACCAACAACTTTTCATTGTGTTACAAATCCAAACTACTTGCAAACCACCTACATCGAACTATACCTATCTGTATTATATATTTACATAAAGTGCTAAAGCCTGTACCTACAAAAACAAGTGCTAAAACAATAAAGTGCATAGCCCATACAAAATAAGTGCTAAGCCCATATACAAATTAAGTGCGCACCAACAACAAAAACTCATACTAAACCTACAAAAAGAACGCCTTGAAATCATCATCGACTCGCTAAAACATCAAATTGCCATACCATAGTACCGCAAGTATAAAAGAACAGTTAAATCACAATATTAGAAGAAGAACAAATGCTAAATGATCATTAAGAAACACACCATCATTTGTTTGTTCTTCATCATCGAAAACGGAACTTATGCACCGCAACATTTCATTCTCCTACAAATCAACTGTTAACATCTGCACCTGTACCGAAAGCTCCAACAACATCAAAAAGCTTTGTCTCCAAATGCAATGGATTAATAAGAGCACCACCTCAACACACCTCATTGCCAACAATAGATGTCAACTGCTGTTTTATTTTTTAATGCTTACAATTTATTAATTGAATTATAAAATTTTCCATTTTCTAATCACTTTACTATATTTCTCAAATTTTCAACATTTATTTTGTATATTTACATACATATGTAAATATTTTCACTAATCTTATTATATTTTCTTTCTCAAATTACTTCATTCCTTTATTTCATTTAAATTTTTTTTCTCTCTTACCTTGTGCAGCTACATACAGGAAGAATCATCATCCAAACAAGAATTTTTTTGTTGGGTGTGCGTGGATGTGCGTTTTGCAGAATACCTAGTTATTATTATTTTTTTTTAGATTGAAGGAATAATTATTTTTTCTTTCTCTTTAACAAAGCTCGTAATTTTTTTTCTATTGCGAAATGGCAGGTAATGATGATGATGATAAAAAAAAGGTCCAGAAGTTTCAAAATCAGGCAATGACGATGATAAAAATAAAGGGGAAAAGAAAAGTAATCAAGAATATGTTAAATCGGACAGTGACGTTGTCAATTCTGTCTCGGTCAAGTTACAGCCCTTTTGGCCAAAGTCACCAGCAGTTTGGTTTATACAGGCAGAAGCGCAGTTTTCAATCGCAAATATTAAAAAAGATGTGACAAAACCTCTTGGCGCATTGCCACAAGATGTTCTTGGAACAGTTATCGATTTCATCCAATCCCCTCCAGAATCTAATATTTACGATCAATTTAAACAGACCCTCATCCAACGGCATTCGCTTAGCGAAGAGCGCAGAAAAGAAAAACTGTTATCTAGTGATCAACTTGGTGACAGAAAACCATCTGTGTTTCTTAGAGCTTTACAGCAGCTTGCAGGTTCATCATCAGGTATAATTAGCAACGATTTAATTCGAAAACTGTGGCTTCGTCGACTCTCACAAGTTATTAATATAGCCCTCATTTCACAAGAAACCAAAACAGAAGCTGAAGTAACTACTTTGGCGGATGAAATTTGGGAAGCTTCAGGCGTTCGAATTCCATGCAAACAACAAACAAAATTTCAATGTTTCTGAAGACCAAACTCGACTTCGGTCGGAAATAAATGAATTAAAAGGCATGTTTGAGCAACTTACGACTAGGTTTAGTAGGCAATCTTTTCGGTCACAGAGAAATTCAAACAGAAATAATTCAAGGAGTAGGCACAGATCACGTAGCAGATCAGACATCTGCTGGTTTCATTCGAAATTTGGATCTAATGCTCGGAATTGTTCTAATCCTTGCAATTTCAATAAAAATTCTGCTTTGAGCAGAATAAACAAAGATGAAAAAAACTAAATGAACCAGCTGTTTCTACGGCACACAGCTCGGTTTGTTCTTTACAAAGCCGTCTTTTTATTCGTGATCCCGATCACAACCTCACTTTTTTGATTGACACTGGTGCTGATTTGTCTGTGCTTCCAGGCACACTTTTTCAAGCTAAAGAAACAAACCCCTCTTTATATCTTTGTGCAGCTAATGGTACATCCATAAGCACGTATGGTACAAAGCTAATGAAAATTAATCTTGGACTTCGAGGACAATTCGTTCATGAATTCATAATAGCAGGAGTAAACCGTCCATTAATTGGAGCCGACTTTCTTAACAAATTTGGCCTTTCAGTCGATATAAAGAATCGCCGCCTTATCGATTCATTAACCAAATTGCATATAAGCGCTATGAAAGCTTTGGTGGATACTCCATCTCCGAAAAATCCTTCCATCAACAACGCGTACGGAGACATTTTAAAAGAGTTTCCTTCACTCACTGCTCATCCAGATTTTCATAAACCAGTCCAACATACTGTTCAACATCATATAATTACAAAAGGTCGTCTACCTTTTGCGAAACCACGCCGACTGAATGTTAAACAACATAAAGCTGCCCTTTAAGAGTTTCAAAATATGGTTAGCCTAGGGATTTGTAGACCGTCTTCATCACCTATTTCTTCACCACTTCACATGGTAGCCAAAAAAGACGGCGATAGTTTTAGAGCATGTGGAGATTACAGAGGTTTAAATAATGTCACTGAACCTGATCGACATCCCATTAGTCACATACACAACTTTTCGTTAAACCTCAATGGTTGTAAAGTGTTTTCATGCATTGACTTAGTAAGAGCCTACCATCAGATACCCGTCGCCTATTCGAGTTTGTAAGGATGTCTTTCGGACTCCGGAATGCCAGTCAAACATTTCAAAGGTTTATAAACGCAATGGTGCAGGATCCTGACTTTGTTTTCGCATACATAGACGATCTCCTCATAGGTAGCAAAGACGACCAAGAGCATAAGAAACACCTCAGAACTCTGTTTCAAAGACTCTCTGATTACGGCCTAAGCCTAAATCCTTCAAAATGTGTTTTTGGAGCATCGACTTTAAATTTTTTAAGTCATACTATTTCTGAGTATGGTATTGCTCCATCTCAAGAGCGAGTTGAGGCAATTATTAACATGCCCCCTCCAACTTCGATTCCACAAATCCAACAGTTCGTTGGGATGGTTAATTATTATAATCGATTCATTCCAAATCTCGCCGAATTGTTATCACCCATTCATACTCATGTAACTTATCTACAGAAAATAAAGAAAAACAAAAACCATTTTCACTGGCCTCCGGAGTGTGATGCTGCCTTCGTGAAAACAAAGCATGCATTATCGGAAGTTACACTGCTAACTCATCCAACAGAAAACGGTTCCCTTAGCATCACCACGGACGCGTCAAACACCGCTGTAGGTGCTGTTTTGCAGCAACATAACAGCAAAAACGAATGGCAGCCTCTTGCCTTCTTCTCAAAGAAACTGAAGCCGTCTGAACAAAAGTTCTATGCGTTTGATCGTGAATTGCTTGGTGTTTACTTAGCAATCAAACATTTTCGGTGTTTCGTTGAAGGTAGAGAATTTGTGATCTTCACCGTTAACAAATGCCTTGATGTCCAAATCTGAGAGAAGCCCACGTCAAACTCGACATATGGACTACATATCTCAATTTACCAGTGATATTCGTCACATTCGCGGTAAAGATAACGTGGTAGCTGATCTCCTTTCACGTCCGTCTGCAGAGATCAATTCAATCAACTTCGATCTCAAACAAATTTCAAAACTACAAGAAAATGATGATGAGCTCAAATCATTGATTTCTGCTAACACCAGACCTTATTCCAAAACTAAATTAGAAATTGTCAAAATGCCCATTACAAACGAATAAATTTGGTGCGAAACAAGCACAGAAACCAACCGTCCATTTGTTCCTCAAAGTCTTCGCAGACTCATTTTTGACTCTTTACACAATCTTTTACATGAAGGCATTCGTGCCAAGGGCAAAATAGTTGTATCAAAATATTTTTGGCCCTCTATGAATAAAGACTGCAACCATTGGGCTAAGACATGTGTAGCATGCCAACGTTCTAAGATACATAGGCACAATAAAACAAAATATGATACATTCAAAATGCCAACTGGACGTTTTGAACACATACATATGGATCTTGTGGGTCCACTTCCCCCATCCAATGGATTTTTATATGTGCTCACTATAATCGATCGCTTTACTCGGTGGCCAGAAGCGTATGCCATTTCTGATATTTGTGCAGCCACCGTCGCCAATGTTTTTGTCCAACAGTATGTCTCTAGATTCGGTGTTCCAGCTCAAATCACAACCGACCAAGGAACACAATTTGAGTCAAAATTATTTTCATCGATAACCAGCATGTTAGGGTCTCATAGAATCCGTACTTCGGCTTACCACCCCCAAGCCAATGGTATGGTGGAAAGACTGCACCGACAATTAAAAGCTTCAATTGTAGCTCGAGGAAACACTCAACATTGGAGCGACGAACTTCCTCTAGTATTGCTCGGCATACGAACAGCTGTCAAAGAGGATCTTGGTTCTTCAGCCGCGGAGCTGGTATACGGCCAAACTCTGAAAATTCCCGGAGAGTATTTTTTGACCAAAATATCCGGAAACAGATCCGTCTAAGGTTGTGAACCAAATCCGTCAGTCTATGCAATCTGCGATTCCCACAGCTACTAGGAATGCTATACAGTCAAATATAAATGTACCCAAATCACTCAGTTCTTCGAATTATGTGTTTTTAAGAGTTGATAGAGTCCGGCCTGGTCTAACAGCTCCATATGAAGGACCATATAAGGTTGTTCGAAAGCTACCAAAACAATTCATAATTGACATAAATAATAAAAACATATCAGTTTCAATTGACCGATTGAAACCTGCGCATATCATCGCAAATGAAGCAAACCCGGCTGAAAGAAAGAAAGTAACCTTCGCTTAATTTTTTTTCATCATCAATTTTTTTTCATTTCGTTTCATCAATTTATAAAATTTCGGAACGCTTACAGCTGAAAGGGGAGTATGTAGTGGTCACCCTATGATTCCTAAATCATCGTGATCATTGCTTGTGTAAAATTGTTTAAAGACTTTACAATATCGTAATTAACTCTCTGCAGTCCGCATACGCACAGTTACAAACTCTTTCTTATCCCCACTATATAGTCAGTGAACTACACAGGTTTCAGTCGGCCGGTCGTAGTCGTTAGTCGTTGATGATTCGTCCTACTGCTGACACGTTCAAAGTGAATCCTGATTATAATTAATCTATAAGTACCTACTAAATTGTGATCTAATTGTTTAAGCCAATAAGTTTAATTTTAATAGATGTGAAATCTAAAAACATTTGTTTCACTTGCCACATCAGTACCTTTCGAGGAACCTGGAACGTCAAAGATCTGAAGCCGTACTACAACGATTCCTCGGAAAATTCCGATACTTAGTCGCGTAGCAAGGACTAGCTGCGCTAAGAGTTACTGAGAGCTTCACAGCTCTGTGATGTGCATTAACTCTCGCCCAGAGCGATTGAGATGAAGATGTGTGGTGCTGTAGTGAATTCCATTTGGTTGTGTTGTTTACCCTTCTTCTTATCCTTTTTACTTCGCTTTCTTATCTGAAAGCCAATTTCCTTCTTTGGTAGGTAAGGGTGGAATTTGTTACGGCAAGATTTACCGCAACAAAAATCATTCTTTTGCTTCTTAAAACCTTGTCAAATCGTGCGCTTTTGGCACGGTTAAACTCTCGATATTTGTTTCCGCTCCATCTCAACCATTCCTTTTCTTACCCACATTTTGAGTTGTCCTCTGGGAGTTTTGAGAGTGACTCAGAGAGGATAACAAAGCAGGTTATTTTCCATCGGGTTGAGCCAGCGGACGAGCTGGAGACTTGCCCGCAACGTATTTTAATTTAATCGTGCTGAGCCAGCGGATGATCTGGAGACTCACACGCATCAGTCTATCGTGTTGAGCCAGCGGACGGGCTGGAGACTCGCACGCATAGTAAAGAAGCGAGGAAGTTAACAACGAGATCGAAAGAGGAGTCAACAACATCACAACAATGTGTGAATTATAATCACACCAACGTAAATTTAGGATGGCCGAGTGCCCACCGTAAAGTGTCGGATATCAAAGACAGATCGTAATGATGTGTTTTCCCCTTTTTAAATATTATCTGCTAACTCATCCAACAGAAAACGGTTCTCTTAGCATCACCACGGACGCGTCAAACACCGCTGTAGGTGCTGTTTTGCAGCAACATAACAGCAAAAACGAATGGCAGCCTCTTGCCTTCTTCTCAAAGAAACTGAAGCCGTCTGAACAAAAGTTCTATGCGTTTGATCGTGAATTGCTTGGTGTTTACTTAGCAATCAAACATTTTCGGTGTTTTGTTGAAGGTAGAGAATTTGTGATCTTCACCGTTAACAAATGCCTTGATGTCCAAATCTGAGAGAAGCCCACGTCAAACTCGACATATGGACTACATATCTCAATTTACCAGTGATATTCGTCACATTCGCGGTAAAGATAACGTGGTAGCTGATCTCCTTTCACGTCCGTCTGCAGAGATCAATTCAATCAACTTCGTTCTCAAACAAATTTCAAAACTACAAGAAAATGATGATGAGCTCAAATCATTGATTTCTGCTAACACCAGACCTTATTCCAAAACTAAATTAGAAATTGTCAAAATGCCCATTACAAACGAATAAATTTGGTGCGAAACAAGCACAGAAACCAACCGTCCATTTGTTCCTCAAAGTCTTCGCAGACTCATTTTTGACTCTTTACACAATCTTTTACATGAAGGCATTCGTGCCAAGGGCAAAATAGTTGTATCAAAATATTTTTGGCCCTCTATGAATAAAGACTGCAACCATTGGGCTAAGACATGTGTAGCATGCCAACGTTCTAAGATACATAGGCACAATAAAACAAAATATGATACATTCAAAATGCCAACTGGACGTTTTGAACACATACATATGGATCTTGTGGGTCCACTTCCCCCATCCAATGGATTTTCATATGTGCTCACTATAATCGATCGCTTTACTCGGTGGCCAGAAGCGTATGCCATTTCTGATATTTGTGCAGCCACCGTCGCCAATGTTTTTGTCCAACAGTATGTCTCTAGATTCGGTGTTCCAGCTCAAATCACAACCGACCAAGGAACACAATTTGAGTCAAAATTATTTTCATCGATAACCAGCATGTTAGGGTCTCATAGAATCCGTACTTCGGCTAACCACCCCCAAGCCAATGGTATGGTGGAAAGACTGCACCGACAATTAAAAGCTTAAATTGTAGCTCGAGGAAACACTCAACATTGGAGCGACGAACTTCCTCTTGTATTGCTCGGCATACGAACAGCTGTCAAAGAGGATCTTGGTTCTTTAGCCGCGGAGCTGGTATACGGCCAAACTCTGAAAATTCCCGGAGAGTATTTTTTGACCAAAATATCCGCAAACACAGATCCGTCTAAGGTTGTGAACCAAATCCGTCAGTCTATGCAATCTGCGATTCCCACAGCTACTAGGAATGCTATACAGTCAAATATAAATGTACCCAAATCACTCAGTTCTTCGAATTATGTGTTTTTAAGAGTTGATAGAGTCCGGCCTGGTCTAACAGCTCCATATGAAGGACCATATAAGGTTGTTCGAAAGCTACCAAAACAATTCATAATTGACATAAATAATAAAAACATATCAGTTTCAATTGACCGATTGAAACCTGCGCATATCATCGCAAATGAAGCAAACCCGGCTGAAAGAAAGAAAGTAACCTTCGCTTAATTTTTTTTCATCGTCAATTTTTTTTCATTTCGTTTCATCAATTTATAAAATTTCGGAACGCTTACAGCTGTAAGGGAAGTATGTAGTGGTCACCCTATGATTCCTAAATCATCGTGATCATTGCTTGTGTAAAATTGTTTAAAGACTTTACAATATCGTAATTAACTCTCTGCAGTCCGCATACGCACAGTTACAAACTCTTTCTTATCCCCACTATATAGTCAGTGAACTACACAGGTTTCAGTCGGCCGGTCGTAGTCGTTAGTCGTTGATGATTCGTCCTACTGCTGACACGTTCAAAGTGAATCCTGATTATAATTAATCTATAAGTACCTACTAAATTGTGATCTAATTGTTTAAGCCAATAAATTTAATTTTAATAGATGTGAAATCTAAAAACATTTGTTTCACTTGCCACATCAGTACCTTTCGAGGAACCTGGAACGTCAAAGATCTGAAGCCGTACTACAACGATTCCTCGGAAAATTCCGATACTTAGTCGCGTAGCAAGGACTAGCTGCGCTAAGAGTTACTGAGAGCTTCACAGCTCTGTGATGTGCATTAACTCTCGCCCAGAGCGATTGAGATGAAGATGTGTGGTGCTGTAGTGAATTCCATTTGGTTGTGTTGTTTACCCTTCTTCTTATCCTTTTTACTTCGCTTTCTTATCTGAAAGCCAATTTCCTTCTTTGGTAGGTAAGGGTGGAATTTGTTACGGTAAGATTTACCGCAACAAAAATCATTCTTTTGCTTCTTAAAACCTTGTCAAATCGTGCGCTTTTGGCACGGTTAAACTCTCGATATTTGTTTCCGCTCCATCTCAACCATTCCTTTTCTTACCCACATTTTGAGTTGTCCTCTGGGAGTTTTGAGAGTGACTCAGAGAGGATAACAAAGCAGGTTATTTTCCATCGGGTTGAGCCAGCGGACGAGCTGGAGACTTGCCCGCATCGTATTTTAATTTAATCGTGCTGAGCCAGCGGATGATCTGGAGACTCACACGCATCAGTCTATCGTGTTGAGCCAGCGGACGGGCTGGAGACTCGCACGCATAGTAAAGAAGCGAGGAAGTTAACAACGAGATCGAAAGAGGAGTCAACAACATCACAACAATGTGTGAATTATAATCACACCAACGTAAATTTAGGATGGCCGAGTGCCCACCGTAAAGTGTCGGATATCAAAGACAGATCGTAATGATGTGTTTTCCCCTTTTTAAATATTATCTGCGCGGAGGTCCACGGAATTAAGATTATTCTTGTTCATTTTGTACCGTTTTAGTTAGAAAATGGTTAGGATTCTTTCCAACAAAAATATTCTTCTCCAAGCAATTAGTTTGGGCCGGTTTGGGCTGGGGACTTTGCGCGTTGTGTCGTAGTTTTTCACTTGCCTTTTGAAATAATATATAATTGACATTATACGGCTGAACACGTCCACTGAGCCTACGAGGATCGCATCCTCAACGCATAGGATCGCGTGCAATGGTTGTATCACCGCTCTCAGTCGCACGTCTCTGCATATATGGGCGAGATGCTGCTGTATGACTGAGACAAGAACACCACCACGCAAAAGATCCGAAGAGGATGGCTATATGGTCGGGGCGAAGTGCACAAGCCAAGCCTCCATTTTGGATGACAATTCAATTTTGGATTTGATAAAAACAAGAAAGACATTTTTGAGATTTAGAAAAAAGGGAAGTAAAAACTATTTGTGGAAATCGGAATTTAGAAGAAAACACATAGAATAAAGAGGAAATTCGATTGATGAAATCGAGAGTTTAAATTAGAAGAGCCTTGAGGAGAATATCTTTGTTGGAGAATCTTTGGATTTGCAAAGCTAAGTATTTTGTGTCTGGTTGTGACCAGAATTTTAGCTAGTCTTTTGGTTATTTAAATTGTGTTAATTCGTTTTGTTTGTGACCCTGTGTGGGGCAAATAAATTGTCGTTAAAGAAGGCCTTCGCTGAATATTCGGTTCCCTCCCAAGATTGTGGGACCCGTGACCTTTGTTTTGACCTTAGAACGTTCTTTACCATTGTGATCTTTCTTTGTGTCGATTTGACACAAACCATTGTTTGCTTCTTTTTTTATTATTTGCTTCTATTTTATTTTCGAGAATTAGCCTTCTGCTAATCTCGAAAAACTATTGTTCTTGCTTTTTTTTCTGTTGATTGAAAAGACTCTGGGTTTTTATTCCGGTATTTGCCACGGTTTCCCAGACCAATAACTATCAATTAAAGATTCTAACTTCCCATTGGGATTAATAATTCTTCCGTCTTATTCTTTGCAATTGAAGACATTTTTTTCAGATTTATATTGGTAAGGCAAACACCATAAAAGTTTCCTGGCGCCCAACCTGTAACGTAAATACTTGTATTTACGTTCCACCCCCCTTCCATCAAACCATCAAACCATATCTCTTTAATCCAATCATCTCTTTGAATTTTAATCCTACATTAAAATATACCCACCTCACCTACCTGCAATAATTTCTTTTCACATACGATCGCTTTGATTACCTGCATACCTTTTTTTTATTCGACGAATCCCCCTTGCTGACTAGCCGGTGAGACTGCACATATCATTGCAGTTGTTGTTGCAATATTTCTTGTTATCAGTTCTCTCTCTTGTTTGTTTTGACATTCCGTCATAAACGACATTTCCTTGTGCGGTGCTGGTTGCACATTATTTGTTTACAATCGTTCTTTTTCATTTGTCTTAATCAATAATATTATTGGATTCGAAATAATCCAAAGTTACGCGGTTTACTTGTATCGTCTTCCTAATTATTTTCATCGTAAATTAATCTAAATTCGGTTTATATTCTTACTCAAAATAATATTGCAACACAAGGTGAAGTAAAAAGACTCGCTTTGAGTTCAACGATTTGCTATACGTCACCTTGAACCTGTTAATGGGAATACAAAATATGTATCTCATATGGCGGTATTCAATGTGAAGTATGGATTTCTGTTTGAAAGGTGTTTCCGCGGCGTGGAACTGGCAGTCGTAAGTGAGAAACAAATAACCGCGGTCGTTTTAATTGGTTTCTGGAATCTAACAATTGGCGTAGCCGGTATTGAATTTCTTCCTTCGGTTCGGACATGGTTGATCTGCAAATTTTTAATTCCGGTGAAAAAAAAAAATAAACTTTACATAAATTAATTTCCAAAAAAAGCTATACTTTCTGTTCTTCAAGCAAATAAGAATAGGAAATAATCATTTCAATTTGAATAATCATTTCAATTTGAATAAAGTTCATTTAAACTGCTTGAAATACGCACTGCCTATTTACAAAGTTGTTTTTTTTTCTCTTAAGTGAAAAGTGAGAAAATTGTATTCATAGCAACACCGGGTTAAAAATCTTACAAAATTTTACTAAAATAGCAATCTTTGAATAAACAAACAAACAAAAAAGAAGAAAATTTTACAAATAAGCTATTTGGCAAAACAAAAAAAAAAAAAATGAATAAGGGTGGATAGATGTTTCGTAATTTTCCATTCATCGACTTTTTGCTGTAGAGTGACAAGAAAGAAGTAAAAAAAAAAAATTGATGTCTGAAAAAACAACGACAACACCAACAACAACAACACCAACAACAACAACAAATACAACAACAACAAATACAGCAACAACAACAACAGAAGCACCAACGTCATCAACCTGGGCAGGACTAAATATTTTGCGAAGCGGCAAGTTAAGATTTAATCAACAAGTAAGTCTAGAACAATATTTAAGTTTATTAAAGGAGAAAGCGCAAGAGACAAATAATTTGACAATTCCCCAACTGGATGTCCTTGATAGGGCACTAAAAAATAAAAGGGAAGAACGCTTTAAAAAAGTAAAAGCGTTCGAAAAAAGTACAGAAGAATTTAAAAAAAGAATTAGCCGAATTTAATTGTCACTCGCGCTCGCTCGAAACTATTAGCAATACAATAACCAACGAAACAAATTGTGAAATTGATTCGATTTTGAAAGAAACAGGGGGTGAGATATTTTTAAATTCTGAAACTGATTCAATTTCAAAAGAATCTGAGGCGGAAAAATTCTTAAATTGGTTGAGTATTTCGCTTACGGAATCCGAAAAAAGTCTGATATACGAAGACAAAATGTCGGTTGATTGCGCAAAAGTGGCAAATTAGTATCCCAAATGGTACCAATCTTTAATGGGGAAATAAACTCTTGCACAACAAGAGACTTACAGACATTCCTGGGCTGTTGCAAGAGGGTCATAAGTTGTTTGTCAGAGGCAGAAAAAGCAACTTTCCTCGAAGTTTTCCCAGCAAGACTAAGGGGTGAGGCATACCAACTGATTGCCTCAAACACGTTAGCATCTTTTGAAGAAGCCGAAAGGCTTCTTAACCAAGCTTACCTTCCCAGGGAAACATATGAGGGCCTAGTTAACCAATTAATAACTATGCGACAATCTCCATTAGAAACTCTCTCGTCATGTATCCATAGGATAAAACACAGGAGAGCACTCTGCAAGGAGGCCGCAGGCCATAAATATGAAGAAAAGGCAGTTCCAGCTGTGGTAGCACAGCTGGAAGACTTTGCCAAAAGCACATTAAAAGGGGGTGTAACAAATCCTCACCTCTGTCAATATCTTCTAACAATAGGCGAAAAATCTTTTGAAGATATTGTACAGAAGGCTCTGGATATGGAACGACTCCAACAAATGGCCTTTCATACGCAATTTAATGCGTATGCAAATGCAACATTACCAACCATTTCTAATAATCTGACACAATTTAATGCGTATACAAACGCAATGGTTCCACCCATCCCTAACAATCTGACCCAGGGTTTTAATCTTTTAAATAACAATCAAAACTTTCCGAATCCCACATATAACTTTCTTGACACAAAAAACAACCTCTCGATCCCCAATAATGATCAACAAGTGGTCAACCCACTCACCCAGACCCAAGTTCCTGCTCAACGCAGCCAAAACCTCAACAGAAGTTTAGTTGAGGACGTGATATGTAATTACTGCAAAGTAAAGGGTCATACCTATACGGACTGGGTTGGGTTCGGGAGCCCGTTTTTCAGAATCCAGTTTTTTAAAATCCTGTCTTTAAAATCCCGTTTTTTAAAATACTGTTTTTAAAAATCCCGTTTTTATAAAATCCCGCTTTTAAAATCCTGTTTTTTACCATCCCGTTTATTAAATTCCCGTTTTTATAAGCCCGCTTTTGGAATCAACACAAGGTGTTTATTTTAAAAATCGCGGCGGTTTTTAAAATAAAACACCTTGTGTTGATTCCAAAAGCGGGATTGAATTTATTTTACAGCCCAATGCTGACGATGATGAGGTGACATAATGTTCATGGGCGTTATGTCGTATGAAAGGAGACAAAAAGAAAACAAAAAACAAATATTTGGAGAAGTTTTTTTTATTGATTTTGTATATTGAGTAAATTTATTAAAATACGAAACGGGCTAAGCGGGATTAAACGGGATTTTAGAAAGCGGGCTCACGAGAAACGGGATTCTGTTTAAACAGGATTATTAAAAGCGGGATTTTAAAAAAGCGGTACTTTAGAATCGGGATTTTAATTTGTTTTTTGCGGGATTATAAAAAAACGGGATTTTAAAAAACGGGCTTCCGAACCGCTCCCATACGGACTGTGTGACGAGGAAGAATACGCCTTTCTGTACCTTATGCAAATTGCGTAATCACGATGCGAAGGATTGCAGAAGAGCGCTTACTAACAACGTTGAGTCACAAAGAAATCCCTTTAGGGATCGGGGCCCTGAAAGAACTCTTAATAACCAAAGAAGTCCAAACCCTCCAAGGGCTTACAATATAAGGAAAATGTGTGACTTCTGCGTTGGAATCACGAGGTTTCGCAGTGCCGTCAAAAAATTAGATGGGAATCTCTTGAATCGGATTCGGGAAACTCCCAACGGTCGGGCCAAAAATCCCCGACCCGACAACATTAAAAACAAAAAACAGTAAAGGGTGTTCTCAGCCATCCACAACATGTATCAATTCGGTTGATTTACCTTTAGATGATATAAGCCTTAACGGTAACGTCAAATTATTAGTGGATACGGGTGCTGAGATAAGTTTATTAAAAGAAAACCAAATCAAAAGAAAAATTAACATAAATAAAAATAAAGCGTTTACTTTACAAACGCCATATGGCACAGGAAAAACAATACGAAGTTGCCAGGGAAACATTGACCTTAAAACAAAAATTCCTTGTAACTTCCAAGTTGTTCAAGGTACATTTGCTCTAGATGAAGACGGAATTCTAGGAAATGATTTTCTATCAAAAAATTGCAATATTGAAGGCCCAAACAAGCAATTAAAATGTCCATGTACAGAAACCAACCAACAAGATTTTAGTATCCCACTTAACTCAATAAATACAAATAAAGTGACAAATGAACAAGGTCCAACACAAAACTACTGTACACGGGCAATCGAAGTGGGATCCCATCCACAGAAATCTTAAAAAATCTTTGGTAGTATCCTCAAGGCTCCTTCTAAGGAAGCTGGTTGCAAAACCTCACCTACAGTAGTGGACGAGTCAAAATATATTGTGTTCCCAAAACCTGTCTGTATCCCTGCAAGGTCGCAGAAACTAATAAAAATCCCGGTCGCTATAAGCGAGGAAATGATCTGTCTAAACCAAGATATAGGTGAAGGGGTCTTCCTCGCTAACGGTTTATTGTCCCCCGGCCCAACTGGGTTAATAAGTGTGCTTAACGCAAAAACTGAACCTGTTAGCATTGCCGCAATAAATCTTCAATTAGTTCCTTTAAATCAGTATGCGATAGTACCTCTTGAATATAACAAAAAAAATTCAGAGTACTCAGAAGCTAACAAATCCAACATTTAATATCGCGGGGCGATGACATAAACTTTCGTACCAAGCAGTTGGAGGTGGAACTTAAGATTGCACGAAACCTTAGTTTCCAAGAAAAGCAATCAATAACAGAACTCTGCCATGAGTTCTCAGATATTTTCCACTTAAGAGGGGATAAACTTTCATACACAGAAGCTATTACACATGAAATTCCTTTGACGCAAGATCAGGGCTCTATAAACCAAAAAATGTATAGGTTACCTGAAGCCCAAAGACAAATTATTAATGACCAGCTTAAAGAAATGTTAGAAAATGACGTAGTCCAGCCGAGTAAAAGTCCATGGAACTCGCCTCTATTAGTAGTTCCCAAAAAGACGGGACCAAATGGTGAAAAGAGGTGGCGAGTAGTGGTTGATTTCCGGAAATTAAACGAAAAACCATTGGCGACGCTTACCCACTTCCTCGAATAGAGGACATATTTGATCAACTCGGCCATTCACGTTATTTTTCAACACTCGACCTTGCCAGTGGTTATCACCAAGTTTTGGTTGAGCCTAAAGATCGATCGAAAAAACGGCTTTTAGTACCAATTACGGACACTATGAGTTCGTACGCATGCCTTTCGGGCTAAAGGGAGCTCCTGCTACATTTCAACGTCTGATGAACTATGTCCTCACTGGCTTACAGGGTCTTGAATGTTTCGTTTACCTGGACGACATAGTCATCTAAGGAAAGAACCTGGAAGATCATAATAGTAAACTCAGAAAGGTGTTCCATAGGTTAAGAATGCACAACCTCAAACTGCAACCAGAAAAGTGTAGATTCTTACAAAAAGAAGTTGTGTACTTAGGACATATATTTTTTAATAATAATAAAAGCCAAATGCAGTCTTTGTTTTTTAGTCGATGTTTATTTAATATTTGCCGACGTTTCGATTCTGGTTAGAATCTTCTTCAGGGCCTGGAACGGGAGAGTGGATTCATAACAATAACATTTATACATATATATACATATCAATTTTCACTTGAACAAAATTATAATGTTAGCACTTACTGTATAAGTAATATCGACTGTGTCTGTAAAGATACTTTCTCAACAACAGCCATATAAACAATATTTTTTAACAAAAAATTATGTAAATAGCTAGCATTGATATGTAAAATTATTATAAATTAATAAATAAAAAGGCGAAAATCTTAAGCAAACTTAATCAGCAAAACGTAAACAAATATTTGAAGTGAAGGAAATGTCAAACTTTTCCATGAAATTGACAAGCTTCAGTTAGTGGATCGTATACAGGGTGGTTCAAATTTTACAAACAGATAGGTACTTTAAATATTTTGGATATTTTAAGATATTTTAAGACAATTATGAAAGTTTTTTAAAAAGGTTCATATAAATATCACTAACATTTTTTGATTCTACACTTTTAGAATTTACACAATTTTTACAAGCTTTTATGTGTATTTCTTCTAAAATCATACGTTTTCGGTAGAATTTCTCACGTTCGAGTATTTGAACCTTTTCAAAATTGAAATTATGTTTGTAAGTGGCAGCATGCTTGGCCAGGGCACTCCTTGCTATCCGATTGTTTGTGACGTCTGATTCATGTTGATTCATGCGTTCTTTTACTTTTTGCGAAGTAGTACCAATGTAACATTTATTACAGCCATTGCATGGTACACGATATACAACATTTACCAAGTCACCGACGAGCTGCTTTTGTTTTAACTTCGAGTAAAGTCGGCCTACATTGTTCGAATTTTTGAAAGAAATACGAACGTTGTCACAAGTTTTGGTGATGGATCTTGCAATAGATTGTGATACGTTTGGAACGAACTGTAAGGAGTGTCGACTTATAATGTTGTTATCAGTAGCTGCTATTATTGTAAGTGATCGTGATTGTTGATGATATGTTTTTGTTGCTTCCCAGAGATTCGATTGATGAAATTTTGTTTTTATTCAATTGTATTGATGATAGAATTCAATTTACTGTCGAACGTGAATTTTCGAATAGTATTCCGTTTTTAGATATGACAGTATTCCGTGATGAAAAAGAAAAAACATTTTTTACAAAATGGTATCGGAAGCCTGTCTCATCAGGACGTTTGTTGAACTACAAATCAATACACCCAATGAACCAAAAAATAAGCACAGCGTACGGACTCATTGATCGTGTCAATCGCCTTAGTCACGCACGTTTCTCAAAGGACAACAAGAAGCTATTGATTGAAATGCTTGTAAAAAACGATTATCCATTAAGGCTTGTAAACCGTTTAATCAACCGTTATAACATACGAAACAATTCGCAATCACGATCACTTACAATAATAGCAGCTACTGATAACAACATTATAAGTCGACACTCCTTACAGTTCGTTCCAAACGTATCACAATCTATTGCAAGATCCATCACCAAAACTTGTGACAACGTTCGTATTTCTTTCAAAAATTCGAACAATGTAGGCCGACTTTACTCGAAGTTAAAACAAAAGCAGCTCGTCGGTGACTTGGTAAATGTTGTATATCGTGTACCATGCAATGGCTGTAATAAATGTTACATTGGTACTACTTCGCAAAAAGTAAAAGAACGCATGAATCAACATGAATCAGACGTCACAAACAATCGGATAGCAAGGAGTGCCCTGGCCAAGCATGCTGCCACTTACAAACATAATTTCAATTTTGAAAAGGTTCAAATACTCGAACGTGAGAAATTCTACCGAAAACGTATGATTTTAGAAGAAATACACATAAAAGCTTGTAAAAATTGTGTAAATTCTAAAAGTGTAGAATCAAAAAATGTTAGTGATATTTATATGAACCTTTTTAAAAAACTTTCATAATTGTCTTAAAATATCTTAAAATATCCAAAATATTTAAAGTACCTATCTGTTTGTAAAATTTGAACCACCCTGTATACGATCCACTAACTGAAGCTTGTCAATTTCATGGAAAAGTTTGACATTTCCTTCACTTCAAATATTTGTTTACGTTTTGCTGATTAAGTTTGGTTAAGATTTTCGCCTTTTTATTTATTAATTTATAATAATTTTACATATCAATGCTAGCTATTTACATAATTTTTTGTTAAAAAATATTGTTTATATGGCTGTTGTTGAGAAAGTATCTTTACAGACACAGTCGATATTACTTATACAGTAAGTGCTAACATTATAATTTTGTTCAAGTGAAAATTGATATGTATATATATGTATAAATGTTATTGTTATGAATCCACTCTCCCGTTCCAGGCCCTGAAGAAGATTCTAACCAGAATCGAAACGTCGGCAAATATTAAATAAACATCGACTAAAAAACAAAGACTGCATTTGGCTTTTATTATTATTAAACAATATCTAGCAGTCGGTAGCCTCCACCATTAGGACATATATGTTCTGAAAAGGGAGCACACCCAGACCCTGGCAAGATAGCTTGTGTACAGGAGTTTCCAGTTCCGCATTCGACCAAAAAGGTGCAGTCTTTCTTAGGGTAAGCTGATTACTACCGGAAATTTATTCCCAATTTTTCAAAGATAGTAAGGCCCCTTACAAACCTCCTCAAAAAAGACGTTAAATTCACTTGGTCAGAAAAATGTCAAATTGCATTCCAACATATTAAAAATCTTTTATACTCGCCACCCCTTCATATCTACCCCGATTTTAGCAAGGATTTTAACCTAACAACTGATGCAAGTGGTGAAGCACTTGGTGCGGTTTTGTCCCAAGGAGACGTGGGTAAAGATCGGCCCATTGCTTATGCTAGCCGGACGCTGAATAAATCGGAACGTAATTACTCTACCATAGAGAAGGAGTTGCTTGCGATAGTATGGGCTGTGAAAAATTTTAGGTGTTACCTTGAAGGGCGGAAATTTAAGATCTACACCGACCATAAACCCCTTAAGGGCGTTTTTAATGTGAAAGACCCTACAACTCGATTGGTCCGATTCCACCACAAATTGTCGGAATATGACTATAAAATTGAATACAAACCAGGTAAATATAACACCAATGCAGATGCACTAAGTCGTATTCCGCAACAACAAAACCCTTCGCAAAACGAGTCGTCACAATCAGTAGAAAATAAACACAGGTGTAATCCGGAGCTAGACAAAATTACGAACTTTAAAGAAGAATCAAATAATACAAACTCCAAATTCATCGATCCCATGGAAACTGAAGACAAAATTTATTTAGAAAATGTTAATTCAAACCCAACTATACAAGAGACACCAGAGTTTAGAATTATTTTAACGAAAGCTGAAATCCATGCGCCCCCCAAGGGCGAAGAGAACAACAAGTGTACACAACCAATGCATTGCAACGCAGTAACGCGCTCAAAAACTAGAAGGTCTAAGGCGGATGTACTAAATGACAACTCAGAAGTAGTAGACACACCTAAAAACCAAGAAAAAGCTTCAGATGACTGTATTACGGAACCACAGTTAGAGATGGATACATCAACCCTGCTACCAAGCGATTCATCACCACATACTAATGCTAAATCGAAAATAGAAGTAATCACTTGCCCTAATGAAATTGAAACCATACTAAAGGACTATCACGATTCGATTTTTGGTGGACACCAGGGTATAATAAGAACTTATAAACGAATTCGAAAGAAATACTGGTGGAAAAACATGTTAGGAGACATTAAACGCCATATAAGAGCGTGTACAAAATGTCAAATTATGAAAGCTTCACCGATGCTACGAATGCCAATGGTAATAACGGACATTGCCGAAAAACCCTTCGAAAAAGTTTATTTAGATATTGTAGGTCCACTCGAAAAAACACATTCCAATAACCTATATATTTTAACATTTCAAGATAATCTAACAAAAATATTCGATTGTCATGCGTTACAAAACGCAGAATCAATAACGGTTGCACAGTTTTTTTTTTACCAAATTATAACTCGCTACGGTATTCCCAAACAACTGGTCACCGACCAGGGTACTAATTTCCTAAGCGATTTATTCAAAAATCTTTGCAAACTACTTCGCATTAAAAAAATACAAACCTCTGCGTACCATCCTCAGTCAAATGGGGCTCTGGAACGTACACATAGACCCCTTGTTGAGTACTTACGCAGTATAGTGGATGAAAACCCACAATCATGGGAAACCCGCAAAGGAAAATTATCCCCTTTGTGGAGAGGTCCTTATACGATTACACAAATAATAAGCGAAGTAAACTGCAAAATAAAGATAGGCAAGAAGAACTCGGTTGTCCATAACAACCGTCTAAAACCATTTTATGAAAACTTAATGAAGATTAGGTCGATTACATTTTTTTTTTCATCATTTAAAATCAGCTAATAAAAAATCAGAACTTCATCGTCCCAAAGTGAACATCCCAACCATTGAAAATTAAATACCTATACTAATTTTACCCTCAATTCTTTCAAAACAGTTTCAAAAAGTTTTTTTTTTCATGTCTTGTATATAAAATTTAACGAAAATAAACTAACAAAAAATGTATGTTTATTAAAATCGCCATTATAGTTTAAAATATAACATTAAAACAAAACAAAAAAATGCATAACAAAAGAAAAATAAATTTAAAAACAGATTTATTAACATTCATGTTAAATAAATAAAAAAAAAAAAGAGAGTGTCAACGGCCTTGGCTCTGATAAAGCATCGCTTCCCAATAGATCAGCGAAATCAAGCATCATTGCGCGTGGTTAGTAGTAAGATGGGGGACCGTCAAACTAATAACTGCGAGCTGTTGGCATTCGTTTTGTGTGTTCTTCTATCTACTGTTCTGTCTGTCTCTCTCTGTCGTATTACTGTGTGTTGTCTTGAGCCGAAGGCCTAAGTTGCCAGTGCTTGTAAGTGTGTCTACTCCGTTCGATTCATCGACGGAGTTGTTGTAATAATAATAATAATAATAATAATAAAAAAAAAAGCTACATTAGGTATAGTTAAAGATATAACATAATGCATACAAAAATGTATAACAAAAGAAAAATAAATAAATAATTAAAAAATCTAGATTATATTTTTGAAGATATGTAAAACAAAATACAAAAAAAAATGTAAAGCAAAAGAAAAATAAATTTAAAAACAGATTTATTAACATTCATTCATTTGTTAAATAAAAAAAAAGCTACATTAGGTATAGTTAAAGATATAACATAATGCATACAAAAATGTATAACAAAAGAAATATAAATAAATAATTAATAAATCTAGATTATATTTTTGAAGATATGTATAACAAAAT
Source organism: Platycheirus albimanus (assembly GCA_916050605.2). Lineage (NCBI taxonomy): Eukaryota > Metazoa > Arthropoda > Insecta > Diptera > Syrphidae > Platycheirus > Platycheirus albimanus. Next base: position 175,261,582 of record OU696696.1, read on the forward strand.
ACAAAAAAAAAACAATGTATAACAAAAGAAAAATAAATTTAAAAACAGATTTATTAACATCCATGTTAAATAAGAAAAAAAATCTACATTATAGTTTGATATATAACATAATACCTACATACAAAAATGTATAACCAATGAAAAATAAATAAATAATAAATAAATCTACATTATGTTCTTAAAGATATATAACATAAAACATAAAAAAAAATGTACAACAAAAGAAAAATAAATTCTAAACTAAAAATTTATCAAAAGATGTAAAAAAAAATAAATAAAGGTATGCAAAGATTCTACGGTGCGGAGGCATCTTCGACCGGAACGCAAATTGGTTGAATTATTCCTCTTCAAAGAATAATTCTATTTTCAAGAGGAGGAGGAAATTATTACATTCACTCATAGCTTGATAAATTGCACAGTTGCAGTTTATGCTGTCTGGGTTCGGCGATTTCCTCCAATTCTATATACGTCGCTTTGAACCTGTGCATGGGAATACAAAATATGTATCTCATATATCGGCGTTCAAGGTGAAGTAAAAAGACTCGCTTTGAGTTCAACGATTTGCGATACGTCACCTTGAACCTGTTAATGGGAATACAAAATATGTATCTCATATGGCGGTATTCAAGGTGAAGTATGGATTTGGGTTTGAAAGGTGTTTCCGCGGCGTGGAACTGGCAGTCGTAAGTGAGAAACAAATAACCACGGTCGTTTTAATTGGTTTCTGGAATCTAACAATTGCGATAAGATAGGCCATTCATACTACGATTGCCCTAGCGAGAAACGAAATTTATTTTGCTATCGTTGTGGCGAGAAAAACGTGGCAACAACATCTTGTTCTAAGCATGGTTTAAATCGAAAAGTGAGCGAGTTGAGAGCCGGGGGCTCTCGTTCCGTAAACACGACCCCGAGCCAATAAGTCATAGGAGTGTGTCTTCAGAAGGTCCTAGATTGCTTGAAGATACAAACTCAAAAATGTCGGATAGCCCAAAATCTTCGGTTAAATCCATTTCTTTTGGAACAAGTTCTACAATTGGAAATGTGATTAACCAACCGAATCATCTTCTATCCTTTCACGAAAGGGTGAAACGATACCAAGAGATTAGAAATCGAATATTTAAAAATTCAAATATTCGTGTTGTCCCAGATAAGGTAATGAAGTGTAGGAAGCGGTATAGCACGCGGAAAAGTCAAAGAAAAGCAATAGAATCTACCATCCTTGACGATTTAAATGACATGAGACCATATCTCAACATTCAAATTGGCAACGAAAAGGTCTCTGCTCTGTTAGATTCTGGCGCGTCAGTTAGTGTGTTAGGAAAAGATAGTCTAGAACTTCTCAAACGCAATTCCATTCCAATTAAAATTTTAAAGTCCACCATCAGTACAGCTGACGGCGCAAGGCAAGAGATCATAGGTTCGTGTAGGATTCCCGTCAGACTCAAAAACAATACCAATGTCATAGACTTTAATCTTGTGCCGACCCTTCAGCAAAAAGCTTATCTTGGCATAAACTTTTGGAAACAATTTCACATTGCTCCCAAAATAATCTCAGAAATTTCTTATCTAGAAAGCCTAACTTTTGACCCGAAGTTGCACGACTTGTCGCTGCAGCAAAAAGAAGACCTGTATAAAGTCATAGATGTTTTTCCATCGTATTCGAAACTGGTTCTTGGCAAAACTGATTTGGAAGAGCATGTGATTGACACGGGTGATGCAGTCCCGATAAAGTCAAAACACTACCCACTTTCACCACCTCGGGAAGCCGAAGTCTATGCAGATATCGATAGGATGCTCAAACTAGGAATTATTTAGGAGAGCAACAGCCCTTGGAGTTCTCCTATCGTATTAGTTAGAAAACCGGGTAAAAATTGACTTTGCATAGATTTTCGCAAGCTCAATAGCGTAGCCAAAGATGACGCCTATCCTCTCCCAAACATCTCAGGGTTGCTTAGGAGATTAAAAGACACTCATTATTTAACTGGCCTCCTAGCAAACCTCTAATGGAATTTGTTGTCAAGCCTTTCGGCCTCAAAGATGCCTCACAGAAAATGACCCGTCTCATGGACAAGGTCATTCCCTCCAAATATAGGGAAAAGGTCTTCATTTACATAGACGACTTACTCGTATGTTCAGAGACTTTCGAAGAAAATCTGCAGCTTTTGTCCGAGGTGGCGAAGTGTCTCAGTGATGCCAAATTGACGATTAATGTCGAGAAGAGTAAATTTTGCCAAAGAGAAATTAAGTTCCTGGGATATATCGTCGGGCAGGGGTGCCTCAAAACCGATCCTTCGAAAGTGGAAGCCATTACGGAATTTCCATTGCCGCAAAGTGCACGGCAGGTGCGACGATTCATTGGCATGGCAGGCTGGTACCGTCAATTTATCCCAAACTTTTCAGGCCTGTCTTCTCCGTTGACAGAATGCCTGCGTAAATCTAAGGTGTTTTCGTTATCTGAGGAAGCCAGAATGTCATTCCAAATGTTAAAAGATGCGTTGACAACTGCTCCAGTTCTGGCACAGCCTGACTTCTCCAAGCCTTTCGTTGTTCAGTGTGATGCGTCCAGCGCGTGATGGTATTGAACATCCAATTGCGTATGTGTCACAAAAGCTGAACAAGGCTCAAAGGAGTTATACTGTATCAGAACAGGAATGCTTCCCTTTAAGATCGTCACAGACCACTCGAGTCTAAAGTGGCTTATATCACAAAACAACCTGAGCGGGAAACTAGGCCGATGGAGTTTGCAACTTCAAGCATTCACCTTCACCATAGAACACCGAAAGGGCTCCCTTAATGTTATCCCTGATACACTATCGAGAGTTGACATAGCCGAGTTAGGAATTGTTGGCAAAGGGAAGGCAATTGATCTGGAATCCCGTCACTTTCAATCTGGCGAATACGAAAAACTTGAGAAAAATATATCGGAAGACCAAGATAGTCTTCCTGATCTACGCGTTTCCGAAGGTTACATTTATAAGCGAGTTAGATTTCGCGTGGGTTCTCCAGATGAGGAGGAAAGCTTGTGGCGACTTTGGTTGCCGAAAGAACTCACAGATGAAGCCATTACGAATGTACAGAACACCGATGTAGGATGCCACGGAGGTATCGAAAAGACTTTGTTTCGCGTGAGACAAAAGTACTTCTGGCCAGGAATGGTTAAGCAAATCAAAGAATTCGTAGATTCCTGCGACACCTGTAAGGGAATCAAACCAACAATTAAGACATTGAGACCTAAAATGGGCTCACAATTCGTAACAGAACGCCCTATGCAGAGGTTCTATATCGATTTATTAGGCCCATATCCTCGCACGAAATCAGGAAACGCAACAACTATCTTCATAGCCATCGACCACTTCACGAAATATGTCTTTCTGAAACCTCTAAAAAAAGCGTGCGCTAAATCCATCTGCAACTATTTGGAGCATGATATCTTCCAACTTTTTGGATTCCCTGAACACATCCACAGCGACAATGGGAGACAATTTGTGTCCAAAGAATTTGCCAAGCTGATGGAAAACTACAAAATCAAGCACACTAAGACTGGTGTATATTCGCCTCAGTCAAATGCTTCTGAGCGTGTGAATAGAGAAATAATATCGAAAATCAGAGTCTTCGTAAAAGATAAACATGACGAGTGGGATAGGTATATTCCGACAATAGGTGCTATTTTGAGGGGTGATTTCCACTCATCCATTAACTGTTCGCCTTACTATGCGCTTTTTGGCCAACACATGATGTCGAACGGCTCTGAATATGAACTTCTTAGAAAACTCCAGTGCCTGAATGAACCTGAAATTTAAACACTTTTACCGTCTGATGAAATGACCTTAATGCGAGGACGCATAAAGGAAAATCTTTTTTCTGCTCATTTGAAAGCTGAGCGAACTTATAGTTTGCGAGCGAAGGAAGTCTGCTTTGTTCCAGGACAAGAAGTTTTCCGCCGCAACTTTGAGCAAAGTTCTTTCGCAAAATCAAAAAATGCGAAATTTTCTCCAAAATTTAGTAACCCTAGTTTACAAATTGGGGTTCGCGCGAACCCCAGCACATGTTTGAGTGCTTATATCTTTTTTCTCAAATCACATTTTGGACCTGGGACAAAAACTCAGTTAACGAAATTAATTTTTTTTACGTTTCTTGTCTTTTTTCCATCACAGCGGCTTCAGAAAATTTTCTGGAATTTTTTTCTGAAAAAAAGTCACAAACCAAACTTGGGGTTCGTGCGAACCCCAATGCTGAAAATGGTATACAAAAAATGCGATTGAAAATAACTAGAAGAGACGCATTTTGCAAATTTGCCACAGGGCCAATAGTTCCACCAGGTCTGAAGACATTACTACCTTGGATACAAGAAAAAACTATTGCCTCCGGCTCTTTCGTCCATTTTCGACCACTGATGGCAAGAAAAAACTCTTCATTTGACGCCGACGTCGAAGGTTCTTGATCATGCTCACTTCCAAATTTATCTGGTCCAGGCAAATTATCTAATGGTCCTAATGCCTCTGCCGCAGCTTCGTCAAAGTCATCATAATCCACTAAGAAGTAAAACCATATATGTACCTACCTAACTAAATACAAAACATCATAACATAAAATACTGTCAGTCGTCAAATGCGTCATTTTGCAGATAGTCTGGATCATTATCAATCTCGCCCTCTTCATCAGCATTGCCCTCAACGCCGTTGCCCTTTCATCTTCGTTGCCTCTACTGTATTGTCTCAATAATCTATCTAAATAAGACACTAACAAATTAAAACAATGTGAATAAAAATAATAAAACTAGACATTTTAATATTACAACTTACTTTTTGCTAATCTTCAAACTTTATTTTGCACAAATTTAAAGAATATTTACTAAATTTTGGGAAAACCAAACACGTTTTTTAGTTGCAACACACCTCAACTGTCAACTCAATGAAGAAGAAAAATGCATCACCTACTTAATAATAAACAATTAGAAATGATTAAAAACTGTGGGGTTCGCGCGAACCCCAAGTTTTTTTATTCACGTATTTTGTGTGTCGTAAACTAGTGTCGTATCAAAAAACGAATTGGGAATTGTCTCTACGAGTTAGAGGATTTAAAAGGGAAAGTGATTGGAAAGTACCACGCTAAAGACATTTGTCAATAACGTCGTAGATTTGAAAAGCTAGGACACCTCGTTGTTCCTTTTCGTTTCCTGACTAAACGCTCGGAAACAAAAAAGGTTTGTTACGAGTGTCATGTGTAATTCCATACCCCATTCCACACGCACGTTTTCGATCACCATGTGATCTTCGAATTCGCATATTTGTATACCATCTAAATTTCGAAGGGAAACCTTTTTGTCCGGAAGTGATTAAACAAAAATGTCTTCTTCATCTGAGCTAAACTCTAGCTCTTGATCGATCGATCCTTCTTCTCGTAGCCACCATCCAGTTCGGACATTATCTCTCCAGGTAACGTAAAGGCAGATAAGATCGATGGATAACCTAGGAAATACAAATATTCCTCTTATTTTCATTGTTCTTGGTACAGTCTCCAATCATTTAAGTGGCGCAAGAAGACTTTAATGCTGAAGTGAAATAGGCTCATAAGTTCGCAGAAGAATCTTTGGTGGTTTCTTTCATTCTTCGTCAATTCTTCTCAAAATCCGTTTGCCAAGGTAAAAAGAAATCCTCTTTTTTATTTTTTTTATTTTGAAAAAAAAAATGCCAGTGTCAGAACAAGTTTAACGAAACAGCCTTCTATTTTTTCCATAGTCAATCGCTGGCAATATCACCAACCCGCCAAAACTAGAGTTCCATTAAAGTGGAAATCGGTTACGTAACGATCTTCATTGAAAACGGGGAGCTGTCCCGTTCTTTCATAAGCTGAAATTCACTCTCATAATCAAAAAGATAATCGAGAGTCACCGTTCCTCTAAACAAATAGAGAAGCTTCATATTCACCACGACCGCTATTTTTTTGACAAACCTGCTCGCTGTACTTGTGCAAAAATCAGACGAGAACAGATCAGCTCGTCACACGAGCTGGGGTTGAGACTCCGAAATTTCCCGGCCGATTCGTCTCCGAACAAGTGCAGTGAGCGAGCGGTGCGTGGTCCGTGATATCTGAATTGTGCGAGTGGATACTTTGTGTTAAGCGGGGCAGGGGATATAGGCTCCCAAGAAGCACGAGAGCGACCAGCGCGGCGCAGTGAGGAGATTCCAAGCGTCAAGCTTGAGCCCATAAATTTTCAGTGGAAAACTAGAAAAAACAAATAATAACGGGTCCCTTCTGGACCACAAAGAAGTGAAGAGCATCACCTTTTGATTGATTACATATGTATACATATACATAGAAAAGAAAAAAAGAGAAAAAAAAACACAGGTTAGATAAAATTAAATTAACAAAAAGGCATATGTATGAAGTGTAGTCGAGTGTAAGTGCATGTTTTAGAGGCGTGGCAAGAGGTCGCGGTACATCACACGTTTTAACAATATCATCGAGAGTACTACAACATTGAAGGATTTGTGCACAACATCCGGACGTAAGTGGTGAGTTTCTCCTCTCTTCTATTTAATGTTATCTCATATTTTGTCATAAATCTGCCTATCACATATCTGCCTTGATTTTAAGTTAGAAGCTACTTATAAACTATTCTCATTACCATATAAATTTATTTTTTTCTTAATCAAATTGATCTACTTAATTCTAACTAAATTTTGAACTAAACGCACAACATTGAAATTTTTCTTTTTTTTTTACTATACCTAAATGAACTCCCTACCTAAATACTAAAATCAAAGATCATGCAAATAATTATTTTTGTATCAATAAAACTATAAGTGAATAATTCAATATGAACTAGAGTCAGTGTTTATTTAGTGGGGTTGTGTGTGGTACGGTTGTGGGGATTTCTTACATCAATAGTATGAAGTGAGCCTTCATATCGAGAGGGCCAAAGGGACAACTCTCTTGTTTATCATCAAAGTACAAGTTGTGAAGTTTCACATGAAGTGTCAGTGGGTGGGTCATGTAAACAAGGTACTTTAGGCAATTAAGATCTGTTGCCCATTGAACAAAATAATCTATGGAGTAATGAAAGTGTCCGTCTGCCGTCTACGTAATGAAATCTTGGCATGAAAAATAATCTTTGTTAGCGTTTGGCTACTTGCGGTCAAGAACCACGCCCACCAGCGTACATAGCTGTGCCTTCTGCAAGCATGCCAAGTGCGACCCCGACAAGTAGTATCCAGTGATTCAAGAACCCGCAACAAAATATAAAATAATTTTACATTATAATATAAAAATAATCAGCACTAGCTACCAGAGGCGCCCGGCTTCGATTAGGTTTGGAAGATGCCAAGAAATCCAAAAGAAACTGTTTCTCAGATTCTGACGATGAATTTTCATTTCCAATCACCAAATCATTGTCTTTCATTTGCTCTGCTTGTTTTTCTCTCTGCAAGTTAAATATTTTAATTATATTATTTCATTGATAATTTATTCAAAAACTTACTCCTTTAAATTAATTTTTGTATTTCTCCAGTGAAAAAAAGCGCACCTAAATTTATTCCTTCTTTATTCATTTTGAGATTTGAGAAAAATAAGTTGAAAGTGGTCGTTTGACAGTTTAACAAATCCTAACAAATGTATCGTTCCTAAATGGTTTGTAAAAAACCCAACAAATCCTAACAATGACACTCCAACAATTTTTTTTTGACATAACAACAAATGTCGACCATCGTCCAAAAAAGAACGCACCAATTGTCATATGGTTAAACACGCCTCAAATTAAGAACGTCAAAAGAAACACACACACAATAACAAAAACTGATCAAATCTATTTGTCACTTTTTTGGACACAAATTCGATCAAATTTTAGATCAAATTTGCTTTTACCAAAAAATATCCACATTAGTCATAATTTAATATTCATTAATTAGAGGTTACCGATTCAACACCCAACCAAACAAATGTCAAATTATTGGTGACAAAGCACGATGGATTCAATTGTCCAGGAATTAGAATCAATTCATTTTTCGATAGTTTAAAATGAAAATTGAATTGTTTCTCTTGTCGAAGACAATGTGCTCCTCCAGAACAATTCGAGTAAGTGATAGATAGTTGTACCTATTAACCGCATGAACATGCCACCTAGCTCGTAGTACCTCAAGGAATACAAATACCAGCCATTTGTGACAAAGGAAGGATAGGAATGGCCTGAAGGCGTGGGGGAGAAAAAGAAGTTCGAAGAAGACAAAGCAAACTTTTGAAATCATTTTATATGTAGAAATAAATGAACAACTTTACATTAACAATCTTTTTCTTATCGGCGTCCTTGTTTGGTATCATCATACTCGACGACATCTTCAATTTCAGACTAGTCCACTTCTATCTTCGTCAGTTGACCTTTCAAGTTAGGCTCTTTCTCTACGAACAACTTCATTAGCGGGTAGCCAATGAACTGAGAGTGCTTGTTAACGATTTCCTTCTGTTCTTGCTCTCCTCCGAATATAAGGCCTGGTCCTCGTTGATATACAAAACAATCTTTGTACCACGTACCAAAGGCTCAGATTTCACTTTAATTTAACTGGAATTAAAAAAAAAATATAATTTTCAATTTCAAACAATTCAAATGTCAAACAAAAACGAGTAAATGCTCGGTGTGAACGATCTACTCGTTTTGGTAAACGAATAGCCAAAACGTTGCGGTGTGAATAGGTTATTTAATCTCAATTTAAAATGAGATTTCATTTGGGAGGTTAAATATGATCTGACGCAACAAAATATGATTTGTGCCCAAACGAAAAACACTTTTTGATGTCAGATCATATTTCACACCAAAAATATATGATCTATAAAAATAAAAATAAATTTTTGGCACAACAGCTCCAAGCGGGGCCGGGGCCTGTGACTTACACTCTCAACCATTCCTGTGTGTGCGTTGATATTCTGCAGGAATGGAAGGGACCTACAATTTACCGCCGAATCCGAACGGCTTACAGAGAAGCACTTTCCATGACATTAATTACTCTTGGAGGATTTGTCACTTCCTCGCAAGAGGCAGTACCCCGGAAAAAAACTTTAGGTGGCAACCTCAGGGCTCGAACCCTGAACCTTCGGCGTAGTAGTCCGACACACTAACCACTACGCCACGGGGTACTACAAACATATGATCTAACGACAAAAAAAAATTACAATAGTTGTATCGGGGCTCATGGGCTGCGTGCGTGTAGTTACTGATCAAGCCTGTGAATTTTGTTATCAAAGGCAAGCGCTTATAATTAGTTTTGCTTTTTATCTCCCGAAAACAGCAAATTTCTACGAATTTCTGCCAATTTCTGCCAAATCTTGTTTATACTATGTTTCAACCAGCTTGATTTAGCTAAATCTGTTGATTTAGCTAAATCATTAAATAGATTATGTGATTTACCATACCTTTTCATGATTAAGATTTACGTGATTTAAGCTAGATTTATTTTAAATTACGTATCTGTCATCTCAAATCTACACAAAATAAAATCAAACATACTCTTTCTCGAGAGAGAAGCTCTCTTGATTCAGCACTTCATTCAGCCAAAAAAAAAATGATTATTTTAAAACTGTCAAATTTTTTATTTAAATTGGTTGTGGTCGGTGAGTTTTTCGATTATTTTATTATTTGTTTGTATTTAAGATATGCTAAACAAACTCAGACAGATAAAAAACAGAATAAAATGGGCCGATTTGGACGAGCTATTTTCCGGAAGCTTTGGCTCGAGAAATGTATTATCAAAGTTGACATACATGTCAGGCTAAATCGGGTAATTGTTCGGTGTGACAACCTTTCGTGATTTATAAACCATTTAGCTAAATCACGCCGGTGGAGACATAGTATTATTTACACAAAAATTCGGTAGTTTTCTGCAGAAGAAATAGCTCACGAGAGAGTAAGACATTTCCCCTTCCTGCCGATTTTAGCCCAAGAAATTTCTTTGGGCAGACATTTTGAATTATGTCAAAAGTCAAATTTGACAATTAAGACAAAAAAAATATTTATCATTTCATTTCATTTTTGTGGTTTTTGCGTGCTGTGTGTGTATAATTGAAATTTATATTGTTTTATTAATTTTTTCAAATTTAAAATTCGGAAAATCATGACAAAAAACCTAGTTAAATATTTATTTTTCTTGATTTAATTTTTTTGACGTTGAACACAATTTTTGTGTTGAACTCGTTTATTTACTTTTTCACAAATTTTCAATCTCTAAGAGAATTTCATCCCCACTCTTCAATATTTGACAGTCTTCCCATTTTAGCCCACAAAAGTAAAAACAATCCTATCATTATAATTTATTTAATTTTTTTAGTATTTCAGATTGCAGTCCTATGTTTTGTTTTTTCTGAAAAAAAATACAGTCGTCATTTATTAACACAAAACTTTATTGATTACTTAGTTTTGCTCAAATTATATTAAAATGAATACGTATCACGAATATGACTTTGGCACTTGTAGGGAAACTTTCTCGCCAATCACTGGCAAGGAGTAAACGCCACTGGTGCCATCTACTCGCAAAACTTTATTCTTACTCGCAACGTGCTGAACGCACCCAATGGAATCCACCAAAGAAGGTTCCACAAAAAAGGAATCCAATTTCAAAATGGACTCCACGTCCAATATCAGATTCCACAAATTGTCCAGACTACAAGCAACTTCCAGAATATTCTCGTTCCCATATTTTCAGTGGAAAGACACAATGGAACGAGAAACCGATTACGCACTAGCTAAGTTTAGGTTCAGTTCACACCAAATCTACAGGCAGAGTGATCCTGATCACACTATTTAGAGTGCAAATGTAGTCATACCCGCGACACAGAGAATGCCGAACCTACGAAATGTGACAGATAGCCGTCAGGCAGCAAACCGAGCAGAGTAGTCGATGCGGCCGATTATTCTCCTCGATTTGACAATCTGTACCCGCACTTTCACAGTGTCAGTCTACTGCTCATAGTTTTGTAGGGACATGTCTGAAATGTCCTGAATTCCATGCAAGTGCAACCCCAAAATCGAGAGAACCCAAAAACTGTCCGCAACAACGAAATAAAACTTATGTTACATCTTTTACTACCAGTCGGGAAATCAAGACAAATAGTTTTGTTGATGCTCACGGAAGTGTTATACGCTCGATCCCATGAGCAAAATGACAGCAGGTACTTAATTCATCATGAGGAAATATGGTGACAATCAGTCGTCACACAAGTGTCATCTATTCAGCACCAACGATTCACACTTGACATTTGTCAAATTGAACGTGTCATTGAACCCGTACTACATTAGAGAATTCACTTAATAAAATATGTCAATCTATGTACTGAATGAAGATACTAGCGCCACTTTGACAGTTCCTTGTTTTATTTTCTTCTGACACTGACAGAAATATTTTCGATATAACCAGGACAGTGGTTAGAATCCTTCTATTTTATATCTGGAACAATACCTAATTAGCCTTTCAGTCTAATCAGAGCCTTACTACTGACAACTCCATCCAAAATGTTTAATCTGACGTACGTATTTGAAAATTAAAATTCGCGTTTGGCAAAATGAGCAGTGAGCATTGACCCTTAATGCTCCCTGTCACACGCCATCTGCATTGCCAGCAAAGAAACAGATCAAATACTGGAAAGAGGAAATATACTGGAGGACAGGGCGTTGGCTACCTGGAATATGGTAGTGTGGATTGAGAAATTACCGGTAGACTTCATTTTGAAGAAGCATTTTGTCGCGAGAAGAACTCCACAGCAGAACGTGAAGTAATTTTTCTTAAAGCAGCAGAGCCGCGCCCATACTTGTTCGGTCTAGCAATTAGAAATTCTCTAATTGCTCAGACTTTTAAGGATTTCTACTACAAAACCCTAATTATTAATACAACAAAGGTAAGATTGGTAATGTACATCAGTCATTAAGGCAAGGTACGTAATTTTGCCTCGATGATTGATGAAAATTGGCAAAACCACATGGCCGACGTACTAACGCGAGTTTTCTCCATTGTCCCCGTAGGATTTTTTCTATATGTCCAAAGAGGAAGAGGAGCCAAGAATCCTAAGGATTGAACTGGGCAAGCGAAGCTGCTCCAGCTTTTGTATTTTACCTAGGAAAAAGGATGGTGCCCAATATTAAGCAGTGCAATTTTTGTTTTTATATATATTCTGATTACATTGTGGAAACCTTATGATGCCTTACATGTATAAACGTATAAATACATTTATGTACGCATACCGCGTCTGAATATTCCAAGTGGTTTCCTAATTTTTCTCTTCGTGAGCCTACCACCGCATTTGACCACAGCACGCTCGTGCGCATTGTAAAAGGCAATTCCTAGGATTCTTGGCCAAGATATACTTGCGAGCAAACGTCGAGCGTTGATCCGCTCTCCGGCTCGCCGACGTTTGCGATCATCTCCAGCGACAGAGCGTGGAAATTCCACTGCATTATTGCCTCGTGGCGACATTACGCTACGCTCAGATCATTTCAACGCCTATTGGAGGCACATCATTCTTTGTGTTCTTAGACGGGTACCCAGTCTCGATAAGGCTGTTGGCCCCAACGTAGGGTGGACATAGCTTCAAGGGATTTCTCACTAGGGCGCCTGGCGCGTGTTTTTGTCACGGATGCCGGTCCTAAATCCACCACCATCTCTACTGATAATCATTAGAGCATCATAAAGCATGTTCCTGCAACTTTACTTACCTGCGGTCATATGTGCCTGCGTCATAATTTATCTACAATTGGAGGTTCCTGCAACTATACTCACCTGTAATTAACAGTTCCTGCAATTATACTTACCAGTGTTCCTGCAATTTTATCCTGCTGCAACTTTACCTACCTGTTCCGGAAAATATCTTTATATTTATTTATCAAATAATATCATTCTGGATATACCAGGTAACAATTTGTATTTATGTTATTTATAAGTGTGAAATATTAAGGGCGAAGAGTAAATACCGCTCCAACAAAACCCACAGGCGGGTTCATAATTGCCAGTCAACGTACGAGATATTTTGATCGTACGAAACGTTCGACCACGGACGGTGGTGTACGCTATCAGCTACATATTTTGATTTTTAATACTTCACTTGGTGGCTGGACCTAGTGCCTCCTCCACCCCCACGTTATCTACGTATCAATCCTATTATATTATCATAAGAGATTTTTTTTCGTGATATATGAGGCGTTCAGAATAATAATGGTCTAAAACCACTTTAAAAAAAATCAATATTTTAGCTTTTAACAAATTATTATAATTTGTATACCTATCAAAACAAAACAAAATATAGCAATAAAAATGTACTGCTACTTTTAAATAAACATAATGTTTTTTATTTTCCCAGAATATGCTTGACGTTTTTTTATTAAAATGGAAATATCTAGAACAAAGCGTTTTTGCACTAATTCCACTATTATTCTGAACGCCTCATATATAAGTTTTTTATAGTTTTTAACGTGTACTTTTTTCAAACAAACAGAAAGCGAAGACATCTCATAAAAATTTTGTTTGTGTTTTTGCTTACATAACGTTTACATAACATTTTGATCGTCGTTGTCGGAATTAGATCGATTTCTTTAAAAATTTGAGATAATTGTTAAATATAGTAACGAAGCCCGTGCTTCTAATTTGTAACCCGGAGATTTATATATGTATAAGCGTGTGCTACCTTTGAAATTTTTCGGCTCATATTCGGTTCGTTTCAATGAAGATTTTTTTTTTTAACTTGTGATATCCAGAACACCAATTCCATTTGTTTGTTCGCTTTTTATTATTCACCTTTTTTTTGTTTTCGCGTAACACTCTTTTCAGTTTCACTCAGTCTTCACGACACTATAGTTTCGCGTCGGTAGCGGACGCTTTTGTCCGCGTTTTGACGTCGCGTCAACGCATCCATAAACTTTTTGCTTTTCGGCATTCACTTTATACGATCTTATCGTTTGTTTATTGTATAGTTCAGTCGTCTTTAATCCTTATTTGTACACCAGCAGACACAAAAACTATTTGCTTACATATCTTTACGCGCGGTTATTGATTGTGTCTGTTACATCTGAGAACATTATATGAATATCATCTTGAGGGTACGATATCTTGGATTTTCAAGGCTTCGTTCCCAACCAACCCGTCCATCAAATCATTGAATAGAGATCGAGAAAGCTGATCTCAGTAAATATCATGAAGAATAAAAGCGATATATTCCACTCTATGTACAATTAACTAATCACTTAACAGGTTGTTCCCGGAGTGCACTTCAGCGACAGCAGAGTTTTGATATCGTTAACTGAAGCTACCCCATTGGTGGCCAGTGACACTTAAATTTTTGCATGTTTTGGAATGTGGAATATATTCTTTAATCATTTCACTATATTGATATATTTACACTTTTGATCGATTACTCGAATGGGATACGAACGGTATTCATTCGTGTATGGTACTTTTTTTTGGTGTTTGGTTTGAAAGTTTTTTTTTATCTTTGAGTCGATTCAAAAGTAAGATCTTGAACGAATCCCTCCTACCTGATTATATTCATAGAAATTTTTGTCCCGATATTGATCCACAACAAAAAAAAAAAATAAATATCCCTATGCGTACATTCATATATAATATAGCTAAATGTCCAATATATCTTTTCCGTCTGATTATTTGAATTTTCACTCTTTAATTTGCGAAGCTCGTCGGCGGTTTGAATCCGACGCCGCGGTTTAAAAATAAAATTTTTTTTTTAAACAATTTGCTTTTAACGCATATTGTTCGATCCGCGAAATTAATACGTCTTTGAAATAGCATTGAAGTTTTCTCAACATTATTGAAGCTACTTGTATTCACATCCTTATATAACAAGGTCAACACTTTCTTTAGATTCTTTTGTGAGAAAGGCGATTGCCCTTTTAACGGAATACAATAAAGACATTGTAATTATAATAGGTATAGCGTTAGATAAGAATATAGCTTATACGTTTTAGATTATCCTTTAGATACTTATCACAACTTTAGGGTATTAACTTAAATGAAATTTGAGTAAGATTCTTACAAGTTATTATCCTTTTCTTACGATATATTTATATTTTTCATCTGAAGATACATCACAAAAATTGATTTCGTGTTAGTTTATTAGTAACAATTTAATAATAATTTAATAATTAAGTATTGATATCCAGTTTTTGAATTTTATTAATAGAGTTAAGCATACTTTTTAGGAATACAGTAGCTTTGAAGAAATTTTGAAGTATTTTCTTTAGAAGCCTATACGTATACAGTTACTTTTATTATTAAGCATTTTTAGATTCATACTATCTTTTTTTTTTTTTTTTAATCGCATTATCGACAGATATCCGCTGGAGGTTTTGCTAACGGTATATTTGAAATTTTTCACTCTTTGCTTTTGACTTACTTAATTTTATTGTTATATTACTTGAGTAGTACCCGTTCGAGGAATTTTTCACGGCCTACTTGAGTTTTACTTACCGGATTTACGAAAAATAGTCTGTCCGTTTGTTCTCACAAATAAATGAGTGGTACGAATCCGAAGACAATCACACAAAGTTCTTATAACCCAGATCTACTTGACGTCATAATTATGCCACTTAAACCGAATTTTGGCGGAGGGCCAGACCCAGATGATGAAGAGGGAGATGATCATTCTCAGAATGGTTTTGATAGGTCAGGAAATGACACCGGAGTCATCCCAGCCGACAATGATGATGTGAGCGCAGAGGAAGCACAACGCCGTAAGGATGCTGCCGATCACTCGGCATACATCCAAGACATTGTATCTGCTTCTATAGAAGCACATCGCTGCGACGAAAGAAGGTTCATTCAAGAGCAATTAGCTCAAAGCCAGAACTATCTTCTAGAACAAGTCGCCAATTTGATTCGAAGTAATCCTCAGAACCCCGTGCCACCCCCTGCTACTCAACCTTCAAACCAACCTCCAAATCAAGCTTTAAACCAGCCTCAACCTACCTTCACGTAATGTTACTTACAAGCCTATGGCCAGTACAAACGCTGCACGCGTAGTTACTGCCAATGCTCAAACAGGAGCAAAGCGGAACCTTACGGAACCACTTCAAACTGTCGACGATTTGGCAGCTATGATGACACCCACATATCCACCCGCAGTCAATAGAGTTTCGCTAGGTATTAACCCAGCTCAGATGTCTCGTGGTGCGAATGTGGATGATTATTTATCTCGAATGAACGCGTTTAACTTCGATGATTCTCCGCCAACCTCGTCTCCTCAGAGACGACCGCCTTCTAATTCGACAAATTCTAGTAGGACACCTCAGTGCCATAAGTGGGGACTGAACTTCGACGGGAAGAATATGTCTGTTGACGATTTCTTGTTCCGTCTAGAATGCATCCGTTATAGCAACAACGCATCATGGGACGAGATATTGATGAATTTTTATCATTTCGTCTCCGGGTCCGTTGAAGCGTGGTACTGGATGTACTTGAAAAATAACAAACACACTTCATGGGTTTCATTAAAGTCTGCTTTGGTAGAACAGTACCGCAGCCTAGAAACCGATACGGAACTTTTCCGTAAGCTTTCAGATCGGAAGATGCAGAACGGCGAGTCGTTCAACGACTTTTACGGTTCAATTTTCTTTATTAATTCAAAGATGCGGACTCCACGTCCAGAGAGGGAATTGATTGAAATCATCAAAACTAATGTCCGAAGGAGGATGAGCGAGCTGCTCATCAACTATAACACTTCAAGTCTCAGGGAACTGGCATACTTTTGCCGCGCCATTGAGAAGTCTCAATCCCAATATGAGACCACACGTCCAAATTTCATGCCTCCAGCACAACGTCAGCCATTTAAGCGTTATGTCAATGAGCTTAAGGAAGAGCCTAATTCCGAATCAACTGTTGTTGAACCTTGTAGCCTAGATGCTATCCAAAAAGATCCGAAGTCACATAAATGTTGGAAATGCCATGTGGTTGGTCACCATTTCCGTGATTGTAGTAGCAAATCCAGCAATGTTTTCTGTTACCGCTGCGGATTAGCGGACGCATATAGTCCAACTTGCCCAAAGTGCACAGCGGGAAACGAGAGGAGGAACAACCCAACAACCGGGGGGGTTCGCTCCGATTAGACTTACCCGGAGTTCAAGTGTCTAAGCCGACAAAGCCTCTTGAACTTCCAAAAATCACAATTTTAAAGCCACACAAGAACAATGATGAATTTCCAAACAATATTAACAATGATTGTAGAACAATTCCTATTTTAAGTAAAGAACCCAAACCAAATACAGATTTGAATTTTAAAAACGATTTAACAGAACCATTATACCGAAAACCATTCCATGAACGATTACGTAATTATATTGAAGTGCGTAAGCGAATTGTTACTTTCCCAGAGTTGTCCAAACGGATACGACGGATAAGGGAGCGCTTCCATCGGAAGCGGACTACTTACCGTAACATAGCTTCAGCAACCATAGGCCGAGAATCGAATGACCCACGTCCTTATGTGACGGTTGGTTTATTCGGTGATAACTTCTTAGGTCTTCTCGATTCAGGGGCAAGTATAAGTTGCTTAGGCACCGACATACTTCCCTATTTGAAGGATTAAATGTTACGGTAAGGAAGGTAGAGACTACCGTGTCCACGGCCGATGGACACAAGCAATCCATAGTGGGAGTGATCACTACGGCGATCCAATACAAGGGAGTGACAAAAGATATCGATCTTTACATTGTGCCATCGTTAAGCCAACGTCTATATTTAGGCGTTGATTTTTGGCAAAAACTCCAGATCGCACCTAATATAAACCGGTGCTTTCACTACTATGGAATCAGCAGCAAGCAGAATGGGGCTGAAAATAAACGAGGACAAGACGAAGTATATGCTTTCATCAACAAAAGTCCAATCCCACCACCGACTTGGTCAGAACGTAACCATTGATAGGTATAACTTCGAGGTAGTCAGTGAATTTGTCTACCTGGGCACTGCTGTAAACACAGGCAACAACATCAGCGCTGAAATCAAACGCAGACTAACTCTTGCTAATCGCTGTTTCTTTGGGCTGAGTAAGCAATTGAGAAGTAAAGCCCTATCGAGAAGAACCAAGGTGACACTGTACAAAACACTCATCATCCCGGTCCTGCTATATGGTGCAGAAGCATGGACCCTATCCCAATCGGATGAAAATTCACTTGGAGTCTTCGAGAGAAAAGTTCTGCGTACGATCTATGGTCCTGTCTGCGTAAATCGCGAAAACAACGTTTGGAGAAGAAGATATAACAATGAACTGTACGAGCTGTACAGCGACATAAGCCTAGCCAGAAAAATTCGAATCCAAAGACTAAGATGGCTGGGCCATGTAGAGCGAATGGACATCGACGCTCCAGCTCGTAAAGTCTTCAACGCCAAACCCGAGGGAGTCAGAAGCCAAGGTAGACCTCATCTTCGATGGAGTGACCAGGTAGAGGGAGACATCCGTCAACTTGGAGTACGAAATTGGAAACAGCAGGCTAGAGATCGAGCCGGCTGGAGGGGCATTCTCAGCAAGGCCTTGGAGTACCACGCACCAGTGGCGCCAACATAAGTAAGTAAGTACCTAATATAATTGCGGGTCTTTCAGGAATTACGACCGGTGGGCCAGATGAGAGACCCACCAACCAAATAAAGTTGAATGATGAAGAGTCTAAACGACTAGAAGCTGTTGTTCGTAGATTTCCTTCTTTCGCAGTCAATGGACTCGGGAAAACGAACCTAGTGCAGCATTATATAGACACGGGTGATGCCGTACCAATAAAGCAAAGGTACTATCCCGTTTCTCCGGCGATACAAACTCTTATGTACGCGGAATTGGACCGCATGCTTTCGTTGGGAGTCATCGAGGAAAGTTCCAGCGCATGGAGTTCCCCAGTGGTGCTTGTTCGCAAACCTGGTAAGAACCGATTGTGTCTGGACTTTCGGAAGGTGAACTCCGTAACCAAGAAAGATGCTCGTCCAATTGCGCATATAGAGGGGCTGCTGGCACGTCTGACAGAGACGCGCTATATTTCTAACGTGGATCTGAAGGATGCGTTTTGGCAGATACCGCTGGAGCAAAGTTCGAGGGAGAAGACCGCTTTTACGGTACCTGGCCGACCACTGTACCAATTTAAGGTCATGCCCTTCGGTCTATGTAATGCGGCACAAAGTCTAAGCTACTTAATGAGTCGGGTAATCCCATCGGGATTACGAGATCAAGTCTTTGTATACTTCGACGATCTGTTGGTTGTGTCGAAGGATTTCGACGAACACCTGGAGACTCTGGAGATAATCGGAAAGTGCTTGACGATTGCAGGTCTGACGATAAACGTCGAGAAGTCGAAGTTTTGTTTTGATGAGCTTCACTATCTCGGTTATAAGGTCTGTCAGGGTTGCTTGAAAGCTGATCCTGACAAGATTTCAGAAATTACTAGCTTTCCGTTACCAACCACAACTCGCCAAGTTCGCCGATTTTTCAGTATGGCAGGTTGGTATAGACGGTTTGTGAAGGATTTCAGCACCCTAGCCGCACCCTTGACCGAGACACTGAAAAAGGGAAAAGCCTTCAAGCTCGGTCCAGAAGCTATTGAAGCATTCCTGCAAATCAAACAAGCTTTGACTTCAGCGCCTGTATTGGTCAATCCAGACTTCTCCAAAGAATTCATCATTCTCTGCGACGCATCCGCGACTGGCATCGGATGTGTACTCTGTCAGCGGGACGAATCCGGGGCGGAGCAGTCCATATACTACTTCTCCCGGAAACTGAATTCTGCACAGAGAAACTATTCGGTGACAGAGCGCGAGTGCTTAGCAGCTTTGGGAGGGTATCCAGAAGTTTAGATCTTACGTTGAGGGATACCATTTTCGTGTTATTACGGACCATTCCAGCCTGAAATGGCTGATGACGATGAAAGATCCAACCGGAAGATTGTCGAGGTGGAGTATGTGACTTCAAGGCTTCGATTTTGTGGTGGAGCATAGAAAGGGAACATTGAATGTCGTGCCAGACGCTCTATCTAGAGCATATGAAGACGATGAGTTGACAGTGTCAGCTTTCCTTTCATGTCTACCGCAGATCGGAACCTTGGAGGTACTCCACATCGATCTTGAGGATCCGTCCTTTAAATCCGAAGGTTATCTTGATATCATCAGTCATATCAGGAAGGAACAGGAACGGTCACCTGACCTTAAAGTGTCGGAAGGGTATGTATACAAACGCACTAAACATGCGGTTGGCTCACAATCCGCCGCGCGCTTCGCATGGTGGGGTTGTGAAAACAATTTATCGGTTACGGGATAGATTCTACTGGCCAGATATGTACACTCAGGCCAAGCTATACGTAGACCAATGTGAAACATGTAAGACCAGTAAAGCAGCCAATATGACTGCGAGCAGAGATGGGAGATAGCTTCGACGTAGATAGGCCGTTTCAACATTTATATGTTGACTTTCTCGGGCCGTATCCCAGGTCGAAATCTGGCAATGTTTACATCGCAATCGTGTTGGATCAATTAACTAAGTTCGTTTTCATCAAACCACTGCGCAAAGCAACAGCCGCGAGCGTGGTCAGATTCCTGAAGGACGACGTGTTTCTGATCTACGGAGTGCCAGAGAGTCTTCTCTCTGACAACGGCACTCAATTTGTTGGTAAGGAGTTTCAGAAGTTTTTAGATGTTTTCGGGGTCAAACACTACCGGACGGCAGTGCATGCTCCCCAATCGAATGCCAGTGAACGTGTGAACCGTTCAATTCTCGCGGCCATCCGGTCAATCCTCGACAGACGGATTGGGATGCCCATCTGTCTTCGATCAGTAGTGCCCTGCGTACAACAGTGCATTCAACTCTTTCGATGTCCCCATACGAAGCCTTATTCGGGCAACGTATGATAGAGCACGGGGCAGATTATCGTCTGTTGAGAGAGTTGGGTGGACTGAACTGTTCGGAGATAGATTGGCTTCCCAAAGTCGCCAGGATGAACATCATTCACTCATACCTGAAACAAGCATTGATAAAGACTCACGAAGCATATGAGAAAAACTATAATCTTCGGAGTAGAAACGTAACATTTAAAGTAGGTGATGAGATCTATAAAAGAAACTATGTCTTAAGCGACGCAACTAAACATCTGAGTGCTAAATTATGCCCAAAATTCATTAAAGCTCGTGTGAGCCGAGTGGTTGGTAATAACTTATATGTAGTGGAAGATAGGCGAGGACACAAAACAACGTGTCATACTAAAGACCTAAAGAGATAATTCTTTAGAACATCAGATTTACAACTACACCCCGGACTTACATAAATATAACCTGACTTTCCCTTGCTTTTCAATTGATTAAATTTTAATTAGCTTCACAGCTGAATTGTTCGAGTACACTAAAGTGCTCAAAGAGACACAGCATAAAGTAATTTTTTTTTATCTTATGCCCGGCTCTCAGCTGTGCATGAGACTCTTGGTTTAACTAACAACCTATTATTTTTTTTATTTTTCAGAAAACCAATAGAGTGCACAAAACAACGCCAAATGTACACATCGTGTAAGTTTTCTTTTTGTCTTCGACCGACTAGACGTAAAAGAGTCGCAGTGTCTTTACGATACGACGAGCGAGAGGACCATAAGTACTAAATTCAGTTTGCGAGAAGTTCTCCTTTTCTTGGAAATTAGACTAAGTGGACTTAGTCGAAATTCCAAGTTTTGTAGGGAAAACTTTCTCGCCAGTCACTGGCAAGGAGTAAACGCCACTGGTGCCATCTACTCGCAAAACTTTATTCTTACTCGCAACGTGCTGAACGCACCCAATGGAATCCACCAAAGAAGGTTCCACAAAAAAGGAATCCAATTTCAAAATGGACTCCACGTCCAATATCAGATTCCACAAATTTTCCAGACTACAAGCAACTTCCAGAATATTCTCGTTCCCATATTTTCAGTGGAAAGACACAATGGAACGAGAAACCGATTACGCACTATCTAAGTTTAGGTTCAGTTCACACCAAATCTACAGGCAGAGTGATCACACTATTAAGAGTGCAAATGTAGTCATACCCGCGACACAGAGAATGCTGAACCTACGAAATGTGACAGATAGCCGTCAGGCAGCAAAACGAGCAGAGTAGTCGATGCGGCCGATTATTCTCCTCGATTTGACAATCTGTACCCGCACTTTCACAGTGTCAGTCTATTGCTCATAGTTTTGTAGGGACATGTCTGAAATGTCCTGAATTCCATGCAAGTGCAACCCCAAAATCGAGAGAACCCAAAAACTGTCCGCAACAACGAAATAAAACTTATGTCACATCTTTTACTACCAGTCAGGAAATCAAGACAAATAGTTTTGTTGATGCTCACGGAAGTGTTATACGCTCGATCTCATGAGCAAAATGACAGCAGGTACTTAATTCATCATGACGAAATATGGTGACAATCAGTCGTCACACAAGTGTCATCTATTCAGCACCAACGATTCACACTTGACATTTGTCAAATTGAACGTGTCATTGAACCCGTACTACATTCGAGAATTCACTTAATAAAATATGTCAAACTATGTACTGAATGAAGATACTAGCGCCACTTTGACAGTTCCTTGTTTTATTTTCCTCTGACACTGAACAGAAATAATTTCGATATAACCAGGACAGATTATAAAAGTGGTTAGAATCCTTCTGTTTTATATCTGGAACAATACCTAATTAGCCTTTCAGTCTAATCAGAGCCTTACTACTGACAACTCCATCCAATGTTTAATCTGACGTACGTATTTGAAAATTAAAATTCGCGTTTGGCAAAATGAGCAGTGAGCATTGACCCTTAATGCTCCCTGTCACACGCCATCTGCATTGCCAGCAAAGAAACAGATCAAATACTGGAAAGAGGAAATATACTGGAAAACAGGGGTTTGGCTACCTGGAATATGGTAGTGTGGATTGAGAAATTGTCGGTAGACTTCATTTTGAAGAAGCATTTTGTCGCGAGAAGAACTCCACAGCAGAACGTGAAGTAATTTTTCTTAAAGCAGCAGAGCCGCGCCCATACTTGTTCGGTCTAGCAATTAGAAATTCTCTAATTGCTCACTTTTAAGGATTTCTACTACAAAACCCTAATTATTAATACAACAAAGGTAAGATTGATAATGTACATCAGTCATTAAGGCAAGGTACGTAATTTTGCCTCGATGATTGATGAAAATTGGCAAAGCCACATGGCCGACGTACTAACGCGAGTTTTCTCCATTGTCCCCGTAGGAATTTTTCTATATGTCCAAAGAGGTAGAGGAGCCAAGAATCCTAAGGATTGAACTGGACAAGCGAAGCTGCTCCAGCTTTTGTATTTTACCTAGGAAAAAGGATGGTGCCCAATATTGAGCAGTGCAAATTTTTTTTATATATATTCTGCTTACATTGTGGAAAACGTATAAATACATTTATGTACGCATACCGCGTCTGAATATTCCAAGTGTGTTCCTAATTTTTCTCTTCGTGAGCCTACCAGCACATTTGACCACAGCACGCTCGTGCGCATTGTAAAAGGCAATTCCTAGGCTTCTTGGCCAAGATATACTTGCGAGCAAACGTCGAGCGTTGATCCGCTCGCCGGCTCGCCGACGTTTGCGATCATCTCCAGCGACAGAACGTGGAAATTCCACTGCATTATTGCCTCGTGGTGACATTACGCTACGCTCAGATCATTTCAACGCCTATTGGAGGCACATCATTCTTTGTGTTCTGAGACGGGTACCCAGTCTCGATAAGGCTGTTGGCCCCAACGTAGGGATCCAACGTAGGGGCACCATCTCTACTGATAATCATTAGAGCATCATAAAGCATGTTCCTGCAACTTTACTTACCTGCGGTCATATGTGCCTGCGTCATAATTTATCTACAATTGGAGGTTCCTGCAACTATACTCACCTGTAATTAACAGTTCCTGCAATTATACTTCAGTGTTCCTGCAACTTTATCCTGCTGCAACTTTACCTACCTGTTCCGGAAATTATCTTTATATTTATTTATTAAATAATATCATTCTGGATATACCAGGTAATTTGTATTAATGTTATTTATAAGTGTGAAATATTAAGGGCGAAGAGTAAATACCGCTCCAACAAAACCCACAGGCGGGTTCATAATTGCCAGTCAACGTACGAGATATTTTGATCATACGAAGCGTTCGACCACGGACGGTGGTGTACGCTATCAGCTACATATTTTGATTTTTAATGCTTCACTTGGTGGCTGGACCTAGTGCCTCCTCCACCCCCACGTTATCTACGTATCAATCCTTATTATCATAAGAGATTTTTTTTAGTGATATATATAAGTTTTTATAGTTTTTAACGTGTACTTTTTTCAAACAAACAGAAAGCGAATACATCTCATAAAAATTTTGTTTGTGATTTTGTTTACATAACGTCTTTTGATCGTCGTTGTCGGAGTTACATCGATTTCTTTAAAAAGTTGAGATAATTTTAACGACGTCCCTGTAAAAGATAGTAACGAAGCCCGTGCTTCTAATTTGTAACCCGGAGATTTATATATGTGTAAGCGTGTGCTACCTTTGAAATTTTTCGACTCATATTCGGTTCGTTTAAATGAAGATTTTTTTTTAACTTGTGATATCCAGAACACCAATTCCATTTGTTTGTTCGCTTTTTATTATTCACCTTTTTTTGTTTTCGCGTTACACTCTTTTCAGTTTCTCTCAGTCTTCACGACACTATAGTTTCGCGTCGGTAGCGACCGCTTTTGTCCGCGTTTTGACGTCGCGTCAACGCATCCATAAACTTTTTGCTTTTCGGCATTCACTTTATACGATCTTATCGTTTGTTTATTATATAGTTCAGTCGTCTTTAATCCTTATTTGTACACCAGCAGACACAAAAACTATTTGCTTACATATCTTTACGCGCGGTTATTGATTGTGTCTGTTACATCTGAGAACATTATATGAATATCATCTTGAGGGTACGATATCTTGGATTTTCAAGGCTTCGTTCCCAACCAACCCGTCCATCAAATCATTGAATAGAGATCGAGAAAGCTGATCTCAGTAAATATCATGAAGAATAAAAGCGATATATTCCACTCTATGTACAATTAACTAATCACTTAACAGGTTGTTCCCGGAGTGCACTTCAGCGACAGCAGAGTTTTGATATCGTTAACTGAAGCTACCCCATTGGTGGCCAGTGACACTTAAATTTTTGCATGTTTTGGAATGTGGAATATATTCTTTAATCATTTCACTATATTGATATATTTACACTTTTGATCGATTACTCGAATGGGATACGAACGGTATTCATTCGTGTATGGTACTTTTTTTTGGTGTTTGGTTTGAAAGTTTTTTTTTATCTTTGAGTCGATTCAAAAGTAAGATCTTGAACGAATCCCTCCTACCTGATTATATTCATAGAAATTTTTGTCCCGATATTGATCCACAACAAAAAAAAAATAAATATCCCTATGCGTACATTCATATATAATATAGCTAAATGTCCAATATATCTTTTCCGTCTGATTATTTGAATTTTCACTCTTTAATTTGCGAAGCTCGTCGGCGGTTTGAATCCGACGCCGCGGTTTAAAAATAAAATTTTTTTTTTAAACAATTTGCTTTTAACGCATATTGTTCGATCCGCGAAATTAATACGTCTTTGAAATAGCATTGAAGTTTTCTCAACATTATTGAAGCTACTTGTATTCACATCCTTATATAACAAGGTCAACACTTTCTTTAGATTCTTTTGTGAGAAAGGCGATTGCCCTTTTAACGGAATACAATAAAGACATTGTAATTATAATAGGTATAGCGTTAGATAAGAATATAGCTTATACGTTTTAGATTATCCTTTAGATACTTATCACAACTTTAGGGTATTAACTTAAATGAAATTTGAGTAAGATTCTTACAAGTTATTATCCTTTTCTTACGATATATTTATATTTTTCATCTGAAGATACATCACAAAAATTGATTTCGTGTTAGTTTATTAGTAACAATTTAATAATAATTTAATAATTAAGTATTGATATCCAGTTTTTGAATTTTATTAATAGAGTTAAGCATACTTTTTAGGAATACAGTAGCTTTGAAGAAATTTTGAAGTATTTTCTTTAGAAGCCTATACGTATACAGTTACTTTTATTATTAAGCATTTTTAGATTCATACTATCTTTTTTTTTTTTTTTAATCGCATTATCGACAGATATCCGCTGGAGGTTTTGCTAACGGTATATTTGAAATTTTTCACTCTTTGCTTTTGACTTACTTAATTTTATTGTTATATTACTTGAGTAGTACCCGTTCGAGAAATTTCTCACGGCCTACTTGAGTTTTACTTACCGGATTTACGAAAAATAGTCTGTCCGTTTGTTCTCACAAATAAATGAGTGGTACGAATCCGAAGACAATCACACAAAGTTCTTATAACCCAGATCTACTTGACGTCATAATTATGCCACTTAAACCGAATTTTGGCGGAGGGCCAGACCCAGATGATGAAGAGGGAGATGATCATTCTCAGAATGGTTTTTATAGGTCAGGAAATGACACCGGAGTCATCCCAGCCGACAATGATGATGTGAGCGCAGAGGAAGCACAACGCCGTAAGGATGCTGCCGATCACTCGGCATACATCCAAGACATTGTATCTGCTTCTATAGAAGCACATCGCTGCGACGAAAGAAGGTTCATTCAAGAGCAATTAGCTCAAAGCCAGAACTATCTTCTAGAACAAGTCGCCAATTTGATTCGAAGTAATCCTCAGAACCCCGTGCCACCCCCTGCTACTCAACCTTCAAACAAACCTCCAAATCAAGCTTTAAACCAGCCTCAACCTACCTTCACGTAATGTTACTTACAAGCCTATGGCCAGTACAAACGCTGCACGCGTAGTTACTGCCAATGCTCAAACAGGAGCAAAGCGGAACCTTACGGAACCACTTCAAACTGTCGACGATTTGGCAGCTATGATGACACCCACATATCCACCCGCAGTCAATAGAGTTTCGCTAGGTATTAACCCAGCTCAGATGTCTCGTGGTGCGAATGTGGATGGTTATTTATCTCGAATGAACGCGTTTAACTTCGATGATTCTCCGCCAACCTCGTCTCCTCAGAGACGACCGCCTTCTAATTCGACGAATTCTAGTAGGACACCTCAGTGCCATAAGTGGGGACTGAACTTCGACGGGAAGAATATGTCTGTTGACGATTTCTTGTTCCGTCTAGAATGCATCCGTTATAGCAACAACGCATCATGGGACGAGATATTGATGAATTTTTATCATTTCGTCTCCGGGTCCGTTGAAGCGTGGTACTGGATGTACTTGAAAAATAACAAACACACTTCATGGGTTTCATTAAAGTCTGCTTTGGTAGAACAGTACCGCAGCCTAGAAACCGATACGGAACTTTTCCGTAAGCTTTCAGATCGGAAGATGCAGAACGGCGAGTCGTTCAACGACTTTTACGGTTCAATTTTCTTTATTAATTCAAAGATGCGGACTCCACGTCCAGAGAGGGAATTGATTGAAATCATCAAAACTAATGTCCGAAGGAGGATGAGCGAGCTGCTCATCACCTATAACACTTCAAGTCTCAGGGAACTGGCATACTTTTGCCGCGCCATTGAGAAGTCTCAATCCCAATATGAGACCACACGTCCAAATTTCGTGCCTCCAGCACAACGTCAGCCATTTAAGCGTTATGTCAATGAGCTTAAGGAAGAGCCTAATTCCGAATCAACTGTTGTTGAACCTTGTAGCCTAGATGCTATCCAAAAAGATCCGAAGTCACATAAATGTTGGAAATGCCATGTGGTTGGTCACCATTTCCGTGATTGTAGTAGCAAATCCAGCAATGTTTTCTGTTACCGCTGCGGATTAGCGGACGCATATAGTCCAACTTGCCCAAAGTGCACAGCGGGAAACGAGAGGAGGAACAACCCAACAACCGGGGGGGTTCGCTCCGATTAGACTTACCCGGAGTTCAAGTGTCTAAGCCGACAAAGCCTCTTGAACTTCCAAAAATCACAATTTTAAAGCCACACAAGAACAATGATGAATTTCCAAACAATATTAACAATGATTGTAGAACAATTCCTATTTTAAGTAAAGAACCCAAACCAAATACAGATTTGAATTTTAAAAACGATTTAACAGAACCATTATACCGAAAACCATTCCATGAACGATTACGTAATTATATTGAAGTGCGTAAGCGAATTGTTACTTTCCCAGAGTTGTCCAAACGGATACGACGGATAAGGGAGCGCTTCCATCGGAAGCGGACTACTTACCGTAACATAGCTTCAGCAACCATAGGCCGAGAATCGAATGACCCACGTCCTTATGTGACGGTTGGTTTATTCGGTGATAACTTCTTAGGTCTTCTCGATTCAGGGGCAAGTATAAGTTGCTTAGGCACCGACATACTTCCCTATTTGAAGGATTAAATGTTACGGTAAGGAAGGTAGAGACTACCGTGTCCACGGCCGATGGACACAAGCAATCCATAGTGGGAGTGATCACTACGGCGATCCAATACAAGGGAGTGACAAAAGATATCGATCTTTACATTGTGCCATCGTTAAGCCAACGTCTATATTTAGGCGTTGATTTTTGGCAAAAACTCCAGATCGCACCTAATATAAACCGGTGCTTTCACTACTATGGAATCAGCAGCAAGCAGAATGGGGCTGAAAATAAACGAGGACAAGACGAAGTATATGCTTTCATCAACAAAAGTCCAATCCCACCACCGACTTGGTCAGAACGTAACCATTGATAGGTATAACTTCGAGGTAGTCAGTGAATTTGTCTACCTGGGCACTGCTGTAAACACAGGCAACAACATCAGCGCTGAAATCAAACGCAGACTAACTCTTGCTAATCGCTGTTTCTTTGGGCTGAGTAAGCAATTGAGAAGTAAAGCCCTATCGAGAAGAACCAAGGTGACACTGTACAAAACACTCATCATCCCGGTCCTGCTATATGGTGCAGAAGCATGGACCCTATCCCAATCGGATGAAAATTCACTTGGAGTCTTCGAGAGAAAAGTTCTGCGTACGATCTATGGTCCTGTCTGCGTAAATCGCGAAAACAACGTTTGGAGAAGAAGATATAACAATGAACTGTACGAGCTGTACAGCGACATAAGCCTAGCCAGAAAAATTCGAATCCAAAGACTAAGATGGCTGGGCCATGTAGAGCGAATGGACATCGACGCTCCAGCTCGTAAAGTCTTCAACGCCAAACCCGAGGGAGTAAGAAGCCAAGGTAGACCTCATCTTCGATGGAGTGACCAGGTAGAGGGAGACATCCGTCAACTTGGAGTACGAAATTGGAAACAGCAGGCTAGAGATCGAGCCGGCTGGAGGGGCATTCTCAGCAAGGCCTTGGAGTACCACGCTCCAGTGGCGCCAACATAAGTAAGTAAGTACCTAATATAATTGCGGGTCTTTCAGGAATTACGACCGGTGGGCCATTCAGCACCCTAGCCGCACCCTTGACCGAGACACTGAAAAAGGGAAAAGCCTTCAAGCTCGGTCCAGAAGCTATTGAAGCATTCCTGCAAATCAAACAAGCTTTGACTTCAGCGCCTGTATTGGTCAATCCAGACTTCTCCAAAGAATTCATCATTCTCTGCGACGCATCCGCGACTGGCATCGGATGTGTACTCTTTCAGCGGGACGAATCCGGGGCGGAGCAGTCCATATACTACTTCTCCCGGAAACTGAATTCTGCACAGAGAAACTATTCGGTGACAGAGCGCGAGTGCTTAGCAGCTTTGGGAGGGTATCCAGAAGTTTAGATCTTACGTTGAGGGATACCATTTTCGTGTTATTACGGACCATTCCAGCCTGAAATGGCTGATGACGATGAAAGATCCAACCGGAAGATTGTCGAGGTGGAGTATGTGACTTCAAGGCTTCGATTTTGTGGTGGAGCATAGAAAGGGAACATTGAATGTCGTGCCAGACGCTCTATCTAGAGCATATGAAGACGATGAGTTGACAGTGTCAGCTTTCCTTTCATGTCTACCGCAGATCGGAACCTTGGAGGTACTCCACATCGATCTTGAGGATCCGTCCTTTAAATCCGAAGGTTATCTTGATATCATCAGTCATATCAGGAAGGAACAGGAACGGTCACCTGACCTTAAAGTGTCGGAAGGGTATGTATACAAACGCACTAAACATGCGGTTGGCTCACAATCCGCCGCGCGCTTCGCATGGTGGGGTTGTGAAAACAATTTATCGGTTACGGGATAGATTCTACTGGCCAGATATGTACACTCAGGCCAAGCTATACGTAGACCAATGTGAAACATGTAAGACCAGTAAAGCAGCCAATATGACTGCGAGCAGAGATGGGAGATAGCTTCGACGTAGATAGGCCGTTTCAACATTTATATGTTGACTTTCTCGGGCCGTATCCCAGGTCGAAATCTGGCAATGTTTACATCGCAATCGTGTTGGATCAATTAACTAAGTTCGTTTTCATCAAACCACTGCGCAAAGCAACAGCCGCGAGCGTGGTCAGATTCCTGAAGGACGACGTGTTTCTGATCTACGGAGTGCCAGAGAGTCTTCTCTCTGACAACGGCACTCAATTTGTTGGTAAGGAGTTTCAGAAGTTTTTAGATGTTTTCGGGGTCAAACACTACCGGACGGCAGTGCATGCTCCCCAATCGAATGCCAGTGAACGTGTGAACCGTTCAATTCTCGCGGCCATCCGGTCAATCCTCGACAGACGGATTGGGATGCCCATCTGTCTTCGATCAGTAGTGCCCTGCGTACAACAGTGCATTCAACTCTTTCGATGTCCCCATACGAAGCCTTATTCGGGCAACGTATGATAGAGCACGGGGCAGATTATCGTCTGTTGAGAGAGTTGGGTGGACTGAACTGTTCGGAGATAGATTGGCTTCCCAAAGTCGCCAGGATGAACATCATTCACTCATACCTGAAACAAGCATTGATAAAGACTCACGAAGCATATGAGAAAAACTATAATCTTCGGAGTAGAAACGTAACATTTAAAGTAGGTGATGAGATCTATAAAAGAAACTATGTCTTAAGCGACGCAACTAAACATCTGAGTGCTAAATTATGCCCAAAATTCATTAAAGCTCGTGTGAGCCGAGTGGTTGGCAATAACTTATATGTAGTGGAAGATAGGCGAGGACACAAAACAACGTGTCATACTAAAGACCTAAAGAGATAATTCTTTAGAACATCAGATTTACAACTACACCCCGGACTTACATAAATATAACCTGACTTTCCCTTGCTTTTCAATTGATTAAATTTTAATTAGCTTCACAGCTGAATTGTTCGAGTACACTAAAGTGCTCAAAGAGACACAGCATAAAGTAATTTTTTTTTATCTTATGCCCGGCTCTCAGCTGTGCATGAGACTCTTGGTTTAACTTACAACCTATTATTTTTTTTATTTTTCAGAAAACCAATAGAGTGCACAAAACAACGCCAAATGTACACATCGTGTAAGTTTTCTTTTTGTCTTCGACCGACTAGACGTAAAAGAGTCGCAGTGTCTTTACGATACGACGAGCGAGAGGACCATAAGTACTAAATTCAGTTTGCGAGAAGTTCTCCTTTTCTTGGAAATTAGACTAAGTGGACTTAGTCGAAATTCCAAGTTTTGTAGGGAAAACTTTCTCGCCAGTCACTGGCAAGGAGTAAACGCCACTGGTGCCATCTACTCGCAAAACTTTATTCTTACTCGCAACGTGCTGAACGCACCCAATGGAATCCACCAAAGAAGGTTCCACAAAAAAGGAATCCAATTTCAAAATGGACTCCACGTCCAATATCAGATTCCACAAATTTTCCAGACTACAAGCAACTTCCAGAATATTCTCGTTCCCATATTTTCAGTGGAAAGACACAATGGAACGAGAAACCGATTACGCACTATCTAAGTTTAGGTTCAGTTCACACCAAATCTACAGGCAGAGTGATCACACTATTAAGAGTGCAAATGTAGTCATACCCGCGACACAGAGAATGCTGAACCTACGAAATGTGACAGATAGCCGTCAGGCAGCAAAACGAGCAGAGTAGTCGATGCGGCCGATTATTCTCCTCGATTTGACAATCTGTACCCGCACTTTCACAGTGTCAGTCTATTGCTCATAGTTTTGTAGGGACATGTCTGAAATGTCCTGAATTCCATGCAAGTGCAACCCCAAAATCGAGAGAACCCAAAAACTGTCCGCAACAACGAAATAAAACTTATGTCACATCTTTTACTACCAGTCAGGAAATCAAGACAAATAGTTTTGTTGATGCTCACGGAAGTGTTTTACGCTCGATCTCATGAGCAAAATGACAGCAGGTACTTAATTCATCATGACGAAATATGGTGACAATCAGTCGTCACACAAGTGTCATCTATTCAGCACCAACGATTCACACTTGACATTTGTCAAATTGAACGTGTCATTGAACCCGTACTACATTCGAGAATTCACTTAATAAAATATGTCAAACTATGTACTGAATGAAGATACTAGCGCCACTTTGACAGTTCCTTGTTTTATTTTCCTCTGACACTGAACAGAAATAATTTCGATATAACCAGGACAGATTATAAAAGTGGTTAGAATCCTTCTGTTTTATATCTGGAACAATACCTAATTAGCCTTTCAGTCTAATCAGAGCCTTACTACTGACAACTCCATCCAATGTTTAATCTGACGTACGTATTTGAAAATTAAAATTCGCGTTTGGCAAAATGAGCAGTGAGCATTGACCCTTAATGCTCCCTGTCACACGCCATCTGCATTGCCAGCAAAGAAACAGATCAAATACTGGAAAGAGGAAATATACTGGAAAACAGGGGTTTGGCTACCTGGAATATGGTAGTGTGGATTGAGAAATTGTCGGTAGACTTCATTTTGAAGAAGCATTTTGTCGCGAGAAGAACTCCACAGCAGAACGTGAAGTAATTTTTCTTAAAGCAGCAGAGCCGCGCCCATACTTGT
Source organism: Platycheirus albimanus (assembly GCA_916050605.2). Taxonomy (NCBI): domain Eukaryota; kingdom Metazoa; phylum Arthropoda; class Insecta; order Diptera; family Syrphidae; genus Platycheirus; species Platycheirus albimanus. The sequence continues at coordinate 175,294,565 of OU696696.1, forward strand.
TCGGTCTAGCAATTAGAAATTCTCTAATTGCTCACTTTTAAGGATTTCTACTACAAAACCCTAATTATTAATACAACAAAGGTAAGATTGATAATGTACATCAGTCATTAAGGCAAGGTACGTAATTTTGCCTCGATGATTGATGAAAATTGGCAAAGCCACATGGCCGACGTACTAACGCGAGTTTTCTCCATTGTCCCCGTAGGAATTTTTCTATATGTCCAAAGAGGTAGAGGAGCCAAGAATCCTAAGGATTGAACTGGACAAGCGAAGCTGCTCCAGCTTTTGTATTTTACCTAGGAAAAAGAATGGTGCCCAATATTGAGCAGTGCAAATTTTTTTTATATATATTCTGCTTACATTGTGGAAAACGTATAAATACATTTATGTACGCATACCGCGTCTGAATATTCCAAGTGGTTTCCTAATTTTTCTCTTCGTGAGCCTACCAGCACATTTGACCACAGCACGCTCGTGCGCATTGTAAAAGGCAATTCCTAGGCTTCTTGGCCAAGATATACTTGCGAGCAAACGTCGAGCGTTGATCCGCTCGCCGGCTCGCCGACGTTTGCGATCATCTCCAGCGACAGAACGTGGAAATTCCACTGCATTATTGCCTCGTGGTGACATTACGCTACGCTCAGATCATTTCAACGCCTATTGGAGGCACATCATTCTTTGTGTTCTGAGACGGGTACCCAGTCTCGATAAGGCTGTTGGCCCCAACGTAGGGATCCAACGTAGGGGCACCATCTCTACTGATAATCATAAGAGCATCATAAAGCATGTTCCTGCAACTTTACTTACCTGCGGTCATATGTGCCTGCGTCATAATTTATCTACAATTGGAGGTTCCTGCAACTATACTCACCTGTAATTAACAGTTCCTGCAATTATACTTCAGTGTTCCTGCAACTTTATCCTGCTGCAACTTTACCTACCTGTTCCGGAAATTATCTTTATATTTATTTATTAAATAATATCATTCTGGATATACCAGGTAATTTGTATTAATGTTATTTATAAGTGTGAAATATTAAGGGCGAAGAGTAAATACCGCTCCAACAAAACCCACAGGCGGGTTCATAATTGCCAGTCAACGTACGAGATATTTTGATCATACGAAGCGTTCGACCACGGACGGTGGTGTACGCTATCAGCTACATATTTTGATTTTTAATGCTTCACTTGGTGGCTGGACCTAGTGCCTCCTCCACCCCCACGTTATCTACGTATCAATCCTTATTATCATAAGAGATTTTTTTTAGTGATATATATAAGTTTTTATAGTTTTTAACGTGTACTTTTTTCAAACAAACAGAAAGCGAATACATCTCATAAAAATTTTGTTTGTGATTTTGTTTACATAACGTCTTTTGATCGTCGTTGTCGGAGTTACATCGATTTCTTTAAAAAGTTGAGATAATTTTAACGACGTCCCTGTAAAAGATAGTAACGAAGCCCGTGCTTCTAATTTGTAACCCGGAGATTTATATATGTGTAAGCGTGTGCTACCTTTGAAATTTTTCGACTCATATTCGGTTCGTTTAAATGAAGATTTTTTTTTAACTTGTGATATCCAGAACACCAATTCCATTTGTTTGTTCGCTTTTTATTATTCACCTTTTTTTTGTTTTCGCGTTACACTCTTTTCAGTTTCACTCAGTCTTCACGACACTATAGTTTCGCGTCGGTAGCGACCGCTTTTGTCCGCGTTTTGACGTCGCGTCAACGCATCCATAAACTTTTTGCTTTTCGGCATTCACTTTATACGATCTTATCGTTTGTTTATTGTATAGTTCAGTCGTCTTTAATCCTTATTTGTACACCAGCAGACACAAAAACTATTTGCTTACATATCTTTACGCGCGGTTATTGATTGTGTCTGTTACATCTGAGAACATTATATGAATATCATCTTGAGGGTACGATATCTTGGATTTTCAAGGCTTCGTTCCCAACCAACCCGTCCATCAAATCATTGAATAGAGATCGAGAAAGCTGATCTCAGTAAATATCATGAAGAATAAAAGCGATATATTCCACTCTATGTACAATTAACTAATCACTTAACAGGTTGTTCCCGGAGTGCACTTCAGCGACAGCAGAGTTTTGATATCGTTAACTGAAGCTACCCCATTGGTGGCCAGTGACACTTAAATTTTTGCATGTTTTGGAATGTGGAATATATTCTTTAATCATTTCACTATATTGATATATTTACACTTTTGATCGATTACTCGAATGGGATACGAACGGTATTCATTCGTGTATGGTACTTTTTTTTGGTGTTTGGTTTGAAAGTTTTTTTTTATCTTTGAGTCGATTCAAAAGTAAGATCTTGAACGAATCCCTCCTACCTGATTATATTCATAGAAATTTTTGTCCCGATATTGATCCACAACAAAAAAAAAAAATAAATATCCCTATGCGTACATTCATATATAATATAGCTAAATGTCCAATATATCTTTTCCGTCTGATTATTTGAATTTTCACTCTTTAATTTGCGAAGCTCGTCGGCGGTTTGAATCCGACGCCGCGGTTTAAAAATAAATTTTTTTTTTTAAACAATTTGCTTTTAACGCATATTGTTCGATCCGCGAAATTAATACGTCTTTGAAATAGCATTGAAGTTTTCTCAACATTATTGAAGCTACTTGTATTCACATCCTTATATAACAAGGTCAACACTTTCTTTAGATTCTTTTGTGAGAAAGGCGATTGCCCTTTTAACGGAATACAATAAAGACATTGTAATTATAATAGGTATAGCGTTAGATAAGAATATAGCTTATACGTTTTAGATTATCCTTTAGATACTTATCACAACTTTAGGGTATTAACTTAAATGAAATTTGAGTAAGATTCTTACAAGTTATTATCCTTTTCTTACGATATATTTATATTTTTCATCTGAAGATACATCACAAAAATTGATTTCGTGTTAGTTTATTAGTAACAATTTAATAATAATTTAATAATTAAGTATTGATATCCAGTTTTTGAATTTTATTAATAGAGTTAAGCATACTTTTTAGGAATACAGTAGCTTTGAAGAAATTTTGAAGTATTTTCTTTAGAAGCCTATACAGTTACTTTTATTATTAAGCATTTTTAGATTCATACTATCTTTTTTTTTTTTTTTAATCGCATTATCGACAGATATCCGCTGGAGGTTTTGCTAACGGTATATTTGAAATTTTTCACTCTTTGCTTTTGACTTACTTAATTTTATTGTTATATTACTTGAGTAGTACCCGTTCGAGGAATTTCTCACGGCCTACTTGAGTTTTACTTACCGGATTTACGAAAAATAGTCTGTCCGTTTGTTCTCACAAATAAATGAGTGGTACGAATCCGAAGACAATCACACAAAGTTCTTATAACCTAGATCTACTTGACGTCATAATTATGCCACTTAAACCGAATTTTGGCGGAGGGCCAGACCCAGATGATGAAGAGGGAGATGATCATTCTCAGAATGGTTTTTATAGGTCAGGAAATGACACCGGAGTCATCCCAGCCGACAATGATGATGTGAGCGCAGAGGAAGCACAACGCCGTAAGGATGCTGCCGATCACTCGGCATACATCCAAGACATTGTATCTGCTTCTATAGAAGCACATCGCTGCGACGAAAGAAGGTTCATTCAAGAGCAATTAGCTCAAAGCCAGAACTATCTTCTAGAACAAGTCGCCAATTTGATTCGAAGTAATCCTCAGAACCCCGTGCCACCCCCTGCTACTCAACCTTCAAACCAACCTCCAAATCAAGCTTTAAACCAGCCTCAACCTACCTTCACGTAATGTTACTTACAAGCCTATGGCCAGTACAAACGCTGCACGCGTAGTTACTGCCAATGCTCAAACAGGAGCAAAGCGGAACCTTACGGAACCACTTCAAACTGTCGACGATTTGGCAGCTATGATGACACCCACATATCCACCCGCAGTCAATAGAGTTTCGCTAGGTATTAACCCAGCTCAGATGTCTCGTGGTGCGAATGTGGATGATTATTTATCTCGAATGAACGCGTTTAACTTCGATGATTCTCCGCCAACCTCGTCTCCTCAGAGACGACCGCCTTCTAATTCGACGAATTCTAGTAGGACACCTCAGTGCCATAAGTGGGGACTGAACTTCGACGGGAAGAATATGTCTGTTGACGATTTCTTGTTCCGTCTAGAATGCATCCGTTATAGCAACAACGCATCATGGGACGAGATATTGATGAATTTTTATCATTTCGTGTCCGGGTCCGTTGAAGCGTGGTACTGGATGTACTTGAAAAATAACAAACACACTTCATGGGTTTCATTAAAGTCTGCTTTGGTAGAACAGTACCGCAGCCTAGAAACCGATACGGAACTTTTCCGTAAGCTTTCAGATCGGAAGATGCAGAACGGCGAGTCGTTCAACGACTTTTACGATTCAATTTTCTTTATTAATTCAAAGATGCGGACTCCACGTCCAGAGAGGGAATTGATTGAAATCATCAAAACTAATGTCCGAAGGAGGATGAGCGAGCTGCTTATCACCTATAACACTTCAAGTCTCAGGGAACTGGCATACTTTTGCCGCGCCATTGAGAAGTCTCAATCCCAATATGAGACCACACGTCCAAATTTCGTGCCTCCAGCACAACGTCAGCCATTTAAGCATTATGTCAATGAGCTTAAGGAAGAGCCTAATTCCGAATCAACTGTTGTTGAACCTTGTAGCCTAGATGCTATCCAAAAAGATCCGAAGTTACATAAATGTTGGAAATGCCATGTGGTTGGTCACCATTTCCGTGATTGTAGTAGCAAATCCAGCAATGTTTTCTGTTACCGCTGCGGATTAGCGGACGCATATAGTCCAACTTGCCCAAAGTGCACAGCGGGAAACGAGAGGAGGAACAACCCAACAACCGGGGGGGTTCGCTCCGATTAGACTTACCCGGAGTTCAAGTGTCTAAGCCGACAAAGCCTCTTGAACTTCCAAAAATCACAATTTTAAAGCCACACAAGAACAATGATGAATTTCCAAACAATATTAACAATGATTGTAGAACAATTCCTATTTTAAGTAAAGAACCCAAACCAAATACAGATTTGAATTTTAAAAACGATTTAACAGAACCATTATACCGAAAACCATTCCATGAACGATTACGTAATTATATTGAAGTGCGTAAGCGAATTGTTACTTTCCCAGAGTTGTCCAAACGGATACGACGGATAAGGGAGCGCTTCCATCGGAAGCGGACTACTTACCGTAACATAGCTTCAGCAACCATAGGCCGAGAATCGAATGACCCACGTCCTTATGTGACGGTTGGTTTATTCGGTGATAACTTCTTAGGTCTTCTCGATTCAGGGGCAAGTATAAGTTGCTTAGGCACCGACATACTTCCCTATTTGAAGGATTAAATGTTACGGTAAGGAAGGTAGAGACTACCGTGTCCACGGCCGATGGACACAAGCAATCCATAGTGGGAGTGATCACTACGGCGATCCAATACAAGGGAGTGACAAAAGATATCGATCTTTACATTGTGCCATCGTTAAGCCAACGTCTATATTTAGGCGTTGATTTTTGGCAAAAACTCCAGATCGCACCTAATATAAACCGGTGCTTTCACTACTATGGAATCAGCAGCAAGCAGAATGGGGCTGAAAATAAACGAGGACAAGACGAAGTATATGCTTTCATCAACAAAAGTCCAATCCCACCACCGACTTGGTCAGAACGTAACCATTGATAGGTATAACTTCGAGGTAGTCAGTGAATTTGTCTACCTGGGCACTGCTGTAAACACAGGCAACAACATCAGCGCTGAAATCAAACGCAGACTAACTCTTGCTAATCGCTGTTTCTTTGGGCTGAGTAAGCAATTGAGAAGTAAAGCCCTATCGAGAAGAACCAAGGTGACACTGTACAAAACACTCATCATCCCGGTCCTGCTATATGGTGCAGAAGCATGGACCCTATCCCAATCGGATGAAAATTCACTTGGAGTCTTCGAGAGAAAAGTTCTGCGTACGATCTATGGTCCTGTCTGCGTAAATCGCGAAAACAACGTTTGGAGAAGAAGATATAACAATGAACTGTACGAGCTGTACAGCGACATAAGCCTAGCCAGAAAAAATCGAATCCAAAGACTAAGATGGCTGGGCCATGTAGAGCGAATGGACATCGACGCTCCAGCTCGTAAAGTCTTCAACGCCAAACCCGAGGGAGTCAGAAGCCAAGGTAGACCTCATCTTCGATGGAGTGACCAGGTAGTGGGAGACATCCGTCAACTTGGAGTACGAAATTGGAGACAGCAGGCTAGAGATCGAGCCGGCTGGAGGGGCATTCTCAGCAAGGCCTTGGAGTACCACGCTCCAGTGGCGCCAACATAAGTAAGTAAGTACCTAATATAATTGCGGGTCTTTCAGGAATTACGACCGGTGGGCCAGATGAGAGACCCACCAACCAAATAAAGTTGAATGATGAAGAGTCTAAACGACTAGAAGCTGTTGTTCGTAGATTTCCTTCTTTCGCAGTCAATGGACTCGGGAAAACGAACCTAGTGCAGCATTATATAGACACGGGTGATGCCGTACCAATAAAGCAAAGGTACTATCCCGTTTCTCCGGCGATACAAACTCTTATGTACGCGGAATTGGACCGCATGCTTTCGTGGGGAGTCATCGAGGAAAGTTCCAGCGCATGGAGTTCCCCAGTGGTGCTTGTTCGCAAACCTGGTAAGAACCGATTGTGTCTGGACTTTCGGAAGGTGAACTCCGTAACCAAGAAAGATGCTCGTCCAATTGCGCATATAGAGGGGCTGCTGGCACGTCTGACAGAGACGCGCTATATTTCTAACGTGGATCTGAAGGATGCGTTTTGGCAGATACCGCTGGAGCAAAGTTCGAGGGAGAAGACCGCTTTTACGGTACCTGGCCGACCACTGTACCAATTTAAGGTCATGCCCTTCGGTCTATGTAATGCGGCACAAAGTCTAAGCTACTTAATGAGTCGGGTAATCCCATCGGGATTACGAGATCAAGTCTTTGTATACTTCGACGATCTGTTGGTTGTGTCGAAGGATTTCGACGAACACCTGGAGACTCTGGAGATAATCGGAAAGTGCTTGACGATTGCAGGTATGACGATAAACGTCGAGAAGTCGAAGTTTTGTTTTGATGAGCTTCACTATCTCGGTTATAAGGTCTGTCAGGGTTGCTTGAAAGCTGATCCTGACAAGATTTCAGAAATTACTAGCTTTCCGTTACCAACCACAACTCGCCAAGTTCGCCGATTTCTCGGTATGGCAGGTTGGTATAGACGGTTTGTGAAGGATTTCAGCACCCTAGCCGCACCCTTGACCGAGACACTGAAAAAGGGAAAAGCCTTCAAGCTCGGTCCAGAAGCTATTGAAGCATTCCTGCAAATCAAACAAGCTTTGACTTCAGCGCCTGTATTGGTCAATCCAGACTTCTCCAAAGAATTCATCATTCTCTGCGACGCATCCGCGACTGGCATCGGATGTGTACTCTGTCAGCGGGACGAATCCGGGGCGGAGCAGTCCATATACTACTTCTCCCGGAAACTGAATTCTGCACAGAGAAACTATTCGGTGACAGAGCGCGAGTGCTTAGCAGCTTTTGGAGGGTATCCAGAAGTTTAGATCTTACGTTGAGGGATACCATTTTCGTGTTATTACGGACCATTCCAGCCTGAAATGGCTGATGACGATGAAAGATCCAACCGGAAGATTGTCGAGGTGGAGTATGTGACTTCAAGGCTTCGATTTTGTGGTGGAGCATAGAAAGGGAACATTGAATGTCGTGCCAGACGCTCTATCTAGAGCATATGAAGACGATGAGTTGACAGTGTCAGCTTTCCTTTCATGTCTACCGCAGATCGGAACCTCGGAGGTACTCCACATCGATCTTGAGGATCCGTCCTTTAAATCCGAAGGTTATCTTGATATCATCAGTCATATCAGGAAGGAACAGGAACGGTCACCTGACCTTAAAGTGTCGGAAGGGTATGTATACAAACGCACTAAACATGCGGTTGGCTCACAATCCGCCGCGCGCTTCGCATGGTGGGGTTGTGAAAACAATTTATCGGTTACGGGATAGATTCTACTGGCCAGATATGTATGTACACTCAGGCCAAGCTATACGTAGACCAATGTGAAACATGTAAGACCAGTAAAGCAGCCAATATGACTGCGAGCAGAGATGGGAGATAGCTTCGACGTAGATAGGCCGTTTCAACATTTATATGTTGACTTTATCGGGCCGTATCCCAGGTCGAAATCTGGCAATGTTTACATCGCAATCGTGTTGGATCAATTAACTAAGTTCGTTTTCATCAAACCACTGCGCAAAGCAACAGCCGCGAGCGTGGTCAGATTCCTGAAGGACGACGTGTTTCTGATCTACGGAGTGCCAGAGAGTCTTCTCTCTGACAACGGCACTCAATTTGTTGGTAAGGAGTTTCAGAAGTTTTTAGATGTTTTCGGGGTCAAACACTACCGGACGGCAGTGTATGCTCCCCAATCGAATGCCAGTGAACGTGTGAACCGTTCAATTCTCGCGGCCATCCGGTCAATCCTCGACAGACGGATTGGGATGCCCATCTGTCTTCGATCAGTAGTGCCCTGCGTACAACAGTGCATTCAACTCTTTCGATGTCCCCATACGAAGCCTTATTCGAGCAACGTATGATAGAGCACGGGGCAGATTATCGTCTGTTGAGAGAGTTGGGTGGACTGAACTGTTCGGAGATAGATTGGCTTCCCAAAGTCGCCAGGATGAACATCATTCACTCATACCTGGAACAAGCATTGATAAAGACTCACGAAGCATATGAGAAAAACTATAATCTTCGGAGTAGAAACGTAACATTTAAAGTAGGTGATGAGATCTATAAAAGAAACTATGTCTTAAGCGACGCAACTAAACATCTGAGTGCTAAATTATGCCCAAAATTAATTAAAGCTCATGTGAGCCGAGTGGTTGGTAATAACTTATATGTAGTGGAAGATAGGCGAGGACACAAAACAACGTGTCATACTAAAGACCTAAAGAGATAATTCTTTAGAACATCAGATTTACAACTACACCCCGGACTTACATAAATATAACCTGACTTTCAATTGATTAAATTTTAATTAGCTTCACAGCTGAATTGTTCGAGTACACTAAAGTGCTCAAAGAGACACAGCATAAAGTAATTTTTTTTTATCTTATGCCCGGCTCTCAGCTGTGCATGAGACTCTTGGTTTAACTTACAACCTATTATTTTTTTTATTTTTCAGAAAACCAATAGAGTGCACAAAACAACGCCAAATGTACACATCGTGTAAGTTTTCTTTTTGTCTTCGACCGACTAGACGTAAAAGAGTCGCAGTGTCTTTACGATACGACGAGCGAGAGGACCATAAGTACTAAATTCAGTTTGCGAGAAGTTCTCCTTTTCTTGGAAATTAGACTAAGTGGACTTAGTCGAAATTCCAAGTTTTGTAGGGAAAACTTTCTCGCCAGTCACTGGCAAGAAGTAAACGCCACTGGTGCCATCTACTCGCAAAACTTTATTCTTACTCGCAACGTGCTGAACGCACCCAATGGAATCCACCAAAGAAGGTTCCACAAAAAAGGAATCCAATTTCAAAATGGACTCCACGTCCAATATCAGATTCCACAAATTTTCCAGACTACAAGCAACTTCCAGAATATTCTCGTTCCCATATTTTCAGTGGAAAGACACAATGGAACGAGAAACCGATTACGCACTATCTAAGTTTAGGTTCAGTTCACACCAAATCTACAGGCAGAGTGATCACACTATTAAGAGTGCAAATGTAGTCATACCCGCGACACAGAGAATGCTGAACCTACGAAATGTGACAGATAGCCGTCAGGCAGCAAAACGAGCAGAGTAGTCGATGCGGCCGATTATTCTCCTCGATTTGACAATCTGTACCCGCACTTTCACAGTGTCAGTCTATTGCTCATAGTTTTGTAGGGACATGTCTGAAATGTCCTGAATTCCATGCAAGTGCAAACCCAAAATCGAGAGAACCCAAAAACTGTCCGCAACAACGAAATAAAACTTATGTCACATCTTTTACTACCAGTCAGGAAATCAAGACAAATAGTTTTGTTGATGCTCACGGAAGTGTTTTACGCTCGATCTCATGAGCAAAATGACAGCAGGTACTTAATTCATCATGACGAAATATGGTGACAATCAGTCGTCACACAAGTGTCATCTATTCAGCACCAACGATTCACACTTGACATTTGTCAAATTGAACGTGTCATTGAACCCGTACTACATTCCAGAATTCACTTAATAAAATATGTCAATCTATGTACTGAATGAAGATACTAGCGCCACTTTGACAGTTCCTTGTTTTATTTTCCTCTGACACTGAACAGAAATAATTTCGATATAACCAGGACAGATTATAAAAGTGGTTAGAATCCTTCTATTTTATATCTGGAACAATACCTAATTAGCCTTTCAGTCTAATCAGAGCCTTACTACTGAAAACTCCATCCAATGTTTAATCTGACGTACGTATTTGAAAATTAAAATTCGCGTTTGGCAAAATGAGCAGTGAGCATTGACCCTTAATGCTCCCTGTCACACGCCATCTGCATTGCCAGCAAAGAAACAGATCAAATACTGGAAAGAGGAAATATACTGGAAAACAGGGGTTTGGCTACCTGGAATATGGTAGTGTGGATTGAGAAATTGTCGGTAAACTTCATTTTGAAGAAGCATTTTGTCGCGAGAAGAACTCCACAGCAGAACGTGAAGTAATTTTTCTTAAAGCAGCAGAGCCGCGCCCATACTTGTTCGGTCTAGCAATTAGAAATTCTTTAATTGCTCAGACTTTTAAGGATTTCTACCACAAAACCCTAATTATTAATACAACAAAGGTAAGATTGATAATGTACATCAGTCATTAAGGCAAGGTACGTAATTTTGCCTCGATGATTGATGAAAATTGGCAAAACCACATGGCCGACGTACTAACGCGAGTTTTCTCCATTGTCCCCGTAGGAATTTTTCTATATGTCCAAAGAGGTAGAGGAGCCAAGAATCCTAAGGATTGAACTGGACAAGCGAAGCTGCTCCAGCTTTTGTATTTTACCTAGGAAAAAGGATGGTGCCCAATATTGAGCAGTGCAAATTTTTTTTTATATATATTCTGCTTACATTGTGGAAACCTTATGACGCCTTACATGTATAAACGTATAAATACATTTATGTACGCATACCGCGTCTGAATATTCCAAGTGGTTTCCTAAAAATTTCTCTTCGTGAGCCTACCAGCACATTTGACCACAGCACGCTCGTGCGCATTGTAAAAGGCAATTCCTAGGCTTCTTGGCCAAGATATACTTGCGAGCAAACGTCGAGCGTTGATCCGCTCGCCGGCTCGCCGACGTTTGCGATCATCCCCAGCGACAGAACGTGGAAATTCCACTGCATTATTGCCTCGTGGTGACATTACGCTACGCTCAGATCATTTCAACGCCTATTGGAGGCACATCATTCTTTGTGTTCTGAGACGGGTACCCAGTCTCGATAAGGCTGTTGGCCCCAACGTAGGGAGCCAACGTAGGGGCACCATCTCTACTGATAATCATTAGAGCATCATAAAGCATGTTCCTGCAACTTTACTTACCTGCGGTCATATGTGCCTGCGTCATAATTTATCTACAATTGGAGGTTCCTGCAACTATACTCACCTGTAATTAACAGTTCCTGCAATTTAGTTACTTACCAGTGTTCCTGCAACTTTATCCTGCTGCAACTTTACCTACCTGTTCCGGAAATTATCTTTATATTTATTTATTAAATAATATCATTCTGGATATACCAGGTAATTTGTATTTATGTTATTTATAAGTGTGAAATATTAAGGGCGAAGAGTAAATACCGCTCCAACAAAACCCACAGGCGGGTTCATAATTGCCAGTCAACGTACGAGATATTTTGATCATACGAAGCGTTCGACCACGGACGGTGGTGTACGCTATCAGCTACATATTTTGATTTTTAATGCTTCACTTGGTGGCTGGACCTAGTGCCTCCTCCACCCCCACCTTATCTACGTATCAATCCTTATTATCATAAGAGATTTTTTTTAGTGATATATATAAGTTTTTATAGTTTTTAATGTGTACTTTTTTCAAACAAACAGAAAGCGAATACATCTCATAAAAATTTTGTTTGTGATTTTGTTTACATAACGTCTTTTGATCGTCGTTGTCGGAGTTAGATCGATTTCTTTAAAAAGTTGAGATAATTTTAACGACGTCCCTGTAAAAGATAGTAACGAAGCCCGTGCTTCTAATTTGTAACCCGGAGATTTATATATGTGTAAGCGTGTGCTACCTTTGAAATTTTTCGACTCATATTCGGTTCGTTTAAATGAAGATTTTTTTTTTAACTTGTGATATCCAGAACACCAATTCCATTTGTTTGTTCGCTTTTTATTATTCACCTTTTTTTTTTGTTTTCGCATTACACTCTTTTCAGTTTCACTCAGTCTTCACGACACTATAGTTTCGCGTCGGTAGCGACCGCTTTTGTCCGCGTTTTGACGTCGCGTCAACGCATCCATAAACTTTTTGCTTTTCGGCATTCACTTTATACGATCTTATCGTTTGTTTATTGTATAGTTCAGTCGTCTTTAATCCTTATTTGTACACCAGCAGACACAAAAACTATTTGCTTACATATCTTTACGCGCGGTTATTGATTGTGTCTGTTACATCTGAGAACATTGTATGAATATCATCTTGAGGGTACGATATCTTGGATTTTCAAGGCTTCGTTCCCAACCAACCCGTCCATCAAATCATTGAATAGAGATCGAGAAAGCTGATCTCAGTAAATATCATGAAGAATAAAAGCGATATATTCCACTCTATGTACAATTAACTAATCACTTTACAGGTTGTTCCCGGAGTGCACTTCAGCGACAGCAGAGTTTTGATATCGTTAACTGAAGCTACCCCATTGGTGGCCAGTGACACTTAAATTTTTGCATGTTTAATTTTGGAATATATTCTTTAATAATTTCACTATATTGATATATTTACACTTTTGATCGATTACTCGAATGGGATACGAACGGTATTCATTCGTGTATGGTACTTTTTTTTTGGTGTTTGGTTTGAAAAATTACTTTTATCTTTGAATCGATTCAAGTGTAAGATCTTGAACGAATCCCTCCTACCTGATTATATTCATAGAAATTCTTGTCCCGATATTGATCCACAACAACAACAAAAAAAAATAAACATTCATCTTACTAATATTATAAATGTGAAAGTTACAATGTTTAGATGTTTGGATGTTTGGATGTTTGTTGCTAACTCACGCCAGAACGGCTAAACGGATCTGGATAAAATTTGGCACAGAGATAGCTAATAGACTGGAATAGCAGATAGGCTATTTTTTATCCCGGTAAAATGTATGGTTCCCGTGGGAAAGGTTTGTTTTAATTTTTGAAATTACACCAGAATGGATGAACGGATCTGAATGAAATTTAGCACAGAGATAGATTATGGTCTGGAATAGCAAATTGGCTGCTTTTTATCCCGGTAAAATGTATGGTTCCCGTGGGATAGATTTGTTTTAGTTTTTGAAATTACACCAGAATGGCTGAACTCATCTGAATGAAATTTAAAACAGAGATAGATTATAATCTGGAATAGCATATTGGCTACTTTTTATCCCGGTAAAACGTATGGTTCCCGTGGGATAGATTTGTTTTAATTTTTGAAATCACACCAGAATGGCTGAACGGATCTGAATGAAATTTAGCACAGAGATAGATTATAGTCTGGAATAGCATATTGGCAAATTTTTATCCCGGTAAAATGTATGGTTCCCGTGGGATAGATTAGTTTTAGTTTTTGAAATTACACAAGACTGGCTGAACTCATCTGAATGAAATTTAGTACAGAGATAGATTATAGTCTGGAATAGAATATTGGTTACTTTCTATCCCTGTAAAATGTATGGTTAACGTGGGATAGTTTTGTTTTAGTTTTTGAAATAACACAAGAATGGCTGAACTCATATGAATGAAATTAAGCACAGAGATAGATTATAGTCTGGAATAGCAAATTGGCTGCTTTTTATCCCGGTAAAATGTATGGTTCCCGTGGGATAGGTTTGTTTTAATTTTTTAAATTACACCAGAATGGATGAACGGATCTGAATGAAATTTAGCATAGAGATAGATTATGGTCTGGAATAGCAAATTGGCTGCTTTTTATCCCGGTAAAATGTATGGTTCCCGTGGGATAGATTTGTTTTAGTTTTTGAAATTACACTAGAATGGCTGAACTCATCTGAATGAAATTTAGCACAGAGGTAGATTATAATCTGGAATAGCATATTGGCTACTTTTTATCCCGGTAAAACGTATGGTTCCCGTGGGATAGATTTGTTTTAATTTTTGAAATCACACCAGAATGGCTGAACGGATCTGAATGAAATTTAGCACAGAGATAGATTGTAGTCTGGAATAGCATACTGGCAACTTTTTATCCCGGTAAAATGTATGGTTCCCGTGGGATGGATTAGTTTTAGTATTTGAAATTACACAAGACTGGCTGAACTCATCTGAATGAAATTTCGTACAGAGATAGATTATAGTCTGGAATAGAATATTGGTTACTTTCTATCCCTGTAAAATGTATGGTTCCCGTGGGATAGTTTTGTTTTAGTTTTTGAAATAACACAAGAATGGCTGAACTCATCTGAATGAAATTTAGCACAGAGATAGATTATAGTCTGGAATAGCATATTGGCTACTTTTTATCCCGGTAAAATGTATGGTTCCCGTGTGAAAGATTTGTTTTAATTTTTGAAATCACACCAGAATGGCTGAACGGATCTGAATGAAATTTAGCACAGAGATAGATTATAGTCTGGAATAGCATATTGGCTACTTTTTATCCCGGTAAAATGTATGGTTTCCGTGGGAAAGATTTGTTTTAATATTTGAAATAACACCAGAATGGCTGAACGGATCTGAATGAAATTTAGCACAGATATAGATTATAGTCTGGAATAGCATAAAGGCTACTTTTTATCCCGGTAAAATGTATGGTTCCCGTGGGATGGATTTGTTTTAATTTTTGAAATCACTCCAGAATAGCTGAACGGATCTGAATGAAATTTAGCACAGAGCTAGGTTATAATCTGGTATATCTTATAGGTTTCTTTTTATCACGGTTTAATGTAGGTATTAAATTATAAAGCCTAGTACTCAGATCGCGCTAAACTTAATTTTATCTCTACAATATTTATCTCTACACACCTTCGCTAAAAAGGCGCGCTAAATTTAGAAGTTGAAAAAATTAAAGATACTATAAGGCAAGTTATGGATTCATAAAAAAAAAATTTTTTTGAGATAACAATCAAACATGGTAACATTACGATGATAGCGAAGTCAAAAAAGATGGTCAAAAAATTCGTTCCGTCTGTTTGTCTGTCTTTATGTATTTATAGACACCTACAGCCCAAACGCGAATTGCTTTAAACTTATTTACTTATATAGAGTTTTTAAGGTATTGTACAGAGGGGAAATTGAATTTTTTTAGCTAAAAACTAGTGGTACCTGCTTAGTAACCGTTACGCTAAAGCTTCTTTTTCTAGAACACATGGCTGAAAAAAATTAAAAACAGTCCAAAAACGGTACTTTCTATAGGACCGTTTTTTTGCTTTCGACTATCTTAAAAACGACTCAACCGATTTTTTCGAAATTTCACACATATATAGTTGTAGGTAGCTCAATTTGTAATGCATACCAATATTTTTGAAAAATATTGTTTTTTGCATTTTTAAAAGCATTTAAATAAAAAAAATTTAAAATTAATATTTTGGAAACTGCTTATTAAATTTTTTTCTAAAAATTATAAATAAATGTATTTGCTGAATACCGATGAAATAGAGTTTTTGAATTTTTTTTTTGAAAATTGTTTTCAAAAAGTTTTTCAGAAAAAACTTTTTTTCTCAAAAACCACTCCACAGATTTTTATAAATTTATTCTCATAAATTCAAATTTTTCCAAGAAATAAAATGGCGTACTTATTTTTCAGCTCAAATTAGTTCAAGTATTTATTTAAGAAAAATTAGTTTTTATCAAAATCTCAAGCCCCAAGACCACTGTCACACATTGGAGCAAGTTTATGCGACCCAGTAGTGCATTTTATTTAATATACCTACATTATGCAGCCACTTAGCAATTATCGAACAAGTTCAAGAGCAAGTTCGTGCGACCTTCGCAAGACCTTCTGACAACTGTCAGAATTTATCTTGTGAAATAATGTGTTTTACATTCTTTCGCAAGCTAAATTTTGTTGAGACTTTTTTCTTAGCCGTTAGCCTGACAACTGGAATTTATCTTGAAGTGAGTACTACTCAGCTAAAAACCCAAGCTAAAATTTATCTTGGGTTGAAATTTGTATGGAAGATAAATTTTAGCGTGATCTGAGTACTAGGCTTAAAGCTATAAAAGAAGAAGAAGCTAGATTACGATAGACTATACTCCTCAAGGTACAGTCTACTTCTTGATCAGCTGAAACGCGAGCGAAGCCGCGTGTAAAGGCTATATATGTATATATAAAAATAGATGTTTGTATATACATATGTATGTTGCGTATGGACTCCTAAACCACCCAATGGATCTTTATGAATTTTTCGGGGTAAATATAGCTTAGTCCAGGGATGGTTTCGTGCCGATCGGGTGCAAGGAAAAAAATGCATGCTTTTAACAATTTTGGTACAGTTTTTTTTTAATTTATTCTTTTTTGGTTTTTCATAAATTTTTAAGCGGAATGCCCGGGTGGAAGACAGAAAAATGCGGGCTTTTAGCAAAGTTTTTTTTTCAACTTTTTTATAAAAATGTTTTCCTTTCGTTGAATAAAAGCATAATATTTATGGAACTGAATCGAAAAAATCAAACTCTCAACGAACTTGCGTGTACATTTGGTGCAAGAATCGTCCACCAAAACATTTTCCAAACAACTTTTGAAAATCGGAAAAGGAATTGAATAGCACAACAAATGACATTTTATTTTCCCAAATTTTTATCAAATGCAGCAAAATATTCAAGCCACAATTTATCAATGTTATCATGTTCAGTTTAACAATCAAATTAATTGCACTTTGTGCGTATGCCAAAAAATTTGTATATTTATACACCAACCAAAACGACCAAAAATATTGCTTATCCGCTAGCATTTAGATAAAATATATAAATAAATTTAATTTCACATTAAATACACATAAGTGTTTTTTTGGGCGTAGCAACGCGCGCCGGGTACCGCTAGTATATAATATGTATAGCTAAATGTCCAATATATCTTTTCCGTCTGATTATTTGAATTTTCACTCTTTGATTTGCGAAGCTCGTCGGCGGTTCGAATCCGAGGCCGCGGTATAAAAATAAAATTTTTTTTTTATACAATTTGCTTCTAACGCATATTGTTCGATCCGCGAAATTAATACAGCTTTGAAATAGGATTGACGTTTTCTCAACATTAGTGAAGCTACTTGTATTCACATCCTTATAACAAGGTCAACACTTTCTTTAGATTCTTTTTGTGAGAAAGGCTTTTAACGGAATACAATAAAGACATTGTAATTATAATAGGTATAGCAGTTAGATAAGAATATAGCTTATACGTTTTAGATTATCCTCTAGATACTTATCATGTTAAGAAGTACTTGATCAGAAATAATAAGTGGGCACCTTGCCAATCTACAAATGTCATCTAAAGATCAAAATATAAAATGTCAATCAAGATTGAAGTGACACAACTCGTTACATGTGGTATTCTGAAATAAAACGTGGTTTAATCAAGTCGAACTGTCTTTTTCTTAAAGTAAATTAGATCTTTCAGTTTTTTCTTTCTAAGTAATCATATTCGCTTTGCAAACTTTCAAACATTGGCATCCCTTGTGGGGAACTTTAATTCTCCGCGTTAATAAATTAATTAATTGAACTTAAAAGTTTTTTCTTTCTTTTGAGAATAATGGCACTGGCCAAAGAAGAATCTATAGCGAAATTAATTCTTAACTTCTCAGCTAACACACAGAAGGCAGGGAAGGCAAAGCAGACTAAAGGATACCTCATGGGCAGAAGGAAGCTACTAGAAGATTACTGGACTAAATTCAATGAGGCTCATGACATAATTTCAACAATGGAGTCAACACCAACCATCGAGAAAGATCTTCAAAGGCTTCTCTCGGATGAGCGCTTTGCCGAAATTGAATCTGCTTACTGCGAGACCCTTGGGGACCTCAATGACGTAATCGACGAACTCTCCACACCTGCACATGATTCGATGTCTCATTCAACTCCGAATCGGCTTGTCGTGAATGGAGGCATCAGCACAAGCAAGTCTACGCTACCACCCTTGCAACTACCTACTTTCAACGGATCGTTCGACGAGTGGTTGAATTTTAAGGATATGTTCACCAGCTGTGTTATCGAGGACAACACGCTCTCCGATGTGCAACGGCTACACTACCTTAACGGTAGTCTCCGTGGTAGTGCTACAAGTGTACTAAAAAACATTCGGGTTAGCGAGGATAACTTTCATACTGCATGGGACATCTTAAAAGGCCGCTATGACAACAAGCGAAAATTGATCAAGCAGTACCTTCATGACATTGTTAATCTTCCGGCCATGACCACAGAATCACCTTTCGTCTTACGTCAGATTCTCGATGGAATCACTGAAGCCGTTCGCGCTCTACAGCAACTAGAGCGGCCAACAGACCAGTGGGACGACTGGTTGATTCTACATGTGACTCAAAAGCTTGATCCTGTCACAATCAAAGATTGGGAAACGTCACTTGAAAGTCCTAACTCCATTCCCACTTACTTAGAGCTGGAAAAGTTTTTGAAAAAAAGACTACAAGGCCTTGATGCTATGGCGACATGCTCTAGACCAAAACAAATAGAGTCCAACCAACAAAAGGCAATTAAAGCGCAGCCAGTTCGCAGTCATCAAGCAACCGTCAATCGATGTCCTAAGTGCTCTGGTAAGCATGTGCTTATGTTTTGTTCGGATTTCAGAAAAGAAACACCAGCACAGAGAATGACATTCGTGACGAAAGCAAAACTGTGCAAAAACTGTTTTAAGGCTGATCACGCACAACAACAATGCCCGTCAGATTACACATGCTTAAGATGTCACCAGAAACATCACACAATGTTGCACGATAGCATTCAGTCTCAGGAACCCCACGTCAACACAAACCATTTGCGGACAAATAACACTTGTTATCCACCCCGCCCTGCTAGCTCACCCTGTGAAAATTCCTATGATGAATCATTGGTACAACTAGAACCGGTTCTGCTGGCTTCAGCTCAAGTTGGAGTACGATCTGTCACTGGGCACAAACTTAAACTTCGAGCTCTTTTGGACATCGGATCCCAAGCTACGTTTATAAGTGAGTATGCGGTGCAACAACTTCATCTTCGACGAACACGACTCCTTATGCCAGTGACGGGGGTAGGAGGTACAAGTGTTGGTAAGTCAAGAGGTCTGGTTGACATCTCTGTAAGCTCTTTTAGAGAACCAGACTTCAACATTAACTGCAGAGCATTAATTTTGCCACGTTTGGGTCCTCTTATGCCCACTCTTCGTCTTGACACTAAACAGTTTGGTGAATTTTTGGATTTGGATCTGGCCGATCCAGACTTTTGCGAACCTGGGTCCATAGACCTTATTCTGGGAGCTGATGTGTATGGTTCGCTATTATGTGGTGAAATTCTGCAATCATCTGCTGGTGCACCTGTTGCACAACACACCCATCTAGGGTGGGTAATCTTCGGACGCTTGCCCGAGTCTACAACTAGAAAGCTATCCACAAATTTTTGTGCATTTTCACAGTCTGAACTCGCAGATTTGGTTCAGTCTATGTGGAAATTTAATGAGCACGAAGATTTGGACTCTTCTTCAAAGATGACACAAGATGAGCTCTACTGCGAAGAATTCTTTAAGCAAACGGTACAACGGACCTGTTCTGGACGCTATGTCATCAAGTACCCGTTTAGAGAACACATCGACCAAACAACCTTGGCAGACTCTAAAGAAGATGCCTACAAGCTATTTCACCACCAACTCAATCGCCTAGAGAAAGACCCAAAACTGAGGACAATGTATGATGAGTTTATGTCCGAATATCTAGACCTTGGACACATGGAACTTGTTCATGAAGATGTTTCACCTCAACGGATTTGCTACATTCCCCATCATGGCGTTTACAAAGAGTCAAGTTCGACAACGAAATTGAGAATTGTCTTTAACGCATCCAGGAAGTATAAATCCGGTAAAACACTAAATGATTGTATTCATGTAGGTCCCAAACTTCAGAGTGACTTGTCTGCGATTATCTTGAAATGGCGAACACATCGAATTGGGTTTATGGCAGACATTGAGAAATGCTACAGACAGATACTGGTACAACAAGATGATGCTGACATGCAGAGAATCATATGGAAAGATGAAGAAGGACGCCCAGCTGTCTACAGATTGCTTACTGTCACTTATGGTTTAAATTGCTCTCCGTATGTGACAATCAAAGTTCTCCACACTCTTGCCGACGATGAAGAAGCTGACTTTCCTCAAGCTGCTAAAATACTTCGTGAGTCATTCTACATGGATGACTGCCTCCACGGTGCCGAATCTGTTGAGGCTGCCCAACAATTACAGGCGGAACTGCAAAATTTACTGCAACAAGGAGGTTTCCGTCTCCGAAAATGGAACTCAAATTCTACCGAGTTTTTGCAAGGAATCAGCATGCACGATAAGTTGATTGAACAATGTTGCGACCTTAATTTGGATCGTGAAACCAAAGCCCTTGGGATCTATTGGTTTTGTCAAACTGATTGCCTTGGCTACAAAGTGAACGTCACAAAAATCTCAACAGTAATCACAAAACGACAACAGCTTTCCGATGTGGCCAAAATCTATGATCCAACTTGTCTACTGGCTCCAGTCGTGATTACAGGCAAAATTATGTCTCAACAACTTTGGTTGTCTGGTATATCGTGGGATGATCCACTTCCAGAACCACATCAGAATAACTGGGTTCAATTTCGAAATGAGCTACCAGCAATAGAGGACATCAAAGTTTCTAGGTGGATATTCTCATCTCCTAATGCCTCAAGCTATCAACTACATGTGTTCTCGGACGCATCTACATCTGCTTATGCCGCTGTATCTTACCTGCGAGTGAGAACATTCGATGGTGAATATAAAGTTTCAATTCTTATGGCAAAAACTAAAGTGGCACCTTTGAAGAAAATCACCATTCCGTGCTTGGAACTCAATGGAGCACTTCTTGCTTCAAAAGTTGCATCCAAAGTGCTCGACACCCTTCAGCTGCCATCCATAACAACCTATTGCTGGTCGGATTCGAAAACAACTCTAAGCTGGATTCGATCAAACCCGGGAAAACATAAACAGTATGTGGCGAACCGAATCACCAAAATCCAAGAGCTGACAACTATTGACTGCTGGAGGTATGTGCCAACTAAAAGCAATCCGGCTGACGTAGCCTCCCGTGGCGTATACCCTTCTCAGCTACAGAATCTTGACTTATGGTGGTCTGGTCCAACATGGCTACAGAAAGATGAAAGCGAATGGCCTGAACAAAAATGTGTCCTCAGTGATGTGCATGAGGTAACAGCACTACTTGCTACTCATAGCCCGTCGTCCCAGCTAACAGAGGATAAGAAAGCACTGGGTCTTCTCTACAAATACTCTGATATCAACACTTTGATTGGTGTAACATGCTGGTGCAATCGTTATATTGCCATTAAACTAAAACAACCACATGCGACATCATCCTGGTGCACAGCTTCTGAGCGAAAATATGCTTTACAGTTTTGGATAAGGTATGTACAAAGAATACATTTTACTAATGAAATTTCCTGTCTCCTTCAGGGTAAACCTGTTAGCTCAAAAAGCAAGCTAATGAAACTTAATCCAATGATTGACGATAATGGCATCATACGATTGAATGGCAGATTAAAAAATGCCCTATTGACTGCATCCGAACGATTTCCCATCATCTTGCCTAGGGAAAGTAAACTCACGTCTTTGCTTATTGAACAAGCTCATAACGCCACTATGCATGGTGGCAAGCAAATGACAATTAATTTTCTCCGAAGGCGCTATTGGATCATCGACTGTCGTTCCTCAGTACAGAAGTTCATTCATCGATGCTTGATATGCGTTCGTCATAAACCAAAACCTACAACACAAATTATGGGAATTCTTCCCACACCTCGATGCACAGCTGCCGCTCCGTTTAAGCACTCTGGGCTAGACTATGCCGGACCCTATGCGATTCGTACAACAAAAGGCCGAGGTCATCGAAGCTACAAGGGATGGGTCGCTCTTTTTGTATGTCTGAGCACTAGAGCGATTCATCTAGAACTCGTAAGCGACATGACAACCGAGACATTTCTTGCAGCTTTACGACGATTCTTTTCTCAACGAGGGTACAGCTCTAGCATCTATAGTGACTGTGCAACGACGTTTGCTGGCGCCAATGCAGTTCTGAAACACGACTTTGCGGCTTATCGACAGCAGTTGGAAGCAGGTGCACGATCCGTCTCTTGTCACGGTGTATCATGGCACTTCATTCCACCAGGCTCCCCAAACTTTGGAGGCATATGGGAGGCGGGAGTCAAGAGCATGAAACACCATTTGAAGCGTACCATCGGGGAAGCAACGTTAACCTTCGAGGAGTTTTACACAGTCCTCAAGCAAGTTGAAGCTGTGCTTAATTCAAGGCCGATGTCAGCCCTCTCAGATGATCCTGGAGATTTCGCTGCCTTGACCCCTGGACACTTTTTGGTGGGCGGTCCCATCACTGCCACTCCGGAACCAGATTTGATCGACAAAAAGACAGGTAGACTCTCACGTTGGAAACAACTCCAACAGATGCAGCAGGATTTCTGGAAAAGGTGGAGCTGTGAATATTTGCATGATCTACAAGTACGAAGCAAGTGGCAACAAACGAAAACCAACATTCAAGTGGACGACCTTGTCCTAGTGAGAGATGAACGCGCACCGCCGGCCCAATGGCTATTGGGCCGTGTTTTGAAAGTTCATATTGGAGAAGACGATCTAGTGCGGGTTGCAACAATCCGTACACAGTCATCAATAATAAAACGAGCTATTTCGAAGCTGGTCGTGCTTCCAATCGACAACGATCCCGCAGATGAACACTATGGGAGGCCAGATGTTTCGTCGCATTAACTGGACGAGGTGGGCGGAATGTTAAGAAGTACTTAATCAGAAATAATAAGTGGGCACCTTGCCAATCTACAAATGTCATCTAAAGATCAAAATATAAAATGTCAATCAAGATTGAAGTGACACAACTCGTTACATGTGGTATTCTGAAATAAAACGTGGTTTAATCAAGTCGAACTGTCTTTTTCTTAAAGTAAATTAGATCTTTCAGTTTTTTCTTTCTAAGTAATCATATTCGCTTTGCAAACTTTCAAACATATCACAACTTTAGGGTATTAACTTAAATGAAATTTGAGTAAGATTCTTACAAGTTATTATCCTTTTCTTACGATATATTTATATTTTTCATCTGAAGATACATCACAAAAATTGATTTCGTGTTAGTTTATAAGTAATAATTTAATAAATAAAACCTTTTTATAACGTTCACTCAAAACTTTTGCTTTCGAATTTGATTTCTTTGGAAACTTTATGAAGATCTTGCAATATTTTCAATATGTCTGAGTAAGATATTCTTAGGGAAGGTTGGTAACCCTCACACTTCCTTCGCGAGGAACAAGGTAATGTACATGATATGATACTCATAGGGAGTATTGTCTTTGCAACGATGGAGTAGAGAAATCTAGTGTCATGGTTAGGTGCTAGGTTTGAGATAGGTTAGTTACTTGTGCAGTCATATTTTTGCTTGCTTATTTTATCTGGGGCTGTCCAACAATAGTGTTGAGTCGTGGGGACTCACAGGTCCGCGGTCGGCCAAGGTCGTAGGCGAGAGAGTTGATTCTCAATTACGAATAGTGGGGGTTGAGAGACCAGGGGGATCGATCAACACCTATGATCCTCCCTCCCCGCAATGTTAGTCACCTCTTCCACATTCTGAAATACATCGTGGCAGCAGAATGAAAGGAAGGTGATAAATTAGCCATGAAAACCACAGCCATCTATGGTTTGCTTTCACACACATATTTACGAGCTACGTTCTGAAGGTTATTTTAATAATTCAAACCTGATTCTTCTCTTCTGATCCATGATCACTCCCTTGGAATAGTAAAGGGTGCGACCATGAATCATCACTTCTTTTCAATTAATTCTTCTCAGTCTTGTCGACATTGATTATGAGGGCCCTTAAGCAGTTTAAAATTTCATATTAGAACTCGCACACCATGAGTTCAACGGTCGGCAGAAAAAAAAAAAAAAACACCGGTCAAGTAGATCCCGGAGCAAGTGCCCACGGCCTGGCTGAGCTGGTTGTGGCTAGGGTACTGCCGGCCACCGCGACGGTCGATCTCGGCCACGGTGCTACGTTGTCGCATGCCGTTCTCATCGGCTGTTCTCTACGAAGAGTAGGAGGGAAGTGAGAAGAGCTGGGAACCGTGTTTGCTAGGTGTATGTATGTTCCTTGATTATTTTTATTTAGGTACTGGAAACACAGATACGCGGTTGAGCAAGGATGCAGGTGCTGTGTCTTGGTGTGGATGCCAAGGATGTTTGGTGGTTTGATCTCTTCTCGCTTCCTCTTCGTTGTTATTTGGGTAAGTGCCATATATGGGATATGGTGCTTCGATGAATAAACAACAATTTCCTATTATATTATTTTCTTATTTCATTATTCCCATATTTTTACGTTACACACTAAACTATACCTGCAGTGTTTAAGTACGCAGTTAATTTATTTTGGTTTCTTAGATATAATTATTATGTTTATTTGTGATTTAAGTTTAAATTCTTCATATATTTTCATTTCTAGTGTCGCTGAGTAGTTCTCGATCGGCGACCCCCTCGTTTTCATCACCTTTCAATCATGGTTCTTCGCCAATGAATACAACTCATTCCCCGGTCACCGTGTCAAATCGACAAAATTTCTTCACACCGATCGCTGGTCCAGTGCTATTGGAATCCACAAAAAAATGGAAAAATTCTCCCAGCCCAGTGCTTTATAATGTTGGTTACTCTCAAGTGATACGACCTGAGTCGGTTAGAGCAAAGCAACCTGCGCCCCAAGTAGTAACGCAACCACTAAAGCAACCAAGCCAAAAACAACAACAGCAGAAACAGTTGGTGCAAAAGCAGCAGAAACAGCAACAAATAAAGCAACCTCAACAACAGCAACAGTCAGCGATTCAGCAGCAACAGCCCACTGTGCAAACAACTGTTGGCCATGCCACGAGTGTAATAAGGATCTCACCGGCTTCCACCAGCTACCAGACGTTTCATCCGGTAATCGTAGACGCAACTCAGTTAGTGCCGGTGCTGCCACCGGCAAAATCTGCTGCATCAACCCCTCAGTCACAAATGCAACCTGTGACCGTTACAGTAGCACCGTCCCAACAACCTATTGAAAAATCCATTCCAAAAAACGGTGAGTATAGTAAAAAAGAAATAACAATAGTATAATTTGATTATCATAGTAGGTATAAGATCCAAACCGTACTTGAACCCGCCTGAATGATTTTTATATGCGTATAAATTCAGAATTTGTGCGCTTTCATCAGAAGTCATGAAGGCACAGATAATATATGCACTACTCAAAACCAGAGCCATTGTATTTATATTTTATAGTAATTTCATGGAACATTTTATTTTAGTTCTGAACGTCGTCAATGGCGGCACTAGTTGTCTTGTCTACTTTACATCGAATTTCTTCTATTGTTGTTTTTGCTTTCCATGGCAGTTTAGACAAAAACCACTAAAATTACTGCACAATCAAAGCTTGTGAACGTCGTCCATAGATGCCGCACAAAACGTTCCGCTTCTTGGGAATACTATAAAATATAAATACAATGCCAGAGCGAAGATACTTATAGAGAGAGACAACTTTCCTCGCCTCCGTCCCCGCAATGCTTTTTGTTTACATTTTTTATAACGATTTGAATTCCTATCGGTGTATACATGTTTTCAAAAACAAACACAAAACAGAAGTGTGTCTCTTTCTCTCTTATTTAAAGGAATGTGTACAGCAACTTGCATCTGTGTTGTCCCCACGTTTTTTTTATATGGAGTTTAATACAGATGCAAGTTGCTGTACGAATCGCAGCTTGTAGGCTAAAAGAGAGCCATCGTCGAAGTTGCTTCTCTCTATAAGTATCTTCTCTCTGCTCAAAACATCGCAAAAATGGTAATGAGCGAATACACAAACTCATAGCCAATGTTTACGTGAATGTGTGTATTCCTTCATTTACATTTATAATTTTAAAATAGTTCGGTGTAGCTCATAAAGTTTTATGTAAAGAACGCGTGCAGTACTATTTCAGCACAGACAATTCAATATACAGATCTCACAGCACCACAGGAGAAAATGAGATCAATCTTTTTTTTCAGCAGACAGACTATGGCATTGTATATATAAACTATAGTATTCCCACCTTAGGTGCGCCATCTATCGACGAAAAACTAAGCTCTAGAATACCATGGGAAGCAACAACAACAATTTCCACCATTTTAATTGTTGTTGTTGCTTCCCATGGTATTCTCGAGCTTAGTTTTTCGTCGATAGATGGCGCACCTCAGGTGATAGTACTATAGTTTATATATACAATGACTATGGCCAAAGGTGATATAATTATAAAGAGTCCAATATTTCCTACGTTCCATCATCCACTAGCCTCGATTTTCGTGGCTGGTGGGTTTTGTTTGTATTATCAAGAGAGGACATCTGAAGGGAGTGTAATGTAGGTAGATATTTTCATTTCCCTTCAAGCAAATGGATACGAGTTGGATCCGCTCGCGGAGTCAAATTCACATACTAGACTCTCTCATACGGATCCAAATACGGAGCCGTAAAACGACCGACGTTTGTCGGCTCCATTTAGTATGTAAATTAGAATTCCCACGGACTCACTTCTGTGAGAGAGAGAGAGAGAGAGAGTGTGTGAGAGAGAGAGTGTGTGTGAGAGAGAGAGAGAGTGTGTGTGAGAGAGAGAGAGAGAGAGAGCGAGAGAGAGAGAGAGTGAGAGAGAGAGAGAGAGAAAGCGATCTCGTCCCGCTCAGCGAAATATGAACCCAAAACCAAAGAGGATATATATATACACAACTGGTCAAAAAAATAGGTGCAATTATTGTTTTTCATATAAACTTAATTTTAACATGTGTTTTGTTTATTTAAATATTATTTTGACATTAGTTTTCATTAGATAATCAATATTTAATAAATAAATAATTTAATAAATAAAATAATTTTAACATTTTAGGCTTTTAAATCAATTTATTATAAATTGTATACAAGAAAACCGTCGGTGTATCCATTTGTTCTTGGACAAAAAAATAGGTGCGGCTTCCTAAATCATCAATAATGATAAGTAAATTATGTTGTGTTTTATCAAAATTTCAGTTTACCTTTCTCTAATAACCCGAGTATCCGCCATTGTTATCCAAAACTTTTTGAAGTCGGCGTGGCATTGACTCAATAAGCTTTTGGCATGTTTCTTATGGTATAGAATACCATTCCCTCTGGACAGCATCCCACAATTGGTTCCCATTTGGAAAATATTGACCTTCTAGTTTCCGCTTAAGCTGATTCCACAAGTTCTCAATCGGGTTGAGATCAGGGGATTGACTTGGCCACGAAACTATTGAGACTTCTTTCCCTCGAAACCAATCCTTCACAAGATGCGCCGTATGTTTTGGATCATTATCCTGCTGAAATTTTCGTCGGAGAGGCATGTTTTCTTCGGCAAATAGAAGCATAACATCTTATTCCAAGATATCCCTATAACCGTATTTGTTCAATACGTTATTAATGCGGAATATGGGACCCACACCATACCAGGAAAAACAGCCCCAGACCATTATATTTCCTCCCCCGTGTTTGATTGTTTTCCGGGTATAGCGAGGGTGGTAGTCCTTTCCTTTTGGTCGCCTGACATTACGCCCCGAATCTGATGAGAACTTCTATGGCTTAAGGCAAATTCTTTTCGGGACGTTATATTACTTGCTCTTAGTAAAGGAACTTTTCTCGCAACTCTTCCTTGTAGGTTGAAGCTCTGAAGCCTTCTGCGGATTGTGCGGGCACTGACTTCATTATTGATTTGTGCTCCTATTGTCCGTGACGAAGCAAAAGGGTTAGATTTAGCCAAAAGGAGGACACGGCGATCAGTGGTGACTGATGTTTTTTTCGGCCTCCCACTCGCGCACTAATCTGGCCTTGAGTGCATTTGTCACAAAATTTTGGGATCTTCTTAGGGCTTCTGCTATAAATTTGTAAGTCTTACTATTATTATTATTTATTATTATATATTATTTTATTTATTAACAACTATCATTTATGGATAGTAAAATTATTAAAAAGAGGTTACATTGAAATTTAGTATTTTTTTGAAATAACAAAGATATAAACTGTGGATTTATTTGCAGAGCACCTATTTTAATGACCAACTTCTTAAAAGCACCAAATCCTAATGCAACAAAGAAAATAGAACAGGCTAACATAACACACACAAAATGCGGTAAGCTCAGCATCAGTGTCAACAGAATAACCGTTTTTTCTTAAAACAAGAACTTTTTTTAATGCCTGCGATCAAAAAAACAGTTATTTTGCATCAAAGACAACAGTGGTGCGAAAAAATTTGATCACACCTATTTTTTTGACCAGCTGTGTATATAGAGTCCAATCTTTCCTACGTTCCATCCTCCACTAGCCTCGATTTTTGTTGTCTCTTTTTTTTATTGTATCCATTGTAATTCATCTTCTTCTTCGAATGGTTCCGAGTCGGATTTCTCCATCCAAATCTTCTGAAAATGAATGGGAAACAAAAATAAAAATTCAGAAATCGTGTTCGAAGAAGCTTTTTAATAGAGACGACACACTTAACATTTTTTAAGGAAGGGCTGCACTAGGGGGCGTTTAATCTCAATGGAAAAGTGATCGATGTTTATTCTTTAGATTGCTATTTCACAGCTCATCTGTTTCAAGATTAAAGATGAATTTCTAAAATTGGTTAGAATACAAACTTTAGTTCTCGAAATAATGGCGGGCTTATATGAATAGACCTACGCCGGCCGTTGCACTTACAATTAGAAGTTGCAGCTGCAGCACAGAAAGTAGCTGAAATACAAGTCGACTCCAACTTCATGAACGTGCTGCGCTGCAAAACAACAACAAACGAAATGGCATAAACGAATTTTTTTTTGAGTTCAGTGTATACTACTTAGTGAGCTAAATTGTTTTGACATTGACTTTGACAACGCTACGTACCACTGCTGCATCCACACCATTATTGTGCTTAGTCAGTAACGCATAAAGAGTGAGTTTACACTTATAAGTAAACCGTCAACAGGCTTTAGTTTGTAAGTAGTTAGGCAGTCATATTTTTCATTTTGTGTTGGGAGCCTCAAGTTGCGTGGTTAAATGTGAGAAATAAAAGAGATTATGTTAATTAAAACTTAAATAAATTTATTTTGTGTTTATTATATCACAACTTATATTATATTTTACGTGCTACACGTTTCGTAAATTAAATTTTCATCATCTGGCACTAATTAACTAAAATTAATCAAGAATCTATCTGTAAGAAAAAACCCACAACGTAGTAGCACCTTTGTATATAAAATCTATAGTAGTAGAACGTACAGAATCGACGGTGTCGGCCTCGCACGCATCCACACAATTTGCTCAATCCACACAATTTACTCATTTATGTGATTTTTTTTTGGGTCGCTTGATCAAATCTTTTTCGTGTGAAATATGATCAAACATCAAAAAGTGTTTTTCTTTGGGCAAGGATCGTATCTTTTTGTGGTGTTTGATCAAATCTTACCTCCCAAATGAAATCTCATTTTAAATTGAGATTTAACACACATTTGCACACACACTACAATAATTTGACATTTCTCAAACGTAAAATTTTGTTGTTTGTTTTTTTAACATTCTGTGAATTTCATTGTGGAAAAAGAATTCTTTTTAGATAAGTGATCAAAGTTTTAAAATAATAACAAATAAATACAAACGGTTGAAGTGAAAATTAATTGACAATTTAAAAATAAATAGGTATGAACTTGCAAAATTAAAATGAACAGAGTGTATAATGAATTGAATCGCTTTGAAAAGGATGCAGTGATTGAGCCCGGATTTTATTCCTACTTCATAACTTAGCTGTTCCATAAGTTGGCAATGGTTGTGTCGAATTCGCTAAAGATTCGTAAGGTATAGTTTTTTATAGCTTTCTATTCGATGGCCTTTCATTTTTTCCGGGAACACTTCTCCCATACAACGAGTCATTTGTAAACTTTTGTTTATTACTCTGACAATGTTCATGACGAAGTGTTTTTAATGCATCCTTTAACGAATCCTAGGTAGTTGTTATTTTATATATATGTGTTTATTTATTTTGGAGGAGCACATTGTCTTCGTCAAGAAAAACAATTCCCTTTTTATTATATACTATTGAAAAATTAATTAAATGTAATTCCTCAATGTTGCAATCCATCTTGCTAGTAGTAGCGGTAATTTCACGTTTATTATTCAGACTTTTTTAATTAACTATAGGTACATTAACATTTATTCAGACTTCTTTGTATTAAATATACATTAACACTTCATATATACTAACATTTAAATAAACTACCTACTTTGCGGCAGAACTAAAATTAAATAATATCCACCCGAATCGAAATTCCGTTTACAAATTGCTTGCATTCCCTCGTGCTTGTGTTTAAAAATTTGACATTTGCTTGGTTGGGTGTGTTCAGCCGGTGAACTTTATTTAATCAATATTAAATTATGACTCAACTGCGAACAAAACTTTCCGACTTACAAAACATTAAAAAGACATTGAAGTACATTTTAACTTATGAAATAATTAATTGCAGCTACATTATTATATTAATGTCGAAATATATTACACGAAAATCTAAAAAAAAATTGCTTAAAGATTATTCCAACGAAGATAACATGACAGAAAAATCAATCTCGTTAGACATTGTCGTATGGTTTAACACGCCTCAAATTAAGAACGTCAAAAGAAACACACACACAATAACAAAAACTTATCAAAGCTATCTGCCGCTATTATTGGACAACAAATTTGATCAAACATTAGATCAAATTTTCTTTTCCCAAAAAAAATCCACATAACAGACTTTGTGTGGACGGTGTGGACTTTAAGAATGACGAGACTCAACTCAAGTCGCAAAGAATAGGTCAAAATGGAAGAAATCACAACTGAGTGCATATGAATTCTGTTTGAGTGGAATTGGCTTTTGAGGGTGGGTTTGTGTGTTAGTAGGATTTTTTTTTTGTTTGATGGATTTTGGTGGAAATGTATGGCAGCCATCTTTAATTTGAATTTTTTTGAATTGATGTGATGGATTTTGTTGGCCTTGAAGAGGAAATGTATGAAAACGTTCATATTTCATGTGAAAGCCATGGTTGCCAATAAATACATTTTCTAGCAAAATAATAATGTTTGGTGATTTAGGTAATTATTGTGGGGCTTGCACTTTAGTGTATAAATGCACTAAAGGATTATAGGTATGCGGTATTTGAGGATTATATAAGGTATAATAAAATTCGAGGACGTGTACATGGGTTGAAACAAGAAAAAAGCACATGAATTCTAGAATTATTAATAGGTATATGCAACCTACTTTATCTGATTGCCGCTTTTCTTAGATAACAATCGTTTTACATGGTGTGACTTTAATAAGTACCTTTAATCTGAAATACTAAAAACGAGGAATTTCTAAAACTCTTCCTTTTCAAATAATTCTAACCTTCCCTTTCCTAAAGAAAACTAGATTTATTTATGTACTAGCAAACCCATGCCCGCTTCGCTGAGCAGAGTTCCAATGGGCTGTTACCTGCAGTTTAGCCAAGAGGCGTATAAATTTTTTTCAATTTGACAGGCTTGAGAAATGCTAAAATTGAATGGTACCTATAGAAAGAAAACTTTGAATAAAATTCGTTTTTTAAATTCAGAATCAAATCGTTGGTACTCTGCATTCATTCAAATCTATTGACTGTGTAACAAACGAAGATGAAGCCACTTATTATCCAACTGAGTTTTTAAACTTCTTAGATATACCTGACTTACCACAGCACAATTTACAACTGAAGGCGGGCTCGGTAGTAGTCATCAGCTTCGAAATCTAAAACAACCAAAACTATGCAATGGAACGCGCTTGGTGAAAACTGATGAGTAATGTCTAACATTTCATTCTAATGCTTTCTTATAAACAACATTTTTTGTATTACTATCTTTTACATAAATAAAAAGTGCGGTCGGTTTCCCTACTCTAGAACACCCAACATGACCATGAGAAATCAATACCGCAAATTTTCAAAGATTGACCTTGGGCTTTATTTATAGTGATGGCAAAAGCAAGGCGAATAGAAAATTGATGACGTTTAAAATCAAATGGCAAATCAGGTATAATCATTGGAATTCTGGGGATCAAAACATCTTCCCCTTTATATTTGCTACTAATAATCGTAGCTTCAATTAGATTATTCATTCACTTTTTTACAGCTAGTCTAGTACCATTGAAAAGTTGAGGTTGAATAATATTACGCATTATTATAATCGGGATCCAATTCTTAGAGCTAAATAATGAGGTGGCAGTCCTGGCAAATCAAGCGAATTCAAAAGTTCCGTCTGGTAATTCACTACGTCATCCTCATTTATAATTCCATCAACTCATTTGTTTTCAACAAATTGTCCATCTATTTCTTCTAAAATAGATGCATTAATTTCAGCGACATCTGTATTTTTGCCTTTAGCTCTTTCAATTAACCAAGTACGAAATACTTCGAAACACACTATGAACCAATTCTTTCTTTGAATTCCTCATACAATAGAAATTTGTAGTGTAATTTGGCCATTTGAACTATCAACGTCAACGGACATTTTTCCATTTCCAATATCCAACAGCTGCTTTGAAAATTTGCAGCAGATGGGTCACTTTAGTGAGTGTTTTAACATATATCCACAAAGGAGAACATTTAAGGCATTGACATCCGCAGTAGTCGATCGGGGTATGACTGGCAAAATTTGTCTAAAGTCACCCGCCAAGAATATGGCGCCGCCAAATATTACTTGGCTACCTCGCAAATCTTTCAGAGTTCGATCTAAAGCTTTAAGTGACTTTTTGTGTGCCATTGTACACTCATCCCATACAATAATCCTACACTGTTGCAAGACTTTGGCCATTGCCGACGTTTTAGAAATATTACATGTAGGCGCTTCGTTAACATGGATGTTTAAAGGCAATTTAAGTGCAGAGTGCCCTGTACAACCACCATTAATTGATTGCATACTGGCAAGTGCATTTGCAACATATGCAACACGCGTAGCATACATGGTATTATTTTTTTTACAGACAAACCTGGTTCAAATAAATACCTATTGGGCAAAAAAACAATCATTAAATTTGGTGTTGTCAAACTCTAGATATTAAAGCATTTGTTGCAAATGTTGTATATTATATGTTGCATAATGATTCATAACTATGCATACATTTCAGTTATGATCAATTATTGAATTTGTTGATTAGTTGATTGCATGGTGGCAAGTGCATTTGCAACATATGCAACATACGTAACATACATTGTATTATTTTTTTTACACAAAAACCTGGTGCAAATAAATACCTTTTCAGCAAAAAAAGAATCATCAAACTCGGTGTTGTCAAACTCGAGATATAAAAAAAAAGCATTTGTTGCAAATGTTGTATATTGTATGTTGCATAATGATTCATAACTATGCATACATTTCAGTTATGATCAATTATTGGATTTGTTGATTAGTTGATTGCATGGTGGCAAGTGCATTTGCAACATATGCAACATACGTAACATACATTGTATTATTTTTGTTACACAAAAACCTGGTGCAAATAAATACCTTAAAAAAATAATACAGTGTATGCTACGTATGTTGCATATGTTGCAAATGCACTTGCCACCATGCAATCAACTAATCAACAAATGCAATAATTGATCATAACTGAAATGTATGCATAATTATGAATCATTATGACACATATAATATACAACATTTGCAACAAATGCATTTATATCTCGAGTTTGATAACACCAAATTTAATGATTCTTTTTTTGCCGAATAGGTATTTATATGCACCAGGTTTGTCTGTAAAAAAAATAATACCATGTATGCTACGTATGTATTGCATTGTTTTTTTAACAGACAAACCTGGTGCAAGTAAATATCTATTGGGAAAAAAAAGAATCATTAAATTTGGTGTTGTCAAACTCGATATATAAATGCATTTGTTGTAAATGGTGTATAGTATATGTTGCATAATGATTCATAATTATGCATACATTTCAGTTATGATCAATTATTGAATGTGTTGATTAGTTGATTGCATGAAGGCAAGTGCATTTGAAACATATATGCAACATACGTAACATACATTGTATTATTTTTTTACACAAAAACCTGGTGCAAATAAATACCTTTTTAGCAAAAAAAGAATTATCAAATTCTGTGTTGTCAAACTCGAGATATAAATGGTCAAACATAAATCAAACTCATTTTTATATATATAGAAGAAGAAGATAAAAATGAAACATTAAAAATACAATTAAAAATATTTCAATCGATAAATACTACACTCTACGATTTATAAACTGGATTTTGGTACAGTGTATTAAAAAAAAAAAAAAACATGGTTAACACTCACCAAAAGTATGTCTGTTCGCAATGAGAGCACGATATAAAAGAACTCAAAGCACATAAGAGAACTGTCAACTGAATTCAAATGACAGCAAATTAATATTAACATAATGCACTTACAACTACTGTGTACACATACATATACAGTCATACAGTACAACAGAAACGCTCATCAGCGGCTGTGTATTTGTTGTTGTTTTTGCCATACAGGCATTTCGTATGAGAGGAAAGCATTACTCACATAAAATGTCATAACTCAGGAACGGCTGCACCGATTCCAAACAAACTTCACACATACCACCTCCTCATATGTAGAAACAAACTGTAAAATTTTTGTGTCAATCAGTTCGGCGGTTCTTGAGTTATAAGATTACCAAGGAAATGTAACTTCTTTTTATATATATAGATTTTACAACGATTGCACAAATGACTATAAGGAAAAACAAATTTTTACAAATGCATAGGTACGCAAATATTTACCCAGGAAATTACTATTAAAGTTCAAAAAAAAAAAACCTTTTACATTTTGCAGAAACCCGTAGAGGTGGCAATCATATCGCAGTACGTTTGAAATTTTTGCAGCAAGATTTTTCACAGTTCTAACATCTATAGCTGAAATTGTTATTGAGTGATTTTTTTATTGGGAAGTGATTGTATGAGTGTATTGTGTTAAAATTGAAATTTGGCAAATTCTTGCTAACTGGACTGGCCATAGATATTTGCAAAAAAAAAAAAATGCACGACTCTGTTGTACGAACTTGCTCTAATGTCTGAGAATTGTTTATTGGCTGCATAATTTATATTTAAAATTACTTCGAAAATTCTTCTATTTTTCAAATTGAATAAAGAGTTTTCTCAAAAAAATTAAGTAATGCAATAAAATCTAAAAACTGTTTTTTTGGAAAACTTTTTGAAAACATTTTTCAAACAAAATTCAAAAACGCCAGTTTATAAGTATTCAGCAAATACATTCATATATAATTTTTGAAAAAAAAAATAATGGGCAGTTTTCAAAATATTAACTTTTTTCAAAAAATGCTTTTAAAAATACAAAAAAAAATATTTTTGAGAAATATCGGTATGCAGTATAAATTGAGCTACCTACACCTTTTTATGTGTGAAATTTCAAAAGTATCGGTTGAGCCGTTATTGAGATAGTCGAAAGTGAAAAAACGTTCCTATGAAAAGTACCTTTTTTAGACATTTAAACCTAACGGTTATATGACAGGTACCGATATTTTTTGTTTTACAAAAAAATTTAATTTCCCATCTGTAGGTACCTACAATATGTAAAAAAACTACGATATAAAAAAACTTTTTTTTTTCACGAATGCATATCTCGCCTTATAATACCTATAATCGCAAGTAAAAATATTGAAAATTGCCAAAAATATATAATATAAAAATATTTCGAAAATCAAATATTTTTTTTTAATTATTAAAAATGACTAGGTATACCTACAATGACTACATATTTATTAAATTGAAAAATATCTAACTAACATACATATTTATATTTTTCAAACCCCGTCGGCATTTAGCTTTTATTTGAAATATAACATTTTACATTATTAGCATTTTTAACAAAAATACTGCTTTTCTACTTCTTGCCTATGCATTTCCATACAAACGATTTTCCTTGTATGTATAGGTGTAAAATACAACCAGTTCCACTCAGTTTCCAAGCGACACCTTAACTCAACATTTATTTCATTACTTATGATATGACCTGCTTAGCAATAGTTTGTATTATTCTTGCTACATTCTATTCTTCTTCTCTTTTTTTGAGTTAATTTATACTCGTTTACGACAGTACTATAGTGTCTATCTACAAAGGTCAGACACTGAAAATCGCATGGCTATTCAAAAATATCCCAACCTACTTCTTCATAAAAAACACACACAAATTTGCATTACTTATGCCATCTCGTAAGGCTATATTTTCGTGTTTTTATGCAGAAATAGGATTTCTCCATCCACATCTTCTGAAAATGAAGGGGAAACAAAAATAAAAATTCAGAAATCGTTATTGAAGATATCTCAATGAAAAAGTGATCGATGTTTGTTTTTTAGATTACTATTTCACAGCTCATCTTTTTCAAAATTAGGAATGAATTTTTAAAATTGAATGAATAAAACTTTTATTCTCGAAATTTAATAATGGCGGGCTTTTATGATTAGACCGCACGCCGTAACACTTAAAGTTTGAAGTTGCAGCTGCAGCGCAGAAAGTAGCTGAAGTACAAGTCGACCCGATTCATGAACGTGCTCCGCTGCAAAACAACAACAAACGAAATGGCATAAACCATTTTTGTTTGAGTTCAGTGCTACATTCGTGTATACTGCTTAAATAGTGAGTTTACGCCAAAGAGGATATATATATAGAGTCCAATCTTACCTACGTTCCATTCTCCACTAGCCTCGATTTTTGTTGTCTCTTTTTTTTATTGTATCCATTGTAATTCATCTTCTTCTTCGAGTGGTTCCGAGTCGGATTTCTCCATCCAAATCTTCTGAAAATGAATGGGAAACAAAAATAAAAATTCAGAAATCGTGTTCGAAGAAGCTTTTTAATGGAGACGACACACTTAACATTTTTTAAGGAAAAGCTGCACTAGGGGGCGTTTAATCTCAATGGAAAAGTGATCGATGTTTATTCTTTAGATTGCTATTTCACAGCTCATCTGTTTCAAGATTAAAGATGAATTTCTAAAATTGGTTAGAATACAAACTTTTATTCTCGAAATAATGGCGGCCTTATATGAATAGACCTACGCCGGCCGTTGCACTTACAATTAGAAGTTGCAGCTGCAGCACAGAAAGTAGCTGAAATACAAGTCGACTCCAACTTCATGAACGTGCTGCGCTGCAAAACAACAACAAACGAAATGGCATAAACGATTTTTGTTTGAGTTCAGTGTATACTACTTAGTGAGCTAAATTGTTTTGACATTGACTTTGACAACGCTACGTACTACTGCTGCATCCACACCATTATTGTGCTTAGTCAGTAACGCATAAAGAGTGAGTTTACACTTATAAGTAAACCGTCAACAGGCTTTAGTTTGTAAGTAGTTAGGCAGTCATATTTTTCATTTTGTGTTGAGAGCCTCCAAGTTGCGTGGTTAAATGTGAGAAATAAAAGAGATTATGTTAATTAAAACTTAATTAAATTTATTTTGTGTTTATTATATCACAACTTATATTATATTTTACGTGCTACACGTTTCGGAAATTAAATTTTCATCCTCTGGCACTAATTAACTAAAATTTATCAAGAATCTATCTGTAAGAAAAAACCCACAACGTAGTAGCACCTTTGTATATAAAATCTATAGTAGTAGAACGTACAGAATCGACGGTGTCGGCCTCGCACGCATCCACACAATTTGCTCAATCCACACAATTTACTCATTAACAGACTTTGTGTGGATGGTGTGGACTTTAAGAATGACGAGACTCAACTCAAGTCGCAAAGAATAGGTCAAAATGGAAGAAATCACAACTGAGTGCATATGAATTCTGTTTGAGTGGAATTGGATTTTGAGGGTGGGTTTGTGTGTTATTAGGATTTTTTTTTTGTTTAATGGATTTTGGTGGAAATGTATGGCAGCCATCTTTAATTTGAATATTTTTGAATTGATGTGATGGATTTTGTTGGCCTTGAAGAGGAAATGTATGAAAACGTTCATATTTCATGTGAAAGCCATGGTTGCCAATAAATACATTTTCTAGCAAAATAATAATGTTTGGTGATTTAGGTAATTATTGTGGGGCTTTCACTTTAGTTTATAAATGCACTAAAGGATTATAGGTATGCGGTATTTGAGGATTATATAGGGTATAATAAAATTCGAGGACGTGTACATGGGTTGAAACAAGAAAAAAGCACATGAATTCTAGAATTATTAATAGGTATATGCAACCTAGTTTATCTGATTGCCGCTTTTCTTAGATAACAATCGTTTTACATGATGTGACTTTAATAAGTACCTTTAATCTGAAATACTAAAAACGACGAATTTCTAAAACTCTTTCTTTTCAAATAATTCTAACCTTCCCTTTCCTAAAGAAAACTAGATTTATTTATGTATTTTACAACGATTGCACAAATGACTATAAGGAAAAACAAATTTTTACAAATGCATAGGTACGCAAATATTTACCCAGGAAATTACTATTAAAGTTAAAAAAAAAACCTTTTACATTTTGCAGAAACCCGTACAGGTGGCAATCACATCGCAGTACGTTTGAAATTTTTGCAGCAAGATTTTTCACCGTTCTACAATCTATAGCTGAAATTGTTATTGAGTGATTTTTTTATTGGGAAGTGATTGGATGAGTGTATTGTGTTGAAATTGAAATTTGGCAAATTCTTGCTAACTGGACTGGTCATAGATATTTGCAAAAAAAAAATGCACGACTGGGTTGTACGAACTTGCTCTAATGTCTGAGAATTGTTTATTGGCTGCATAATTTATATTTAAAATTATTTCGAAAATTCTTCTATTTTTCAAATTCAATAAAGAGTTTTCTCAAAAAAATTAAGTAATGCAATAAAATCTAAAAACTGTTTTTTTTTTTTAAACTGCTTTTTTGGAAAACTTTTTGAAAAAATTTTTCAAACAAAATTCAAAAACGCCAGTTCATAAGTATTCAGCAAATACATTCATATATAATTTTTGAAAAAAAAAATAATGGGCTGTTTTCAAAATATTATTTTTTTTTCAAAAAATGCTTTTAAAAATACAAAAAAAATATTTTTAAGAAATATCGGTATGCAGTATAAATTGAGCTACCTACACCTTTTTATGTGTGAAATTTAAAAAGTATCGGTTGACCCGTTATTGAGATAGTCGAAAGTAAAAAAACGTTCCTATGGAAAGTACCTTTTTTAGACATTTAAACCTAACGGTTATATGACAGGTACCGATATTTTTTGTTTTACAAAAAAGTTTAATTTCCCATCTGTAGGTACCTACAATATGTAAAAAAACTACGATATAAAAAAACTTTTTTTTTCCACGAATGCATATCTTGCCTTAAAATACCTATAATCGCAAGTAAAAATATTGAAAATTGCCAAAAATATATAATATCAAAATATTTCGAAAATCAAATATTTTTTTTTTATTATTAAAAACGACTAGGTATACCTACAATGACTACATATTTATTAAATTGAAAAATATCTAACTAACATACATATTTATATTTTTCAAACCCCGTCGGCATTTAGCTTTTATTTGAAATATAACATTTTACATTATTAGCATTTTTAACAAAAATACTGCTTTTCTACTTCTTGTCTATGCATTTACATACAAACGATTTTCCTTGTATGTATAGGTGTAAAATACAACCAGTTCCACTCAGTTTCCAAGCGACACCTTAACTCAACATATATTTCATTACTTATGATATGACCTTATTAGCAATATTTTGTATTATTCTTGCTACATTCTATTCTTCTTCGCTTTTTTTGAGTAAATTTATACTCGTTTACGACAGTACTATAGTGTCTATCTACAAAGGTCAGACACTGAAAATCGCATGGCTATTCAAAAATATCCCAACCTACTTCTTCATAAAAAACACACAAAAATTTGCATTATTTATGCCACCTCGTAAGGCTAGATTTTCGTGTTTTTATGCAGAAATAGGATTTCTCCATCCACATCTTCTGAAAATGAAGGGGAAACAAAACTAAAAATTCAGAAATCGTTATTGAAGATATCTCAATGGAAAAGTGATCGATGTTTGTTTTTTAGATTACTATTTCACAGCTCATCTTTTTCAAAATTAAGAATGAATTTTTAAAATTGAATGAATAAAACTTTTATTCTCGAAATTTAATAATGGCGGGCTTTTATGAATAGACCGCACGCCGTTGCACTTAAAGTTTTAAGTTGCAGCTGCAGCGCAGAAAGTAGCTGAAGTACAAGTCGACCCGATTCATGAACGTGCTCCGCTGCAAAACAACAACAAACGAAATGGCATAAACCATTTTTGTTTGAGTTCAGTGCTACATTCGTGTATACTACTTAAATAGTGAGTTTACGCCAAAGAGGATATACAGGGTGATTCACAAGCGTTGTGCCAAAAAGCTAGAGCGTGTAGGTTGAGTTGAGACAAGAAAAAAATCGTATGGGAGGGGGGTCTATTCCCCCCCGTTTAGCCAGGAGGGGTAATTTTCTGAAAAAATGACTTATTTTGTAAAAAAAAATATTAAAAATCAACGACTTCGTTTACAACACCGTGTTATACCTTTTTGGAAAGCCAAAAACTTTTTCCTTCATTTTGTTTTTAAATTAAATTGTTTTAACGAATAGCTTAAGAAATATAAATTTTCAAACTCAAAATTTTGAAAAAAAAATTAAAAAAAATTATTTTAAAACTAATTTTTTTCAAAATTCTACGTAATTAAGTATAATTTTTGTTCTCAGAATTCAATGCTCCCATTAATCCTTAATCTAACACTGGAAACCGTATGGCTCTACGACTTTTTGTTGCTAAGGTATTCAAAAATAACCGAACCTACTTCTTCACAAAAACAAGAAAATCTAGCCTTACGGGATGGCACAAGTGATCATTTAGCCAATTTTTTCGTGTTTTTGTGAAGAAGTAGGTTCGGTTATTTTTGAATACCTTGGCAACAAAAAGTCGTAGAGCCATACGATTTCCAGTGTTGGATTAAAGATTAATGGGAGCATAGAATTTTGAGAACAAAAATTATATTTAATTACGTAAAATTTTGAAAAAAATTAGTTTTAAAATAATTTTTTCAAATTTTTTTTCAAAATTTTGAGTTTGAAAATTCATATTTTTTAAACTATTCGTTAAAACAATTTAATTTAAAAACAAGTCGGAAGAAAAAGTTTTTGGCTTTCCAAAAAGGTATAACACAGTGTTGTAAATGAAGCCGTTGATTTTAAATATTTTTTTTTACAAAAGAAGTCAATTTTTCAGAAAATTGCCCCTCCCGGCTAAACGGGGGGGAATAGACCCACCCCTCCCATACGATTTTTTTCTTGTCTCAACTCAACCTACACGCTCTAGCTTTTTGGCACAACGCTCGTGAATCACCCTGTATCAGGGTGTCCCGAAACTCAACGTCAAGCGGGCACCGGGTGGAAGGGTAGGTTATGTCCGTACTGGGAAAAGTAAGGAAAAAAATCCATCTCGCTTTGTTTAGTAAAAATAGTAATATTTATAAAAATTATAAAAATCGTTACACTAGACCACACTTTTAGGTACTGTGGTCACAAATTTTCATATTTTGCGGTGTTTATTTTTTTATGTAATCCTTACTAACTATGCTATTATTCCCAATTAAAAATCCAAAAATAAATATCGTAGTTTTCGTAAGAAAAATAAAATTTGACTGAGTCATGGTGAATTTTTTTTTTTAAACTTAACTTTGATACTTCATACTTTAAAAACAATGTACCGCACTACCATCGGCAAGTTATTTAAAAAGTTGGCCCATTTTACCAAGATTTCAAAATGGTACAACACTTGCTAATTATTCACCCATAAAAATATTATCAAAATTTAAACCGCTGTGGAGCATTATAAATTAGGACTAACAAATTGGAAAGTATTGTATTGTTCCCTATTGATGTATTACTGAAAACTTCATCTATTCATAAATCTTAATGAAACAAATGAAAAAAATTTAATATATTTATTTTATCTAAAAGCACTTTACACTAAAGCAAATGTTCAAATTGTTTACCCTCGGCACGAATACAGGCTCTGCATCGCCGCAGAAAAGATCTGTTCATCAGACGTCCAAATCTCCTTGCATTAATATCTTCTCCTGCTTCAAGAATTTTTTGGCGTAGTTCGTCTCTATTTAGAATTGGTTTATCATAAACTTTTTCTTTTATGCAGCCCCAGTAAAAGAAATCGAGCGGGTTTAGGTCCGGAGAACGAGGAGGCCACAAAATTGATCCAAGGCGCCCAATCCACCTATCGGGATACTCAGTACTCAGGTAATCCCGTACTAGACGAGAATAATGTGCTGGGCAACCATCTTGTTGAAACCAAATGTCTCGATAGATGTTCAATGGTACATTTCCTAACAAATTCGGCAGTTCATTTTGTAAAAAATGCAGGTAGTTTTCGCCATTTAGATTTTCTGGCAGCTCATATGGTCCAATTATTTGTCCATTTAAAATTCCGGTCCAAATATTTATTTTAAATTAATATTGAGAGCGGTCTTCACGCATAAAATGTGGATTCTCTCTGTGCCACTCATGTAAATTATGCAAATTCAAATAACCGTCTTTTTTAAATGTGTGACCAAAAACATAATACGTGATTATAAAAAAAACAAAAAAATTATTATCTCGAAATAATGTAATGCAATACTTCGAAGTGTTATCTCAACTTAATAATTCCAGTGTGTACAATCTTGGCGGGGAAATTGGTGTGGTAGTAGGTATGATTCGGGTTTTTGTTTATGTATGCGTTTCTTACGCACACATGTTTAACAAAAAGAAACATTTGACAGCTGTAGCTTGTAGGCAAAATCAAAACAAGGCACAAGATGGGACTCTTTATATATATGCTCTTTGCTGCAGTTCAAAAGAAGGCTAACAATTGCTTATATCCCCCAACCAAATGGATTGGCTGAGAGGATGAACAGGACACTCATGGACATGGCAAGATGTTTGATGTTGTAATCTGAATTAAGCGCTGGTTTTTGGTCTGAAGCTGTTGCCACTGCTTGTCACATTCGTAATCGTTTCCCAACAAGAAGCCTTAGTGGTGATTTTCCTTTTGTCATGGTATGAGAAGAAGCTTCAGCTGAATTACCTCAGGACGTTTGGTTCTAAAGTGCTTGTTTTAGACAAAATTCCGAATAAAGACAACTTTGTACCGAGATTTGTGGAAGGAGTATTTGTAGGATATCCTCGCGATAGAAAAGGATATCGGGTGTGGTTACCGAGCAAGCACAAAATCATTTATGCTCGTGACTTACAATTCTTGGAAAGTACTCTAGGTGTTTCAACTGATACCCCTGCACTAGATGAACTTTTTGTATTTTATCAAAATTCAAATTTGGAGGAGACAATTCAACAAATGCAAAGGTTTCATATCGCCCATTGGAAGCCAAAGAAAGTGTTCCCAAGTTCAGCCCGAATCGACCAATGTGTAAAAATTGTCCAAGGGAATAGTAAGGAGAATTCGTGGAAGGCCCCCCTTGTTACGTACTGGTAGCAGAGGGCGTCCAAAGATGCTATTTAGAACAGCAACGATAGAGCAACAGGAAGCAGAAGAGCCTCGCATTATCAGTAAAACAGATGATGAGGATGAAGTTTTTGCTGGTGTTGCTGAAATCAACATTGGAAATGCCCTAAAGAGCGATGCATGCGAGGAATGGAAAGATGCCATAGAATCCGAGATAATGAGTCTCATTAAGAACAACACATGGGAAATCATTGAGAACCACAGTTCAGCGAACGTTGTTGGATGCCGTTGGGTTCAAGCTGATAAACACAATCCTGAAGGTAGCAAAGGGATATAGCCAGAAGTATGGAGTCAACTTTCACCAAACATATGCCCCAGATTGGAAACGTTGCGGTTATTGTTGGCTCTTGCGGTTCAGTTTGGACTTAAGG
This sequence comes from Platycheirus albimanus, assembly GCA_916050605.2. Classification (NCBI taxonomy): domain Eukaryota; kingdom Metazoa; phylum Arthropoda; class Insecta; order Diptera; family Syrphidae; genus Platycheirus; species Platycheirus albimanus. The sequence goes on from OU696696.1 coordinate 175,339,131, forward strand.
TTTGGCAATTCGACGTTGTAACGGCGTACTTAAATGGAACTTTGGAAGAAGAAGTTATGATGAGAGTTCCTGATATGCTTACCGAGATGCTGCAAATCATATCGAAACAAGGGGAAAAATCAGACATTGGTAAAAGAGCGAAGACGATTTTGAAAAATCTACGTGATGGAGGTAATGCATGCAGGTTGCGGAAAGCCCTTTATGGACTGCGGCAGGCTGGTCGTCAATGGTATCTCAAATTAAGAGAATAATTGTTGAGCCTGGGACTGAAGCCAACAATAAATGAGCCTTGTTTGGTTCTCGATGATTCTAAGAATGATTTAGTGTTTGTGCTTATATATGTCGACGACATATTGGTGCATCAAGAGATCTGAAAAGAATAAGAGAATAACGTAACCGTTTGCTAGAAGATTTCGAAATTAAAGATCTTGGTTTGGCAAACTATTGTCTAGGTCTGGAAATAAGACTTCTCAACTAATATGGAATATACAAGTGTAACCCAGTTTCAATACCATCAGAAGTTAAAATGAATTTTAATGACACAGCGGAAAGAGATTCGCAGGAAAGTTTTCCGTACCGTGAGATAATTGGAGCACTCATGTACTTATTCGTTGCAACAAGACCAGACATTGCGAATACAGTATCCAGGTTGGCACAATTTACGAGCGATCCTAAAAAGTGCCATTGGTTTGATGCAAAGAGTGTTCTGAGATATCTTACTGGAAGTGCAGATATTAGATTGGTCTTTACAAAAACAGATGCGCCGGTGATTGGATACACAGATGTAGACTGGGGTGGCTGTACTATAGATCGTCGATCATATACAGGCTATGTTTTTGTATTAAGTGGAGCAGCAATATCTTGTAAGTCACAAAAGCAACAGACTGTTGCACTTTCATCGACAGAGGCCGAGTATGTCAGCTTATCAGAGGCGTCTAAGGAAGCTATTTACCTGGGAAGTATATTGAATAAACTCAAGTTATGTGATTAAGCTGAGGTTACAATTTTTGTGGATAACCGCACAGCACAATGCTTGGCAAATGACCATGTGTTTCATGCACGCACGAAACACATCGATATCAAACATCATTTTGTTAGAGAGACCGTTGCTGCTGGGATATTTGTGTTGGAACATGTTCCGACCGAACAGATGATAGCAGATATTCTGGCAAAGCCGTTGACTCGAGGATGTCATTGGAGATGCTTGGGTGGTCTTGGCTTTGATGCGAACAAATTTGGGCGTTGAACGTACGTCTTGAGAGGGCGTGTTGGAAAACGAATAATACTTATATTTATTTATTTTCAATACGCACGTTTCCTATACCTTGCATGTTTTTCTACTTTGAAATAATTCAATCTATCAAATACTCAATGAGAAAATTTGATTGAAATAATAAAAATAATAAGTATTATTCGTTTTCCAATAGGTTATGCCTTAACGACAGAAGACAGCATTGAGTTTTTGAAGCATTAAATTCCACGTGGTTGATAATTCCCCATTGGACAATGCGGTCAAGATCGGAATTTAATGAGCTTGTCATATGATACCGTTGCAGTTCCACATCCGAAGGACATGGATGTGAATCTGGAAAGGAGTATGAAAAGCTGTGGGTGCTGTCGTCAGCAAAACAATTAAGTGGATTAGAAGTATTAGACAAGAGATCATTTATAAAGATAAGAAAGAGTTTCGGAGACAGAACGGAGCATTGGGGTACACCAGCATTTATTTTGTGTTGAACGGTCCGAAAGGTAATTTCTAATCCATCGAAGGAGGGGTTCATCGATGCCAAATGCACGCATTTTCGATAAAAAAGCTTCATGCCAAATTCTATCAAATGCCTTTGAAATATCAAGTGCAATAATCCTACTTTCTCCAAAACGATGTAAAGATTGGTTCCACTGTTCGGTGAGATATACCATCATATCCCCAGTGGACCTATTGCTACGAAAACCGTACTGCCGGTCATCAAGAAGTTTCTGTTTCTCAAGATATTTCTTGATCTTAAAGTTTATCAGAAACCTTGGAAAGAAAGGACGTCAGTGCAATTGGTCGGTAGTTTGAGGGGGATTAAGATTCGCCTTTTTTGGGATGGGCTGGACAAATGCTGTTTTCCATCCGCTCGGAAAGAGACCTGTAGAATAGGATAGATGGATAAGCTTACGCAGTGGTTTTGCCAGCGTGGAAGCACACCTCTTCAGAACTATGGGAGAAATACTATCCGGGCCAGCGGATTTGTGTATGTTGAGATCTTTTAGTACTCTTGCAACTGTACGAGTGCGAAAGAAGATTTGTGCCATAAACCCATTCACGTTCTCAAGTACAGGAGGAGTCATATCACACTGGGGTAGCTTTGAATTAGCAGCAATTTGCTACAAATAAATCTGCTTTCGCTTGGGAGCTTACCACAGGAGTGTTATTATCGACGAGCGTCGGAACCGAAGACGTGGTAGAGTTACGTAAATTTTTTATGAATGACCAAACATTTTTACTACCGCTGGGACATTGTAGTATTTTTTGCTTTAGTTTTTGTTCATGCAAAAATTTGGTTCTTTGAATATGAGCATTTCAGGTCTTTCTAGCTTGTTTGATTTTTTTTCGGTTTTCCTCAAAAGGGTTGGCTGTATAACATCGGAAGCTTACTTCTCTCTCCTTGATAACCTCTTTGTAGCTCAAGTCGAACCATGAATTCTCTTTTGGTTTGATACCTTTTGTTCTATTCGGAACAAAATGTCTCATACCGCAGAGAATAATGTGTAAGGAAAACTTTTCGAACATTTAATTTCGTATTTTGAAAAATCAAATAATGGTACACCACAACAAGACATGCAAGAAATTGTATTCAGATTTAGTCATTTTTCCATCGCCACAGACTTACTAGAAGAACGAATAAATCGAACCAGTAGGTAGGCACCATAAAGAATGTTGCTACTGTTTGACAGTTGAATGAGCGCTGAACTCCTTCCCAAACTGTCACAATCAGCTGGTTTCCACAATCCACAAATTCTGAAAATCGACTTCTTGTCTAGTGTAATGTAGTCATCGTTCGTCTTTTCTATATAACCGCCAACCAGACAACAAGCAAATAAATCGTCGTAAGCCACAAATTTTGTAGTATCGAAGTAAAATAATAGATTTTCTTAAAGCAAATCGGGACCGCGAGTGGAAAATTTTAATCTGGAATTTTCGGAGGAGTCCGAGGACTTTTCAAGGAGTAAAATAGCTCTCCAGGTAAGGAATAAATCCTTAGTTACCATTTGCTGTATCAATTTCTTGAGATTTTTCTCAGGTTTGGGCAGAACTTGGATTTTAGTCCCGACTCTGTTTTAAATGAGGTTTTAGGAAAGATTTCCCTGATTAGCCATTTGTTTTATGCAGTTTCTGATTATATTTTTAGGACATATGGAATAGCATAATCCCATAATGAATCCAGGAAGGATTGTCGCAATTTCCATGAAGAAAAACGAAGCTCGTGGTCCACCAGCATTTTAAGACCAAGCGAGCCAACGTGGGATTATAGTTCCAGAGTTTAACATTATGCACCTAAGTTGTACCACCGCGGGAGCATCCTTATTCGTACAGAAAAGCTGTACCAACGAGGGAGCACCAGATTTTCTTTTCATCGAGGGATTTCTCCACCCAGGATAGTCAGCATTATCACATTCATCAAGGAAACTTTGTACCTTATGTACCACCTCCATCAGTAAAGAATAAAAGTATATTATTACCACGTCAACACAGGTAACCTTAGTATATTTTTTGTGTCTTTATCTATAATACGTCGAAGTGCTACGTCTTTCAAAAGAGCGCAAGAAAGGAAACATCAGAAAAAAAAGTGCCAACAATATAATATGTGTGTGTTCCGCCGAAGCGGTCAGTTCAGTTCTTTTTTTTATGCATCGCATGAAATACATGCGCGCCGACGTTTCCTATAAGCACATTCCACGCTCCGAAGAGAAACCGATTGCGGTTTCTTTGCATCACTAGACATACATATATGCACAGTCTACGACAAATCTACGTCTAATTATTCGGCAAAATCTGAAAGTTCATGTTAATAAAAGCATAATCAAGAAGGTATTATGTGAATCAAAAAACTATACATACATCATCTGGAAGTTAAAAAGAAGAAGAAAAAAAATAAAACATCCCTATTCATTCAGCTGACGGTTAACGTCACGACAAGCTGCTCGACGTCATAAACATTCAATTTTGTTCTTCATGAGATTTAAGAACATATCGATCCCGTGCCTATATGCATATACACTTTTTTTTCGGGAACACATAGCTATCAGGCACCTAAATGTGTAAACGCACAACCCTACAAAACCTATACGGAAACACACACACCACATCCTAGCTACGCAACGTCGAAAAGATACAAGAGAAGAAAAAGATAACAGTTTTTTCTAAGCACACTAAAGTCATCTTCGTACGCATATTCGCCCGTACAGATGCAGTGCAGTGCAATTAAAAATTCAACGATTATTATAATTATCCACACACTGTAAATTGCCATAGCCAGCGTTATCTACAGAAAGCGGACGCCAACTTGGGTTTGCTAAGGCTGCAATATAAAGTGGGGGTGGGTTTCTACGACATCATACTTCGCAAGTTCTACGTAGATTAAAGTATTGGTAGTTATTTTTATTTTAGATATTAAGTCTTGAAAGACAAACGCATAGACATATCGCGTTTGGTTCAAAGTATACATGGTCTGCTTAGTCAAAGCAAATAGTTTTTTTTTATATATTCGCAATCAACCACCCTTTTCAGTAGCATTACCGGTTTACATCATATACGTAAACGAATAACGATTGAGAAAAAATTATTGTTGTTGCCCAACATAATAAAATATTTAACGGCGTATTTAAACAACAAGTAAAATCATTAGATTCAAAACGAAATCTAGGAGAAATAAAACAAAAGAAGACGAATCCATTAGTAATACCCCCATTCATTTTAACATTTACCTTTACATTTCATTTCCTATCATAACGTAACAATAACTTTAAAATTTACAGCATAGATCACCGCCCGATCTGCAGTGCACTACACGCCGACGGATGGTAAAAATAACATTTATTTTAAATTGCATTGAATGTCACATTTGGTTTTTATATACTTTTATATTGCTATATTACATTTCATTTTTTTTTTACATAATATATATTTACCTACCTTTTCCCATTTCTTTTAATCTGAGTGGTTTATCGCCGAATTGGAGATACCACGGAATCCTAACAGTATAACCCGTGAACGAATGGTTCATAAATTTTGTTTTGGGCTTCAGTGGGATAAATACTACCTGGATTGATTTCTAGTTTTCTTAGTTAATGATTATTTTTGACGGTTTTTGTTTTGGTTGAATAATATATACGTAAAGTATTACGGAATACACTCCGCGGGGAGTAAGCATTTAACTTTTTGAATTTTGAATCTATAAATACATAGCTGTTGCTAATCATAATACAGTCTTGTATCGCGTTATTTGAATCATTTTACGAAATATAAATTTTGAATAAAGTACAGGCGGTATTGTACATAAGTTAAAGTGTCATGAAGACAAAAGAAAAGATTAGTATTTTAAGATATTAAAACGAACACCCTATTATAAAATTTTTGTTTGTATTAACGTAAAGAAAATAAATAAGTTTTGGATTCATAAGAATATCCAGATTTGATTTCCTCTTATAAAAATTAAGTTAAGAGAAGATAGTTTTAGTTTATAAGGTTATAATAAAGATTTTTGATATGGTTATATAGTTTATAACGTGTTACGAAAATCAATTTTTTTAGTTTTTTTGAATTGTTGACATTACAGGTTACATCGATGGTAATTAGTTTTCACTTCAGAAATATTATTTGCGGATAATGTTAGTTTAAGGATTTTCTTCGGGGGAGGCGGACACCCTTCCTGATAACCATGGTGGAAGGGATTTGGTTGATGAAGCAACTGGAGCAGAGTTTTTGAAGTTAGTTAGTTTTGAGTAGATTTTTGGATTGCCAGTGTTGGCGTATTTAGATGATGATATAGTTTAGTTTTGAGTTTAGTTTCGTCGGTTCTCCTAGTTAGGAAGGACCGGATTTTCGTGCAAGGGGTTCCATCAATAATTATCAATTTGATTATAGGTCGTTTATGGAACCATGGTTCTGTGAGTGTGTAGGGTTTGAGTAGCCCTCACTCTTGCAGTATGGGTGGGTTTAGAGACCTTGTGGGTATGCGCTTCCACCTTAGCATACCCCACCATTTCTCATGGACTAGTTTAAACACCCGGTTACATGAGAGCTTCCTCAACAATCAGTACGTATGGGAATTTGTAGTACTCGTTGTAAGACATCTGAACAACGCAATGGTAGCTGATAAGGGACCTGTAGAGATGGGTACAAAATTGAAAGAGCTTGACGGGGTGCTATTCCAAGAAATCAACCGAAGCTTGGGAAGGCGGTCAGCCCAGCTTTTCAGAAGTGAAGGAGGCTCAGACCAACAGAGCCATATGGTCTGCGATATCAAATAATGTAACACGTCGCGATCGCACAGGAAGGATCCACCCTTGGACTGAGCATAGTAGGGAGGGAGCGCAGGCCAGCCACGGTGCTCGATCGGCGACACCCTGTCACCGTCCTGCACCTCGTAGTGTCTGTACTGGGGAGGCTACTACCAGGATAGATACTGAGTTGAGCGGGATAGGCAGGGCAAGATGAGTTAAGGGAGGAATTTTGAGGTTTTGGGTTGTTAGTGGGAGTCGTGTGCGGAGGGGCGGCAAGGTCGTAGAACATGGTCGATGAGTTTCGAACTTGGGCTTGGAGGAGAACAGTAGGTCTTCCTCTTTATTACGTGTGAGTGGGTCAAGTCAAGACCAGCGTCCTTGTCTGTTCCGATCCGTGACACGGGTAGGCATGAGGAATGTTGTTCTTCATGGACTATCGTTTGTTTCGAGGATTTCTAGTTTCTTTCTGGTTTTGAGTTACAATAATAGTAAGTATGGGTACATAGAACAGCAAGGTGTACTGGAGAGGGGTTGTTATGGGGGCTGGCTGTTGCTTGTTACTGCGCACCTAGTGGCTGTATTGGTGGTGGTTCGAGTGATACCAGGTCCCTGACTCCCCGAACATTTCGGTATTGTTTTTAGTCATTCTTCAGTTTAGTTGGATCCAATTTGGATTTTTTGATGATTGTATCATTACGGATGACGCGTTATGTACCACAAGCCCCTTTGTGCGTTGATGATTATTCTTCGTACCGATGGCGTTCAATGTGAGGGCACGGATACGTGTGCTATAGCTCTGTTTGTGTGTTTAGATTCATGCAGTGGACAGTTAAGTATAGACCTCTGACTTTTTACAATACAGATGATGCCCAACGTGGGGCTGACTACTTAAGGTTTCAGTTTTGAGATCCGACAAGTTTAGGTTGATTTTTTTTAGGAAGATGTTAAGTTTTGCATTTATGGTGTTTGAGTAAAGTTTTTTTTTACTCGTTGAATTTTTGGAGATCGATATGTTGAATTCAGTTGATTTTCTTTGCTAGAGGTAGTTCATCGAAGGCCGAAAAGAGGATGCCATTTTATTCGCCTTCGTCAATTCCTTATTCCTAGGGCAAGTTCAATTCTTCAGTTGTGAAGTATTTTTATTACTCCTGTAATACAAGAATCCATAATCTACATAATTTTTTTTTGATTTAGTTAGTTCAAGTTTTTGAGTGGTTTGAAGTTGAGTAGTTTCATGAAGTGCTAACCGGTGGTTAGGGACGTTTACCTGACGCACGTCTGCAGTAGCATAATGAGCTATTCCTCGGTCCAACGAAGTCAAACGATTGAGTTGGAGTATTTCGGTCCTATTTAGTGAAGACGTACACATTTAATTTTCTTTTGGCTAGGTGGTTGCCCTAGTCATCCGTTCCATTAAAGTTGTTTAGTGGAGTGTCCGTCCCCATGGTATTTTTTGATGAATTTTTGAGATTTCGAGTATTTTGAGTTATTATTTTTGAGATTTAAGTTACAGATTAAGTTTTTTTTTGAATTAAGATATTGGGATTGTGCCCGCATTTAAGTTTTGAGTCAAATTTGGGATAGAGCCCGCTATATTTCAGTCAGTTAAGTTTTGAGTTTTTTTTTGAAGTTTTTGAAGTTTAAGATCAAGTTATTATAAGTATAATTAAGTTTTTAAGTTTTCTTTTTGAATATAGAGTTAAGTTTTTGGTTGAAGTAGTAGAGGATAATTAGTTTCTTAGTATTTCCGTAGTTTAAGTATTTGAGAAATATTTTTGAATTAAGCTTAGAGTTTTAAGATATTGAGTTTGAGTTTTCTTAAGGCATATTTGAAGTATTGATTGAGGAAACTATTAGCAGTTAATAAGTATTTAGTTAAGTTCAAGATAAATTTCGGTAATTAATTTTTTTTTTGAGGTTCTTACAAAATTTTCTTTTATATATTAGGTATCAGAGTCGCAAAGCACAACTCAGATGGTTCGACCACCGAATAGAAAGCAAATTACCGCCGGCGCGCAAAGTCAGCAAATAGATGTGATTATATCATCACCACCTTTACCATCCGAGAGGGGGGACAATAATGCGCCCGCACAGGAGATAACTCCAGTCGGTTCTGATAGGTCGGTAAACGAAGATTCAGAAGATCATGTTGTGGAAGATGATGGCACTGCTGGACGCGATGTAGATCGTCAAGCAGCCATACGAATGGGCGCCGAAAATTCCTCGTACATTCAAAATGTAGTTTCTGCTTCCATCGAACTTCATCGTAACGATGAACGTAGGTTCATCCAAGAACAACTGGAACTTAGCCAGAAGGCTCTTCTCGAGCAAGTTTCTAAATTGCTCAAAGTAAATAGCAACAAACCTGAGCTTCCGTCCACTTCAAAAGGCCATCAGCCTAGATCTACTACTGCACTTCATGGACCTCTGGGTCGTCCGAGTGTCGTTCTACTGAGAACCGTAGCGCGAGACATTACAGTTTCGTTACCGAAGACTCAAGCGCCAAGTCACCCCGACGTTGTTGAATTACCAACACCAACGTATGATCCGATACCGCATAGGCCCTCGAAACAGGTTGTTCCTCAGGCAGCTATGGAACAAGGAGCAAGCGTTGATGATTTCCTAAAACAATTAAGTGAATTCAATTTTAATACTCAACCTTCGTCATCGCCAATTCGACAAACTCCATTCAACTCTAATTCCAATTTGAGGTTACCTCAATACCATAAATGGTGAATCAAGTTTGATGGCAAAATCTTGTCTATCGAAGATTTTCTGTTTCAGTTAGACCGAATCAGATCCAGATATGGAGTAACTTGGGATGAAGTAGTGGGAAATGTTCACCACTTTGTGGGAGGCAATGCTGAGTCTTGGTACTGGATGTATGTCAAGAGTAATCCAGATGCACCTTGGAGGGCTCTCAAATCGCCTTTAATCGAACAGTTCCGAAGCCTTGAGACCGGCTCAGAGTTGTCTCGTAAGATTGCTGACAGGAAGCAGCTGCCCCGAGAGTCGTTTTCCGACTTCTACGACGCTTTGATGCTTCTTAACAGTCGTCTGCGTGTTCCAAAGTCGGAGAAGGAACTTATCGAAACCATCAAGCTCAACGTTTGACGTAAAATGGGGGAGTTACTAATCACGTACAGTACCCATAGTCTTAGGCAGTTGGCCTATATATGTCGCTTGATAGAGAAGTCCCTTGACCGATCGGAGAGCACACGTGGCCCTTTTGTGCCGAACACGCAACGACCACCCGCAAGACGTTACGTAAACGAAGTAAACAACGAACCGAGTATTGAATTGGCGGTTGCCACTTCAACTCAGATTGAAGCGCTCAAACGGGATCCGAGCCAAAATAAGTGCTGGAATTGCCAGGGCGTGGGTTAGTTTTCGTGATTGCCGGGAACCTAGAGATAAAGATAAGATTTTCTGTTTCCGATGTGGACTCGCTGATTTCTACAGTCCAGATTGTCCAAGGTGTGCGGGAAACGCATACCGGAACAATCCACCATCCGGAGGGATTCGTTCCGTGAAGACCGAACCGGAGTTTTAAGAGAGGACGAACCGGCACCTAAAACTCCTATATCCATTTTAAAATCCGATAAGAATAAATTACCCGTTGTAAATGCTACAACAACAAATTTCATAAATTCAAATAAGCCAAATAATGAAATTTTAAGGAAACCTTTCCATGAAAGGTTACAAAACTATTATGAAGTCCGAAAACGCATAGTGACGTTTCCGGAGTTATCCAATCGCATTAGGCGCACTAGAGACCGTTTTATTGAGAAGAGAACCTTATATCGTAATATAGCTTCGACGACATTGGGCAATTCTGGTGATCCACGTTCCTATGCCACCGTCGAGCTTTTGGGGGACAATGTATTAGGTCTTCTAGATTCCGGGGCCAGTATTAGTTGCATTGGCAACGATGCCTTGGACTATCTATCCGGCAAAGGTGTCTCTCAAAACGATCCAATCAAGTGTGTCTACCGCGGATGGCAAGAAGCAAAAGATCTGCGGAATGATTACGCCTGATGTTAAGTACAAGGGTGTCATTCACAAAATGAATTTTTATGTCGTTCCGACATTGGCACAGAGACTGTACTTAGGCGTAGATTTGTGGCAGAAATTCAAGATTGCACCGAACATCATTTCGGGATTGTCACTAGACGTGACAGATAAATTAAATGATAGACTAGTCAACCAGGTTAAGCTGCCTAGTGATGAGTTCGCCAAACTTGATCAAGTAGTTCGAAGTTTTCCTTCGTTCACTGCCAAAGGGTTGTTTAAGACGAGTTTGGTTGAACATTTTATAGATACAGGTGATGCAACTCCTATCAAACAGCGGTATTATCCTGTATCTCCGGCGATTCAAACCCTAATGTGGGAGTAATCCAGGAAAGTACAAGCACGTGGAGTTCTCCGGTTGAGCTGGTGCGCAAACCCGGTAAGAACCGCCTGTGCTTGGACTTTCGCAAGCTGAACAGTGTGACTAAGAAAGATGCGAGGCCAATTGCGCATATAGAGGGGTTGCTGGCGCGCCTTTCGGAAACACGCTTTGTTTCAAGCGTGGATCTGAAGGACGCGTTTTGGCAAATACCGCTGGAGAGGAGTTCTCGGGAGAAGACTGCTTTCACGGGCGTCCCCTGTATCAGTTTAAGGTGATGCCATTTGGTCTCTGCAACGCTCCGCAAAGTTTAACTTACCTGATGAGCTTGGTAGTTCCATCGGAGTTGTGAGACCAGGTTTTCGTCTACCTAGACGACCTTTTGGTAGTGTCGAAGACATTCGACGATCACTTGAGAGTTTTAGGTATTGTAAGTCGACGTTTGAGTCATGCAGGACTCACCATCAACGTTGAGAAGTCGAAGTTTTGCTTTAGCGAGCTTCAGTATCTCGGCTATAAGGTAGGACAAGGATGTCTGAAGGCGGATCCAGACAAAGTCGCCGCCATCATTGACTTCCCTGTGCCAACAACCACTCGCCAGGTGAGGCGATTCTTAGGAATGGCAGGTTGGTACCGGCGATTCGTCAAGGACTTCTCCACCTTAGCCGCACCCTTAACCGATACGCTGAAGAAAGGAAAAACTTTCGTTCTCAACGACGATGCAAAGGCGGCTTTCAATAATATCAAACAGGCTCTAACGTCAGCACCTGTGTTGATTAATCCTGATTTTAATAAAGAATTTATCATTTTATGCGATGCATCCGCGTCCGGTATCGGATGTGTTCTCTGCCAGCGGGATGAAGACGGGGCTGAACGCCCGATCTATTACTTCTCCCAGAAGCTGAACTCTGCGCAGAGAAACTATTCGGTTACCGAACGCGAATGCCTCGCTGCGTTTTTGCGAATTCACAAGTTCCGTTCCTATGTGGAAGGGTATCACTTCAGATAATAACCGATCACTCGTCATTGAAATGGTTGATGAGCCTGAAGGACCCTACTGGCAGACTGGCCAGGTGGAGTATGAGACTCAAAGGTTTCGATTTCAAGGTAGAGCACAGAAAGGGTACACTTAATGTGGTCCCTGACGCACTTTCAAGGGTGAACGAATCTGATGCCTTAACGGCAGAAAGCTATATGGCATGTATTGCTCAAATCGGAACCGAAGAGGTGCTCCACATTGACCTGGAGGACCTCGCGTTCAAGTCAGAGGAGTACCTTCAGCTCATCACCCGTATCAAGGAGGAGCAGGAGCGATTACCCGATCTAAAAATTTCAGAGGGGTTCATTTATAAACGAACTAAACATTCAGTGGGAAATCCGTTGTTGGACAATCTCTCATGGAAGTTATGGATTCCAACTAAGTTGACAGAATCCTTGATTTCCCTGGCACATCGCCCACCAAGGGCTTCACACGGGGGAGTAGTCAAGACCATTTACAGGCTTAGACAGCAGTTTTATTGGCCAGGTTTGTATTCGCAGGTCAAGCAGTTTGTGGACCGATGCGAAACGTGGAAGACAGCGAAAGCCTCCAATATGACTCTGCGTACCGAGATGGGAGAGAGCTTTAAGGTAGAGCGTCCATTCCAACACCTCTACGTGAATTTCCTCGGCCCCTATCCGAGATCAAGAAGCGGTAGAGCACACATCGTTATAGTGGTAGATCAACTCACGAAATTTGTTTTTATAAAACCTCTTCGTAAAGCCATCGCTGTAAATGTGATAAATTTCCTCCGCGATGAAATTTTCCTAGTTTATCGAACTGCCTTTTATGCTCCACAATCTAACCCCAGCGAGAGGGTAAACCGCTCAATTTTGGCTGCGATTAGAGCATACGTAGACACACGACAGACTAATTGGGATGCCCATTTATCGTCGATCAGAAGCGCGTTAAGAACCACCGTCCATTCGACACTAACAATGTCCCCATATGAGGCTCTATTCGGCCAAGGAATGATAGAGCATGGTGCGGATTATCGCCTGTTAAAAGATTTGGGTGGGTTGAACAACTCCGAACTAGATTGGTTGCCAAAAGTAGCCAAGATGAACATCTTGCACACATATTTAAAAACCGCACTCGAAAAGACTCATGACGCCTATGAGAAGACTTACAATCTTCGTAGTCGCAAGGTTGATTTTAAGGTGGGAGATGTTCTTTATTAGCGAAAAAAGCGTGTTAAGCGACGCGACTAAGCATTTCAATGCGAATTTGGGTCCAAAGTTCGTCGAAGTCACGGTAACAAAAATAATTGGGAATAATTTATTCGAAGTCGAAGATAAAAAAGGGTATGGACAACGTCCCATACTAAAGATTTGAAAAGATGATATTCAGAGGAATTTATGCCCGGCGCTCAGCTGTGCATAAGACTCTGTTTCCATTTAGGATTATGTAGTCAAAGGTAATATTAAGTAATAAACCAGATTTAGCATAGACGATTTAAAGTGTTGGCTTAAATTTAGTTTTGTCAAAATGTCAGTTTTCATTTTCTTATGTCTTTGTCAGGAGCAGGGCTCAAGACAAACCATAAGCTGTGTAAGGAAAACTTTTCGAACATTTAATTTCGTATTTTCAAACATCAAATAATGGTACACCACAACAAGATATGCAAGAAATTGTGTTCAGATTTATTAATTGTTCCATCTCCACAGACTTACTAGAAGAACGTTTAAATCGAACCAGTAGGTAGGCACCATAAAGAATGTTGCTACTGTTTGACAGTTGAATGAGCGCTGAACTCCTTCCCAAACTATCGCAATCAGCTGGTTTCCACAATCCACAAATTCTGAAAATCGACTTCTTGTCTAGTGGAATGTAGTCATCGTTGGTCTTTTCTATACAACCGCCAACCAGACAACAAGCAATTAAATCGTCGTAAGCCACAAATTTTGTAGTATCGAAGTAAAGTGTCAGATTTTCTTAAGGCAAATCGGGACCGCGAGTGGAAAATTTTAATCTGGAATTTTCGGAGGAATCCGAGGACTTTTCAAGGAGTAAAATAGCTCCAGGTAAGGAATAAATTTTTAATTACCATTTGCTGTAGGAATTTTTTGAGATTTTTCTCAGGTTTGGGCAGAAATTAGATTTTTGTCCCGACTCTGTATTAAATGAGGTTTTAGGAAAGATTTCCCTGATTAGCCATTTGTTTTATGCAGTTTCTGAAAATATTTTTAGGACATATGGAATTGCATAATCCCATAATGAATCCTGAAGGATTGTCGCAATTTCCATGAAGAAAGACCAAGCTCGTGGTCCACCAGCATTTTAAGACCAAGCGAGCCAACGTGAGATTATAGTTCCAGAGTTTAACATTATATACTCGTACCTAAGTTTTACCACCGCGGGAGCATCTTTATTCGTACAGAAAAGCTGTACCAACGGGCCAGCACCAGATTTTCTTTTCATCGAGGGATTTCTCCACCCAGGAAAGTCAGCATTTTCACATTCATCAAGTAAACTTTGTACCTTATGTACCACCTCCATCAGGAAAGAATGAAAGTATATTATTACCACGTCAACACAGGTAACCTTAGTATATTTTTTGTGTCTTTATCTATAATACGTCGGTTTGCTACGCCTTTCAAAAGAGCGCAAGAAAGGAAACATCATAAAAAAAAGTGCCAACCCTATAATATGTATGTGTTCCGCCGAAGCGGTCAGTTCAGTTCTTTTTTTTTATGCATCGCATGAAATACATGCGCGAATTTTATCTTTGATCCTCCGGGATCAATTTTTAAAAAATATTCCAAATTAAACACAACTCTTTAATTTTTATCTTTTATTTCGGATGACCGACTATCAATCTAGAGTACAAAATTAGAACTGAACTTATTTCTCTTTCTAGATATGTACATGATACATTTTTCATGATCGTTCATATTGACAAGCGATGATCATTGTTTACATTAATTTATTAGAAGGCAACGATAGTTGCTTAAGTTGCACATTATATTTTATGTCTGAATTTAATTACGGTGATACATTCTGATATGAAGAGGATGTTTATGTTTTAAGTGTTGGAAAGTGATTCTAAATTCTTGAGTTGTATATAATATTTTATGCTTGAATTCAATTACAATGACACATTTGGATAGGAAGAGAATGTTTATGTTTTAAATTTATTATACTCAAGCAAATATGCTTGGTATACTTTTAGTGTTGGGAAGTAATTCTAAATTCTTGAGTTGTATATAATATTTTATGCTTGAATTTAATTACAATGACACATTTGGATAGGAAGAGAATGTTTATGTTTTAAATTTATTATACTCAAGCAAATATGCTTGGTATACTTTTAGTGTTGGGAAGTAATTCTATAACTCCTCTCCCCCTTGACTTTTGTTTCTCCTGAAACAATTTTTTATACAAAATTATAAGTATAGCACAAATTATTACAATTACAAAACCGTTTATACCAAAATGAATATACGATTGATCTGATACTGTTTCTATTATTTTTTTTTAATATTTTCAATTTTTGTTAAATTATAATCTTCAGTTTTTAAGTCAATCTCAGCCAAATTGAACGTGTCTTCTATATAAATATTCATCGGTTGGTTTACAATTGGGTTTTTGTTTACATATTCTATGTCATCCATTTTAATATTACAGTTTTCAAAATTAATCAACACATTTCTTTTTATTTCAATTATTTTTCTCTCATCACAAGAACTTTTTACTTTATAATTACTATTTTTAACAATCAATGTACCTTTTTTAAGTTCTTTTACAATATCTATTTCTTCATTTTTTCTTTTCAAACAGTTGTTTTTATTTATGCAATTACTAAAGGATTTTAAATGTTTTAATTCTTTATTTTCACAATAATTATAAAAGGTTTCATTTATCTTAACAATGATTTCATCTTCTATGTCCAATTCCATATTTTCCTCGTTAGGTATGGAAGTTATAAAATATTTATCAAAATAATAAATCTTATCGGGTATTTGAATTATAAATACTAAAAGATCTGCCTCTTGCGAGGAAGTGACAATTCCTCCAAGAGTAATTAATTTCATGGAAAGTGCTTCTCTGTTAGCCGTTCGGATTCGGCGGTAAATTGTAGGTCCCTTCCATTCCGGCAGAATATCAACGCACACACAGGAATGGTTGTGAGTGTAAGTCACAGGCCCCGGCCCCGCTTGGAGCTGTTGTGCCAACAATTTATTTATTTATTTTTTAAATACTAAAAGATCAAATGAGCAAATCAATATTATAATAATCTATTTCTTCTGCAGTTAGTAAGCTTTCTGTCATTATTTGTAATCTACTTGCTAATATAATGTTTTGTATTTTCTCTATAATTGCTTTTAATTTATCGACTGTTCTAGTAAATTCTAGAATTATAATTCTTTTTTCTGTTGTGCTGTAATTTCTCTCATGTTCATTGAGAGTTCTACTTATGAACGTAATTGGATGCCCTTTTTGCGTTAGCACTGCTCCAATGGCATAATTGGATGCATCAGTTTTTAAGACGAATTTTTCCTTAAAATCAGGATATGCAAGTACTGGTTCCGTTTGAAGTGCATTTTTTAATTCTTGATGTGCTTTAATAAAATTTATATCATTTTTATCAATTTTCTTATCTTTCTTTAAATATTTGGTAATATGTTGTGCAATTTTAGCATAATCCTTAATAAATTTCCCGTAGTACCCTGTTATTCCTAAGAATGATTTAATTTCTTTAGCTGTACTAGGGAGTTGTATTTTTTCTATCGCTTCTATTTTATCTATATTGGGTTTCACACCTTTGTCTGTAATTGTATGCCCTAAAAACTTGGTTTCTCTTTTAAGGAAATTACATTTATCTATCTGCACTTTAAGGTTATGTTTTTTTAATCGTTGGAAAACTAATCGAAGATTTACCATATGTTCTTGTAAAGACGTACTAAAAATTAATATATCATCAAGATATACTACACAAATTTTATTTATTAAACCTTCTAAAACCTCATTCATCATTCTTTGAAAAGTGGATGGTGCGTTTTTTAAACCGAATGGCATTCTTAACCATTCATAATGTCCATATGGAGTTGAAAAAGCTGTTTTTTCAGAATCAGCGGGATTCATTTTTATTTGATGAAAACCCTTAGCATGGTCAAGGGTTGAAAAATACTGAGCTCTTCCTAATTTATCTAATATCTCGTCGATATTAGGTATAGGGTGTTTAAATTCAACGGTTTTTTCATTTAGTTTCCTATAATCGACTACCATTCGCCATTTTTGTTCACCTGAGTTATCTACTTTTTTTGGGACTACCCAAATAGGTGCATTATAAGGGGAAACAATTTTTCCAAATTTCCTACAATTTTGTTGGTACCAAACTTGTTGTATGTTAGATCTTTACCGAGATTTAGCTCTTTGAAAAACAGGTAATTTTTCAGAATTTGCTAAAAAAAATTCCAAAAAATTCAGCTTATTTCTTCTAATAGACGAAAACTAGTGCGAGGTTTTTGTATGACGAGATTTTCTTACTACGATTTGTGCTGTTTAATAGTTTCCAAAAAATGTCGTTTGAAAATCTCGTCATACAAAAACCTCGCACTAGTTTTCGTCTATTAGAATAAATAAGCTGAATTTTTTGGAATTTTTTTTAGCAAATTCTGAAAAATTACCTGTTTTTCAAAGAGCTAAATCTCGGTAAAGATCTAACATACAACAAGTTTGGTACCAACAAAATTGTAGGAAATTTGACGTTCTACTAAAATGGAAATGCTTTTGCTATAGAACGTAAGGAAAATAAGTTACTGAGGAAAAACCGTTGCAAGGTCGAAAATTTTGCAGTTACCCCTTCAACCTCCCCCTTCTCTTTTTCCATAGGGCCCTCGAGGTCCAAAACTTCGTAAAATATTTATTAACTATCCTTCAACAATATCTGATAGTTTCATTAGCTTCCGTCCTTTTTCACCTTTCACCCACTTTTTCCAACCTGTCGACTGGACGAAATGTATTCATGTGGCATATAGTTACCTATGTGCATATCATATAGAACGTGACTCCTTCAAGTTTTAAAATCACGATATCTCCGAAATGGTTATTCTAACAAAAAAACGATATTAACAAGTCTTGTAGATAATTTCATGGTCTACAACATTGTCTCATGTATTTGTATGATAAAACCTACCGTTTACAAGAAAAATTGTAAAAACCGTTTATTTGACCTTTTGACCTTGAATAACTTCTAACGCACCAGTCGGATCGATGGGGATGTTGCTTAGTTTCTTTGAAATGGTGTTCCCAACGTCTGAACCAATTTTCAGCTTTATGCGAATTTTTGCAAACCTAGCACTATTTTTTTGTCTATTTTGACCGGACTATCCTTCCTTTAAATACAAAGTTGCTCCTATAGGTTTTAATAAATTTTGCCCTATGATTCCTACGAATAAGGTTTTTTTATTTTCATCAACTTCCATGCCATGGTAGCTTCATCTTCATTGAATTCCACCGGCACTTCCGTTATGATTTATTTAGAGATTTGACTTTGATGGGAACTTTCAATAAATTTCTAATAGTAGTGACTCATCAAGTATACTTGTTGTTGAACCACTGTCTATAAGAATTTTAAATTTTTTATTACTTATTGTCACTGTTATTATGGGAAGTGATTCTTCTTCCCGGCTATGGTAAAATTTACCTCTTCATGTTTTATCTCTGCATTATTTACATCCATAGGTTCTGGATTTGGGTTCCTATTATTATGGTTATAATTATTATTTCTATACTGTCCTGAATTGTATGACCTATATCCCTGATTATTATTATTGAAGTTATTGTAATTTCTAAACTGTCCTGAATTTTGTGGTCTTTGATTGTTATAACTATTCCTAAAATTATTCTGAAATGGTGGTCTAATAATATAATTATTTGGTCTATGATTATAATTCATCCCTCTATTATTATTATTATGGGAATCATGATTGTTTTGCTGAGTTTGATTTGTTTTGAAATTATTAGAATTTCCTTGTCTATAATCTCTATTTAAATTTCTATGGCGCATTAGCAAAGTATACGCCTCTCTTATATTTTGAATTCCCTGTGCTATAATGACAGAAGCTTGATTTGAATTTAAATAATTTAAAAATTTACTCAAAACAATGTTTTCATTGTTTTCTGGATTGTAAATAACATTAGGTTTGAACTTACATTTTTTGTTCAATTTCAAAAGAATTCCTTCCGTCTGATGAAAAAGTTGTTGGAGGTCGCTGGTATTAATCATATGAAGGTCTTGCAGAATTTGCTCGTATGTCTCGTGAACTCCAAAGTCCTGTATTAGTGCGGCTTTTATTGTTGGCCAAGTTGGCATTAAAATTCTTCTTAATGTATTTATTGCTGCTCCTTGAATCTTATTTCTTATTATGAGTGTCGCCAAAAGCTGGTTGTCAACATTTATGTAACCATACACAAAATCGATATACTCGATAAATGCTATGACGTCCTCGTCTGGACGTCCCGAGAATGTAGTAAGTTTTTCCAACCGTACAAGTGGAACATTCTGGTCTGCTGCTGGGTGAGCCATCTTTATAACAGTTCTTTTTTTTATTCACTATTTATCTAATTTCGGCTAGATAGAAACCCTTTTTTTCACTGTCTTTTTCGTAGACACTTTCTTAATTATTGTCTTTTTCGTAGACACTTAAATGTCTCTCTCTCTATGAGAATTTGTGTATTATTTATTTTTATTTTAACACTTTGGAAAACAAATTTTTTTTTTTTTTTTTTATCTTTTAAACTAATTGCTTCGGCAATTGTTTTATTCAATATATTTTTATTATTCGTTAAAACACTTCGGTGTTATTAGCTTTCACAATAAAAAAAATATTTGTTCGTATCACTGGACTTCATATGTCACTATAAAATTCGTTTATAGATCTCATTGAAATCCTACCGACTGCGCCAATTTTATCTTTGATCCTCCGGGATCAATTTTTAAAAAATATTCCAAATTAAACACAACACTTTAATTTTTATCTTTTATTTCGGATGACCGACTATCAATCTAGAGTACAAAATTAGAACTGGACTTATTTCTCTTTCTAGATATGTACATGATACATTTTTCATGATCGTTCATATTGACAATGACACATTTGGATAGGAAGAGAATGTTTATGTTTTCAATTTATTGTACTCAAGCAAATATGCTTGGTATACTTTTAGTGTTGGGAAGTAATTCTATAACTCGCGCCGACGTTTCCTATAAGCACATTCCACGCTCCGAAGAGAAACCGATTGCGTTTTTTTTGCATCATTAGACATACATATATGCACAGTCTACGACAAATCTACGCCTAATTATTCGGCAAAATCTG
Source organism: Platycheirus albimanus (assembly GCA_916050605.2). Taxonomy (NCBI): domain Eukaryota; kingdom Metazoa; phylum Arthropoda; class Insecta; order Diptera; family Syrphidae; genus Platycheirus; species Platycheirus albimanus. The sequence continues at coordinate 175,359,373 of OU696696.1, forward strand.
ATAGTTCATGTTAAAAAAAGCATAATCAAAAAACTATACGTACATCATCTGGAAGTTAAAAAGAAGAAGAAAAAAATAAAACATCCCTATTCATTCAGCTGACGGTTAACGTCATGACAAGGTGCTCGACGTCATAAACATTAAATTTTGTTCTTCATGAGATTTAAGAACATCGATCCCGTGCCTTTATGCATATACACTTTTTTTGGGAACACAACGCTATCAGGCACCTAAATGTGTCCACGCACAACCCTACGAAACCTTAACGCAAACACACACACCACATCCTAGCTACGCAACGTCGAAAAGATACAAGAGAAGAAAAAGAAAACTGTTTTTTACTTGCTCAATAGGGCAAGTATTGGTTTCGTGCAGAAAAAAAAATCGAGGTTTTAATCAAACATGACATTACGATGATAGTGAAGCCCAAAAAAGTGGTTTTCGCCATACCGTCCGTCGGTCTGTCTGTGCGGATGTGCGGATGTGCGATTTTTCACGTCATGCTACAGCCTAAACCGCTTGACGGATTTTCTTCAAACTTGATATATAGTAGTTTGAAGAAAAACGGTTGTCGAGGTTTTTTACTTGCGATTATAGGTACTATAAGGCAAGTTATGCATTCGTCGAAAAAAAAAGTTTTGAGATAACAAACAAACATGACATTACGATGATAGCGAAGACGAAAAAAGATGGTCTAAAAATTCTGTCCGTCTGTATGTCTGTCTGTCTGTATGTATAGAGACCTACAGCCCAAACGGATGGGCCGAATTGCTTCAAACTTGGTATATAGACTTTTTTAGGTATTGTACAGAGGGGAAATTGAAATTTTTTTTTTAGCTCAAAAAATAACGGTACCTGCCATACAACCGTTACGTTAAAGCTTATTTTTCTCAAAAACGGCTCTAACGATTTCGATTTAAAAAAATCAGTGTTGCTTTTTAGGTACGACCAATCATATGGCTGGAAAAAAAGTTTTAAAAAATGGCTAAGAACGGTACTTTCCATAGGACCGGTTTTTTTTGCTTTCGACTATCTCGAAAACGACTCAACCGATTCTTTCGAAATTTCACACACATATAGCTGTAGGTAGCTCAATTTGTATTGCATACAAATATTTTTGAAAAATATTTTTTTGTATTTTTAAAAGCATTTTAAAAAAAAAAAAATTTTAAATAAATGTATTTGCTCAATACCTATGAACTGGCGTTTTTGAATTTTTTTTGAAAATTTTTTTCAAAAAGTTTTTCAAAAAAAACTTTTTTTCTCAAAAACCGCTCCACAGATTTTTATAAATTTATTCTCATAAATTCAAATTTATCGAAGAAATAAAATGGCGTACTTTTTTTTCAGCTCATTTTAGTTTAAGTATTTATTTAAGAATTTTGAAAATTTTATTTTTATCAAAATCTCAAGCCCCTAAACCACTGTCACTCATTAGAGCAAGTTCGTGCGACCCAGTCGTGCATTTTATTTTATTTCGTTTTAGCCCGGCTCAAACTGGTACCTTTCAAGTAACGGTTTTTTTCAATTTGGATTTTCTCGAAAACGGCTCTAACGATTTTGATTAAACTCAAAATTGATCTTACTTTAAGCATTTCTAACAAAACTGCGTTTTTTGTTTTTGGCTCAAATGGTCGTAACGAGAATCATGTTTTAACGGCTTTTTTTCAAATAGCCATAAGTTCACTACGGCTTGATTGAATCGACTCAAATTTCGTTTGACATAGTTTTTCATCCTTTTCTATAGGATGGTTTAATAAATTTTTCCCTGAAGCCCTTCTAAACGGTGGCTTCCATACAACGAGCCGTTGAGTTTTACCCAACTTTTTTTGGTTTTTTCTAATTTGCTCGAAAATGGCTCTAACGATTTTGATTAAACTTTGTGTGTTATATTCTTTTAGTGTTTTTAAGAGAACTGCGTTTTCAGTTTTTGGCTAAAAATGCAAATAACGGAGGTTTGCTCTTAACGGCTTTTTTCAAATGGCCATAAGTTGTCAACGGTTGCATCAAATTCACTTAAACTTTGTTTGGTATAGTTTCTTTCAGCTTCCTATCAGATGGCATTGATTTTTTTTTCATTTTCTTTGTTTTAAATGGCGGCTCCTATAGAAAGAGCCATTAGATTTTGGCCAATTTTTTCGTTTTTTCTAATTTACTCAAAAAAGGCTCCCCCCATTTTTATGAATCAAACAGAGCCCATAAAATCTGAACTTGAAGCTGAGAAAAAGAGCAAAAACCTATAACTTCCAAATTTTTTTTAACAGGATATTTAGAGCCGTTTTGAAAATAACTCTTGATTTGTATGAAATATAGGTACGTTTTGATTGTTAAAAAAACGTATTTAGCATTGTTTTGATCCTAAGCTCAAAATATAAATGCTTTTAACTCCTTATATAGGTTGATTTGAAACTTGATTTGTTCATCATCTGGTAGCTCGCTTTGATGCGCAAATTTCTGTGTATCACACTCCATATTTTCAAAAAAGTGCCTTTAGGGTCGTTTTGATTGTCAACGTCTTGAAAATAACTCTTGATTTGTATGAAATATAGGTACGTTTTGATTGTTAAAAAAACGTATTTAGCATTGTTTTGATCCTAAGCTCAAAATATAAATGCTTTTAACTCCTTATATAGGTTGATTTGAAACTTGATTTGTTCATCATCTGGTAGCTCGCCTTGATGCGCAAATTTCTGTGTATCACACTCCATATTTTCAAAAAATTATATAGAATACTTCAAAGCAAACTGCATTTTTAGTTTTTGGCTACACATGATAATAGCGGAAATTGGTAATATCAGTTTTATTAATTTGGCCATAAGCGGAAATTTATATCATTTATATCACCCAAAAGACGACATCTAAATTTGATATACTAAAGGTTACTTAAAGTTAGCTCCCGTATATCGAGTTTTCCAGTTTTAGCCAATTTTTTTTTTAGTTTTTACCAAATTTTTCAAAAATGAGTTGTTCTTATTGGGCCCTATCGGGAATAAAATTCCTTGGGAAACATTTCCCATATTCGGAAAATAGGTATCGGGAACAATGTTCGAAAATCCGTGCGGAATTTTAGCGATCGTGAATGAATTTCCCATGGGAAATCATCTGTCATCTTGCTTGATTTGTTTCCCATATATTTTTGTAGGGAGATGGATGGGAGATAAAATAAACACAAACATTGTAGTGCAATAACATTTTTGTTAATTTTTTTATTTTGATAATTATATTTATAAAACATTCATTTGCATTTTCTTATTCAAGGGCGAGTTTAGTAAACCCAAAACAATTTGAATTATTGGTTGTTATAATGGAAAAACCACCGATATAGCTAATGGATTTACCTCAACCCGATAAATAGAGAATATCCAAAAGTTTTTTAAAAATAAAGAATCCGAATTGAAAATAGCCAAGGCCCACTAATTATGAATGCATATCAGCATGGAAAAAACTTTGTAATTTATTTCTTTATAACACTGTTCTTATAATTTTTTTTTGAGTTGGACAAAAAAATACTAAATACAAAAAAGACAACAATGGAAATTGGAAGATTTCTCATTTGTCAAAACAGTGTTACTAGATAGGGTGGTTTAGGGAGTTTATCAAATAATTAAAAACACCTAATTGACATGACATGGGTGATTAAAAAGATGACTGTTCAGATTTATATAAGAGAAGCGACAAGGCATTGCATATATTATAAACTATAATATTACCACTTGAAGTGCGCCATCTATCGACGGAAAACTAAGCTCTTGATTTTAGAGGTTTTTGTCTAGATTAGCATGGGAAGCAACAATTTTTTTTACGTTCCACCATTTTAATTGTTGTTGTTGTTGGTAATCTAGACAAAAACCTCTAAAATCAAGCTTAGTCTTCCGTCGATAGATGTCGCACCTCAAGTGGTAGTACTATAGTTTATATTATATATACAATGGACAAGGTTTCCAAATCGAACAGTAATTTTTTTGTACGGTTACTGGTGAAAGCAGATTCATGCATTTCTTAACGCTCCAATACCATACGGCTTGGCTTAGTAATATTTTCTGGATTTCAAGAAAGTTGTTACGGACGGGAGCTAGAGCATGCATGTCCAAGCTTTTTTCTTATATTTTATTAATATTTTGTGCTGTAAAGCAAAGACTGCACTTGCCGGAGCTGTACTGCAGCGGAACTTCACTGCTTCGTCTGGAATTGTAAGAGTTAAACCGCACTAAGCGGCAGCGAAACTGCGAGCCAGCGAAACTTAAAGGTGGAAATGGTCGCATACCCAACTCTGATGTGTCGTTTCGCTGAAGCGCAGTTGCGCCCAATGTGGTCTTGCCTTAAGTATGAACTTTTAATCAATTATTTCTATTTGCAAGTTCTGGATTTGTTTGGGATATTTGGTTCTAACATATTAATGAAAATGGGATTTTTTTTTATAATCCAGGGAAATTTCTACTTACTGATTATTAGAGCACTACAAAACAAATTCGAAAACTATCTTCGAAATTTCGTGGGAAATTCATTCCCTGGGAGATTCGCGATCGCGGGGAATGTTCCTTGGGAACAAAATATTTCTTGGGAAACAAAATTTCTTGGGAGATTGCCGATAGGGCCCATTGATCGAAAAGTTTGTTTTCGTCGTACTTTTGCACCCACAGAGCAAGTACGTGCGACCCAGTCGTGTATTTTATTTTTTAAGCACACTAAAGTCATCTTCGTACGCATATTCGCCCGTACAGATGCAGTGCACTCATGACCTATGACAACACAAGTCAGATTGTCTAATTAAAAATTCAACGATTATATAATTATCCACACACTGTAAATTACCATAGACAGCGTTATCTACAGAAAACGGACGCCAATTTGGGTTTGCTAATTCTGCAATATAAAGTGGTGGTGGGATTCTACGACACCATACTTCGCAAGTTCTACGTAGATTTAAGTATTGGTAGTTATTTTTATTTTAGATATTAAGTCTTGAAAGAAAAACGCATAGACATATCGCGTTTGGTTCAAAGTATATGTACATGGTCTGTTTAGTCAAAGCAAATAGTTTTTTTTATATGTTCGCCATCAACCACCCTTTTCAGTAGCATTACCGGTTTACATCATAAACGTAAACGAATGACGATTGAGATAAAATTATTGTTGTTGCCCAACATAATTAAATATTTAACGGCGTATTTAAACAACAAGTAAAATCATTAGATTCAAAACGAAATCTACAAAAATTAAAACAAAAGAAGATGAATCCACTAGTAATACCCCCATTCATTTTAACATTTACCTTTACATTTCATTTCCTATCATAACATAACAATAACTTTAAAATTTACAGCATAGATCACATCCCGAGCTGCAGTGCACTACACGCCGACGGATGGTAACAATAATATTCATTTTAAATTGCATTGAAAGTCACATTTGGTTTTCATATACTTTTATATTGCTATATTACATTTCATTTTTTTTACATAATATATATTTACCTACCTTTTTCCATTCCTTTTAAACTGAGTGGTTTATCGCCGAATTGGAGATACCACGGAATCCTAACAGTATAACCCGTGCACGAAGGGTTCATAAATTTTGTTTTGGGCTTCAGTGGGATAAATACTACCTGGATTGATTTCTAGTTTTCTTAGTTAATGATAATTTTTGACGGTTTTAGTTTTGGTTGAATAATATCTACGTAAAGTATTACGGAATAAACTCCGCGGGGAGCAAGCATTTAACTTTTTGAATTTTGAATATATAAATACATAGCTGTTGCTAATCATAATACAGTCTTGTATCGCGTTATTTGAATCATTTTACGAAATATAAATTTTGAATAAAGTACAGGCGGTATTGTACATAAGTTAAAGTGTCATAAAGACAAAAGAAAAGATTAGTATTTTAAGATATTAAAACGAACACCCTATTATAAAATTTTTGTTTGTATTAACGTAAAGAAGATAGATTAATTTTTTTTTATGATACATATAAGATAAATAAGTTTTGGAGTCATAAGAATATCCAGATTTGATTTCCTCTTATAAAAATTAAGTTAAGAGAAGATAGTTTTAGTTTATAAGGTTATAATCAAGATTTTTGATATGGTTATATAGTTTATAACGTTTTACGAAAATCAATTTTTTTAGTTTTTTTGAATTGTTGACATTACAGGTTACATTGATGGTAATTAGTTTTCGCTTCAGAAATATTATTTGCGGATAAAGTTTGTTTAAGGATTTTCTTCGGGGGAGGCGGACACCCTTCCTGATAACCATGGTGGAACGGATTTGGTTGATGAAGCAATTGGAGCAGAGTTTTTGAAGTTAGTTAGTTTTGAGTAGATTTTTGGATTGCCAGTGTTGGCGTATTAAGATGATGATATAGTTTAGTTTTGAGTTTAGTTTTGTCGGTTCTCCTAGTTAGGAACGACCGGATTTTCGTTCAAGGGGTTCCATCAATAATTATCAATTTGATTATAGGTCGTATATGGAACCATGGTTCTGTGAGTGTGTAGGGTTGGAGAATCCCTCACTCTTGCAGTATGGGTGGGTTTAGAGACCTTGTGGGTATGCGCTTCCACCTTAGCATACCCCACCATTTCTCATGGACTAGTTTAGTCACCCGGTTACATGAGAGCTTCCTCAACAATAGGTACGTATGGGAAGTTAGCTAAATTTGTAGTACTCGTTGTAAGACATCTGAACAACGCAATGGTAGCTGATAAGGGACCTGTAGAGATGGGTGCAAAATTGAACGAGCTTGACGGGGTGCTATTCCAAGAAATCAACCGAAGCTTGAGAAGGCGGTCAGCCCAGCTTTTCAGAAGTGAAGGAGGCTCAGACCAACAGAGCCAGATGGTCTGCGATATCAAATAATGTAACACGTCGCGATCGCACAGCAAGGATCCACCCTTGCACTGAGCATAGTAGGGAGGGAGCGCAGGCCAGCCACGGTGCTCGATCGGCGACACCCTATCACCGTCCTGCACCTCGTAGTGTCTGTACTGGGGAGGCTACTACCAGGATAGATACTGAGTTGAGCGGGATAGGCAGGGCAAGATGAGTTGAGGGAGGAATTTTGACGTTTTGGGTTGTTAGTGGGAGTCGTGTGCGGAGGGGCGGCAAGGGCGTAGAACATGGTCGATGGGTTTCGAACTTGTGCTTGGATAAGAACAGTAGGTCTTCCTCTTTATTACGTGTGAGTGGGTCAAGTCAAGACCAGCGTCCTTGTTTGTTCCGATCCGTGACACGTTTAGGCATGAGGAATGTGTTTCTTCATGGACTATCGTTTGTTTCGATGATTTCTAGTTTCTTTCTGGTTTTGAGTTACAATAATAGTAAGTATGGGTACATAGAACAGCAAGGTGTACTGGAGAGGGGTTGTTATGGGGGCTGGCTGTTGCTTGTTACTGTATTGGTGGTGGTTCGAGTGATACCAGGTCCCTGACTCCCCGAACATTTCGGTATTGTTTTTAGTCGGTCTTCAGTTTAGTTGGATCCAATTTGGATTTTTGGATGATTGTATCATTATGGATGATGTACCACAAGCCCCCTTTGTGCGTTGATGATTATTCTTCGTACCGATAGCGTTCAATGTGAGGGCACAGATACGTGAGCTATAGCTCTGTTTGTGTGTTTAGATTCATGCTATGGACAATTAAGTATAGACCTCTGACTTTTTACGTTACAAATGTTTGTTTTCATATCAGCGCTGGAGTCTACGTCACTATCGAGGAAGCAAAGTGACCAGTTAAAGTTTCTGAAGAAATTATTGAAACCGTCCCAGTTGGCCTTCTCGTATCGCCATACGGTTCTATTAGGGATGTTTTCTTTAACTGTACTGTTGGAAAACGAGAAAATTGCTGATATGAATAGGAACGATAATACATTTATCGTGTATTTATCAGGATGAGAGGTAAGAAACAAGTCTAGGGTGCATGCGGAATGACCTGCAATGTCAGGGATTCGTGTTGGCTTGTTGAAAAGCTGAGTCAAGTTGTTTGGATCAGCGAAGAACTCAGCATACCTTCCTTCGTGTGTTGTCTGACCAGAATGGACATAAGTGGCATAGAACCCCCGTATGTTGCTGTTATCGACCCTAAAATTACCCGCCATTAAGAGAAACAAACATATAGTGAAAACCAAAAACGAACAATTAATCTATAATAATCACATATCAGATAGCAAGAAAACTTCATAAAAAACAAACTAACATGAGTAATTATGCCTTCATGTCAATATGTTCCCAATCCGCCCCTGGAAACCTAAATGCAACTATTAATACATTCGTCTACTATTATGGTTTCAGTTGATACTTCCAATGCGTGTATACACATTTGAATGTGACAACTGAAGCGATGATAGGCTGTGTAGAAGAAGGGGAAGGGAAGAAGAAGGGACCACTCGATGCTAATCCAATGTTAGATAACAACGGCAACTGCACTTAATTTTGTTTTCGCGCACAGATGGTAAATTTGTTGGTATATCAGGAATGCACTTGTGATTTTGAGTTAGTTGAGGCTATTTTTTTTTTATTCGCCATTATGACGGAATGCGTTTGCGGCCGATTTGTTGTTGTTTATAATTGAACACACACAATTAATGGGCAAAATTTTTTTTTTGTGCGCGCAGCGCGTTTGAATTAAATTATTGGGCTATTGTAGTAGTTTTTTTTTGCTTAGGGTTATTGAGTTGCAAATTTTCTTTATTGAAAATAGAATTTTGGGGGAGTGATGAAGTCGCGTGAAGTTAGCCGCAACTTTGAAACCAAACTGGTTTTTCTTTAGAGTTCTGGTATTATTACCAAGAGTTCTGGAGTTCCTCATACCAATTTTGAATAGTTCTGGCAAAAAACCATCAAAATCGGGACTTTGAAATTTCTTAACCCAAAAAATGTTAGCCGCAACTTTGTCACCCCCAGGAGTTCTGATGCAATAAATGTGTTCACACCCAATAGTTCCGGAGTTCCTCATACCAATTTTTAAGAAATCTGCCCTAAAACGCCCAAAAAATGCATTTCAAGTTTGTATGCAAAAAAGTGCATTTAACATTTTTTTATAATTCTGATGTCCGAAATGTCTTTAAAACCAAGAGTTCTGAGGTTCCTCATACAATTTTTTTTAATTTCTTTTTAAACACGCTCACAATTCACTTTTTTAATTTTCACCCTAACCTACAAAAAAAAGTAGCCGCGACTTTGCTACCCCCAAGAGTTCTGATACAATAAATGTGTTCACAACCAATAGTTCCGGAGTTCCTCATACCAATTTTTAAAAAATATGCCCTAAGACGCCCATAAAAAGCATTTCAAGTTTGTATGGGAAAAGTGCATTCATGGTTATCAAACAGTTCTGAAGGCTAAATTGTGTCAAAAAGCAAGAGTTCTGAAGTTCCTTTTATAAACATTTGAACATTTTGAAGTATTCAGGCCAAAATGCAGATTTTGAATTTTCAGGCAAAATGCATCTTTTTAGTAGACGCAGCTTTGTCACCCCATTACTTCTGATGCAAAAAATGTGTTCACAACCAATAGTTCCAGAGCTCCTCATACCAATTTTTGAAAAATCTGGCCTAAAACATCAAATAAATGCATTTCAAGTTTGTATGCAGAAAAGTGCATTTAACATTTTTTTATAATTCTGAAGCCTTAAATGTGTTAAACACCAAGAGTTCTGAAGGTCCTCTTACTTACATTTAAATAGTTCTGCAATAAATAGTCCAAAATGCAGATTTTATTTTTTTCAGGCAAAATGCATTTTTTCGTGAAGTTAGCCGCAACTTTGAAACCAAACTGGTTTTTCCTTAGAGTTCTAGTATTATTTTCAATAGTTCTGGAGTTCCTCATACCAATTTTTGAAAAATCTGGCCTAAAACGTCAAATAAATGCATTTCAAGTTTGTATGCAAAAAAGTGCATTTACCATTTTTTTATAATTCTGACGCCTGAAATGTGTTAAACACCAAGAGTTCTGAAGGTTCTCTTACTTACATTAAATAGTTCTGCAGTAAATAGCCCAGAATGCAGATTTTAATTTTTCAGGCAAAATGCATTTTTTTACTAGCCGCAACTTTGTCACCCCCAGGAGTTCTGGTGCGATAAATGTGTTCACAACCAATAGTTCCGGAGTTCCTCATACCAATTTTTAAGAAATCTATCCTAACACGCCCAAAAAATGCATTTCAAGTTTGTATGCAAAAAAGTGCATTTACCATTTTAATTCTGACACCTGAAATGTGTTAAACACCAAGAGTTCTGAAGGTCCTCTTACTTACATTATATAGTTCTGCAGTAAATAGCCCAGAATGCAGATTTTAATTTTTCAGGCAAAATGCATTTTTTTAGTAGCCGCAACTTTGTCACCCCCAGGAGTTCTGGTGCGATAAATGTGTTCACAACCAATAGTTCCGGAGTTCCTCATACCAATTTTTAAGAAATCTATCCTAACACGCCCAAAAAATGCATTTCAAGTTTGTATGCAAAAAAATGCATTTACCATTTTTTTATAATTCTGACGCCTGAAATGTGTTAAACACCAAGAGTTCTGAAGGTTCTCTTACTTACATTAAATAGTTCTGCAGTAAATAGCCCAGAATGCAGATTTTAATTTTTCAGGCAAAATGCATTTTTTTACTAGCCGCAACTTTGTCACCCCCAGGAGTTCTGGTGCGATAAATGTGTTCACAACCAATAGTTCCGGAGTTCCTCATACCAATTTTTAAGAAATCTATCCTAACACGCCCAAAAAATGCATTTCAAGTTTGTATGCAAAAAAATGCATTTACCATTTTTTTATAATTCTGACGCCTGAAATGTGTTAAACACCAAGAGTTCTGCAGGTTCTCTTACTTACATTAAATAGTTCTGCAGTAAATAGCCCAGAATGCAGATTTTAATTTTTCAGGCAAAATGCATTTTTTTACTAGCCGCAACTTTGTCACCCCCAGGAGTTCTGGTGCGATAAATGTGTTCACAACCAATAGTTCCGGAGTTCCTCATACCAATTTTTAAGAAATCTATCCTAACACGCCCAAAAAATGCATTTCAAGTTTGTATGCCAAAAAGTGCATTTACCATTTTTTTTATAATTCTGACACTTATTTATCTTATAGTCAGAATTCTGAACCTATCTATATCAAGAAAAAAATTCTCATTGCTCTTCGTTCTGCGCACCTATATATTTCATCGGCGGGGAATAGTTTTAGCTTTGTATTGTATGTATAATCTATATACAAAGGTTTTAGTCTTCTCCTTTTCGCCTTCCCGTTTTAATTTTTGTTTTGTTCTACGCTCGTCTATACGTTCTACACATTGACATACTATCCCTACATATAGTATGTCAATGGGTTGTGCTCCTACCTCCTACGTCATCGGTGCGCAATGGAATTTGACGTTTTGCATTGTATTATTCGCAATCATGATAAGACTAATAAAGATACAATGAAAAACGACAACAAAACAAACAAAAATTGGAAGGCGTTCGTTGGTAGTACCATATTATCTTTATTAGTTGTATCTTTGTATATGGACACTATAGTACTGGCGTCAATGAGTATAAAATTACGCGATTGTTGAACGTTGGATGTCGCTGTCAATGTGCGTGGCAGAGAAAATTGCGAAGAAGAGTAGAATGTTGCAAGAATAATAGAAAATGTTGTTTAGAATGTCATATCATAAGTAATGAAATAAATGTTGAGTTGAGCTGTTGCTGTTGCTGTTGTTGTGAAGATTGGTCAAATTTCGGTAAAGGGCAAACCGCAAAATGCATTTTTAGTAATATTACTAACAAAACTTTAGGTAGAGTCCTCTGAGAATGTATACGAAGGTTTCTGTGAAGTTTGGAAAATCTTCGGTAAAGCAATTTGACACAAATGCAGTTTTATTGCATTCTGTCAAACTACTTACAAATCTTTTGGTAGCATCTTCTGAGGATGCCTACAAAGGTTTCTGTGAAGTTTAATCAAAATTTTGTTAGCTATCCTATTGAGGAAGGTCTTTTTGTGAAGATTGTTCAAATTTCGGTAAACCGCAAAATGCATTTTTAGTGAATTTTGTCATATTACTAACAAAACTTTTGGTGGGGTCTTCTGAGGATGTCGACGAAGGTGTTTGGTTAAAATACTATAAAGCGGTAGCGAGGTTCTTTTGATCCAGCATTTTTGTCGACATAACAAGTGTTTTTCCCATAATTGTAAACAAATATTTGAATTTTTTATTTGTCAATTTAATTTTGATAAAATTGGAATAAGTTTGTAATCTGCGGACATTAACTAGAATCGGTTCATTACTTTTATCTTAAATTAAGTAAATTAGAATGGACCAAAAATTATTAAATATAAAAGAAAAGTTGGTGAATAACGGTGAAGTATGTGAAGAATTCTTAATATACATATGTAAAATAAAAACGTCATCAGATTTTTTTTGTTTGAACATTCATTTTAGACTTTTCTTTTATATTGTTCAGATTGGGATAAAAAAATTTAAATGAATCAAGTTAATAATTTGGGATGAGTGCACGATTGCTCACACGAAATCATTGGAAGCCCTTAATCGAACGTTAAAAGATTTACGAGGAAACCAACGTGTATTTGGTATTGCCATGATATTGTTAGTAGGTGATTTTAGGCAAACATTACCTGTTATACCTAGGTCTACTGCTGCTGATGAGTTGAATGCATGTTTGAAATCTTCAAATTTGTGGCAGTATGTGAAAACACTCAAACTTACTGTAAACGAGCGAGTTAAACTGCAAAATGATCCTACAGGGGCTGTGTTTTCGAAACAATTGTTGGACATGGGCAACGGCAAAATGAATATTGATAACATTTATGGTCTAATAACATTGCCATACAATTTTTGCCGTTTGACGGAATCTAAAACAGAATTGGCACACAATGTATTTCCAAACATTGCCCAGAACTATAAAATTAATTCGTGGTTAAGTGAAAGAGCTAAATTAGCTGGCACAAACAAAGACGTAAATAAAATTAACACGTAAATCCTTAAGAAATTACCAAATGAAATTGTTGTGTACAAATCAATAGACACCATCACAAGTCAAGATGAAGCTGTAAATTATCCTACAGAATTTTTAAATTCTTTGGATTTAACTGGGATTCCACCCCATATTTTGGAGCTAAAGATTGGTGCACCTTTTATCATGCTTCGAAATATTAATCACCCAAAACTTTGTAACGGCACTAGATTAACAGTAAAGCGATTAATGAACAATGTTATCGGAGCAACTGTTTTAATTTTAAAATATAAGGGAGAAGATGTGCTTATTCCTAGAATTCTCATGATTCCCTCTGATTTGCCATTTGAATTTAAACGTTTGCAATTACCGATTCGTCTTGCGTTCGCTATAACAATTAACAAATCACAAGGACAGTCTTTACAAGTATGTGGTATACATTTAGTGTTTCCAATTTTTTCTCACGGACAACTTTATGTTGGATGTTCGCGAGTTTGTAAACCATCCTTATTGTTTATTTATGCTTTAAACGCGAAAACAAAAAACGGGGTTGGGTTCGGGAGCCCGTTTTTCAGAATCCTGTTTTTTAAAATCCTGTCTTTAAAATCCCGTTTTTTAAAATACTGTTTTTAAAAATCCCGTTTTTATAAAATCCCGTTTTTTAAAATCCTGTTTTTTACCATCCCGTTTATTAAATTCCCGTTTTTATAAGCCCGCTTTTGGAATCAACACAAGGTGTTTTATTTTAAAAGTCGCGGCGATTTTTAAAATAAAACACCTTGTGTTGATTCCAAAAGCGGGATTGAATTTATTTTACAGCCCAATGATGATGATGAGGTGACTTAATGTTCATGGGCGTTATGTCGTATGAAAGGAGACAAAAAGAAAACAAAAAACAAATATTTGGAGAAGTTTTTTTTATTGATTTTGTAACTTAACAAATAAAAAAATAAAGAACATAGAACATAACAAAAATGAGGTTTCAAGATTTTAGATATTTTTTCGAAATATTAAGATTAAAGTCTTATATTGTGAGCTATACGGCGCAAAAAATCTGTTTTAGTCATTGATTTTCTATCTTTAATTATTTTAGATATTGCTCTAGATTTCAAAACATTAATTTTTTTGAAAAGCTTTTCAGCTTTTCAGCACACAAACCACAAACAACTTTATTGCTCAGCCCAGCTTTTCAAATTGGGGAACTGCTAGGTAATATTTAATGTGTACTATATTGAGTAAATTTATCAAAATATGAAACGGGCTAAGCGGGATTAAACGGGATTTTAAAAAGCGGGCTCACGAGAAACGGGATTCTGTATAAACAGGATTATTAAAAGCGGGATTTTAAAAAAGCGGTACTTTAGAATCGGGATTTTAATTTTTTTTTTGCGGGATTATAAAAAACGGGATTTTAAAAAACGGGCTTCCAAACCGCTCCCCAAAAAACGATGTTGCTCTTGAAAATGCTTCATTTAAAAAATCGTTAAATTAATTAATTAATTATATAAGAAAACTAATTGTATTCAATTAAAAGCTGCATGATATACAACATTTTGTTTTCTGATCCGGAGCGTAATTAAAGAGTGATGATGGTTTCCCAACTCGGGAACATGCCACATATAATAACTGACGGCAAATCGGTTGAAGTGAAGGAAATTCACGGAATTCGACATTCTTCTCCTTTGAACTTTTAAAAACCTTGCCACTATCAAATTGTTCATAAGCTTCGTCACAATCAGTTGGGTTCTATTGCGCAGTTTAGGAGCATGCAGATTTCGAAGGAGGCATGATAGGCAAATCCAAAGAATACTCGCATATTGCGGGTGGCAATGGTACAGTGGATGAAGTGCTTGGTTGCTAACCTAAGAGTTGTGGGTTCGAGCCCCAGCCTGGGCAGCAACTTTTCAATATTCCCCCAGCTTCAACTGGACGCCACCCGTGGGATTTTTATGAGATAAATATCACCTATTTCTCAGTCCATTGTACCAACAAAAAATCTTTCCTATCTTTCTATTCCTTCTAACTATTGCCGTGCAGTTTGCATTCAAAAAGCCCTTGGGTCTTACAGGCATATAGTTAAAATTATTATTATTATTATATTCACACTCAATGGAATGATTTTCTCATACCTAATTAAATATGATGGCTTGAGACATGAGTTTACTTCAGCCGCCGCTGTTGGTTTCAGAATCACGGGAAGTGTTTGTTTTGGAAATCACCCGCCAACTGTATCATCACGCAACCAGAGCGACGATTATTGTTGCGCAAATGATTTTTTTAAATTGTATTTCATTTAATCCGTATGAAACTAAGATTTGTCTAGCCGAGCGAAGCCGGGTGGGTCAGCTAGTTAATATATATATGCAACCTACTTTATTTGATTGCCGCTTTTCTTAGTTAACAATAGTTTTACATGATGTGTTGTGTTTGAACTTAATAAGTACCTATTCTGAAATACTAAACACGAGAAATTTCTAAAACTCTTTCTTTTCAAATAATTCTAACCTTCCCTTTCCTAAGGAAAACTAGACTTATGTATGATTTTTACAACGATTGCACAAATGACTATACATAGGTAAAAAGAAATAAAATTTTTACAAATGCATAGGTACGCAAATATTTACCCAGGAAATTACTATTAAAGTTAAAAAAAACCTTATAAATTTTGCAGAAACCCGTAGAGCTGGCAATCATATCGCAGTACGTTTGAAATTTTTGCAGCAAGATTTTTCACCGTTCTAACATCCATAGCTGAAATTGTTATTGAGTGATTTTTTTTATTGGGAAGTGATTGTGTGAGTGTATTGTGTGGAAATTGAAATTTGGCAAATTCTTGCTAACTGGGCTGGTAATAGATATTTGCACAAAAAAAATGCACGACTGGGTTGCACGAACTTGCTCTAATGTCTGAGAATTGTTTATTGGCTGCATAAATTATATTTAAAATTATTTTGCAAATTCTTCTATTTTTCAAATTCAATTAAGAGTTTTCTCAGAAAAATTAAGTAAATTAAATTTCAAAAATTGTTTTTTTGGAAAACTTTTTGAAAACATTTTTCAAAAAAAATTCAAAAACGATAGTCAATAAGTATTCAGCAAATACATTCATATATAATTTTTGAAAAAAATAATGGTCAGTTTTCAAAATATTAACTTTCTTCCAAAAATTTAAAAAATGTTTTAAAAACACATAAAAATATTTTTAAGAAATATCGGTATGCAGTATAAATTGAGCTATCTACACCTTTATATGTGTGAAAAAAGTATCGGTTGAGCCGTTATTGAGATAGTCGAAAGTAAAAAAAACGGTCCTATGGAAAGTATCTTTTTTAGACATTTAAACCTAACGGTTATATGGCAGGTACCATTATTTTTTGTTTTACAAAAAAAATTAAATTTCCATCTGTAGGTACCTATACCTACAATATGTAAAAAAAACTATACGATATAAAAAAAACTTTTTTTTTTCCACGAATGCATAACTTGCCTTATAATACATATAATCGCAAGTAAAAATATTGAAAATTGCCATAAATATATGATATCAAAATATTTCGAAAATCAATTTTTTTTTTTTTTTAATTATTAAAAATGACTACAATGACTACCTACATATGTACATATTTATTCAACTGAAAAATATGTATCTACATATTTATATTTTTCAAACCCCGTCGGCATTTACCTTTTATTTGAAATATAGGTATTATTTTACATTATTAGCATTTGAAACAAAAATACTGCTTTTCTACTTGTCTATGCATTTACATACAAACGATTTTCCTTGTATGTATAGGTGGAAAATACAACCAATTCCACTCAGTTTCCAAGCAACAGCTCAACTCAACATTTATTTCATTACTTATGATATGACATTCTAAACAACATTTTCTATTATTCTTGCAACATTCTACTCTTCTTCGCAATTTTCTCTGCCACGCACATTGACAGCGACATCCAACGTTCAACAATCGCGTAATTTTATACTCATTGACGCCAGTACTATAGTGTCTATATACAAAGATACAACTAATAAAGATAATATGGTACTACCAACGAACGCCTTCCAATTTTTGTTTGTTTTGTTGTCGTTTTTCATTGTATCTTTATTAGTCTTATCATGATTGCGAATAATACAATGCAAAACGTCAAATTCCATTGCGCACCGATGACGTAGGAGGTAGGAGCACAACCCATTGACATACTATATGTATGGATAGTATGTCAATGTGTAGAACGTATAGACGAGCGTAGAACAAAACAAAAATTAAAACGGGAAGGCGAAAAGGAGAAGACTAAAACCTTTGTATATAGATTATACATACAATACAAAGCTAAAACTATTCCCCGCCGATGAAATATATAGGTGCGCAGAACGAAGAGCAATGAGAATTTTTTTCTTGATATAGATAGGTTCAGAATTCTGACTATAAGATAAATAAGTGTCAGAATTATAAAAAAAATGGTAAATGCACTTTTTGGCATACAAACTTGAAATGCATTTCTTGGGCGTGTTAGGATAGATTTCTTAAAAATTGGTATGAGGAACTCCGGAACTATTGGTTGTGAACACATTTATCGCACCAGAACTCCTGGGGGTGACAAAGTTGCGGCTAGTAAAAAAATGCATTTTGCCTGAAAAATTAAAATCTGCATTCTGGGCTATTTACTGCAGAACTATTTAATGTAAGTAAGAGAACCTTCAGAACTCTTGGTGTTTAACACATTTCAGGCGTCAGAATTATAAAAAAATGGTAAATGCACTTTTTTGCATACAAACTTGAAATGCATTTTTTGGGCGTGTTAGGATAGATTTCTTAAAAATTGGTATGAGGAACTCCGGAACTATTGGTTGTGAACACATTTATCGCACCAGAACTCCTGGGGGTGACAAAGTTGCGGCTAGTAAAAAAATGCATTTTGTCTGAAAAATTAAAATCTGCATTCTGGGCTATTTACTGCAGAACTATTTAATGTAAGTAAGAGAACCTTCAGAACTCTTGGTGTTTAACACATTTCAGGCGTCAGAATTATAAAAAAATGGTAAATGCACTTTTTTGCATACAAACTTGAAATGCATTTATTTGACGTTTTAGGCCAGATTTTTCAAAAATTGGTATGAGGAACTCCAGAACTATTGAAAATAATACTAGAACTCTAAGGAAAAACCAGTTTGGTTTCAAAGTTGCGGCTAACTTCACGAAAAAATGCATTTTGCCTGAAAAAAATAAAATCTGCATTTTGGACTATTTATTGCAGAACTATTTAAATGTAAGTAAAAGGACCTTCAGAACTCTTGGTGTTTAACACACTTAAGGCTTCAGAATTATAAAAAAATGTTAAATGCACTTTTCTACATACAAACTTGAAATGCATTTATTTGATGTTTTAGGCCAGATTTTTCAAAAATTGGTATGAGGAGCTCTGGAACTATTGGTTGTGAACACATTTTTTGCATCAGAAGTAATGGGGTGACAAAGCTGCGTCTACTAAAAAGATGCATTTTGCCTGAAAATTCAAAATCTGCATTTTGGCCTGAATACTTCAAAATGTTCAAATGTTTATAAAAGGAACTTCAGAACTCTTGCTTTTTGACACAATTTAGCCTTCAGAACTGTTTGATAACCATGAATGCACTTTTCCCATACAAACTTGAAATGCTTTTTATGGGCGTCTTAGGGCATATTTTTTAAAAATTGGTATGAGGAACTCCGGAACTATTGGTTGTGAACACATTTATTGTATCAGAACTCTTGGGGGTAGCAAAGTCGCGGCTACTTTTTTTTGTAGGTTAGGGTGAAAATTAAAAAAGTGAATTGTGAGCGTGTTTAAAAAGAAATTAAAAAAAATTGTATGAGGAACCTCAGAACTCTTGGTTTTAAAGACATTTCGGACATCAGAATTATAAAAAAATGTTAAATGCACTTTTTTGCATACAAACTTGAAATGCATTTTTTGGGCGTTTTAGGGCAGATTTCTTAAAAATTGGTATGAGGAACTCCGGAACTATTGGTTGTGAACACATTTATTGCATCAGAACTCCTGGGGGTGACAAAGTTGCGGCTAACATTTTTTAGGGTTAAGAAATTTCAAAGTCCCGATTTTGATGGTTTTTTGCCAGAACTATTCAAAATTGGTATGAGGAACTCCAGAACTTTTGGTAATAATACCAGAACTCTAAAGAAAAACCAGTTTGGTTTCAAAGTTGCGGCTAACTTCACGCGACTGAGTGATGAACAACAATTTTATAAAAAAAAACTTAAAAAAAGAACAGCTAACACAAATGCGACGAATACGGAAACCTTCAACGTCGACGATGCACAGCGCGTGCGCTGCCGGTGGTAGGCAGTACGACACCAATACATTGTTTTTGAGACTACTGAAAATTTATCAGGAAGACCTAACAACGGACTGTAGACAAACAAAAAGATGACTGTGAGAAATAAAAGAGATTATGTCAAATAAAACTTGATTCAATTTATAATTTATTTATTATAGAACTTTTATCACAACTTATATTATATTTTACGTGCTTCGCGTTTCGGAAATTAAATGTCCATCTTCTGGAACTAATTAACTAAAATTAATCAAGAATCTATTAAACTTTTGCGCTATTATATTGTAGGTTTTTTCTTATAGATAAATTCTTGATTAATTTAGTTTATTAGTGCCAGAGGATGGAAATTTAATTTCTGAAACGCGTAGCACGTAAAATATAATATAAGTTGTGATATAAGTTTTGTAATAAATACAAAATAAATTAATTTAAGTTTTAATTAACATAGTCTCTTTTATTTCTCACATTGAACCACTAAACTTGGAAAAAATGAAAAATATGACTGCTTAACTACTTACAAACTATAGCCTGTTGCCGGTTCACTTGTAAGTGTAAATTCACTCTTTAGGCGATACTGACTAAGCACAATAATGGTGTGGATGCAGCAGAAGTACGTAGCGTTGTCAAAGTCAATGCCAAAACAATTAACCTCACTAAGTAGTATTAACTGAACTCAAACAAAAATCGTTCATGTCATTTCGTTTGTTGTTGTTTTGCAGCGCAGCACGTTCATGAAGTTGGAGTCGACTTGTTCTTCAGCTATTTTCTGTGCTGCAGCTGCTACTTCAAATTGTAAGTGCAACGGCGTGGGTTTATTCATAAAAGCCCGCCATTATTCGAGAATAAAAGTTTGTATTATAACCAATTTTAAAAATTCATCCTTAATCTTGAAACAGATGAGCTGTGAAATAGCAATCTAAATATTAAACATCGATCACTTTCCGTTTGAGATTAATCACCCCCTAGTGCAGCATGCATGCATGTTTGGTGATTTCGGTAATCACTGTGGGGCTTTTGTATAAATGCACTAAAGGATTATAGGTATGTGGTATTTGAGGATTATATAAGGTATAACAAAAATCGAGGACGTGTACATGAGTTGAAACAAGAAAAAAAAATAATAAAGCACATGAATTCTAGAATTATTTATATGCAACATACTTTATTTGACTGCCGCTTTTCTTAGATAACAATCGTTTAACATGATTTGTTGTGTTTCAACTTCATAAGTAAATATTTTGAAATACTAAAAACGAGGAATTTCTAAAACTCTTTGTTTTCAAATAATTCAAACCTTCGCTTTCCTAAAGAAAACTAGTCTTATGTATGATTTTCACAACGATTGCACGAATGATTATAAAGAAATTTTTTTACAAATGCATAGGTACGCAGATATATACCCAGGAAATTACTATTAAAGTTAAAAAAAACCTTATAAATTTTGCATAAGCCCGTAGAGGTGGCAATCATATCGCAGTACGTTTGACGATTTTTCATCGTTTTAACATCCATAGCTGAAATTGTTTTTGAGTGATTTTGAGAGTGTGTGATAAATTTAAATTGTATGTAAATTGAAATTTGAAAAATTCTTGCTGACTGGACTAGTCATAGATATTTGCAAAAAAAAATGCATGACTGGGTTGCACGAACTTGCTCTAATGTCTGATAATTGCTTACTGCCTGCATAATTCTTATTAAAAATAATTAAAAATTGTTTCGGAAATTCTTTTATTTTTTCAAATTCGATTTAGAGTTTTCTCAGAAAAATTAAATATGCAATACAATTTCAATTTTTTTTTGAAAAACTTTTTGACAATATTTTTCAAAAAAAATTCTAAAACACCAGTTCATAGGTATTCAGCAAATACTTTTATATATAATTTTTGAAAAAATTTAATTAGCAGTTTTCAAAATATATTAATTAAAAAAAAAAAAATATAAAAGGCTTTTAAAAATACAAAAAAATATTTTTAAGAAATATTAGTAAGCAGTAGAAATTGAGCTACCTACACCTTTATGAGTGTAAAATTTCAAAAGTATTGGTTGAGCCGTTATCGAGATAATCGAAATAAAAAAAACGGTCCTATGGAAAGTACTTACCTATTTTAGACATTTAAAAAAAGGCGTAACCTAACGTTTATATGGCAGGTACCGTTATTTTTTGTTATAAAAAAAATCAATTTCCCCTCTGCACAATATCTAAAAAAAAACTACAATATAAAAAAAACTTTTTTTACACGAATGCATAACTTGCCTTATAGTCCGGGAGCCAGCGACCTTTTTTGATGACCAAAAGCACAAAAGCTGAAAATGTGTTTTAAGCTTTACTTTGCTTCCATACTATATGGAATGGACCTCCAGCTGGCGCACTTCCGGGGGGTATGCCAGAAGCAGCCTCCGAAACACGTAAAATATTAATAAAAAAAAAAACTAATACCACAAAAGCTCAAACTTTGTAAAGATGGTAATTATGGTATATTTTAACATAAAAACGTATCCAGCCGCACTTCGAGTGGGGGATTATGCTCCAGCTTTTCACGTAAATATGTAAAAAATATGGTCTGAGTGAACTCATACCACAAAAGCTGAAATTTGGTACACTTGTACCTAATATAATAACTTTAACGAAAAAAACATCCAGCTTCACATTAGTGGGGGGGGGGGGAAGTGTCCAGCTGGCGCAAAGAAGGACGCTGCGCATGGGCATGCAACCGAAAAAAGCGTATTTTTGACTTTATCAGCTGGATAGTTTTCCCTCACTAAATATAAAGCTGGATACTTTTTTTTGTTAACTTATTTAATTAACTATTATATTACAAAATTTCAGCTTTTGTGGTATCAGTAATCTATACTTTTTTTTTCATTGAACAAAGGGCGCCATCCATGCGCTCTTTTTTATGATAGATACGTAAGTATAACTTTTTTTCTCTTAAGTTTTAATTTCACCAAACTGAAACCACAAAAGCTGAAATTTGGTACACTTGTATCTAATATAATAACTTAAACGAAAAAAATATCCAGCTTCACATTAGTGGCGGGGGGGGGGAGTGTCCAGCTGGCGCATGGGCATGCAACCGAAAAAGCGTATTTTTGACTTTATCAGCTGGATACTTTTCCCTCACTAAATATGAAGCTCAATACTTTTATCTTTTAAATTATTCACTTTATCTACATACACTGCGCATGGGCATGCAACCGAAAAAGCGTATTTTTGACTTTATCAGCTGGATACTTTTCCCTCACTAAATATGAAGCTCAATACTTTTATCTTTTAAATTATTCACTTTATCTACATACTTTTTAACGTTAAATACTTTTGAATTATCATTTTTTTAAGTAAAACTAAATTTAACAATTTATCTATCATAAAAAAGAGCGCATGGATGGCGCCCTTTGTTCAATGAAAAAAACAAGTATAGATTACTGATACCACAAAAGCTGAAATTTTGTAATATAATAGTTAATTAAATAAGTTAACAAAAAAAGTATCCAGCTTCATATTTAGTGAGGGAAAACTATCCAGCTGATAAAGTCAAAAATACGCTTTTTTCGGTTGCATACCCATGCGCAGCGTCCTTCTTTGCTCCAGCTGGACACTCCCCCCCCCCCCCATACTAATGTGAAGCTGGATGTTTTTTTCGTTTAAGTTATTATATTAGATACAAGTGTACCAAATTTCAGCTTTTGTGGTTTCAGTTTGGTGAAATTAAAACTTAAGAGAAGAAAAGTTATACTTTTTTCGGTTGCATGCCCATGCGCAGCGTCCATCTTTGCGCCAGCTGGACACTTCCCCCCCCCCCCCACACTAATGTGAAGCTGGATGTTTTTTTCGTTAAAGTTATTATATTAGGTACAAGTGTACCAAATTTCAGCTTTTGTGGTATGAGTTCACTCAGACCATATTTTTTACATATTTACGTGAAAAGCTGGAGCATAATCCCCCACTCGAAGTGCGGCTGGATACGTTTTTATGTTAAAATATACCATAATTACCATCTTTACAAAGTTTGAGCTTTTGTGGTATTAGTTTTTTTTTATTAATATTTTACGTGTTTCGGAGGCTGCCGCTGGCACACCCCCCGGAAGTGTGCCAGCTGGAGGTCCATTCTCTTACTAGTGACACCAAATTAAGCTTTGGAAAACATTTTCATCTTTTGTGGAATGACTACCCTTTAAAGGTCGCTGGCTCCCGGACTATTATAATACATATAATTGCAAGAAAAAGTATTGAAAATCAGCCAAAAATATATACCTAGTATCAAAATATTTCGAAAATCAAATATTTTTTTTTAATTATTGAAAATGACTACAATTACTACATATTTATTAAATTGAAAAATATCTATCTACATATTAATATATTCAAACCCCGCCGACATTCAGCTTTTATTTGAAATATGTATAACATTTTACATTATTAGCATTTTAAACAAAAATACTGCTTTTCTTCTTGTCTATGTATTTACGTACAAACGATTTTTCTTGTATGTATAGGTGTAAAATACAACCAGTTCCACTCACTTGACAAGCAACACTTTAACTCAACTTTTATTTCATTACTTATGGTATCACATTCTTAGCAATATTTTGTATTATTCTTGCAGCATTCGACCAACCATCGCGTAATTAAATACTCATTGATGTCAGTACTATAGTGTTTATATACAAAGATCAGACTCAGATTTTTTTATAGCACTTTGCATTGGAGGAAAAGGAGTTTCCAGAAGCATCCATGAGTCTTCTGAAACCTTTCTATTGGTAAGAAAATGACACTTCTGACGATTCAGAGAAGAGAATTTTCCTTCTGGACTTGAAGTCAGAATCCACTCAAGAAGCACAAATACAAAAAACATAACTCAAATGTCACCCATAGAATATTCATTGGGGACATGTCTATTCGCATGCAGTAATGCCGAATGTTTTGGTAATATCGACAAATGTGATATATTGTTGAATTCTAAGTAACTAAGTTAAGTGAGTGGTATTAAATACGAGGAACCAGTAAAAATCCCTTTATACCGCGAATCAGGCTACGAACACCACTTTGACATTGGCAAAACTTGTGAAACTGATGCCTGCGAATACTACATTGTCTTATATTGAACAGAAGCGATTTTGCTTCTTCCATTGGTTTCCAGAATGAGTGGTTCCCCGAGTGAAACCAATGGAAAGTGCTATTAGAAATCGGCACGAACGAAGCTTGTTTTAATTTTGTTTACATATTTTTAGTTTTTGATATTTAATTTTTTTGACAAAACCTCCATTGTCATTTGTATTTTCTAAAACTTATTTATTTTTCTTTAAACATCCGTAATATCTGCTTTTTTTATACATTTTCATGATTTCAAGAAGCACTTTGTAGCTTCCTTCTTTTTTGTCACGTAACAAAAATACTCTCGGCAAGTTATATCCCACAATTGGCGACTTGATTTATAGCAGTCTATAAATTCGTCTAAAAATGCTCTATCGGAGTCCATTTTTATGTTACTAAATCACAACCTTCGTGGGCGTGGTTTTGTTTTGAATCATGTTGGACGTTTTTTTCACACATTATCGAACAAATCCACGAGCAGCCCTTGGATGTCATTCCATTACCAAAATAATTTGCGGTTATCCATCCTGAGGGACGAACCATCTGTTGTGTAGCATCGCCTGACCACTTTAAAAATCAAGGTGTGAGTAGAATTCTACCTGCCTAACGCGGGGAGTTCCAGATTTTTTAGCCCTGGCGGCCCGTTACTCTTTAGCCTAAAAGGCTGTGGTGTGGGTTAATTAAAATTCTTGTGTGAGAAGGTATAGAGAGAAAAAATAAAAACTTGAGGATTGTTTGATTACATTACTGCTTTCCTTACTTGGTTGATTTGTTCCGATACTTCAGATAATTAGCTGCTGCCTCTTGATAATTCAAATTAAAACTCGTGTGTGTTCAGCTTAGATTTGTATAATAACAGATGATCTTTATTCAAATTTTCGGGCCTGTATTTATATTAGCTGCCCCACTCCTTAAACTTAACATTACTTTAGTTCTTAACCTACTTACAATATTCAATATGCTAAATAATAATAACCTACTTTGGTACTTAATAATAATTGTGCACCACACGCATATTTCGACCTGCCTACTGCCGGGTCCAACGGTCATCTTTTTTCATTGGTCATCAGTTTTGGTAGTTTTTACTGCCGGGTCCAACGGTCATCTTTTTTCATTGGTCATCAGTTTTGGTAGTTTTGGGCCTTCACTTTGGCTACCGGGTATCAGGGCAACAGTATTGTTCGTAGGTATACCATGATACTATATTTCTTATGTTAGGCCTCGCCTCCAAAATATATTGTGGAATGTATTCAATACATTATAATAAATTTATACTGTGCCCACCATTGGGTTGTGGTTTGTTGGGTATGTATTTTGATGCATGTATTTCTTCGTGCGTGTATTTTTTGTTGCATACCTTGATGAGTGTTAATCTTACGTACATGACACTATCCCCCCTTCAAAAAAGTGCACATTTTTGTTTAGGAGCGACAAAAATTGTTGTGTTGGTGTCGGTTGTTTTTAGTTGTTTCTTTTGATATTGGATTTATTTGCTGATTTCTATGGTTCGGTATTGTGCTTTCTCATATTTCTTCTGATGCCTGAATGGTTTGTTGGATGGGCGATGAATCGTGTGGGTTGTTGATGGAAAAATCTGTATCTCATCGAGTTGTCTTCTTCTGGTCTGATCTGTCTGTTGGAGTTTAGATTATTTGTAAGGTGTGATGCAAAAGTTCTTAAGGACTAATGATAGCTTCGATATTGTATTAATTTTTGAATTATTTATAAAGAAGTTTCTAAATTTGTAGGAATTTTAATCTGACATATTTTATTAAATTTACAAAACTTTAATACAGAAATTCCGTTTACATATCTAAACCAAATATCGCTATAATTTATTATACTACGTTTTCATTAGGGCCGAAATTAGGATATTTAAGAATTTGCTAAACAATTTTCGCTTGCCCGGTGTTGAATTTTTTTATTATTTTTTTTTTTAAATCGCTTCTCAAAAAAAAAAAAAATTGTATAATATTTTTTTTTTAACGGCACACGCGCTCAAGGAGTTTGTTATAGCCCTTTTAATGATTAGTCACAGCGCGAGCGATAGGAAATTAGGGAGGAAGGGAAAGGAGGTGCCGATGGACATTGATCTTGGATGTCTGCAGATCAAAATGGTAAGGAAACATTGTGCCAGGCAATTCATTCCACATTCACGTTGTACGGCTAAATAAAGAATCCCTATATTTCACGGTACTTCCGAAAATGGGCTCAAGTGTAAACTGATGAGCGTTCCTAGCAAGACGAGTGTTACGGGGGAAATGTTTAAGGAACGCAGCTGGCTACCTCGAGTGAGCATTTTTTGTAAAAGAACCTGTAAAATAAGGAAAGATATGAAACATTTCAACGATGTTCGAGTGATGGAAATGTTTCTCTGCTATCAATTTTAACGCTTTTTTCTGAACTCTGTCGAGCAGGTGAAGAAAAGTTTGAGAAGCACCTGCGCAGAGATGGGAGTTATTCTCGAGTTTAGGGCGTATAAACGCTTTGTAAATTGCAGCAATATCAGAAAAATCACCTTTGAATCGTCGTGGAGAACAGACGTGTTTTATTTCGTTTCCTCAAAGTATTATTTTTCTCTCGTTGAAATGTCAGAGGTTTGCCCCAAGTGTGACATGAAGATAGTCAAAGACTATGTCATCTGCGGTGGCTTGTGTTGCTTGAAGAAATGTACAGCTATCTCTGACTCTGCTTTAAATTGTATTAAATTGTCTTAAATTGTCAATAAATTTATCGTGGAGGGGTAATTTCTGTGCAACTATGCCAATGCTTGGTTTAATGGTGAGAATAAATGATCTCGCAAAACAGGTTCTTCATTAATTTATCTGATGAAATAAAAGAATTAAAATTACAGACATCAAAACCACATGATGATCCTCAAAAAGAGAACTTAAAGAAAAATTCTCTTATTAATGAAAGTGAAGTGCTTGTTTTGAACTCTGCAAATCCCAGTGATAACCTTAGTTCTGTTTTCTGTTTTTATAGTAAGTGAAGTGAAATAAAGGCCAACCAAATAAAGCCAACAATCAAAAATTTTGCCTTATTTCGTTGAAATCTGGAAATAACTCCAAAATATTGATTTGGCTTAATTTCGATTAAGAAAACGATATAAGGCCAATTTGGCTTTATTTCGTTTATTAGTGAAAACACCCAAACTGGTGATGACGTTACTCATTTTTTCGAATTAAGGGCCTTAAAGTTTATCATCATGAAGGAATTGAAGTAGAAAAGATATTATGAAGTACGGAAATGTGAATTTCGACTCTATGGTTCGCGTGTAAGGGCAAAGGATTTGAGATAAAATGATAATTGATAGAAGAAAAGAAGATTTCGTTGGGCGAAAAAATAATAGTTTATTCAATTAACAACACAAGAAATCAAATACATTTTCTTCAATCTTTGCAAGAAACAAATGAATGAAACTTATCTTAACAAAGACACAAATTTATCGAAACACTTGATAAGAAACATAAAGGCTAAAAATTCGCCGCGAATCTTAAGCTTTTATTTTTGTTATCAAGTGTTTCGATAAATTTGTTGAATTTGTTTAGATAAGTTTCATTCATTTGTTTCTTGCATATATTGAAGAAAATATATTTGATTTGTTATTTTGTTAAGTAAATCAACTATTATTTTTTTCCACAACGAAATCTTCCTTTCTTTTATCAATTATCATTTTATCCCAAATCTATTTTCCCTCCACGCCGACTATGGAGAGGAAATTCTATTGTTTCACATTGGCCTTATTTCCATTAATAAACTGGAATAGATCTAAATTTGAAATTTGGTCTTATTTCCAATGTAAATTTGGCCTTATTTCGGTTTGAAAATAGAAATACAGCCAATGCGGCCTTATTTACACGTGAAAAGCGAAATAACGCCAAATTTAAAATTTGGCCATTTTTCGTTGGGCCTTATTTCACGTCACCTGAAAAATTTACACATTCTTGAACTCAAAAACTATCTTTCCCCAAAAATTCAGGTAGGTACATTGTTAAGTACTTGTTTTTTTAAATATTCAATGCTCTATTCAACTTTATATTAAGTGCTAAAACCTAGATACTTTAAGTCTTCCAGTTTTCCTGAAAATCAAAAATATTAAAAACTACTTCTGCTTGTTTTTAGTTTTATAAACCTCAAAGTACTTGTGCAACCATGTTGAAACTCTGACACTTATACATGTACAAATTTAAACAATGTTTCGAAGTTTTTAACTTCAGTTACAATTTCTAACGATATTGTAATAGTAAGCCATGCCTATCCAGCTTATTTGGCTCACACAGTCCACTCAAGCAGCCTGTTTATTTATAACGGCCCGGTCGATACAGACAACAATACAAAGTTACCTACCTTCGATCTACCACGAGTCCAGATTCAAGAACGTTTAGTCAATCTGTCCATTTTGTCAATTGAGAGAAAAGTTTCAAGGGAAATCGATTTCAACGATGTAATTGTGGAGTTCAGCAAAATGAAGGCACGAAAACATATAAAATAAAATACGGGCTATTTACCTCATTTGAAAAAAATATTTGGAAAATTCTTATTATTTCTTATTGGTTTAAGAGTTTTATTGGAAAAACTTAAAGCTACATATGTATATAGGAAAAAACGAACATTAAAAAGCGTTCGATCAGTTTTCTTTAAAAAAGAGTTTTTGAACAACCTTCCGAAAAAATATTTTAAAAATTGTTTCAATACAAGAATACAGAGAAATCTTAAGTTTCTATCATTTCAGTTTCAAAAAAACTTAATTATTTTATAAAAATCGAAAATTAAAGATATCAGAAATTTTGAAATGCAATATTAATTGAATTATAAATGACTTCCTTTTTCGAGAAAATCAAAATTCTTGTTAATGATTGTACAGTAGGTATAGATTTATAGAACATACTTAGGTACTTATAATCGCAAGGAATAATTGAAAAAAAAAATACTGTTTTAATTGTATAGGTACATATTAAGTTTGGGTTTAAGACATCTATCCATATCCAATATAAGAAAATCAATGTTTCTATGTATTTTCCTTATAAACTTCAAAACTACGTGACCAATTTTGATGAAATTTTCGAGCCATATTATGATTGTATCGAGTTTTTTTATTTGGTTAAGTAAAGTGCTTTCCATACTAAGCAAGCGAGTATTAAATAAAATCTTTGATTTTGATTTCTATTGGGTAATTATTTTTTACACTATACCTGTTGGCTGCTATGCCAAATGCAATGTATATTCCTACTTTCTGAGCCTGTACGTGTATTATAATTTAATTACTATGATTGATGATTTTTTTATCGTAAAAGCTGACTACATTGCGGTGGCAATGGTACAGTGGATGTACAGTGGATGTGGTTGATTGCTAACCTAGAGTTGTGGGTTCAAGCTCCAACATGGGCAGCAATTTTCTATATTCCCCCAGTTTCAACTGGATGGAACCGGTGGAATTTTTGTGAGATAAGTTACACCTTATTCTCAATCTACTGTACTAACTAAAAAACTTTTTTCCTATCTCTCTATTCCCTCTAACTAGTGCCGTGCAAAAGACCTAAGGTCTTACAGACGTGAAGGCAAAATTATAATTTTAAAAAAATCTGCACACAAGGGGCCTCATTTCAGCATTGCCGCCCCGGGCCTCCAAAAAGCTTAGTCCGCCACTGCCTGGGGCACACCAGCATTTATTTTGTGGAGATCAGACTTGAAACCGTTTAATACAACTTGTATTGAACGGTCCAGAAGATAGCTTCTAATCCAACGAATAAGAGTATCATCGATTCCAAATACACGCATTTTCAATAAAAGAGCTTCCTGCCAAACTCTATCAAATGCCTTTGAAATATCAAGCGCAATAATCTTGCTTTCGCCAAAATGATGCAAAGATTTGTTCCACTGTTCGGTGAGATATGCCATCAGGTCACCAGTGGAACGATTGCTGCGAAAGCCGTATTGCCGGTCATTTAAAAGCTCCCGATCTTCGAGATATTTCTTGAGCTGACGATTTATCAGCGTTTCCATGACCTTGGAAGGAAGGGACGTAAGTGCAATTGTTCAGTAGGAGGAGGGAGAGGAGGAGTCACCTTTTTTTGTGACGATCTGGACAAATGCTGTTTTCCAACTACTAGGAAAGATTCCTGAACGATAGGAGCGATGGAAAAGCTTACGCAATGGTTTTGCCAGTGATGAAGAACACCTCTTCAGAAGAATTGGGGGTATAACATCCGGGCCAGCGGATTTGTGTATATCAAGATCTTGAAGAACTCTTGCTACTGTACGAGTGCGGAAAATATCTGTCCCATAGAAAAATTAATTCTCAAGTACAGGAGGGCATTGTTTCTTGCAGGCAACGTAGAACTTGGAGCAAAATGAGCTGCGAGCATATTCGCCTTCTCTGAAGAACTGACAAATGGTTTATTGTCGACGATGAGCGTTGGAACTGATGATGACGTTGAGTTCTTGACGTTTTTTACTAATGACCAGAAGTTTTTACTGCCTTTGGGACATTGCAGTATTTTTTGCCGTAGCTTCTGGTCATGTAAAAATTTCGTTTTATGGATAACGGAGTTGCACGAGTTCCTGACTTGTTTGTGTTTCTTCCGATTTTCCTCAGTTGAGTTGGCCTTATAGGATCGGAAGCTTACTTCTTTCAACCTGATAGCTTCTTTAAGCTCTTCGGAAAACATAACCTTGGTTTGACACCTTTTGTTCTGTGAGGGACAAAAGTTCGCGCACAGTTAGCAACGCAACCGCACACGACGAGTACGTGATCGACACTAATATGATGAATATGATTCTACTCTGTACTTGAATTGATTATTGAGGTCGGTTATGTCTTCGTAAATTAATATAATATATGTCGTTTTTATTTTGGGTCATATTTGGTTAAATTTTTTTAAATGCGGTAATAAAAATTAATTGCAAGGTCAAGGTGTGTGATTTATATATGGCTTACAGGTTTTGATATGAAACTGAAATTCGATGATTTGTTTAAAATGTAGGTAACTTGATTTTATGTGTTTTACTACTTGTAAAATAGGAAATTTTATAAAAAAAAATTGTATCGTGTTGGAATTGATATTCTATTAATTGTGTGAATTTATTTGTGTTAGTGAGAGGCAATAAATGGTGTATTTGAGACAGAATATCTTCCTTAAAGCAACAATTGGTCTTATATTTAAATTTGGCGCCTTTGCTTGACCAATCGCCATATTTTTTACATTTTAATTTAATGTTTGCTGGAACATTTATATTCTTCTCTTTCTAACTTTATCTTATACACTATTTTGAATTTTTATAAAAGCATAGTACCTATTCAATAAAAATAAGTTTGCCTTAAGCCATCAGTGGTCGAAAACCTATCGTTTTACTTTCGCCATCAAGTCTTCGTAATTATCGTCGCGGTTAGTGTATCAACTAACAAAATCAATTTTAAGTTACAATCAACGTTAACATTCCTACGATTTAAAGTAGATGTTGATAGTAGACGGTTTAGTGAAAATACACAACCGTTCAATTTTGGCGCCCAACGTGTAAGGGAAAAAATTCCATTAAAAAAAATAAAAAGAAAAACCACCTCGTGGAAAAACCAGAGTGAAACGTACCTATTTTAAAAAGACAATAACTTGAAAAAAAAAAAAACTAAATTCACATAAACAATAAAAAGACACACAAAAAAGAATTCGGGTTCCGTGTCGGTTAAAGTGCAATCAGTTAAAATAAAGTACAGCAGCTAGTACCCTAAAGTGGCATAATCAAAATCTCATCAAGCATGTGAGAGTGTGTGCAATACGTATACGTTGAATGCTTGAAGAAAAATCAAAATTTGTTGATTTTTAATCAATCATGACGCACACACTCTCACATGCTTGATGAGATTTTGACCAGTGTATATGCCGCTTAACACCCAGAGGAAAAAGTCAGCATACTTACCTACATCAACTGGAAAATCAAAACCATTAAGGGAAGGTAAGTACCATCTCCCGCGGAGGTCGTCACAAACCGCCTTTCAATCGAAAATGCGCTCAAGAATCGCCATGCTAAAAAAAAAACAATTTATATTGACCTGATAGACCTAAATTTCCAAAAATTAAAGCGCATCTTCGACGGAACTGTGATATGCATGGAAATCAATATTACGTACAATATTAAAATAAATTTTATTTATAATGCTTATTATATATATTATAAATTAATATAAAATTTCTGCATTCAATAATTGGTTTTGAGCAATACAAAATAAAATGCACTACTGGGTCGCACGTACTTGCTCTGTTGGTGCAATAGTCCGATGAAAACAAACTTTTCGATCAATAAGAACAATTCATTTTTGAAAAATTTGGTAAAAACCAAAAAAAATTGGCTAAAACTGGAAAACGCGATATACGGGAGCTAACGTTAAGAAACCTTTAATATTTAAAATTATGATGTCAGCTTTTGGGTGTTATAAATGATACAAATGTCCACTTATGGCCAGATTAATAATACTGTTAAAAGCAATTTCCGCTATTATCATGTATAGCCAAAAACTAAAAATGCAGTTTTGTTTGAAGTATTCTATGTATGTTACATAAAAAGTTTCATAAAAATCGGGGGAGCCTTTTTTGAGTAAATTAGAAAAAATGAAAAAATTGGCCAAAATCTAGTGGCTTTGTATTGGAGCCACCATTTAAAAAAGAGAAAATGAAAAAAAATCAATGCCATCTGATAGGAAGCTGTTGGGAACTATACCAAACAAAGTTTGAGTGAATTCGATGCAACCGTTGACAACTTATGGCCATTTGAAAAAAAGCCGTTAGGAGCAGATCTCCGTTATTTGCATTTTTAGCCAAAAACTAAAAACGCAGTTCTCTTCAAAACACTAAAAGAATATAACACACAAAGTTTAATCAAAATCGTTAGAGCCATTTTCGAGAAAATTAGAAAAAACCAAAAAAAGTTGGCTAAAACTCAACGGCTCGTTGTATGGAAGCCACCGTTTAGAAAGGCTTCAGTGAAAAATTTACTAAACCATCCTATAGAACACTATAAAAAACTATGTCAAACAAAGTTTGAGTTGATTCAATCAAGCCGTTGAGAACTTATGGCTATTTGAAAAAAAGCCGTTAAAACCTGATTTTCGTTACGACCATTTGAGGCAAAAACAAAAAACGCAGTTTTGTTAGAAATGCTTAAAGTTAGCTAAATTTTAAATTTAATCAAAATCGTTAGAGCCGTTTTCGAGAAAATCCAAATTGAAAAAAACCGTTACTTGAAAGGTACCAGTTTGAGCCGGGCTAAAACAAAATAAAAAAAACCTCGACAACCGTTTTTCTTCAAACTGCTATATACCAAGTTTGAAGAAAATCCGTCAAGCCGTTTAGGCTGTAGCATGACGTGAAAAAGCGCACATCCGCACATCTGCACATCCGCACAGACGCACAGACAGACCGACGGACGGTATGGCGAAAACCACTTTTTTGGGCTTCTCTATAATCGTAATGTCATGTTTGATTAAAACCTCGATTTTTTTTTCTGCACGAAACCAATACTTGCCCTATAGAGCAAGTAAAAAAAATAATAACGAATATTCCCGGTAGAAGCAATCAGTGGAAATAATAATTTATAATCCACAAAAACTTTTTCCTTGTAAGTCGAATTCTACAATCCATATTTTTTTCGCCGCTTATTGCGAATTGACATAAAAAGCTTTTCCCACAAGCATTTAAAATCTTGCCATCTAATTGAACTTTATTCGTCGATCGATCGTTCAATCTCCGATCGCTTTCGCTGAAAAGTAAATTCATTGCTGTTTTGGAGATTTTACAATCCATTTGATATAGTATCAAAATCATCATTGCATAGACCTACATTCCACTCATACACAGAAAACTTAAACCTTTTCATCGTCGTCGTTGTCGCCGGAGGGGGTGCTGCATTGATCGTATGCAATGAAGATAAGCTTTCACTATTTTGAATCCATGGAAGTTTGAATTTATTTCTTAAAACTGCATAAATAATTTATATCAAATATTTCTGAGATCACAATTATTGAGAGCAAGTGTTACCGATTTAATAATTATTTTTCGAATTTATCGCGCAGAAAAAGACAAAAAAAGAAGAGAATATTTATCGCAATTAAAAACAAACAAAAACAATACGTCAAAATGTCCGACATTTGAATGGTAGTGAAGTTGGGTGCTAGTTGGTTTTTTTTCAGAATTCTATAAACATGGATTGTAGCAGATTTGTTGTTGAGATAGGCTCAGAATGTTTCCATGGTTGCAAGTAAAGATCATGCAAGTTTTGTTCCTGCAACTTTCAGACAGGTGTAGATGCACAGGAATTCTAGGAACTTTGACTCGAGTGTGAAAAATTTCACACTAAATCGTGTCAATGAACCTGGAATTTAAAGAATTAGGAGCATTTAGAAGAATTTCCAATGGCACTTAGCAACCAATTAATTAGAACTATTTTGCAAAAGCGAAAAGTTTAAGCAACGAAGAAGGTGTTCGCTACGGACCGTGAGTAGTAGAGCTACGCGGGTCCTGAGACAGGAAGCGGCTCCTGAGACAGGAAGTGACGTCACTAATGAGCAATGAATATGCAGGTCACATGTTGGTGGTTGTTAATGAGGTAATTAGTATGCAAGTCACGTGTTAATGCCAGGACCAGGTGCAGCGGTATGTCTTTGATTGTTTGAAGAGAAGGGGGAGACATACATTATGAAGGTCACAAAAGGTCACGTGTTAATTCCAGGACCAGGTGCAGCGGAATGTGTTTGATCGTTTAAAGAGAAGGGGGAGACATACATTATGAAGGTCACAAAAGGTCACGTGTGAATTCCAGGACCAGGTGCAGCGGAATGTGTTTGATCGTTTAAAGAGAAGGTGGAGACTTACATAATGAAGGTCACAGAAGGTCACGTGCTAGTACCAGATGCAGCGGTATTGTTGTGTGTGTGTAAAGCAAAGATGCAAGTTGCTTAAATCAAAGATTTAAG
Source organism: Platycheirus albimanus (assembly GCA_916050605.2). Lineage (NCBI taxonomy): Eukaryota > Metazoa > Arthropoda > Insecta > Diptera > Syrphidae > Platycheirus > Platycheirus albimanus. Next base: position 175,394,719 of record OU696696.1, read on the forward strand.
TCACGTACCTGCAGAGGTACGTTTGAATTTAGTTGTCAAAGTAATAAATATGTATTGTCAGCCAATCATGAGTATTGCTATTAAAGAAAAATGAATGGAGAACCATACAATGACTTAAGGACGCAAAGGTTTAGGTCATTAAAAAGCAATACAATTTTATTTATTTTTTATTTTTCATAAGAGTTGTGATTTATTAATCCATGAATTGTGAACCGTTGGGAAGCCAAGCCATTTAACAAATACATTTTCTCCTTTGCTTTTGAGTATCTTTTCAACAAGGAAAATATTAGGGTATTTTATTTTTTGTAGTTCTTTCTCATAAAAACATCCACTGATAGGTTGAGAATTAAAATCTTCAAGCAAATATGTTGGTGGATTGGTTAAATTAACTTTTTTTATCTTAAAAATTTCTGTTGTCCAATTAGGCGTATAGCCTTTCTCAAAAACATGTTTGAATTTGCTTATTCTCACATTGTTTCCAACAGTAAATTTTCCTTGAGGAGCGATTTTGATTCTGTTATAAACTGTTGATGAAAGTTTTTTGGAATTTCCTCGATCCACATCGGCTGGACACATCTTTATTGTTCTATGTATTGAGTTATTGTATCCATTCAACAAGTCATCAAGAATTGATATCCATTTGTAATTACCATTGAAACTAAATTCCTTCCACATCTTCTCTTTGATTGTACGATTAAAACGTTCAACAATTGATGCCTTAAGTGGACTGTAGGTTGAATAATGATTGATTTTATTTGATTTCATCAGATCAAAAAATGTTTTACTAAAGAACTCTTTTCCATCATCAGTTTGTAAGTTTTTTGGTTGTCGTGATGATTTCCTAAAAATCAACTTCATTGCCTCAGTAACAGATGTAGCGTTTTTATTTTTCAGGGGGATTGCCCATGCATATTTTGAGAAGGTATCAATGACTGTCAATAGGTATTTGTTGTCATTATTTTCTCTGCGGTAGGGTATCATTTCAACCAAGTCAGCTTGCCACAGATCGTCAAACCCCTTGATAACAACCCTACGCCGCTTTAAGTTTTTTCTCGCTGACCTGTGAAGCTCTTCAACAACTTGTCGTTTACGCATTTTTTAAAAGAATGAAAGAAAAATAATAATTCTTATGGTTATGGAATTCAAGATCAGTTAGATATGTTTTCTTAAATGAAATTATTCCCCTTCTTAATGATTTATTGCTTTAATTTTCCCTATCTCAAGAAGGAAATAGTTTCGAAGATCATCTAACAAGTGGATTGTATTTAGATTTTGAAGATCAATGTATTCTCTTAAGATGTTTTCTTTATTTTCCAATTCGCCATCTACGTATGATTTATTAACTGCTTGATTATGCATTGTAGGATTTCCAACATTATCTAGACGTCTTCCTTCGATATCAAAGTCACCATTCTCAGTTTGTTTAAGCCCAACACCAGGAAGTCCTTGAGGACCAACGATTCGTCTTTGCGATTTGCTAGAGCTTCTTCCGAACTTGTCAACACTCATTTTGTTAATAAATTATATTTTTTTCACGCAACACTTCCAGAATTGAATTAATTTCATTTTTATGATTGTTATGTACTGATTTTTCAGATGCAATTAACAGCCTCAACCTATTTACCAACTCATTTGGGTTGTCCCAATACACATAATCAACAGGATTGGTTGAATAGATCATTACAGGTGATTTATTCATGTATGCATTTCCAATTTTGTTTTGTTTACTTCGTGTTATATTTTGAATCAAAGGTTTGATGATTTTCTTATACTTTGCTCCTCTATTACCATTAACTTGTGAGTTGATATCATCATTTCTTAAGAAGGCACATGTTTTTTGTAATATTTTCTGATACTGTTTTAAATCTTCATTGTTATAAATACCTTTTCGGATATTTTTATGAAGAATGAGTTCAAGAAGACCCTCAGTTATTAATAATATTTTCTGATACTGTTTTAAATCTTCATTGTTATAAATACCTTTTCGGATATTTTTATGAAGAATGAGTTCAAGAAGACCCTCAGTTCCATGAAAAATTTCGTTATCAACAATAATATTGTTTTCATTATTAATTTGAAAATTTGATCTCCCTAACTTATTTGAATTTGATTCAGCATCGAAATATGGGCCATAAATCTCATCATGATCTGAATTTGAAATCAAGGTACTTTCAGAAATCGGTGCACTTTCATTAAAGCTATTTGTAATAAAGAATCGTTATCAACAAACATTGAATTTGAAAGTGATAAATTTAAATCTTTCTCTTGAGAAATATTTACATCTTTTTCTGATTCTTCTTCTTCTTCTTCTTCTTCTTCTTCTTCTTCTTCTTCTTCTTCTTCTTCTTCTTCTTCTTCTTCTTCTTCTTCTTCTTCTTCTTCTTCTTCTTCTTCTTCTTCTTCTTCTTCTTCTTCTTCTTCTTCTTCTTCTTCTTCTTCTTCTTCTTCTTCTTCTTCTTCTTCTTCTTCTTCTTCTTCTTCTTCTTCTTCTTCTTCTTCTTCTTCTTCTTCTTCTTCTTCTTCTTCTTCTTCTTCTTCTTCTTCTTCTTCTTCTTCTTCTTCTTCTTCTTCTTCTTCTTCTTCTTCTTCTTCTTCTTCTTCATCTTTTCCAGGACTTTTAAACTTCTTTTAACATCGAGTGATTTTATTTTTTTAACTTGTTATTAATGGTTGCATTTTTTCTAACAGTTTTTGCAATTTTCAGTAAGGGTTCTACAATTGGCTTAAACGTATTTTCAATAAGAGTATCTTTAATACGTTTTCCAGCCTTGAGAAGCATGTACTTTTTCTTTAATGCATTTTGTGTTCTTATAAGATTTTTAATTGTATTCATTCTGGTATCCATATCTATAGAGTGGTTGAATACAGGTTATAATGGGAACAGGTGAATGCTGAACAGATAAACAGCTCAAGAGCTGTTTAATACAGATCAGCTAAAACAGAGATGTTTAATACAGATCAGCTTAAACAGGGCGATTCAATACAGACCAGTTCAATACAGAGTTGTTTGATATAGAGCAGTTTTAAGATAGGTATATTAACATGAGAAGCAGTTTGACGACTGTATCAGTTTACAAGATAACTGTTTCCTTAAATGATTTTTTGTATCGTCCACTTAGAATGCAACTATCTTTATCAATGACAAGGAATCCATAACATTCTTTCCAGCATTTAATGCAAAGCTCTTCGAATTGTTTAAATGACATATCTGAGTTTATATGATCATTATAAATATGTTTCAAGTTAAGATCATCTTGCTTAAAGAAAATTACACAGTTAGCATTATATTTTGGAATATGTGTATATGACTGACACAAGTAGAAGCTATAAACACCGCTTTGGCGTCCCATACAGAAATAATCTCTTATGGCATTTTGTTTTTCACATGCTACATCATCAAATAGCTATAAGAACTGAATTGGGCTTAGCCTTTGAAGGTAGCATAACTTCACAATTATTTGAGAATTCATAATACTGCATTCCTTTTATAGATTTAATAAGTTTTTTTAGGTACATAAATTTTGGTTGCTGCAATGATTTAGAATATATGTAAATGTTTTCAAACTTTAACCCATTGGCGTCTAAAAGAATGCTTAACATAACGTTTGTTTTTCCACAATTAGATGGACCTACAATTATTCCTCGAATGCTATTTGGAAATAATGTTCCATGCTTCTTTTTTTGTTTTTCATTTTCATCAAAGTTTTGTACACAAATTGACTCTTGCTGTCTTATAAACATCATTTTTTTGAATGAAGTTTTTCCATATAAATCGCAATGTTTTATACACATAATCGTTCCTTGTGTCATATACAGCAGTTATATAATGATTGATTTTAGGGCACATTCAGTTAGTTTGAAGAATTCAAGTCAGTTAAAGCAACGACTTGCTGAGGGAGACTGTGGAATCAATAAATTAGATGAAGCTTGCCGTGAACATGATATAGCATACAGTGAAAGCAATAATTTGAAATAAAGACATACCGACAAAATTTTGGCTGAAAAATTCTGGCAGAGGTTTAGAGCTAAAGATTCAACTTTACCGGAAAAACTTAATAGTCTTTTAGTTACTAACATAATGAAGGCTAAATCTACTCTTGGAATGGGTATATCATCAAAAACAAAAAGAAAAAGTCGTCAGTGCTAATGTTGCAATAAAAAATTTAAACACTGAAGACACAAATAAATTAGCTACAACTGCTTTACATGCAGCTAGACAAATCATAAAGAAAAAACGTAGAGATATTACATTACCAAGGGTGATACCGATTCCAAAAGTTGGAGGACTTTTACCATTGCTTCCTATCTTAGCAGGGTTATCTGCTGCAGGTCTCTTACTGGCGGTGTTGCAGGGATGGCGAAATCTATAAACGATTCGAAGATCGGAAGACAACAATTGGAAGAAAATAAACGTCACAATAAAGCTATGGAAACAATAAAACTTAAACATGGAAAAGGTCTTTTTTTAAAGCCATACAAAAATGGCTTGGGGCTATTTTTAAATCCACAAGAATCAAAAAACTATTAGAAATGCTACCCAGCCGCCCCCTCACAAACATAGATATAATAAATTTTGGTAAAAACTATATCTCAAATTTTCGAGGTGTTTTCATGAGGGATACATTGCCAACCAAACCTTTTAAAATTGAAAGTGGGGTGGTTAATTTAGATAATAATAATGGGGTTGGTACACATTGGGTAGCATATAGCAAAAATAAAATAAACGTGAAATATTTTGATAGCTTTGGTAATTTAAGACCTCCTCAAGAAATAGTAAGATACTTTCATGCAAATAATATTTATTACAATCATAACTGTTTACAACGTTTCAACACATTCAATTGTGGTCACTTATGTTTGGAGTTTCTTGTTAATCAAAATAAATAAACATGCAATACAGTGTAAAATTTGTTTCATTTCTTTTACTTCAATAATGTCGATAACACTTACGCTAAGTGGAAACAAGTCTACTCTCACAACAGAGTACTTTCCACCAATAATATTGAACTCAAATTATGTGTGTGGATTAGTGGATTTCCAAACTTACAACTCTATACCTAACGTAGATGTAATGAACAACTTATTTCATTTAGGTGATGATGTAATAGTACTTCCTGTGGGTTCTTATGAAATTGAAGACATAAATAATCATATCCAAGAAGGACTTAAAGAAAAAAATAATATAGCAAGTGTGAAGATAAAAGCAAATAACAACACATTAAAATGTGAAATATACTCCAATGAAGATATAGATTTTTCGAAAGCTTCTTCAATTGGCCGACTGTTAGGATTCGGTAAAAGAAAACTGATAGCAAAACAAATTCATGAATCAGACCTTTACGTTGATATCAATCGTGTTAACACAGTGAGAGTTGAGTGTAACATAATTGATGGAACATATATAAATAGTCAACCTGCGCATATACTGCATCAATTTTCAATTAAAGTTAGTCCGGGGTATAAAATAATAGAGGTTCCTACAAATGTCATTTATTTACCAGTGAACGTAAAGAAGATAAGTTCAATAACAATAAATTTGTTAGATCAAGACGGGAACCTTATTAACTTTCGAGGTGAATTAATTACAATACGATTACACCTTAATCTTCAAAAATGATAGTTTATAATACCCTTGATTCTAATAATTTCTATAAAAGGCAATGTTTGCAAAATTCAACAATCAATACTTCATCAACCCCTAAGGTGAAAATACAAACACTTACAGAAGAAAACCAATCAGTTTTATTATCATTAGGATTCATATTGAAAAAAAAATAAGATATGCTGAATATTTTTCAAGATCTAACCTTTGATGAAAGTATTTCAAAATACGAATATCATTCCTATTCACCATATTTAAATAACTTCAATAAAAATGACATCATCCACATCTGCGTGCAACATCAAAATCTCAATATTTTGCCTTCGGAAAGTTACATCTATGTTGAAGGGACTGTATCGAAAACTGATGACTCGGAAGTCGAAAAAACAAAACTTGTAAACAATTGCGTAGCATTCCTATTTGATGAAATTCGATATGAACTGAATGGTATTGAAATAGATAGTAATCGCAATGTTGTAATCACAACTTCCATCAAAAATTATATTTCTTTGAGTCAAAATGAAAGCATAATGCTGTATAATGGAGGTTGGTGCCCAAATTCTACATTAAACTTGGATGGATCACACTTTAATTTTTGCAAGCCACTAAATAAACTCTTGGGTTTTGCTGAGGATTTCAAAAAAATAATTCCTAACGCTCGACATGATTTAATTCTAACTCGTTCTCGTACTGACGAAAATTCACTAATAGCCGATGAAGATGAACAAGCAAAGATAACACTGCTCAAAGTTCAATGGAAAGTGCCACATGTTCATCCAACAGATTCGTTGAAATTGAAACTCTTCAAGTCAATTAATGATAATGAGACTATGAAAATCGCATTTCGTAACTTGGATTTATATGAATATCCAACCTTACCTACTACTGACCATCATATTTGGAATGTTAAGACAACTTCACAAGTTGAGAAACCTAGATACATAATTGTTGCCCTACAAACCAACAAAAGGAATCAGCTGAAAGAAAACCCAACCTATTTTAATCACTGTGATGTTGTCAACCTAAAAGTATACTTAAATTCCGACGTTTATCCTTATGAAGATCAAAACATATCATTTGAAAAAAACCGCTTTAGTATTCCTTATCAAATGTATACCGATTTCAAAAGAAATTACTATAATTGTCCAGTTGCAGAACCGTTGCTGACAAAAAATCTCTTCAAGTCACAAGCACCTATTTTTGTGATTGATTGCAGACATCAGAATGAAATTATTAAAACGGGTCCTGTTGATATTCGTTTAGAAATTAAAACAACGAAATTATTACCCCCAAATACTTCAGTATATTGTTTGATGTTGCATGATCGTATTATAAATTATAATCCTCTAAGTCAAATAGTATCCCGAAATGTTTAGCTGATTTAGTTAAACACAGCATTTTAACAACAACAGAACAACATTAACAATGACATTCATAATAGATGTTCAAGGATTTAGAGGACCTAATTACAAGTTTATTGTTAAGGAAATAGCTATTCTACTCAATAGAGATCATCATCACTTTATAATTACACCTCCATTTGATTTTAAGGATTTACCATCATCATTGCAAAGACAAGCCAAATTGGTGTTTAAAAACCATCATGGTTTGCACTGGAATTGCGGCTTCACAAAGTACAATAAAGTTGAAGAATTTCTTCGGGATAATATTTTCAACTGCACCGTTTATGTAAAGGGAAATGAAAAAAAAAGAATGGCTAAATCAACTTCTAAATGAAAACGTTGAAGTTATAAATATCGAAAATATCAATTGTCCTAGCTTCAAAGAACTAAAAAGACTTTTTCCAAATGAAGCAAGATGCCTATCTCATCATAACCAATGCTGCTGCGCTCTCCAAAACGTTTTTTTACTACAAAAGTTTTTAAGCTGTTTTCACAACTTTTCAAATTAAATAAAAAGAGCAATTTATGTAATAAAATTTTTAATTTTTTTTTTTTGTGCTTTAATCATTGATTGTCAGCGAAATCTTTTTGCGAATTTATGAATTCGCTTACAATTTTATAGCAGTTCTTATTTTTAGTTTTATTAGCTATTAAAAATAGATTTTCATTATTTATATTCAGATGTGCTATTGCATCATCTGTTAAGTTTTTTACCATATAGGCTGGAAGGAAAAATTGCGAGTTTTTAAATTCAACCACAATTTTTTCTCCGTACATTGTTTGTACTTTTTTTATAAAGTAAATTTTATAATACTTATTATGCAACATTTCTGTTGCATAAAGGGTTTTTTTAAACATAACTGAAGAATGCGCGGCATTCTTCGCATTAAAATTATTTAAGATTTCATCTATCTTACGTTTTTTGGGGTGTTGTTGTTGTTGTTGTTGTTGCTCTTGTTGTTGTTGTTGTTGCTGCTGCTGAGCTTGTTGTTGTTGTTGTTGCTCTTGTTGTTGTTGTTGTTGCTGCTGCTGAGCTTGTTGTTGTTGTTGTTGCTGCTGCTGCTGATGTTGTGGCTGCGCTTGTTGCTGCTGAGCTTGTTGTTGTTGCTGCTGCTGCTGATGTTGTAGCTGGGCTTGTTGCTGCTGTTGTTGCTGCTGAGCTTGTTGTAGTAGCAGCTGCTGCTGCTGATGTTGTTGCTGCTGCTGTTGGTTGAGATGTTGATGCTGTATCTCATACAGCATCTGTTGATGCTGAGGTGCAGCAACATCTTGGGGCAGCAGCAATAAATCCTCCAAAATAGTTATGTGGCGTTTATCCATTGTTCGTTTGGAAACTGATGAAATTTGAAGAAAAATTCTCCCTTTTTATATCTTGAATTTTCATATTGCAAAACCAACACTCACAACGAAACTCAATATTTACAGAACATTCATATATGTGTTGAATATCCAGAAATATAAGAATGTAATGAGTCTCCTCTAATGCTTCTGTGTTGGTATTTCCTCATAACACAAGTTAAAATTTGATGTTATGATAAGCGTATAGTATAGGTTCTTCATATTATTTTCCATCCTTTGAATTTACTGAAAGTATGAATAGGGATGGTAGAACCTGTGATTTGATTTGAAATTTGGAAAAGTGTATGTGAGTTCTGGTTATGTTTTTCTTTATATTACGTGCGATGCATTTTGGAAGTAGAATAGAAAAAATATCATACAAATGTATAAATTAAAATCTGATAAGGAATTGTTGGATTCGCAGAACTCGGAAGTGTAATAAATATCCCAACATGACAAATTTATTGAAATAAAAATAAATATTGCAATGTTAACAATGATCTTGTAATGGAATTTGTGACGTGGTTATGTTGGTGAACAGTATTAAATGTATAGATATTGTGAAGTGTATACTATCAATATTCAACACATATCTATAGTGTGAGGTAGCAGGAAGGTCCTAAAATATTTGTATTTCCTTCTGCAGGAATTATTTATTTAATATTTGTGTATGAGATTTTGAAAACTCTTTTCAATCATCATATGTTTGTTAGCTTGTACAATTGTATATCTAATATATTAATACGGAGTTCAAAAATCCAGTTTCCACCCTTTTTTTCTGTCATAATCAAAACAAATATGCCAAACCTATATATATTCTGAAAGGAAACCATGTAAGGAAACAGCGAATGTATATATGAAGCACCTATGTCATTTCCCCCCCCCCAATTGAGAAATGGTCGAATTTCGACCACGGGGCGAACTCTAGTAATACTTAAATCTGATAAGGAACTTCCGGATTTAGCTGTACTCAGAATTGTAATAAAAAAAAAGTCAAATGCATAAATATTTATTTAATCTTTATTAATGTATTTTATGAAGTATCTTTAACAATTCGGTAATGGCCCCATCATCACTTATCATCACTTGAACTTAAGGCTATCTTAGTTTGTACAATACTGCTAACTGCATGCTTTTTTGATTTTAATAAATTTTGATTAATTGTTGTCTTATTACCATCATTTAAACATTCTAAAAAGTTATCAAAAAATATTTCTTTCTTAACAATGTTTTTCTTAATACCTTTAATTTTTTTAATATCTTCCTTATTTTCTACTTTAATTGAATACATTTTTGCTCTTAATCCTACAAAATGTGAAATGATGTGACCATTCATTTCATCTTTCATTAGCCCTATAACTTTTTTATTTACTTGAGGTATTCTCCAAATATTATTTAATTGATAGTCACTTGTATCAAAGCGGTAAATACAGTCATTTTTAATTATGTTATATATATTTGAACATGAAACTTCATATATAAGGCTGTCTGTATCAGTATACATAGCAGTACAATTTTCGCCAAATTTTAATTTCATATAATCATAGTGGAAATCATATATTAAAGTTTTTGCAATATCAAGGATACAAAACCCTACGTAAATGGGTTTGTTAAAGTATACTTCAGCTTTCTGGAGCTCTATTGCTACCAGATTCTCGTTAAACACTGTTCCATTTTTGAAAAAAGGTGAAGCAATCAATGCTTTAGCACCATACCTCCCTTCCCAACTAGAAACCAATTTGACATTGCTGTATTTTCTGACGTTTTCCATACATTTTCCAAAAACTGCATTATTATTTAATTTGTAACGTTCTATGTCTAATTTATTTGTAGCTTGAGTTCTCAATTTGGTATTTAAATCAATGTATGGTTTAAGCCATGCAGATTGATCAAATTCGAGAACTCTGTGAATTTTTGTTAGTTTGAGACCATGTAAAAGTGCTTGACGCAAGTTTCTATAATGAATTACATACTTGGTTTTATCATTCAGAGTTGCTAGCAATTTTGTTTGTTTAGTTTCAGGAGGGCACATTAATTCTGGGCAAAATGGTATATCACTGTGCATATCATGTAACTCTTTAGGATAACTTAAGTCAACTTCAAAAATATAACCTTTGAGTGAATCATCTGAGATGGAACAAATAGTAAAGATACTATTGAAATCATCAATGTTATCAATCCATTTGAAATTACCTGTAGGTAATAGCTGACTCATTGCATAACCATATTGGTTGTTTATATCCCAATACATTAAAAACGTATTTGGTTTATTGGGATCATAATCTCTAAGTATTCATTGTTAGCTTCAGAGTACTTTTTAGAGCATTGGCTTAATCCTCCACGGATCCCTCTTTCAATAAACATAAGCATGTCAATATCATCAAGAAGTTCAAGTTTTACACCGGTATAGAGCAACATTGCATCCCATGTATAACCTGGGAGAGAACAATAATGTGCTGGATCTAATTTATGCGTTTGGACGGAGTTTGAGCGAAATTGTTCAAAAACATCTGCTAGTAAAAGTACATCAGTTTTCAAATACAAATCAGAATATTCGCCCAAATTTTGTAAATTAAAATGATTCCACACATTTTGAGCATGCAAATATTCTTCATTGCTTATATCTTCCTTATTTAATTTATTGTAAAATAAATGTTTCTCAGGTAAAGACTTCTCAGAAAACGTTTCGAAACTATTTAAATAATCGTAGGGGTAAACACCTTTGCGCTTGAGAAGATTTTTTTGGTATTGTGTTAGATCTGAAAACTCAGATTCAAGTATTGGGAAAGTATTTAACAGAGCTGATAATGAATCTAAGCTACTACTCAAAAACCTACAAGAATCAATAAATTTGAAATTGTCTTTACATTTAGAGAGATGTTTTGTGAACGAAATATATTTTTCTTTGTTTAGTGGTAACACATTCACCAAACCTTCTCCTATTTTATGAATGTCTTTTATTAAAAAATGTGAATCATAACCACTTAGGTTATGGAAAACTATCGGTATAGTTAAATCATCTTTATAATTTAAATTACAACTCATATGTGCAGGGCCTCTACAAACTCCTGTAAAATGACAATGGTCTCGTACCTTTACATCATTTGCAAAAATCTCATGTTCGCATATTGAACATGTGGTTGCTGATTCAAAGTCTCTCTCTTGTTCTAAGGAAAGATTTTCTATAGGCAATATCGAGGACACATCTGAATCAAGGTAATAAGATAATGATTTCAGTTCATTCATAAACCAATCAACACAATTTGGACCTCGGTATGATGTGTAACCTGAAAAGCTAGATGTAAAAGAACTTTTTAAATAAAATCCTATAGAACATGGGATGTGCTCTTAATATGCATTCCCATCTTCTATTTCTCTTAAAATGCACTCTAAATCCGCATATATAATGAATGGAATCTTTATTTTATTTCTATAGTTCTTGAAACTAACTATATTGTTTTCTAGGGTTGGTAATTTTATTTTACAATTATTTTGAATACCGCAATCTTCCATGTGTGTATTTAATTTTTCAATAGAGTAAAAATAATGCAGACATCTATTGCAGAAATAAAGTTTTCTTTTACTTTTTGATAATATACATTGAAGAAGTCTAGAAAGATCTTTAATCCAAATGAAATGTTGATTTACTATTGTATGACCATCGCTTACAAATTCTTTTAGCAGCAATAAATCAACATGTGTTCTATCCTTACATGTGAATTTGGATAATTGAAGTGGATATAATTTTTCTGTTTTATCATTTTCCTCCTTATGGAATGTGAAAATATTCACAGAAATATTGTTGTTTTTTTCAAATAATGGTATCAAAGTTAAAGACATTGGGAAATGTATACTATTAAGATTCAATACATTTGTATAGTGTGGATAACTTGAAGGTCTTGAAATATTTGCATTTCTTTCCGCAGGAAATAATGCAGATACAATAGCCCATGCAAAACATGCATTATCTGTATTTTTCACATTAACACATGCATGTGTTTGAATGATATGTTTAGGTGTTTTAATATATGAGCTCCCTACAATAGGTGAATATTTATTTATATTGAAAATAACATTAATTATGGATGACAATGCCCATCCACTGTTTTTTTCCTGAAACTCTTCTAATTTATAATTTACATAACAAAGGTTTTTCTAAATGTTCCATTAAAGCATTTTCTAAATCATTATCAACACTTACAATAATATTTTTGGTATTCAAATGTTTGATATCCTGTTGTTGTTCTTCCCCTTCATATCTTCGAAAAACAGCACAAAAAATTAAGTTTACTTTTAATTGCAAATATTCATTTAAAATCTCTTTTAATTTGTTGATAGCCACAACTCTGCAATCTGCTAAAAATTCTTTGGGATCTACGTGTTTTAGATTTGTAATTACTCCGGACCTGATTCTTTGCGAAAACGCAGTATGAGGTAAATCTTCCCATATCAAAGAAACACAATTTTGTTGTCGTCCTTCTTCTCTCTGTTGTTGTTGTGCTTCTTCTTTCTGTTGCTGATGTTGTTGTTGTTGTTGTTGTTGTTGTTGTTGTTGTTGTTGTTGTTGTTGTTGTTGTTGTTGTTGTTGTTGTTGTTGTTGTTGTTGTTCTTGTTGTTCTTGTTCTTGTTCTCGTGCTGAATATCCGGATGAATTTGCAGTCATCATATTTTTGATTGATTTTAATTTAATTATCACCGATATTATTTTATATTTTTCACCGGTTTCTTTAGAACCACGCAAATATTGATCTAATGCATCTATGTCTTTTTCGCACTTTGTGATGTTTGTCACATATTTAATGTTATGGTTGTTGGAATACAACATATTAAATAAAACCGATTCGTGGCTTGCAAGCAATTCTTTAATGTACGTTGTATCCATGTTTTTATTTTTTATTGTTATTTTACACCTTTTAATAAAATATTGTCAATTATTTTTATGATTTCAACTGTTCACTTTTGATCAATTCCACTGTTATAGTATAACAAATATTTTCTAATGTGAGTGATTATCAATTATACTTTGGTCTTATACCTACTCGAAATTTAAGTCTCTCCCCTTCTCTTTACTTGTTGACCTCAATGTAACCAAAAGATTTTTTTTTCTCATTTCTTTAACAATACAAATTTTATTGCTTTTTAATGACCTAAACCTTTGTGTCCTTAAGTCATTGTATGGTTCTCCATTCATTTTTCTTTAATAGCAATGCTCATGATTGGCTGACAATACATATTTATTACTTTGACAACTAAATTCAAAGGTACCTCTGCAGGTACGTGACTTAAATCTTTGATTTAAACAACTTGCATCTTTGGTTTACACACACACACACAACAAACAATCATTCTTCATTTTTGTTTCATCTTGAAGATTTTTTTTTATTTCTTTAACAATGAAATTTTTTTTACTTTTAACAACCGCTGCAATTACTATTATAACAATCAACACGTGACCTTTTGTGACCTTGATTTGGGCACAACCATTTCTCTCCCCTTCTCTTTACTTGTTGACTTAAATGTAACCAAAAGATTTTCTTTCCCATTTCTTTAACAATACAAATTTTATTGCTTTTTAATGACCTAAACCTTTGCGTCCTTAAGTCATTGTATGGTTCTCCATTCATTTTTCTGTAAAAGCAATACACATGATTGGCTGACAATACATATTTATTACTTTGACAACTAAATTCAAAGGTACCTCTGCAGGTACGTGACTTAAATCTTTGATTTAAACAACTTCATTTTTGTAACCACAACCGCTGCACCTGGTATTATTAACATGTTACCTTATCAAAGAAATACCGCTGCATCTGGTACTAGCACGTGACCTTCTGTGACCTTCATTATGTAAGTCTCCACCTTCTCTTTAAACGATCAAACACATTCCGCTGCACCTGGTCCTGGAATCAACACATGACCTTTTGTGACCTTCATAATGTACATATGTCTCCCCCTTCTCTTTAAACAATCAAAGACATACCGCTGCGCCTGGTCCGGGCATTAACACGTGACTTGCATATTAATAACCTCATTAACAACCACCAACATGTGACCTGCATATTAATTGCTCATTAATGACGTCACTTCCTGTCTCAGGAGCCGCTTCCTGTCTCAGGACCCGCATAGCTCTACTACTACCGTGTACCTACTTTTTGAAGAAGTTAAATAGAGTTCAAGAAAAAAAAATTTTAATCACGCGTCCGCCAATTTTTCGCGTCAAAATACATTTTTTTTAATGTAAAGACAATTATTAACCAATTTTAATTGTTTGCTAAATTTGTTAAGCGTACAAAAGAAGGTAAAAGAACAAAAGTTGCGTTTTTACGATAAATTTTAATATTTGCCGTGGATTTCAGTTTGCCATAGAGCAAGAACGTCCGGCACCAGCTTTGAAGCGAAAGCGGCATCGTGTTCAAAGTCAAATATCGAAGGAACATTCAACAGTCCAAATTTGAAGTGAACAAAGTCGAAGCTCAACCATATAGCGAAATAGTTCTGATATTTTAATTTTAAGTGGGAGTTCCGGGATCGAATCCCACCGATGACCAAGAAAAGTTTTTTTTAAATTTTTTTTTTTTTTTATTAAATACCTACCAAATCTGTTCTTTTTTTTTTTGAGTCAATAGAATAACTAGAATTTTAACTTTTGTTAAAGAAAAAAAAACTTTCAAAATCGCGAAACGTAGCTATTAATTATTTAAAAGAAACTCGCGATCTCTGTTACAATTGTGTGAATAAATATTAAAATCAGTGTCTAGTGGTGCAAGCAAAGTGAACACAAAATAATTCAAAACAATACCTGCGGTATCTATCACCAGATAACTCCAGCTGCAGTGGCCACTTCAAAAGGATTTTAATGGTGAGTTTGGTTACCAGTATATTGACCTGATTAAATATTTAACTAGCTGTTTACCTACACATTTAAAACAAGTTTGCGAATTTAGGGGGGTTTTAATTTGGGGACCATTGAATAAAATAAAAAGAAAAGAAGAGTTAAATATAAAAGAAGAAGTGCGATCCCAAATTTGAGAATAAATCAAAATAAGATGCGTAACTAAACAGAAACACCCTTTACCGACTTACAGAATAGAGTATTGGAATTCCTTCATCCCAGATCCCATCCCAGGAAGACGGTCCATAACTTCTTGTGCAAAGAATGGTAAATGTATACTTGGCAAAATTATAGGTCAACGCTTAATGGTTACACTACTGATGCCGGCCGGCCGGTTGGAATGGCATGGCGTGGCATGGCATGGCATCGTTTTGTGCGCGAGATTAAATTTTTTTTTCTTAAATTAAAAGTTAAAAAGGGTTGCCATACGACTAATATTAAATATTATATTTTTTTTGGTAACTTTATTGAAGTTAAATATTAAATTTTTAGCCATATTTAATTTAATTTTTGTAAATACATCGTAATAATAATAATAATAATTTTAACTATATGCCTGTAAGACAGAAGGTCTTTTGAATGCAAACTGCACGGCATTAGTTAGAAGGAATAGAAAGATAGGAAAGAATTTTTGTTGGTACAATGGATTGAGAATAAGATGATATTTATCTCAAGAAAATACACGGGTGGCGTCCAGTTGAAACTGGGGGAATAAATAAAAATTGCTGCCCAGGCTGGGGCTCGAACCCACAACTCTTAGGTTAGCAACCAAGCACTACATCCACTGTACCATTGCCATTATATGAATTAATAAAAATTTATATTATTAGATTTACTATGAGTGAAATAGTTAAGTTTTTATTTTGAGACCTAAAATAATAAAATGATGATGGAGCAAATTTTTTGTATAAAAGGATGAGTTCGAGAGAGGAGAGAAGGGTGATGGCCTGAGAGAAGAAGAACCCTATTAATCGGGTTGTCCTGGCGAGGGAGACAACCAAGGTAAGGAGGGTTAAGATAAACTTCTCGCATGTCCAAAAACATCCGGACAAGCAAGCTGGCAAATTTTTTAATTTTGTTTGTAATGAGTTCTGGTCCAAGAACCCACTGATGAGCTACGGGATTTAAGACGCCAACCTGGACCAAATGGCAAAGCAGCTCGTTACAAAAATGGCGCCCATACAGTGGAATCCACTATCCTTGGGTAATGAGACTTACTCGTATTTTTTTTATTTTTTAAGCTAATTCAGTTTCATTTCTTTCATTTAATTTTTTTTAATAATTTTCAAGTTTCTTTAAAAAATTTATTCTTTAAGTTTGATTGAGTTTCTTTGGTGAGTCCCGGTGACTGTTTCTATGGCACTTGGTACCGCGTTGCCATCAAGAAGATTCAATCAATGAAAAATGTTTGTGAACAAATGTGAGCTAAGCTGTTGATTTAATTGGGTACCTTGGTTAAAGGTACTCAAAGGGCTGAACAGCTTTGTACATATTTTATTTAATTTTCACAAATTTTTTTTTGTGTATACAAAAATGCTGGAAGAAACCCGTCGATATAAAGGCATCTTCGGAGGGCCTTCCAGCAAAACCCATTTAATTTCTCCGAGGGTCTTAGAGCCTTCAGAGATGAAGGATTGGTCTGTTTTAAGTCATGAAACCCAAGGAGAAACATTTTTTTTTTCTAAAGTCCTTTAAAATCAAAAACAATTTTTCATTTTTTTTTCAATTTTTGTTTGCTCAGTTTTTTTCTGGCTCGCAGAACTACGGCTTCTTCTTATCATTGGAAGCCATCCTTCAGCCAGCGCTCAAGTACAAAGAAGTTGACGTCGGTTTGATGACCGAATGAAGCTTCGTAAGTTAATAGTATATACCATTATATCCTCCAACACAGATGGGAGAATGTATGCCAAAGTTCAGCTAGCTAACGAGTCAGTTTTTGGGTTGTTAGATAGCGGGGCATCCATATCGGTTCTAGGAAGTGAGTGTTGGGAGTTGGTTAAAAAGATTGGTGTGGAAGTGAAACCTTATACGAACAAAGTTCGTACTGCCGACGGTAAGTCGCATGACATAGTAGGTCACTGTCTTATTCAGACGAAATATAAAGGCATCACCAAACCCCTCTCTTCTTACCTAATTCCTAATCTCACTCAAAAGTTGTACTTGGGGATGAATTTCTGGCGTGACTTCAACCTTATGCCAGAGGTGAGCGAACTTCAGGCCAACGTCCGAGCCAACGAAGAAGAGGGAAATTTCAAGGATGAGGCTGAATTGATTAAACTTTCACCTGAGCAAAGCACTCAGCTGAAAAACGTTAAAAGGCTTTTTCCTAACTTTGTTGTACTAGGCCTGGGTAAAACATGTTTCGGATGTCATGTTATAGATACGGGAAACGCTGTGCCTATCAAATCACGGCATTATCCATTGTCTCCGGTTCGTCAGGAAGAGGTGTATAAGGAGTTGGACCGTATGTTAGAACTTGGGGTTATCGAGGAGAGTAAATCCCCGTGGAATTGCCTGGTAGTTTTGGTTAGAAAGCCCGGTAAGGTCCGTCTCTGTCTAGACTTTCGAAAAGTCAATGCAGTCACCGTTAAGGATGCATATCCCTTGCCTCATATTGAGGGATTACCGGACTCGATCTTAAAGATGCGTATTGGCAAATACCGCTAGACGAAAAATCGCTTGACAAGACTGCGTTCGCCGTACCTGGTAGACCACTCTACCCACTTAAGGTTATGCCATTCGGTTTGAGCAATGTGGTTCAAACTATGAGTAGGGTCATCGATCAAGTGGTACCAAGTTCCCTCCGTGATACTGTGTTCGTCTACCTAGACTACTTATTGATTTGTACGGCTGATTTTGAGTCTCACATGCGGATCTTTAACGAAGTGGCTGCTTGTCTTCGTAGAGCCAACCTTACTATTAACCTCGATAAAAGCAAGTTTTGCATGCGTGAGCTAAAGTATTTCGGCTATATAGTCGGCCAAGGTACTTTGAAGACCAATCCTGACAAAATCGAGGCAATGGTTAATTTTCCCGTTCCCACGACTCTAAGACAAGTTAGGAGATTTTTAGGCTTAACAGGATGGTACCGAAGGTTTATCAAGAACTATTCGGACCTAGCAGCACTTTTTACAGATTGCCTGAAAGAAGAGTAAGTTCGAGTTGGCACCCGAAGCGCTGGAGGGGTTCAATAGACCGAAGACTGCACTTTGATCGGCAACTGTGTTGTCCCAACCGGATTTCAACAGGCCGTTTACTATCCAGTGTGATGCATCTTTGGAAGGAGTAGGTGGTGCTCTTTTTCAGTTGGATGAGAACGACAACTAGAGACCGATTGCATACATGTGGAAGAAGTTGAACAAAGCTCAGAAAAACTACACGGTTACCGATCAGGAATGTCTTGCAGCAGTTCTGAGCATACGAAAATGTAGGCCCTACTTTGATGGATTACCTTGCAAAGACATTACTGATCATTCAAGTCTCAAATGGTTGATGTCCATGAAGGAGTTGAGTGGAAGATTTTCTCGATGGAGTTTGGAACTCCAACTCTCTCAACGTAGTGCCAGATACTCTATCTCGTGGGGACATTTAAGAGATTTCGACAAAGTTAACAGGGATAGAAAATGAGATTGATGAGATTGCTTCGACAATGAAATGTGGGGATATTGACCTTGACTCCGTTGAATTTGATTCGGAGGAATATTCCCAATTGAGAAAGAACATCTATTCTATTCTTCCTGACCTAGTTGCATCGGGAACATTTAGATACAAGAGAGTTAGGTTCAGGAATGGTGATGTGGACGAAGAAGATTCGTTGTGACGTCTTTGGGTGCCAGAAACCCTCACTCACAGATGTATTGAATTGTCTCACAATACGAAGCTGAATTGCCATAGCGGTTTCGCAAAGACCTATGCTCGTATTAAAGAGAAATATTCTTAGCCTAAAATGGCGAGGGACATCAAGGCATTTGTAAGTGAATGTGAAACATGTAAGATGGTGAAAGCTCCTAACGCGATTCTTCGCCCACCTATCACCAAGCAGACTGTAACAGAAAGACCTATTCAACGATTGTATATCGACTTCTTGGGACCATATCCGCGTACGAAACGAGGAAACTTGTATGTTTTTATTGGAGTGGACCACTTCAGTAAATTTACTTTTCTAAAAGCGATGCCAAAAGCAACGTCCTCTAGGATGGTGCATTTCCTAGAAACAGACATTTTTCATACTTTCGGCACCCCTGAATTCATTCATTCCGACAATGGACGAAAATTCGTATCCGATGAGTCCAAAAACTTTTTGGAAGACTTTGGCATTCAGCATGTGCGGACGGCATTATATTCACCGCAGGCTAACATTTCCGAGCGGGTTAACCGTAGTGTGCTAAGTAAACTAAGAGTCTTGATATCCAAAGAGCAAAACGACTAGGATGTCCATCTATGAAGTATTGCATGCGCCTTACGATCAGATGTACATGATTTATTAGGTTGTTAACCTTATTTCGCTCTTTTTTTTTTAAATATGATATTGCATGACTCTTCGTACCAAATTTTGCGAGATCTGAAAGCACTGGGGGATCCGGAAATGTTAGTCTTGCGGAATGCGCTGAAAACTTCACTCGCGAGACAGAAGTTGTCGGCGAATTTATTCAGGGCACACGGTTAGTCCAAAACCACTTATAACACCAGGGCAAAACTGGTCACTTACCGTGTAGGCCAAGAGGTGTTCCACCGAAACTTTGCTCAAAGCAATTTTGTCCAGGTATTAAACGCGAAACTTCTACCCAAATTTGTAAAATGCCGCATACGTAGAGCAATCGGCAATTGCATGTACGAATTGGAGTCCAGAGCTGGGGACATTTCATGCCAAGGACATACGTCAATAAACACCAAAAAAAAAAAAAGAAAAAAAACCACAAAGAATCGAGTTACACAATTAAATTATAATTTAACTTATCTGAACAAATTAACAGCCCGGCGAGTTTAATGGGTTAGCGACCAACGTTTACATGTGATAAAAAAACAGCATTCGATTCTAAAAATCCTTTTTATTCACCGAAAAACATTTCTTAATTTTTTTTGCTTTTGTTTGCCCCCGGCAAAACACGATTTTGATTTTCGCGATTTTATTTACTGGAATTTTTTTTTATTTTATTGCCCAATAAACAATCAGCTGGGCAATCGAAGTTGTTGACATAAAATTATTTTTTTTTTTTTTAATGAACGGCGATTTTTATACCGAGAAAATGTAAACAACATAACCGACTTAATAAACTTTTTATTAGTTTTATTAGGGGGAGTACAATGTATACCCGTCTCTTTCGCGTAGATGGCTAATAGTTTTTTTATATTTATGTCTTATGTATATTATGATGTACATACTTAGTACATAAGTTTACTCGATTCAGGATTTTTTATATTTTTTGTATTCTTTTAATGGCACTTATTTTATTGCATTCTATTTGCTGAACCTTTTCAGTTTTCACTTCACTATTTGGCAAATAATACTATTTGAAAATTATTGTGCCTGCATTGGCGAACATGCATTCACTTTTGTTTCACTTTTTTGCACTACCGATGCTCGCACGACGGTGGGTTCATTTGCATGTCCCAGATATAAATACCTAGGAAAAGCAAAGCCCTGTTACTGATTTTATAATTATTTTTCGAATTTATCGCGCAGAAAAAGACAAAACAAGAAGAAAAAATATTTATCGCAATTAAAAATAAACAAAAACAATGTCCGACATTTGAATGGAGGTGAAGTTGGGTGCTAGTTGGTATATTTTGTTCAGAATTCTATAAACATGGATTGTAGAAGATTTGTTGTTGAGATGGGCTCAGAATGTGTCCATGGTTGCAAGTAAAGATCATGCAAGTTTTGTTCCTGCAACTTTGATACAGGTGTAGATGCACAGGAATTCTAGGAACTTTGACTCGAGTGTGAAAAATTTCACACTAAATGGTGTCAACGAACCTAGAATTTAAAGAATTAGGAGCATTTAGAAGAATTTCCAATTGCACTTGGCAACCAATTAATTATAACTATTTTGCCAAAGCGAAAAGTTTAAGAAGAAGGTGTTCGCTACGGACCGTGTACCTACTTTTTGAAGAAGTTAAATATAGTTCAAGAAAAAACATTTTTTTTATCACGCGACCGCCAATTTTTCGCGTCAAAATAAATTTTTTTGGTGCAAGGACAATTAATTACCAATTTGAATTGTATGCTAAATTTGTCTAGCGTACAAAAGAAGGTAAAAGATAAATTTTAATTAAAAAATTTTTACCTAGAAATTTAAAGGCGGTCGAAAAATTTTACCGCCCACCATATTTGCCGTAGATTTCAGTTTGCCATAGAGCAAGAACGTCCTGCACCAGCTTTGAAGCGGAAGCGGCACCAAATAATTTATCGTGTTCAAAGTCTTATACCGAGGAAACATTCAACTGTCCAAATTTGAAGTGAACAAAATCGAAGCTCAACCATATAGAAATAGTTCTGATAGTCTAAGCGCAGGAATTTAAAGTGGGAGTTCCGGGATCGAATCCCACCGATGACCAAGAAAAGTTTTTTTTTTATTAAATACCTACCAAATCTGTTTTTTTTTTGAGTCACTAGAATAATTAGAATTTTAACTTTTGTTAAAAAAAAAGAAGTTTAACTCAAACGTTCAAAATCGCAAACGTAGCTATAAATTATTTTAAAGAAACTCCCGATCTCTGTTACAATTGTGTGAATAAAATTAAATATTAAAATCAGTGTCTAGTGGTGCAAGCAAAGTGCACATAAAATAATTCAAAACGATACCTGCGGTATCTATCACCAGATAACTCCAGCTGCAGTGGCCACTTCAAAAGGATTTTAAGGGTGAGTTTGGTTACCACTATATTGACCTGATTGAATATTTAACTAGCTATTTACCTACATATTTAAAACAAGTGCGCGAATTTACGGGGGTTTTAATTTGGGGACCATTGAATAAAATAAAAAGAAAAGAAGAGTTAAAATAAAAGAGGAAGTGCGATCCCAAATTTGAGAATAAATCCGAAGACGTTTTTGTTTGCGAGATTTAATTTTTTTTTCGTAAATTTAAAGTTAAAAAGGTTTGCCATACGACTTAAATTAAATATTACATTTTTTTGGTAACTTTATTGAAGTTAAATATTAATAAATATTACAAAAAAAAAAAAAAATTATATTATTAGATTAACTATGAGTGATATGGTAAAGTTTTTATCTTGAGACCTTAAATAATAAAATGATGATGAAGCAAATTTTTTTTTATAAAAATATGAGGTTGAGAGTGAAGAGAAGGGTGATGGCCTGAGAGAAGAAGAAGCCTAGTAATGGGGTTGTCCTGGCGAGGGAGACAACCAAGGTAGGGAGGGTTAAGATAAATTTCTCGCATGTCCAAAAACATCCGGACAAACAAGCTGGCAAATTTTTAAATTTTTTTTTTTGTAATGAATTCTGGTCCAAGAACCCACTGAAGAGCTACGGGATTTAAGACGCCAACCTGGACCAAATGGCAAAGAAGCTCATTACAAAACGGCGCCCACACAGTGGAGTCCACTATCCTTGGATAGTGGGACTTTCATTTCATTTAATTTTTTTTAAATAATTTTCAAGTTTCTTTAAAAAAAATTTTTCTTCAAGTTTGATTGAGTTTCTTTGGTGAGTCCCGGTGACTGGGTATATTGCACTTGGTACCACGTTGCCATCAAGAAGATTCAACCAATAAAACTTTTTTGTGAACAAATGTGAGCTAAGCGTTTTAGTCATTGGGTACATTGGTTAAAGGTACTCAAAGGGCCGAACAGCTTAGTACATATTTTATTTAATTTTCACACATTCTTTTGTGTATACAAAAATGCTGGAAGAGTCCCGTCGATGTAAAGGCGTCTTCGGAGGGCCTTCCAGCAAGACACATTTAATTTCTCCGAGGGACTTAGAGCCTTCACAGATGAAGGATTCGTCTGTTTTAAGTCCTGAAACCCAAGGAGAAACATTTTTTTCTCCTTTAAAATCAAAAACAATAAAACCACTAGTTTTTTCAATTTTTTTGCTCAGTTTTTTTTTTGGCTCGCAGAACAACGGCTTCTTCTTATCATCGGTAGCCATCCTTCCCAAATCACATTATCAATCTCATCCTTTTAATTATTTTATGAAAACATTTAAAACTTAATAAAAACAACATTTTATTGAACATTTTAAATTTTTTTATTTTATTTTTCTTTAAATATATTAAACATACACATACCCATACAAATACATATAACATTTTTTTTCATATACACATATTTTTATTTTTAAAACAAAATTTTATTTGGTTTTTGGTGGATTCGGAAACGGAACATTCCAGGGAAAAGTTTCTGGTACATGCGGATTTTTCTTTGTTTTTGGAATGTTTTTCTTGAGGCTAAATTTTGTTTTTTGGTTTCCAGCTGATCCATTGGAAATTCTTTGAGTATTTAATACTTTTTATTTAGGACATTGACCTCCTTTTGGGTGCAGATTTTTACTTGCGATTATAGGTACTATAAGGCAAGTTATGGATTCGTGGAGAAACAAAAATTTGAGATAAGAATCACACATGACATTACGATGATGGAGAAGTCGAAAAAGTGGTTCTGGAAATTCCGTCCGTCTGTCTGTCTGTCTGTCTGTTCGCGCCTCTGGAGGCGAACGGGTGGGCCGATTTGCTTCAAATTTGGTATTTAGGATTTATTTGGCCGTCCCTCGAAACAATTTTTTTATTTTTGCTCTAGGTCCAAAAATAACGGCACCTGCCATACAATCTTGATGACAAAAATTGATTTTCTCAAAAACGGCTCCAATGATTTTGATAAACTTTCAGAATGCTATTTTTGCAAGAAAATCTATCTTTTGGTTAGAAATTTTTTTTCAAAATTTGTCTAATAACGGTACCTCTCATAGAACCAGTATTTTCAAATCAAATTTTCCCGTAAACTATACATTCGATTTCAATAAAATTTTGGCCACGGGAAGTCACTCATAATTTTATTAATATGGCATTTCAAAATTTTCAAAAACTTTTTTTTTTTGATTTTTTATAATTTTTTCAAAAAAATTTTTGGTTTTCGAAATATGTTGGAAACGGGTATATTGATTTATTTTTCATTATTTTTCAAATGAAAACTATTGATTGCCATATATTTGCATACTCAAATAAATTTCAAAATATTTTTTTGAAACAGTTTTTCAAAAATAACCTTTTTAAAAAAAAACTGGTCGAAAGATTTTCAATATTTTTTTTCCTAGATTGATGTAAAGCTTTGAAATTTTATTGCATACTTAGTTTTTCCGAGAAAACTCTTAAACTAATTTAAAAAATAAAAGAATTTTCGAAATTATTTAATTTTTTTTAATATCCATATATGCAGCCACTACGCAATTGCTTATCATAAGAACAAGTTCGTGCGACCCAGTCGTGCATTTTATTTGTTATCGATCTGGGTTTCGGAATTTCTGTGTATTTTTTTTTTTTTTTTTTTTTTTTTTAATAGGTATGAGCAGTTGTCGTCGAATTTTTGTTGACGACGATTTATCTACAATTTTGGCGCATTCCGAAGCTCGATTTGAAAGATTTCATCAACGATTCCGAAACAACATAGACCACTTCCAACATGCCGGATCAAGATAATCTTCCGGTCATTGCAGAGGGTGGTGGTGTGTAAGATGGGGGAATAGAAGCTGATGAAATGCCTGCTAATGTCCAGGAAGAAGACTTCAAGTCGTTTGGCGGCCAGGATAGAAAGAACGATGTTCGAAAATCAAGTGAGGTTGTTTCAGCAAATGGATGTTTTCGTGGTAAACGTCATAAAAAAACTGGAATCGTTAAGTTTACCGGTACAGCCTCAAAGTACTTTACCTGGACAAAACGCTCGCGAGTTGGGAACTGAAAGTAGAGATTCCGAAGCTTTCCAACCGATACCCAGACCACGAGCTTCAGTGACTCCGTCGATGTTCAGTTCGACCGAGTGCTGTAGGCTGGACAAGTGGAACATCAAATATGATGGGACTGACAACGTTTCCGACGACCTATTTAAGGTTGAACGGATGCAATCATCGTCAGCCCGATGAGCAATTGACTGCGAATGTCCATATCTTGTTGACTGGTAGACCAAATAAGTGGTTCTGGAACTTCTTGCGCAGGAACCCATCATCAAAACTCTCAGAGGTTAAGTTGGCGGTTGGAAAGTGATGTAGATTTCATGAGGTTGTAACTCGCATGGCGCGAAAGAGTCCTTCGACGACTTTTATAATTCGGTCGTGAGTCTAAACGACAGGTTGAAGGAACCTTTCGATGAGCCAAAGTTGGTGGACGTTATCCGAAGTAACGTGGAAAATAAACTGGGGAAAACCTGTTAGCGGCTTATGTTAAGAAAGTTGAACAGCTCAGAGAAAAGGCAACAGAAGCTGACATGTTTTTAGCGAAACGAACTTCTTCACAAAATCTGTGAGCGAGATCACAGAACCCGAAGTTGTCGATCCAGACGGTGTGGAAGTCACGGCTATCTCTTCGCTCTAACGACGCACACCAGCCATTACGTTTGCTGGAATTGTGACGAGAAAGGGCATCCATACCATTTTTCTCCTTCTCCTATTGGTGTGTTTTGTTTTTTGTTTGCGGCAAAGGAGGTGAATACCATTGAATGCGGTAAACATTTGGGAAACTGGCCAAGGTACGAAAAGAGGAGTGGGGAGATTGGTATTTCGAGGAACACCTGCCCGATCAAACAAGTAAACAAAACATATTTAGTCTTTTCCGAGGCTCCAAAGGAAAGCATTCCTATTAAAATCTTGGAACGAACAGAGCCTCTCAGTCCTCTATTAAGTCAGTCTCATCCCGTGAAAAAAACATGCGCTTAAATCTCTTCACGAACGCAAGCTGAACTATTATAAAGTTCGGTCCGAAATTTTCGGAACTCATATTATTTAAGCTGGCGCCCAAGTACAAAGATGTTGACGTCGGTTTGATGACCGAATGAAGCTTCGTAAGTTAAAAGTAGATACCATTATATTCTCCAACACAGATGAGAGAATGTATGCCAATGTTCAGCTAGCTACCGAGTCAGTTTTTGGGTTGTTAGATAGCGGGGCATCCATATCGGTTTTAGGAAGTGAGTGTTAGGAGTTGGTTAAAAAGATTGGTGTGGAAGTGAAACCTTATACGAACAAAGTTCGTACTGCCGACTGTAAGTCGCATGACATAGCAGGTCACTGCCTTATTCAGACGAAATATAACGGCATCACCAAACCCCTCTCTTCCTTCCTAATTCCTAACCTCACTCAAAAGTTGTACTTGGGGATGAATTTCAGGCGTGACTTTAACCTTATGCCAGAGGTGAGTGAATTTCAGGCTGACGTCCGAGCCAACGATGAAGAAGGAAATGTCAAGGATGAGGCTGAATTGATTGAACTTTCACCTGAGCAAAGCACTCAGCTGAAAAACGTTAAAAGGCTTTTTCCTAACTTTGTCGTGCTAAGGCTGGGTAAAACATCTTTCGGATGTCATGTTGTAGATACGGGAAACGCTGTCCCTATCAAATCATGGCATTATCCATTGTCTCCGGTTCGTCAGGAAGAGGTGTATAAGGAGTTGGACCGTATGTTAGAACTCATGGTTATCGAGGAGAGTAACTCCCCGTGGAGTTGCCCGGTAGTTTTGGTTAGAAAGCCCGGTAAGGTCCGTCTCTGTCTAGACTTTCGAAAAGTCAATGCAGTCACCGTTAAGGATGCATATCCTTTGCCTCATATTGAGGGATTACCGGACTCGATCTTAAAGACGCGTGTTGGCAAATACCGCTAGACGAAAAATCGCTTGACAAGACTGCGTTCGCCGTATCTGGTAGACCACTCTACCAACTTAAGGTTATGCCATTCGGTTTGAGCAATGTGGTTCAAACTATGAGTAGGGTCATCGATCAAGTGGTACCAAGTTCCCTCCGTGATACTGTGTTCGTCTACCTAGACTACTTATTGATTTGTACGGCTGATTTTGAGTCTCACATGCGGATCTTTAACGAAGTGGCTGCTTGTCTTCGCAGAGCCAACCTTACTATTAACTAGTGATGCCGCGAATAGTGATTGGGCCGAATACCGAATACCGAATATTCGGTCACACTCTCGGCCGAAGCGCAGAATATTCGGCAGCCGAACATTCGGCCAACGATGTGCATCTATAAATCTATATTCATCTACTAAAACTGCCTACGTGACTTTTGACATGTTTCCGGTTGATAGCGTTGTGTTGGTTTGTTGTAAAAAAACTATATCCTATGTATAATGTATATATAATATATCGTCTAGCCAAACGGTTGTTGCCATTTCAAGTTCATAATTGCAATCGGCATTCTGAAGTTTGAAATAGAAGCGATTCGACGTAAGGTAGTCGATGTTTTTTGTATTATAGGTATGTGTAGTGAAGAATATTAATGTAAATTTCTTTTATTGTAAAACATTCATATTTTTTGGTCAAAAGCTTAAAAAAATGGCACAAGTCAACAAAAAATCAATTATCTGGGAATATTTTGATATTTGCAATGAAAATACGAAGCTAGCTGTCTGTTTGCAGTGTAGGAGCATGATTTCTGGAGGTGGCATAGGATAAAAAGCAAGTA
The DNA here is from genome assembly GCA_916050605.2 of Platycheirus albimanus. Lineage (NCBI taxonomy): Eukaryota > Metazoa > Arthropoda > Insecta > Diptera > Syrphidae > Platycheirus > Platycheirus albimanus. The sequence continues at coordinate 175,422,596 of OU696696.1, forward strand.
AGTCAAGCACAATTTCAAGCAACAATACCTACTTAAATTTTACGATCCGATTACATTAACATATACTAATAAATTCTTACTTAGTAGTGCTCATTTTTATTTTATTGCATAGTTTCTGAGTGACAGATTTTATTAGTAAGGTATTGAATTCGTTTAATTTTTGCTTACAGTTAACCTTGGAAGAAGTAATTCAAAAGAAATCTCTGTGGGATATTAATGATCCAAAATCTAAAAAATATAATTACCTAATCGGTGAGATGATTGCTTTAGATAACGAACCATTTTCACTAGTGGAACGAGGAGGTTTTCAAAGGCTTATGGAACATGCAATGCCTCAATACAAAATACCTGGCCGCACTTACATTACCGATAATGTTGTTCCTGATATATATAACAAAATATATTTGAAAATTAATTATTTGAATATCTCAAAATCAACAGCAATTTCAGTGACATCTGACATATGGACATGTCAGCACAATAATGAAAGTTTTTTGAGTTTCAGTGCGCATTGGATATCTGCAGAATTTGTTCTTGAACATGGAGTTTTAGCAGTAAAACCGTTTGCTGGCTCACATACTGGTACCAACATAGCAAAAGAACTGAATGCTATTGCAGAAAGATGGAATATTCCCCAAAGCAAGATTTATTTACTTGTCCATGATAGTGGGGCTAATATGGTAAAAGGTGTACGAGATGCAAAATATGATTCGGCCAGGTGTTTTATTCATTCACTTCAGAGAGTTATTGACGAATCGCTAAAGTCTCAAACAGAAATACCAGAGATGGTTGGCGTTGCTAGGAGAATTGTTACCCATTTTAATCACTCTGGCATAGCCCAACAAAAGTTGAAATCCATTCGACAGGAACTCAATTTACCAAACCACCAACTAGTTCAAGATGTAAGCACACGATGGAACTCAACTTTCTATTTAATGGAGCGATTATTAGAACAAAAACGAGCTGTCTCCTTGTACATAACGGATCACGAATCTTTAAACAATTTATCACCTTCTCAGTGGGAGTTAATGGAACAATGCACAAAACTCCTTAAACGTTTCGAAGAGATTACTAAAATAACCAGCTCAGGAATTTCTTGCATCTCTGAAGTGATTCCACATGCTGTCACATTGTTGAAATACCTGGGGAAAGAAGATACAGCAGATAGTACGCCAAATTTATTTACAATGAGATCTTCACTTCAGTTTGAACTTAAAAAACGATTCAATTTTGATGAGAACGACAACTATTTGATCGCCACTTTTCTTGACTCTCGTTTTAAAACTAGCTTCTTGGGATTAGTCCAAGCCGAGAGAGCAAAACAAAAAATTCTCTTAGAGTCCCTAAAAATCAGTTGTGATGAGTCTATTTCTAATTCAAGCAGTTCCGAGGCGAGTTCTTCTCCAATTCGTAAGAAAAGAAACAAACATAATGAACATGATTACACCAGAGAAACACACGACAGTTTTTGGAAGTGTTTTGAGGAAGTTGCTACTGACAATATTAAAAACGATGAAGATGTTGAAAAAACTGCGATTGCAAACGAAATCGAATTTAATTTAAGAACTGCTCGCCAAGATCGGACGGCGGACCCTTACAAGTGGTGGTCAGTAAACTCAACAAAATATCCAAATTTGACAAATTTTGCACAAGTCTACCTATCGTCTCCTGGTACAAGCGTGTATAGTGAGAGGCTATTTTCAGAACCTGGTATTGTTTATGAAGATAAACGCAATCGTTTGCTTCCAACGAATGCTGAAAAACTTATTTTTATTCACCATAACCTACCGTTAGTTCGTTTTAAATACTAAAAAAATATTTTTGAATAAAATGGATAGATTTTTTTAAACATAATATGTGTTTTTTATTTTAGATTTAAAATTCGGTATTCGGCCGAATGTTATAACTATTCGGCCGAATGCCGAATATTGAAAAAATAGGCCGAATACGCCGAATACCGAATAATGGCCGGACATTCGGGGCATCTCTACTATTAATCTCGATAAAAGCAAGTTTTGCATGCGTGAGCTAAAGTATCTCGGCTATATAGTCGGCCAAGGTACTTGCCTAAAAGAAGAGTAAGTTCGAGTTGGCACCCGAAGCGCTGGAGGGGTTCAATAGACCGAAGACTGCACTTTGCTCGGCAACTGTGTTGTCCCAACCGGATTTCAACAGGCCGTTTACTATCCAGTGTGATGCATCTTCGGAAGGAGTAGGTGGTGCTCTTTTTCAGTTGGATGAGAACGACAACTAGAGACCGATTGCATACATGTGGAAGAAGTTGAACAAAGCTCAGAAAAACTACACGATTACCGATCAGGAATGTCTTGCAGGAGTTCTGAGCATACGAAAATGTAGGCCCTACGTTGATGGATTACCTTGCAAAGACATTACTGATCATTCAAGTCTCAAATGGTTGATGTCCATGAAGGAGTTGAGTGGAAGATTTTCTCGATGGAGTTTGGAACACCAACTCTCTCAACGTAGTGCCAGATACTCTATCTCGTGGGGATATTTAAGAAATTTCGACAAAAGTAACAGGGATAGAAAATGAGATTGATGAGATTGCTTCGACAATGAAATGTGGGGATATTGACCTTGACTCCGTTGAATTTGATTCGGAGGAATATTCCCAATTGAGAAAGAACATCTATTCTATTCTTCCTGACCTAGTTGCATCGGGAACATTTAGATACAAGAGAGTTAGGTTCAGGAATGGTGATGCGAGGAAGATTCGTTGTGACGTCTTTGGGTGCCAGAAACCCTCACTCACAGATGTATTGAATTGTCTCACAATACGAAGCTGAATTGCCATAGCGGTTTTGCAAAGACCTATGCTCGTATTAAAGAGAAATATTCTTAGCCTAAAATGGCGAGGGACATCAAGGCATTTGTAAGTGAATGTGAAACATGTAAGATGGTGAAAGCTCCTAACGCGATTCTTCGCCCACCTATCACCAAGCAGACTGTAACAGAAAGACCTATTCAACGATTGTATATCGACTTCTTGGGACCATATCCGTGTACGAAACGAGGAAACTTGTATGTTTTTATTGGAGTGGACCACTTCAGTAAATTTTCTTTTCTAAAAGCGATGCCAAAAGCAACGTCCTCTAGGATGGTGCATTTCCTAGAAACAGACATTTTTCATACTTTCGGCACCCCTGAATTCATTCATTCCGACAATGGACGAAAATTCGTATCCGATGAGTCCAAAAACTTTTTGGAAGACTTTGGCATTCAGCATGTGCGGACGGCATTATATTCACCGCAGGCTAACATTTCCGAGCGGGTTAACCGTAGTGTGCTAAGTAAACTAAGAGTCTTGATATCCAAAGAGCAAAACGACTGGGATGTCCATCTATGAAGTATTGCATGCGCCTTACGATCAGATGTACATGATTTATTAGGTTGTTAACCTTATTTCGCTCTTCTTTTTTTTTTTTTTTCAAAATATGATATTACTCTTCGTTCCAAATTTTGCGAGATCTGATAGCACTGGGGTATCCGGAAATGTTAGTCTTGCGGAATGCGCTGAAGACTTCACTCGCGAGACAGAAGTTGTCGGCGAATTTATTCAGGGCACACGGTTAGTCCAAAAACACTTATAACACCAGGGCAAAACTGGTCACTTACCGTGTAGGCCAAGAGGTGTTCCACCGAAACTTTGCTCAAAGCAATTTTGTCCAGGGATTAAACGCGAAACTTCTACCCAAATTTGTAAAATGCCGCATACGTAGAGCAATCGGCAATTGTATGTACGAATTGGAGTCCAGAGCTGGGGACATTTCATGCCAAGGACATACGTCAATAAACACCAAAAAAAAAAAAGAAAAAAAACCACAAAGAATCGAGTTACACAATTAAATTATAATTTAACTTATCTGAACAAATTAACAGCCCGGCGAGTTTAATGGGTTAGCGACCAACGTTTACATGTGATAAAAAAACAGCATTCGATTCTAAAAATCCTTTTTATTCACCGAAAAACATTTCTTAATTTTTTTTGCTTTTGTTTGCCCCCGGCAAAACACGATTTTGATTTTCGCGATTTTATTTACTGGAATTTTTTTTTATTTTATTGCCCAATAAACAATCAGCTGGGCAATCGAAGTTGTTGACATAAAATTATTTTTTTTTTTTTTAATGAACGGCGATTTTTATACCGAGAAAATGTAAACAACATAACCGACTTAATAAACTTTTTATTAGTTTTATTAGGGGGAGTACAATGTATACTCGTCTCTTTCGCGTAGATGGCTAATATTTTTTTTATATTTATGTCTTATGTATATTATGATGTACATACTTAGTACATAAGTTTACTCGATTCAGGATTTTTTATATTTTTTGTATTCTTTTAATGGCACTTATTTTATTGCATTCTATTTGCTGAACCTTTTCAGTTTTCACTTCACTATTTGGCAAATAATACTATTTGAAAATTATTGTGCCTGCATTGGCGAACATGCATTCACTTTTGTTTCACTTTTTTGCACTACCGATGCTCGCACGACGGTGGGTTCATTTGCATGTCCCAGATATAAATACCTAGGAAAAGCAAAGCCCTGTTACTGATTTTATAATTATTTTTCGAATTTATCGCGCAGAAAAAGACAAAACAAGAAGAAAAAATATTTATCGCAATTAAAAATAAACAAAAACAATGTCCGACATTTGAATGGAGGTGAAGTTGGGTGCTAGTTGGTATATTTTGTTCAGAATTCTATAAACATGGATTGTAGAAGATTTGTTGTTGAGATGGGCTCAGAATGTGTCCATGGTTGCAAGTAAAGATCATGCAAGTTTTGTTCCTGCAACTTTGAGACAGGTGTAGATGCACAGGAATTCTAGGAACTTTGACTCGAGTGTGAAAAATTTCACACTAAATGGTGTCAACGAACCTAGAATTTAAAGAATTAGGAGCATTTAGAAGAATTTCCAATTGCACTTGGCAACCAATTAATTATAACTATTTTGCCAAAGCGAAAAGTTTAAGAAGAAGGTGTTCGCTACGGACCGTGTACCTACTTTTTGAAGAAGTTAAATATAGTTCAAGAAAAAACATTTTTTTTATCACGCGACCGCCAATTTTTCGCGTCAAAATAAATTTTTTTGGTGCAAGGACAATTAATTACCAATTTGAATTGTATGCTAAATTTGTCTAGCGTACAAAAGAAGGTAAAAGATAAATTTTAATTAAAAAATTTTTACCTAGAAATTTAAAGGCGGTCGAAAAATTTTACCGCCCACCATATTTGCCGTAGATTTCAGTTTGCCATAGAGCAAGAACGTCCTGCACCAGCTTTGAAGCGGAAGCGGCACCAAATAATTTATCGTGTTCAAAGTCTTATACCGAGGAAACATTCAACTGTCCAAATTTGAAGTGAACAAAATCGAAGCTCAACCATATAGAAATAGTTCTGATAGTCTAAGCGCAGGAATTTAAAGTGGGAGTTCCGGGATCGAATCCCACCGATGACCAAGAAAAGTTTTTTTTTTATTAAATACCTACCAAATCTGTTTTTTTTTTTGAGTCACTAGAATAATTAGAATTTTAACTTTTGTTAAAAAAAAAGAAGTTTAACTCAAACGTTCAAAATCGCAAACGTAGCTATAAATTATTTTAAAGAAACTCCCGATCTCTGTTACAATTGTGTGAATAAAATTAAATATTAAAATCAGTGTCTAGTGGTGCAAGCAAAGTGCACATAAAATAATTCAAAACGATACCTGCGGTATCTATCACCAGATAACTCCAGCTGCAGTGGCCACTTCAAAAGGATTTTAAGGGTTACCACTATATTGACCAGATTGAATATTTAACTAGCTATTTACCTACATATTTAAAACAAGTGCGCGAATTTACGGGGGTTTTAATTTGGGGACCATTGAATAAAATAAAAAGAAAAGAAGAGTTAAAATAAAAGAGGAAGTGCGATCCCAAATTTGAGAATAAATCCGAAGACGTTTTTGTTTGCGAGATTTAATTTTTTTTTTCGTAAATTTAAAGTTAAAAAGGTTTGCCATACGACTTAAATTAAATATTACATTTTTTTGGTAACTTTATTGAAGTTAAATATTAATAAATATTACAAAAAAAAAAAAATTATATTATTAGATTAACTATGAGTGATATGGTAAAGTTTTTATCTTGAGACCTTAAATAATAAAATGATGATGAAGCAAATTTTTTTTTATAAAAATATGAGGTTGAGAGTGAAGAGAAGGGTGATGGCCTGAGAGAAGAAGAAGCCTAGTAATGGGGTTGTCCTGGCGAGGGAGACAACCAAGGTAGGGAGGGTTAAGATAAATTTCTCGCATGTCCAAAAACATCCGGACAAACAAGCTGGCAAATTTTTAAATTTTTTTTTTTGTAATGAATTCTGGTCCAAGAACCCACTGAAGAGCTACGGGATTTAAGACGCCAACCTGGACCAAATGGCAAAGAAGCTCATTACAAAACGGCGCCCACACAGTGGAGTCCACTATCCTTGGATAGTGGGACTTTCATTTCATTTAATTTTTTTTAAATAATTTTCAAGTTTCTTTAAAAAAAATTTTTCTTCAAGTTTGATTGAGTTTCTTTGGTGAGTCCCGGTGACTGGGTATATTGCACTTGGTACCACGTTGCCATCAAGAAGATTCAACCAATAAAACTTTTTTGTGAACAAATGTGAGCTAAGCGTTTTAGTCATTGGGTACATTGGTTAAAGGTACTCAAAGGGCCGAACAGCTTAGTACATATTTTATTTAATTTTCACACATTCTTTTGTGTATACAAAAATGCTGGAAGAGTCCCGTCGATGTAAAGGCGTCCTCGGAGGGCCTTCCAGCAAGACACATTTAATTTCTCCGAGGGACTTAGAGCCTTCACAGATGAAGGATTCGTCTGTTTTAAGTCCTGAAACCCAAGGAGAAACATTTTTTTCTCCTTTAAAATCAAAAACAATAAAACCACTAGTTTTTTCAATTTTTTTGCTCAGTTTTTTTTTGGCTCGCAGAACAACGGCTTCTTCTTATCATCGGTAGCCATCCTTCTCAAATCACATTATCAATCTCATCCTTTTAATTATTTTATGAAAACATTTAAAACTTAATAAAAACAACATTTTATTGAACATTTTAAATTTTTTTATTTTATTTTTCTTTAAATATATTAAACATACACATACCCATACAAATACATATAACATTTTTTTTCATATACACATATTTTTATTTTTAAAACAAAATTTTATTTGGTTTTTGGTGGATTCGGAAACGGAACATTCCAGGGAAAAGTTTCTGGTACATGCGGATTTTTCTTTGTTTTTGGAATGTTTTTCTTGAGGCTAAATTTTGTTTTTTGGTTTTCAGCTGATCCATTGGAAATTCTTTGAGTATTTAATACTTTTTATTTAGGACATTGACCTCCTTTTGGGTGCAGATTTTTACTTGCGATTATAGGTACTATAAGGCAAGTTATGGATTCGTGGAGAAACAAAAATTTGAGATAAGAATCACACATGACATTACGATGATGGAGAAGTCGAAAAAGTGGTTCTGGAAATTCCGTCCGTCTGTCTGTCTGTCTGTCTGTTCGCGCCTCTGGAGGCGAACGGGTGGGCCGATTTGCTTCAAATTTGGTATTTAGGATTTATTTGGCCGTCCCTCGAAACAATTTTTTTATTTTTGCTCTAGGTCCAAAAATAACGGCACCTGCCATACAATCTTGATGACAAAAATTGATTTTCTCAAAAACGGCTCCAATGATTTTGATAAACTTTCAGAATGCTATTTTTGCAAGAAAATCTATCTTTTGGTTAGAAATTTTTTTTCAAAATTTGTCTAATAACGGTACCTCTCATAGAACCAGTATTTTCAAATCAAATTTTCCCGTAAACTATACATTCGATTTCAATAAAATTTTGGCCACGGGAAGTCACTCATAATTTTATTAATATGGCATTTCAAAATTTTCAAAAACTTTTTTTTTTTGATTTTTTATAATTTTTTCAAAAAAATTTTTGGTTTTCGAAATATGTTGGAAACGGGTATATTGATTTATTTTTCATTATTTTTCAAATGAAAACTATTGATTGCCATATATTTGCATACTCAAATAAATTTCAAAATATTTTTTTGAAACAGTTTTTCAAAAATAACCTTTTTAAAAAAAAACTGGTCGAAAGATTTTCAATATTTTTTTTCCTAGATTGATGTAAAGCTTTGAAATTTTATTGCATACTTAGTTTTTCCGAGAAAACTCTTAAACTAATTTAAAAAATAAAAGAATTTTCGAAATTATTTAATTTTTTTTAATATCCATATATGCAGCCACTACGCAATTGCTTATCATAAGAACAAGTTCGTGCGACCCAGTCGTGCATTTTATTTGTTATCGATCTGGGTTTCGGAATTTCTGTGTTTTTTTTTTTTTTTTTTTTTTTTTTTTTTTAATAGGTATGAGCAGTTGTCGTCGAATTTTTGTTGACGACGATTTATCTACAATTTTGGCGCATTCCGAAGCTCGATTTGAAAGATTTCATCAACGATTCCGAAACAACATAGACCACTTCCAACATGCCGGATCAAGATAATCTTCCGGTCATTGCAGAGGGTGGTGGTGTGTAAGATGGGGGAATAGAAGCTGATGAAATGCCTGCTAATGTCCAGGAAGAAGACTTCAAGTCGTTTGGCGGCCAGGATAGAAAGAACGATGTTCGAAAATCAAGTGAGGTTGTTTCAGCAAATGGATGTTTTCGTGGTAAACGTCATAAAAAAACTGGAATCGTTAAGTTTACCGGTACAGCCTCAAAGTACTTTACCTGGACAAAACGCTCGCGAGTTGGGAACTGAAAGTAGAGATTCCGAAGCTTTCCAACCGATACCCAGACCACGAGCTTCAGTGACTCCGTCGATGTTCAGTTCGACCGAGTGCTGTAGGCTGGACAAGTGGAACATCAAATATGATGGGACTGACAACGTTTCCGACGACCTATTTAAGGTTGAACGGATGCAATCATCGTCAGCCCGATGAGCAATTGACTGCGAATGTCCATATCTTGTTGACTGGTAGACCAAATAAGTGGTTCTGGAACTTCTTGCGCAGGAACCCATCATCAAAACTCTCAGAGGTTAAGTTGGCGGTTGGAAAGTGATGTAGATTTCATGAGGTTGTAACTCGCATGGCGTGAAAGAGTCCTTCGACGACTTTTATAATTCGGTCGTGAGTCTAAACGACAGGTTGAAGGAACCTTTCGATGAGCCAAAGTTGGTGGACGTTATCCGAAGTAACGTGGAAAATAAACTGGGGAAAACCTGTTAGCGGCTTATGTTAAGAAAGTTGAACAGCTCAGAGAAAAGGCAACAGAAGCTGACATGTTTTTAGCGAAACGAACTTCTTCACAAAATCTGTGAGCGAGATCACAGAACCCGAAGTTGTCGATCCAGACGGTGTGGAAGTCACGGCTATCTCTTCGCTCTAACGACGCACACCAGCCATTACGTTTGCTGGAATTGTGACGAGAAAGGGCATCCATACCATTTTTCTCCTTCTCCTATTGGTGTGTTTTGTTTTTTGTTTGCGGCAAAGGAGGTGAATACCATTGAATGCGGTAAACATTTGGGAAACTGGCCAAGGTACGAAAAGAGGAGTGGGGAGATTGGTATTTCGAGGAACACCTGCCCGATCAAACAAGTAAACAAAACATATTTAGTCTTTTCCGAGGCTCCAAAGGAAAGCATTCCTATTAAAATCTTGGAACGAACAGAGCCTCTCAGTCCTCTATTAAGTCAGTCTCATCCCGTGAAAAAAACATGCGCTTAAATCTCTTCACGAACGCAAGCTGAACTATTATAAAGTTCGGTCCGAAATTTTCGGAACTCATATTATTTAAGCTGGCGCCCAAGTACAAAGATGTTGACGTCGGTTTGATGACCGAATGAAGCTTCGTAAGTTAAAAGTAGATACCATTATATTCTCCAACACAGATGAGAGAATGTATGCCAATGTTCAGCTAGCTACCGAGTCAGTTTTTGGGTTGTTAGATAGCGGGGCATCCATATCGGTTTTAGGAAGTGAGTGTTAGGAGTTGGTTAAAAAGATTGGTGTGGAAGTGAAACCTTATACGAACAAAGTTCGTACTGCCGACTGTAAGTCGCATGACATAGCAGGTCACTGCCTTATTCAGACGAAATATAACGGCATCACCAAACCCCTCTCTTCCTTCCTAATTCCTAACCTCACTCAAAAGTTGTACTTGGGGATGAATTTCAGGCGTGACTTTAACCTTATGCCAGAGGTGAGTGAATTTCAGGCTGACGTCCGAGCCAACGATGAAGAAGGAAATGTCAAGGATGAGGCTGAATTGATTGAACTTTCACCTGAGCAAAGCACTCAGCTGAAAAACGTTAAAAGGCTTTTTCCTAACTTTGTCGTGCTAAGGCTGGGTAAAACATCTTTCGGATGTCATGTTGTAGATACGGGAAACGCTGTCCCTATCAAATCATGGCATTATCCATTGTCTCCGGTTCGTCAGGAAGAGGTGTATAAGGAGTTGGACCGTATGTTAGAACTCATGGTTATCGAGGAGAGTAACTCCCCGTGGAGTTGCCCGGTAGTTTTGGTTAGAAAGCCCGGTAAGGTCCGTCTCTGTCTAGACTTTCGAAAAGTCAATGCAGTCACCGTTAAGGATGCATATCCTTTGCCTCATATTGAGGGATTACCGGACTCGATCTTAAAGACGCGTGTTGGCAAATACCGCTAGACGAAAAATCGCTTGACAAGACTGCGTTCGCCGTATCTGGTAGACCACTCTACCAACTTAAGGTTATGCCATTCGGTTTGAGCAATGTGGTTCAAACTATGAGTAGGGTCATCGATCAAGTGGTACCAAGTTCCCTCCGTGATACTGTGTTCGTCTACCTAGACTACTTATTGATTTGTACGGCTGATTTTGAGTCTCACATGCGGATCTTTAACGAAGTGGCTGCTTGTCTTCGCAGAGCCAACCTTACTATTAACTAGTGATGCCGCGAATAGTGATTGGGCCGAATACCGAATACCGAATATTCGGTCACACTCTCGGCCGAAGCGCAGAATATTCGGCAGCCGAACATTCGGCCAACGATGTGCATCTATAAATCTATATTCATCTACTAAAACTGCCTACGTGACTTTTGACATGTTTCCGGTTGATAGCGTTGTGTTGGTTTGTTGTAAAAAAACTATATCCTATGTATAATGTATATATAATATATCGTCTAGCCAAACGGTTGTTGCCATTTCAAGTTCATAATTGCAATCGGCATTCTGAAGTTTGAAATAGAAGCGATTCGACGTAAGGTAGTCGATGTTTTTTGTATTATAGGTATGTGTAGTGAAGAATATTAATGTAAATTTCTTTTATTGTAAAACATTCATATTTTTTGGTCAAAAGCTTAAAAAAATGGCACAAGTCAACAAAAAATCAATTATCTGGGAATATTTTGATATTTGCAATGAAAATACGAAGCTAGCTGTCTGTTTGCAGTGTAGGAGCATGATTTCTCGAGGTGGCATAGGATAAAAAGCAAGTAAGTCAAGCACAATTTCAAGCAACAATACCTACTTAAATTTTACGATCCGATTACATTTACATATACTAATAAATTCTTACTTAGTAGTGCTCATTTTTATTTTATTGCATAGTTTCTGAGTGACAGATTTTATTAGTAAGGTATTGAATTCGTTTAATTTTTGCTTACAGTTAACCTTGGAAGAAGTAATTCAAAAGAAATCTCTGTGGGATATTAATGATCCAAAATCTAAAAAATATAATTACCTAATCGGTGAGATGATTGCTTTAGATAACGAACCATTTTCACTAGTGGAACGAGGAGGTTTTCAAAGGCTTATGGAACATGCAGTGCCTCAATACAAAATACCTGGCCGCACTTACATTACCGATAATGTTGTTCCTGATATATATAACAAAATATATTTGAAAATTAATTATTTGAATATCTCAGAATCAACAGCAATTTCAGTGACATCTGACATATGGACATGTCAGCACAATAATGAAAGTTTTTTGAGTTTCAGTGCGCATTGGATATCTGCAGAATTTGTTCTTGAACATGGAGTTTTAGCAGTAAAACCGTTTGCTGGCTCACATACTGGTACCAACATAGCAAAAGAACTGAATGCTATTGCAGAAAGATGGAATATTCCCCAAAGCAAGATTTATTTACTTGTCCATGATAGTGGGGCTAATATGGTAAAAGGTGTACGAGATGCAAAATATGATTCGGCCAGGTGTTTTATTCATTCACTTCAGAGAGTTATTGACGAATCGCTAAAGTCTCAAACAGAAATACCAGAGATGGTTGGCGTTGCTAGGAGAATTGTTACCCATTTTAATCACTCTGGCATAGCCCAACAAAAGTTGAAATCCATTCGACAGGAACTCAATTTACCAAACCACCAACTAGTTCAAGATGTAAGCACACGATGGAACTCAACTTTCTATTTAATGGAGCGATTATTAGAACAAAAACGAGCTGTCTCCTTGTACATAACGGATCACGAATCTTTAAACAATTTATCACCTTCTCAGTGGGAGTTAATGGAACAATGCACAAAACTCCTTAAACGTTTCGAAGAGATTACTAAAATAACCAGCTCAGGAATTTCTTGCATCTCTGAAGTGATTCCACATGCTGTCACATTGTTGAAATACCTGGGGAAAGAAGATACAGCAGATAGTACGCCAAATTTATTTACAATGAGATCTTCACTTCAGTTTGAACTTAAAAAACGATTCAATTTTGATGAGAACGACAACTATTTGATCGCCACTTTTCTTGACTCTCGTTTTAAAACTAGCTTCTTGGGATTAGTCCAAGCCGAGAGAGCAAAACAAAAAATTCTCTTAGAGTCCCTAAAAATCAGTTGTGATGAGTCTATTTCTAATTCAAGCAGTTCCGAGGCGAGTTCTTCTCCAATTCGTAAGAAAAGAAACAAACATAATGAACATGATTACACCAGAGAAACACACGACAGTTTTTGGAAGTGTTTTGAGGAAGTTGCTACTGACAATATTAAAAACGATGAAGATGTTGAAAAAACTGCGATTGCAAACGAAATCGAATTTAATTTAAGAACTGCTCGCCAAGATCGGACGGCGGACCCTTACAAGTGGTGGTCAGTAAACTCAACAAAATATCCAAATTTGACAAATTTTGCACAAGTCTACCTATCGTCTCCTGGTACAAGCGTGTATAGTGAGAGGCTATTTTCAGAACCTGGTATTGTTTATGAAGATAAACGCAATCGTTTGCTTCCAACGAATGCTGAAAAACTTATTTTTATTCACCATAACCTACCGTTAGTTCGTTTTAAATACTAAAAAAATATTTTTGAATAAAATGGATAGATTTTTTTAAACATAATATGTGTTTTTTATTTTAGATTTAAAATTCGGTATTCGGCCGAATGTTATAACTATTCGGCCGAATGCCGAATATTGAAAAAATAGGCCGAATACGCCGAATACCGAATAATGGCCGGACATTCGGGGCATCTCTACTATTAATCTCGATAAAAGCAAGTTTTGCATGCGTGAGCTAAAGTATCTCGGCTATATAGTCGGCCAAGGTACTTGCCTAAAAGAAGAGTAAGTTCGAGTTGGCACCCGAAGCGCTGGAGGGGTTCAATAGACCGAAGACTGCACTTTGCTCGGCAACTGTGTTGTCCCAACCGGATTTCAACAGGCCGTTTACTATCCAGTGTGATGCATCTTCGGAAGGAGTAGGTGGTGCTCTTTTTCAGTTGGATGAGAACGACAACTAGAGACCGATTGCATACATGTGGAAGAAGTTGAACAAAGCTCAGAAAAACTACACGGTTACCGATCAGGAATGTCTTGCAGGAGTTCTGAGCATACGAAAATGTAGGCCCTACGTTGATGGATTACCTTGCAAAGACATTACTGATCATTCAAGTCTCAAATGGTTGATGTCCATGAAGGAGTTGAGTGGAAGATTTTCTCGATGGAGTTTGGAACACCAACTCTCTCAACGTAGTGCCAGATACTCTATCTCGTGGGGATATTTAAGAAATTTCGACAAAAGTAACAGGGATAGAAAATGAGATTGATGAGATTGCTTCGACAATGAAATGTGGGGATATTGACCTTGACTCCGTTGAATTTGATTCGGAGGAATATTCCCAATTGAGAAAGAACATCTATTCTATTCTTCCTGACCTAGTTGCATCGGGAACATTTAGATACAAGAGAGTTAGGTTCAGGAATGGTGATACGAGGAAGATTCGTTGTGACGTCTTTGGGTGCCAGAAACCCTCACTCACAGATGTATTGAATTGTCTCACAATACGAAGCTGAATTGCCATAGCGGTTTTGCAAAGACCTATGCTCGTATTAAAGAGAAATATTCTTAGCCTAAAATGGCGAGGGACATCAAGGCATTTGTAAGTGAATGTGAAACATGTAAGATGGTGAAAGCTCCTAACGCGATTCTTTGCCCACCTATCACCAAGCAGACTGTAACAGAAAGACCTATTCAACGATTGTATATCGACTTCTTGGGACCATATCCGTGTACGAAACGAGGAAACTTGTATGTTTTTATTGGAGTGGACCACTTCAGTAAATTTTCTTTTCTAAAAGCGATGCCAAAAGCAACGTCCTCTAGGATGGTGCATTTCCTAGAAACAGACATTTTTCATACTTTCGGCACCCCTGAATTCATTCATTCCGACAATGGACGAAAATTCGTATCCGATGAGTCCAAAACTTTTTGGAAGACTTTGGCATTCAGCATGTGCGGACGGCATTATATTCACCGCAGGCTAACATTTCCGAGCGGGTTAACCGTAGTGTGCTAAGTAAACTAAGAGTCTTGATATCCAAAGAGCAAAACGACTGGGATGTCCATCTATGAAGTATTGCATGCGCCTTACGATCAGATGTACATGATTTATTAGGTTGTTAACCTTATTTCGCTCTTCTTTTTTTTTTTTTTCAAAATATGATATTACTCTTCGTTCCAAATTTTGCGAGATCTGATAGCACTGGGGTATCCGGAAATGTTAGTCTTGCGGAATGCGCTGAAGACTTCACTCGCGAGACAGAAGTTGTCGGCGAATTTATTCAGGGCACACGGTTAGTCCAAAAACACTTATAACACCAGGGCAAAACTGGTCACTTACCGTGTAGGCCAAGAGGTGTTCCACCGAAACTTTGCTCAAAGCAATTTTGTCCAGGGATTAAACGCGAAACTTCTACCCAAATTTGTAAAATGCCGCATACGTAGAGCAATCGGCAATTGTATGTACGAATTGGAGTCCAGAGCTGGGGACATTTCATGCCAAGGACATACGTCAATAAACACCCAAAAAAAAAGAAAAAAAACCACAAAGAATCGAGTTACACAATTAAATTATATTTTAACTTATCTGAACAAACTAACAGCCCGGCGAGTTAAATGGGTTAGCGACCCACGTTTACATGTGATAAAAAAACAGCATTCGATTCTAAAAATCCTTTTTATTCACCGAAAAACATTTTTAAACTTTTTTTCGCTTTTGTTTGCCCCCGGCAAAACACGATTTTGATTTGCGCGATTTTATTTACTGGAAATTTTTTTTAATTTATTGCCCAATAAACAATCAGCTGGGCAATCGAAGTTGTTTACATAAAATTATTTTTTTTTGTTCAAAATGAACGGCGATCTATATACCGAGAAAATGTAAACAACATAACCGACTTAATTAACTTTTTATTAGTTTTATTAGGGGGAGTACAATGTACACCCGTCTCTTTCGCGTAGATGGCTAATATTTTTTTTTATATTTATGTCTTATGTATATTATGATGTACATACTTAGTACATAAGTTTACTCGATTCAGGATTTTTTATATTTTTTGTATTCTTTTAATGGCACTTATTTTGTTGCATTCTATTTGCTGAATCTTTTCAGTTTTCACTTCACTATTTGGCAAATAATACTATTTGAAAATTACTGTGCCTGCATTGGCGAACATGCATTCACTTTTGTTTCACTTTTTTGCACTACCGCTCCTCGCACGACGGTGGGTTCATTTGCATGTCCCAGATATAAATACCTAGGAAAAGCAAAGCCCTGTTACCGATTTTATAATTATTTTTCGAATTTATCGCGCAGAAAATGACAAAACAAGAAGAAAATATTTATCGCAATTAAAAATAAACAAAAACAATGTCCGACATTTGAATGGAGGTGAAGTTGGGTGCTAGTTGGTATATTTTGTTCAGAATTCTACAAACATGGATTGTAGAAGATTTGTTGTTGAGATGGGCTCGGAATGTGTCCATGGTTGCAAGTAAAGATCATGCAAGTTTTGTTCCTGCAACTTTGAGACAGGTGTAGATGCACAGGAATTCTAGGAACTTTGACTCGAGTGTGAAAAATTTCACACTAAATGGTGTCAATGAACCTGGAATTTAAAGAATTAGGAGCATTTAGAAGAATTTCCAATTGCACTTGGCAACCAATTAATTAGAACTATTTTGCCAAAGCGAAAAGTTTAAGAAGAAGGTGTTCGCTACGGACCGTGTACCTACTTTTTGAAGAAGTTAAATATAGTTCAAGAAAAAACATTTTTTTTATCACGCGACCGCCAATTTTTCGCGTCAAAATAAATTTTTTTGGTGCAAGGACAATTAATTACCAATTTGAATTGTATGCTAAATTTGTCTAGCGTACAAAAGAAGGTAAAAGATAAATTTTTATTAAAAATTTCTTACCTAGAAATTTAAAGGCGGTCGAAAAATTTTACCGCCCACCATATTTGCCGTAGATTTCAGTTTGCCATAGAGCAAGAACGTCCTGCACCAGCTTTGAAGCGGAAGCGGCACCAAATAATTTATCGTGTTCAAAGTCTTATACCGAGGGAACATTCAACTGTCCAAATTTGAAGTGAACAAAATCGAAGCTCAACCATATAGAAATAGTTCTGATAGTCTAAGCGCAGGAATTTTAAGTGGGAGTTCCGGGATCGAATCCCACCGATGACCAAAAAAAGTTTTTTTTTTTAAATTTGTTTTTCTTATTAAATACCTACCAAATCTGTTTTTTTTTGAGTCAATAGAATAATTAGAATTTTAACTTTTGTTAAAAAAAAAAGAAGTTTAACTCAAACGTTCAAAATCGCAAACATAGCTATAAATTATTTTAAAGAAACTCCCGATCTCTGTTACAATTGTGTGAATAAAATTAAATATTAAAATCAGTGTCTAGTGGTGCAAGCAAAGTGCACATAAAATAATTCAAAACGATACCTGCGGTATCTATCACCAGATAACTCCAGCTACAGTGGCCACTTCAAAAGGATTTTAAGGGTGAGTTTGGTTACCACTATATTGACCTGATTGAATATTTAACTAGCTATTTACCTACATATTTAAAACAAGTGCGCGAATTTACGGGGGTTTTAATTTGGGGACCATTGAATAAAATAAAAAGAAAAGAAGAGTTAAAATAAAAGAGGAAGTGCGATCCCAAATTTGAGAATAAATCCGAAGACGTTTTTGTTTGCGAGATTTAATTTTTTTTTCGTAAATTTAAAGTTAAAAAGGTTTGCCATACGACTTAAATTAAATATAACATTTTTTTGGTAACTTTATTGAAGTTAAATATTAATAAATATTACAAAAAAAAAATTATATTATTAGATTAACTATGAGTGATATGGTGAAGTTTTTATCTTGAGACCTTAAATAATAAAATGATGATGGAGCAAATTTTTTTTTTATAAAAATATGAGGTTGAGAGAGAAGAGAAGGGTGATGGCCTGAGAGAAGAAGAAGCCTAGTAATGGGGTTATCCTGGCGAGGGAGACAACCAAGGTAGGGAGGGTTAAGATAAACTTCTCGCATGTCCAAAAACATCCGGACAAACAAGCTGGCAAATTTTAAATTTTTTTTTGTAATGAATTCTGGTCCAAGAACCCACTGATGAGCTACGGGATTTAAGATGCCAACCTGGACCTAATGTCAAAGAAGCTCGTTACAAAACGGCGCCCACACAGTGGAGTCCACTATCCTTGGATAGTGGGACTTTCATTTCATTTAATTTTTTTTAAATAATTTTCAAGTTTCTTTAAAAAAAAATGTTCTTCAAGTTTGATTGAGTTTCTTTGGTGAGGCCCGGTGACTGGGTATATTGCACTTGGTACCACGTTGCCATCAAGAAGATTCAACCAATAAAACTTTTTTGTGAACAAATGTGAGCTAAGCGGCTTAGTCATTGGGTACATTGGTTAAAGGTACTCAAAGGGCCGAACAGCTTAGTACATATTTTATTTAATTTTCACACATTTGTTTGTGTATACAAAAATGCTGGAAGAGTCCCGTCGATGTAAAGGCGTCTTCGGAGGGCCTTCCAGCAAGACACATTTAATTTCTCCGAGGGCCTTAGAGCCTTCACAGATGAAGGATTCGTCTGTTTTAAGTCCTGAAACCCAAGGTGAAACATTTTTTTCTAAAGTCCTTTAAAATAAAAAACAATAAAACCACTAGTTTTTTCAATTTTTTTCCGCAGTTTTTTTTTTGGCTCGCAGAACTACGGCTTCTTCTTATCATCGGGAGCCATCCTTCTCAAATCACAATATCAATCTCATCCTTTTAATTATTTTATGAAATCATTTCAAACATATTTTTCATATACATATATTTTTATTTTAAAACAACATTTTATTTGGTTTTTGTTGGATTCGGAAACGGAACATTCCCAGAAAAACTTTTTGGTATCTGCGGATTTTTGTTTGTTTTTGGAATATTTTTCTTGAGGCGAAATTTTTTTTTGGACATTGACCTCCTTTTGGGTGCAGATTTTTTGTTCTCGATGTGGGTTTCGGAATTTCTGTGCATTTTTTTTTTGGTTGTTTGAATAGGTATGAGCAGTCGTCGCCAAATTTTCGTTGACGACGATTTATCTGCAATTTTCGCGCATTCCGAAGCTCGATTTGAAAGATTTCATCAACGATCCCGCAAGAACATAGACCATTTCGACCTAGATAAACTTTTAGTTTTTCGGAAAATTTGGACTCGACGGTCACCAATTCCACTTCCAACATGCCGGATCAAGATAATCTTCCGATCATTGTAGAGGGTGATGGTGTGGAAGATGGGGGAATAGAAGCTGATGAAATGCCTGCTAATGTCCAGGAAGAAGACTTCAAGTCGTTTGGCGGCCAGGATAGAAAGAACGATGTTCGAAAATCAAGTGAGGTTGTTTCAGCAAATGGATGTTTTCGTGGTAAACGTCATAAAAAAACTGGAATCGTTAAGTTAACCGGTACAGCCTCAAAGTACTTTACCTTTACTTTGGACAAAGCGCTCGCGAGTTGGGAACTGAAAGTAGAGATTCCGAAGCTTTCCAACCGATACCCAGACCACGAGGTTCAGTGACTCCGTCGATGTTCAGTTCGACCGAGTGCTGTAGGCTGGAGAAGTTGAAATGGAGCAAAGGGAGAGGAAATGGAGTTGGGTCGGTGTTAGGATTCAGGGAGTAGAGGAACCGGATGGACATAGGTAGGATGAGGGGTCCGAGGGAAAGGAAAGCAGGATATGGAAGGGAAGGGGTTAGAATGTCAGCTACGGAGGCGATGGCATGCTGGCAAGGCACGGCTTAGCTCGCCGGATAAGGGGGGGAATTTACCTCCGTAGCTAGACCTCGCTTCTTTAAAAAAAAACATAAATCATGCCAAAGATTGAACTTTATCCACCACTTAAGTTGATCATGCTCACTTACTCTCATACTCTTCACTAACATGTACGCACTCCAACAAATTCTCATTCACACTCACACAACCATTCACTCATCCACACTCACATCCACCCACAGCCATTCACTCAGACACTCGCTGACATGCACACTACCACCCACTCACAAATATTCACTCCTACGCACATACCTACTCACACTCACACTCACACGCATACCTACTCACACTCACCCTCACATTCTCACACACACACACACACACACACACACACGTACTTTGGGTTGTCCTTGCAGAACGGACCACAGCCCACCCCACCTGGGATTCAATCGGTCCGATTGTTTAGAATCCCCCTTACGTCCTGGATTGGTTTGGTGTTAGGCCATACTTACTCACCTCGAGCCTTGCATCCGCCTTACCGCACCCCCCTGAAAATACCTTACAATGCCATTGAGCTTAGTACAAGCTCAGAACAACGAATTTAAAAGCGATAGTTTCAACCTCATCGGCGTGATTTACAAACAGGATTTTATTTTCAAACTAAAACTAACATTTGGAATATTCTTAACATCTAACTAGAGCTAAAATGAAAAAAAAACCAAAGAATTGAAACAAGAACTTAAACTGAACTGAATCTTGAAACCAACATATAATGGGTTGAATCAAAAAAAAATATCTATAAGATCATATAACGAGAAACATAGCTTAATTTAACAAAGTTTAAAAAAAATAAATTTACAAATAAGAAGATAATATATTTAAACTACAGATAAAAAAGAAAGGTGGAAGCGGATCGAACTTCTTCCCAAAAACTGTGAGCGAGATCACAGACACAGAATCCGAAGTGGTCGATCCAGACGGTGAGGAAATCGCGGCTATCTCTTCGCTCTAACGATGCACGCCGACCAGCTATTAAGTTTGCTGGAATTGTGACGAGAAAGGGCGTCCATACCATTTTTCTCCTTCTCCTATTGGTGTGTTTTGTTTTTTGTTTGCGGAAAAGGAGGTGAATACCATTGAATGCGGTTAACATTCGTTAAACTGGCCAAGGTACGAAAAGAGGAGTGGGGAGATTGGTTCCTCAAGGAACACTCCTGCCTCCTCAAACAAGTAAACAAAACACATTTAGTCCAAGGCTCCAAAGGAAAGCGTTCCTATTAAAATCTTGGAACGAACAGAGCCTCTCAGCCCTCCATTAAGTCAGTCTCATCCCGTGCAAACACATGCCCTTAACTCTCTTCACGAACGCAAGCTGAACAATTATAAAGTTCGGTCCGAAATTTTCGGAACTCATTGGTTAAGCTAGCGCTTAAGTACAAAGATGTTGACGTCGGTTTGATGACCGAATGAAGCTTCGTAAGTTAATAGTACCATTATATCCTCCAACACAGATGGGAGAATGTATGCCAATGTTCAGCTAGCTAACGAGTCAGTTTTTGGGTTGTTAGATAGCGGGGCATCCATATCGGTTCTAGGAAGTGAGTGTTGGGAGTTGGTTAAAAAGATTGGTGTGGAAGTGAAACCTTATACGAACAAAGTTCGTACTGCCGACTGTAAGTCGCATGACATAGTAGGTCACTGTCTTATTTAGACGAAATATAACGGCATCACCAAACCCCTCTCTTTTTACCTAATTCCTAACCTCACTCAAAAGTTGTACTTGGGGATGAATTTCTGGCGTGACTTTTGTTGAATTTCTATTATTTGAATTATTATTTCTTACAGTGCTAACTTAACGAAAACTTACATTAATCTATTACTTAATATCTATATATTTTTCTCTTTCTTACTAAGCATATTGTTCAGTCTAATTGTAAAGTAATTTTCAATTTTCTATTAAAACTTTACTTGCGATTCAACCTCCATTTGAGTAAGTTACCTTACTTACTTACTTAAGGTGGCGCAGACAGTCCATTGTGGACCACGGCCTCAACCAACATTCCTCGCCAGCTAGGCCGGTCCCTAGCCAGTGGCCTCCAGTTGCGCACACCAAGTTGGTTGAGGTCGTTTACCACTTGATCGCGCCACCTTAGATGGGGTCTTCCAGAACTGCGTCGGCCCTCCGGGTTGGAATTGAAGACTCGTCGGGCAGGAGCGTTTTCGTCCATACGCTCCACATGACCCAGCCATCTAAGCCGCTGAATTTTCAGCTTCTTAACCAAGTCAATGTCGCTGTATAGCCCGTACAGTTCGTCATTGAATCTTCTCCTCCATACTCCATTGATACATACAGGCCCGAATATCACCCGAAGAATCTTTCTCTCAAAGCACCCCAGCCTATATTCATCCGATTGTGTCAGTGTCCACGCTTCTGCCCCATACAGCAGGACTGGGATGATAAGGGTCTTGTATAGTGTCTCCTTGGTCCTTTGAGAGAGGGCTTTACTACTAAGATGCCTTCTTAGCCCGAAGAAACAGCGATTGGCAAGAGTGATTCTTCGACTGATCTCTTCACTGATGTTGTTCTGAGAGGTTATAGTGGAACCCAAATAGACAAAGTCCTTGTAAGTTACCTCTCTTTATAATAAATCTTGAATATAATTATTGAACTTTGGGTTTTTATTGAATCGAACTTTATTTCACGGTGCCGAAACCCGGGAATCAAGACGTGAGATACAATAATTGTTGTGTAAGAATATTTTTTTTTATATCGAAATGGAGAACGCAAGTCGTGCAGCGTATAGGGGACAAGTAACTCGTGTTGTTAATAGTGCAATCCAATATTTGCGAACTCTTGACTCGAATCCTTTGTCCACGAACGAAGAAAATTTAGAGAACGTTGAAGAAGAACTCCTAGTGTATCTTAATCGTGTAAAAGTAGCTCATGAAGGGCTTATAAAGGCTAATAACGAGTTTGTTCCTAGTTCTAATTCTAATCTCGACACTGCAACTAGAGATATGGAGCAAGTAGTCGAGTATGAGGATAAAGCCACCTCCCTTATCACGCGGTTGAATCAACGGCTCGAACGGTTAAATCGTTTAAGAAATCCTAACGGTTCGGAAACAGCTAACGTTAACGTTACAAATACTTCTCTATTACGCGATCGTATTAACGGAGTAAGGTTACCCAAGCTGCCTTTAAAATCATTTTCTGGGGATTTTAAGGAATGGCTTCCTTTTTGGGAGCAATTTAAAACTACGGTACATGATAGTGAACTTCTATCTGGGACAGATAAATTTAATTATCTCCAGTCAGCGTTGAAAGGCAAAGCCGCTGATGGAATTGGCGGGTTTACACCGAGTGGTAATTGCTATGATGGTGCTTTAGCTCTTTTACAAGAGGAATTCGGGAATGCAGATAAATTAATCGATAAAAATATGCACGCTCTAATGTCTATTTCATTGCTAAAATCAAAAAATGATATTCGTGGTCTAAGAAACATTTATAATACGGTAACCTCGTCTATACGATCGTTGACGGCTCTCGGTATTCCTTCGAGTAATTATTCTATAATGCTTAAGACCAAATTACTGAGTAGTTTACCTAATGAACTTCGTGCAAATTATTTTCGGACTCAGGGTCATAGTTCTACCGATGAATCACATGATTTAAATCAAGAAAACGGTAATAATGTGTCGTCAGAAAGTGAATTCTCCTTTATGTTTGATGGTGACAAACAGCTAACGGGCCTTCTTAAATTCATCAAAAGAGAAATTATAGCTCTTGAAAATTCGGTTGATGAAAAAGAAGAAGCCAATAATCAGAGAAAGCAAACGAATTATATATTCACTGCAGCTGGCTTACTTACAACGTCTAACACTCCCGCATCATGTTTTTTTTGTAAGTCGGTCGCACATCATACAAGAGAATGTGATAACCAGTTGACTGTAGCACAACGAAAAATTTTACTTAAACGAGACAATCGATGCTATCGTTGCACTTTAAAAGGGCATTCTTCTAAACGTTGTTTTGTTAAAAACCTTAAATGTGGTGCTTGCGGGGGAAGACATGCAAAGTCGATGTGCGATCCAGATTATCGAAAACTGGTGCCGAAAGCGAACGGTAATGTCGATAGTGCGAGTAGCCGAAAATCATTAAGTTTATATGCGTGGATGAATAAAGCCAATCCATCAAATGTTTTTTTACAAACGGCATCGGTATTCGCGTTAAATAAAAATAAAGAGCTGAGCATTTACGTAAGATTAATCATTGATGGTGGTAGTCAAATCACTTTTATTAAAGAATCGCTCGTGGAAAAACTCTGTTTACCGGTTGTTGGCTCGCGAAATATTAATGTAATTCCGTTCGGAACTGATAACAAACAATCAACGTCGGAAAAAAATTATAAAATTGCGGAATTATATTTAAAAAGTCAATACGGTGAAAAAATGATAAAAATAAACGCGGTTGTTGTCCCTTCAATATGTGTCGATGTCTTAAGCATTCCATCGGAAAGATGTGTCGAAAATTATAATCTTGTCCTTGCTGATGGTCGTCCCTTTGATTGCCATCCAGATGAAGGCATATCTGTTTTAATCGGAGCGGATAATTACTGGCGCGTTGTTTCAGAAAGTACAATCCGCATTAATGACACTCTAATGGCGATTGATACATTATTCGGGTGGACGCTGCAAGGTCCAGCAAACAATATGTTTACTAGTTGTCAGTCATCGTACGCGAATAGTTTACTAACTAGCTCGTTTGATGAAAAAACGTTATGGGACCTTGAATCGATAGGCATTACACCAATTCAAAACGAATATAATTCTTTTACTGAAGATTATATCGAAAAATGCATCGTAAAAAAATCCACTCGATACGAGGCTAGTTTGCCATGGAAAGACGAGTACAGTGCTTTGAACAGTAACCGCGCCGGTGCTTTTTCGCGCTTCCAATCGTTAGTTAAACGTCTCTCCAGATCACCCGCAGATCTACTACGGTATGACAGTGCGATAAGAGAACTCATTTTAAGCGGCGTAGCTGAGATTGTGGAAGACGAGTCTGCAGCAGAACAACTTCGTACTTACTACCTACCTCATCGAGGTGTATATCGTGAAGACAAGGAAACTACGAAGCTTCGAGTTGTTTACGACGCCTCTGCACATGCAGAAGATTGTGTATCGCTCAATGACTGCCTAAAATCTGGTTCTAATTTACTGCCTGATTTACTAATGATTGTTCTTAATTTCAGAATCGGTTTAATTGCTTTGGTTGCAGACATTGAAAAGGCCTTTCATCAAGTTGCTCTGGCTAAAAGGGATCGCGATTCTCATCGGTTCTTTTGGTTTAGAAGCAAAATTGATGACACCAGCTATCTACCTGAACCAGCAGTTTTTAGAATGAAACGTGTAACGTTCGGCGTAAAATCGAGCCCTTTCATACTAGCAGCTACTCTCAGAAAACATTTTAAGTCGGAATCGCAAAATCATAGCGAGATTTGCCAAGTCTTGGAGTCAAGCTACTACGTCGACGATTTTGTGATGAGTGTTGATGATGAAGATTTCGCCTACAAGGTCTACAATCAATCGATGAGCATTTTGAACCGAGCTTCGATGAAATTGCGCAAATGGAATAGCAGCCATAAGTCTATAAGAGAATCGTTCAACGAAATACCACCTGATCGGCAGAAGATTCTGGGAATCATGTGGTACATTCACACAGATGAGCTATGTGTGGACATCGAGACGGTGTTAAATTCAAGCGTTTTTTTGAAAACGAAACCAACGAAGCGGATAATATTGCAGGTAATATCTCGCTTTTATGATCCCTTGGGCCTTTTAAGCCCATTTATTATTAATTTTAAAATATTATTTCAAATGATTTGGAAACGAAAAATAGCTTGGGATGAAGAGCTCCCGGATGACATTTTAAAAGCTTTTTATTCTTTGTATGATGGTATTGCTGTTCTGAAGGAAATTTCTATTCCGAGATGTATTTTCCAAGGCAAAGATATCCAGAGCCGAGACCTTCATATTTTTGCAGACGCAAGTAAGAGTGGTTACGGAGCAGTAGCTTATGTAAGAGAGAAACGATAAGAGTGAGACGACTGTACGGTTTCTTTGTGCTAAAAATAGGGTTTCACCTTTGAAAGAAATCGATAAATCTTCAGAATTATCTCTTCCGAGACTGGAACTTACTGCAGCACTCATTGCAGCAAGGCTTTGCTCATATCTTTTGAATAATCTTAGGCTATCTTTTAATAACGTTTGGCTTTGGAGTGATTCCAAGATCACTCTGTTTTGGATTACAAATGTGTCAAATAAGAAGTGGAAGCGCTATGTCGAACATAGGGTGGCTGAAATTAAAAAACTAACAGCTGGATTTCAGTGGAGCCATTGTCCTGGAAGGGATAATCCCGCAGATTTGCTAACTCGAGGTGTGACTTCACCAACCTTAGCAAGTTCTGAATCTTGGCTGCAAGGACCTACTTGGTTGCGTAGCGAATCCAAATCTTGGCCCATGGAAAATGTTCTGAATTACAACATTTCTAACTCATTGCTTTCTCTTCAGGTAACAATTGATAATCCGAAAGTAAACGAAACCTTACCTGTTGAACCTTTGGAAGCGCTTTTACCAGCTGAGAACTATAGCACTTGGATTAAACTTCTCAGAGTGACGTCATTGGTAGCTCGTGCCATACCTCGTTTGAGAAAAAGGTTCTCTGGATCGAAATTTCAAATAACACCTAACGATGAACTGAGACTTGAAGCAAGAGGCCATGTGATAACTCCAGTTGAGTTACAAAGGGCTGAGGATTATTGGATTACATACGCCCAGCATTATGAATTTCCTGAAGAAATTGAGGCGATAAAAAAAGGTAGGAAAGTTAATAATTCTTCTGATATATATACTCTTAATCCTATGTTTGAAAATGGTGTACTTCGAGTTCATAGTCGACTTGGAGACTGTAACGAAGAAGATATTACAGCTTTTCCAATTATCTTACCAAAAAAGTCTCATATCACTAAGCTTATTGTGTTGCATGCTCATAAGCAAATGTTGCACAGTGGTACAGGTACTACGTTTGCAGAGTTAAGGAGGAAATTTTGGATCGTTAGAGGCAGACAGCTGGTTAAATCAGTTATTCAGAAATGCGAGGTTTGCAAAAGACTTCTAGCTTCACCTGGATCGGAACCGATAGCTCCTCTTCCAAGAGAACGGATGCTGACCTCAAAGCCATTCGAGATGACGGGTATAGATTACGCTGGCCCCTTGTATATCAAAAATCCTGCTGACAATGGTTCACCATCGAAAACGTACATTCTGCTGTTGACTTGTGGTGCCATCAGAGCTGTGCACTTGGAGCTGGTGACGGACTTAACGACAGAATGCTGTGTGCTGGCTCTAAGACGTTTTTTTGCTAGGAGAGGCAAACCTAGAATAATTTATTCCGACAACGCTAAGACCTTTAAGTGCGCGTCAAAGGAATTAAAGGTTTTGAACGATATAGTGGGATCCGAGTTGGTACAAGGTTTTGCGAATAACGAAGGTATCCGATGGAAGTTCATAGCTGAAAGAGCAGCCTGGTGGGGAGGTTTCTGGGAACGCCTTGTTCGTAGCGTAAAGGTAGTGCTGAAGCTAACTATTGGACGAGCAGTGCTTAACTTTGAAGAGCTTCGAACACTTCTGGTCGAAGTTGAAAGCGTTGTTAATGCCAGACCTTTAACTTATATTTCTGATGATCCTAAGGACATTAGTCCCCTTACACCTTCTCATTTTTTAACTGGTTTTCATTTTTCCTTAGATATGCCACGTTTCGATGAGGGGGAAACCAGTCATAATCTTCGAGTTAAATGGGACGCTAGACTGAAAACGTTGAAAGCTTTTTGGAAACGTTGGAAGCTTGAATATCTTCAACAACTTCGATCTCTTCACCAATATAAGATTGGAGGTTCCACGAAGATACAAACAAATGATGTCATCATTTTACATGATTCATCCGTATCCAAGCTGTTTTGGAAACTAGCAGTAGTAGAAGAGGTGTATCCTGATCGCGATGGAAAAATTCGTGCTTGTATTATCAGATTAGCCGCTGGAACAAGGCTACGACGCCCAGTGCAATTATTATATAACCTTGAAATTGTATAACTTTAATTTTGAAATTTTATAACTTATTTTTTGTGGTGCGGAGGATGTTGAATTTCTATTATTTGAATTATTATTTCGTACAGTGCTAACTTAACGAAAACTTACATTAATCTATTACTTAATATCTATATATTTTTCTCTTTCTTACTAAGCATATTGTTCAGTCTAATTGTAAAGTAATTTTCAATTTTCTATTAAAACTACTTGCGATTCAACCTCCATTTGAGTAAGTTACCTCTCTTTATAATAAATCTTGAATATAATTATTGAACTTTGGGTTTTTATTGAATCGAACTTTATTTCAACTTTAACCTTACGCCAGAGGTGAGTGAACTTCAGGCCGACGTCCGAGCCAACGAAGAAGAGAGAAATGTCAAGGATGAGGCTGAATTGATTGAACTTTCACCTGAGCAAAGCAGTCAGCTCAAAAACGTTAAAAGGCTTTTTCATAACTTTGTTGTGCTAGGGCTGGGTAAAACATCTTTCCGATGTCATGTTGAAGATACGGGAAACGCTGTCACTATCAAATCATGGCATTATCCATTGTCTCCGGTTCGTCAGGAAGAGGTGTATAAGGAGTTGGACCGTATGTTAGAGCTCGGGGTTATCGAGGAGAGTAACTCCCCGTGGAGTTGCCCGGTAGTTTTGGTTAGAAAGCCCGGTAAGGTCCGTCTCTGTCTAGACTTTCGAAAAGTCAATGCAGTCACCGTTAAGGATGCATATCCTTTGCCTCATATTGAGGGATTACTCAGCCGTATAAAAGACACACATTTTATTACCGGACTCGATCTTAAAGACGCGTATTGGCAAATACCGCTAGACGAAAAATCGCGTGACAAGACTGCGTTCGCTGTACCTGGTAGACCACTCTACCAATTTAAGGTTATGCCATTCGGTTTGAGCAATGTGGGTCAAACTATGAGTAGGGTCATCGATCAAGTGGTACCAAGTTCCTTCCGTGATAATGTGTTGGTCTACCTAGACGACTTTTTGATTTGTACGGCTGACTTTGAGTCTCACATGCGGATCCTTAACGAAGTGGCTGCTTGTTTTCGTAGAGCCAGCCTTACTATTAACCTCGATAAAAGCAAGTTCTGCAGGCGTGAGCTAAAGTTTCTCGTCTATATAGTCGACCAAGGTACTTTGAAGACCAATCCTGACAAAAGCGAGGCAATGGTTAATTTTCCCGTTCCCACGACAATAAGACAAGTAACTAGATTTTCAGGCTTAACAGAATGGTACCGAAGGTTTATCAAGAACTATTCGGACCTAGCAGCACCTTTTACAGATTGCCTGAAAAACAAGAGTAAGTTCGAGTTGACACCCGAAGCGCTGGAAGGGTTCAATAGACTGGAAACTGCACTGTGTTGTCCCAACCGGATTTCAACCGTCACTTATGGAACCTCTTCGGGTCTTAGCTGCAGAATATTCTGCAAAATATCCATTAGGATCGCAAGTTTTGCTCAAAGACTTCTTTGTTGATGAAGTTATGGCAGGGGCAGACAACATTTTAGTAGCAAAAGACATCCAGTTACAATTGTCATTGTTGCTGCAGGAGGGAGGGCTCCAGTTAAAAAAGCGGTGTTCAAACCACCAACAATTACTTGATAACGTTCAATTATGTCATGCGTTCCGAGCTTGATATTAAAAAACACATAATTGTTTTTTTCTTATTTTTCTTATTTTATTTTATTTCATTGTCTTTTTAACAATTTATTTTATTTAGATCTGAAGAGAGAAGTCGCCGTCCTTAGCGTCGCTGCACTTCTCAAATCAGCTGGTGAATTAAGACTGACCTTACAATCATGATTTTTCTTACAGCTAAGTTCTGCATTGATTCTTTTCTTCTGGGATGGAATGCACTTGTTGACAAAATATTCATATTTCATTTGAGTTAAATGAAATATGAATATCAATTTATTAAAATGTTAGGTGCAGGGGAAAAAGGGGTGCATCCGTTGTGGACTCGTTTTGCAAGTTAAGCAAAAATGGCGTGGGAAACCGTTATGGTATTTGTAAGTGCCGGAAGGCGAGGGCGTGTGTATTCCCCACACGCCGGGTTATGGATTGGGGGTGACATCTGAGACGTAACTCCTCCCCCTTAGGATTCTGCTCCGTAGAATCTTTAATGTTCACATTTTTTTTTGTATTGTTCTTTTTGTTTTTTGAAATAAAAAAAAAATTGATTAAAAATAAAATTGATTAAAATTAACAAAATAATTATGATAAGGCTAATTGTTCCAAAATTTAAATATTCATGTACATTTGTTCTTTCTTTAATTTGTTCAATTAGTTTTCGGTTTTCTTACTCTTTTATATGTAATGTTTCTGTGGAATAGTTTCTTATATTATTTTTATTGATATTTTCTTAAAATTAGGTAAAATAAAATTGTCATAGTATAGGAAATTTTCGTATGTAATATGATTTATCTCTATTTTACAGTTTTCAAATTTTAATAAATTATTTCCTATTATAGTTAAATCGTAATTGTGACAATAATGATTTATTTGTGTGAATGGTACATTTGTAGTAGTTATTACTATTATTACTATATTATTGGTAATTTGTCTGATTTCTATATTTTGGTTTTCTTTTAAATTTCATTCAGAATTATCTTTTAAAATGTACTAAACTTTTTTGTAGAGCGTTAAATTTACTAAACTATCGTTGGTACAAAAATAGTTGTATGTAAAATGTAAGGAAAAAAAGTAATTGGGGGAAAACCAGAGCAAATCAAAAATTTTGGAGTTCTACCCACCTTTTCAAATTCCATTTCTTGGTAACGAATTGACATACAACAATTTTCACCCTATTTGTATTGTAGGAAATTTAATGCTTTACAAAAAAGGTCTTGAATACTTTTGCCGTATTAAGTAAGGAAAAAAAGTTATTGAGGGAAAACCGGAGCAAAGTCGAACATTTTGCAAATTCCCCCTATTCCTTTTTTCCGTATCTAGGTAACGAAATGACATACAATTATTTTTGTACCAACGATAGTTTAGTAAATTTAACGCTCTACAAAAAAGTTTAGTACACTTTTGCCGTTGAACGTAAGCAAAAAAAGTTATAGAGCGAAAACCGGAGCGAACTCGAAAAGTTTGCAGTTTCCCCTCCTCCTCTTTTTCAACAGGGCCGGTGAGGTCCACAACTTCGTCAAATGTTAATTCAATATTCCTGAACAATATCTCAAAGTTTGATTAACTTCCGACCTTTTTCTACCTGCCCACTGTATACTAAGAACAAAGTAATATATAAAAATTACGGCGGAGTGACAATAGTAATGGGCATGGCCTGGTACCTGATGGGCAAGCGGGGATCGTTGGGGGGTGTAAAAAGTTGGTGATTTTAACAAGAAGCCATAAAAACAACAATATTTCATGATTTCTCGGGTATATCCGAAGAAATAAGGTGGAATTCTTCATTTTTTTACATTTTTTGGCGAATTTTGAAAAATGACCTGTTTTTCGAAGTGCCATATCTCGGTAACTAATCAACATACAACATTGATTGTACTAACGAAATTGTAGCAAATTTTATGCTCTACAATTTTGTCATACACGTTAAAATCATTGGAACTATAGAAACTAAGATATTTGCGAAAAACGGTTTTTTTTAGGTTTTCGTGACCTTTTGACCTTCATAACTTTTTTTGCCGGCACGATATTAATGTCGATTTTTCACATCTTCATTACAACGCCGTAATAAAGGTGTGTACCAAAATTCAGCTTGGTTGGAATTTTTCCGCAGATAAAACCTAAAATTACTGGGCTAGTGTATCCTATTATGACTTGAATCTTTTCGTCTCTAATTGTAACAAATCCGTTTCCTGAGTTAAAGTTTTGTACTTCTAGTTTCTGTCCGTCAGTAACTGTTGTTAAAGTCAGAAAGGTGATAGCTAATATCTGAGGAATTTTTTTTAAATATTTTCGTATTTGTAGTTACGTTTTACTTGTGCTTTGTAAAATTTACTCCTTTTTCCATCCTTAGCATGATCTGGGTCAACCAATTTTGTGATCGTTTTCTTGAATATTGGTTTGATCTTATTTTCCGTTCTAATTTTAATATATTGCTGTTTGTTTTCAGTAAAATCAATATCTTTCCTGTCTTTAGTTAGCTTATCTATATAATTTTCTTTATTTTTTGAACAATATCTGCAATTTTTGGATATTCTTCGTTTGATTTGGTTCCATTTTAAAAGTCTATTGGCCTACTTTTTGTAGTGGAGTGGATTGCTTTGTTGTAAATAGTTATTGCTTTTAAGACTTTTTGCCTCAGAGTTTCTGTGTTATTTTCATCGGCGCGCGGTGAAGGTTCTAATATGCTCGTGAGTAGAGTGGTTTCTTTCGATGTCCGAATTGCCGGTTTTATAATATGAGGTGGTTATGTGCAGATCAACATTATTGTCTTTTAGAAATTCTTTAACGTTTAATGATGAAAAACCTGTTTCTCCGTCTGTTATTATTCGCTCAGGGATTCCTAAAGTAGCGAATCTGTTTTCTAATGTAAGTAACAAGGAAGTTCATGTTCTGTGTTTAATTTCGTATGCTGTGACATGTTTTGAAAATTTGTCAATCATTGTGACGTACATGAGATTTATATTTGCATACCAAATATCGATGTGTATGATTTGATTACATTTTATAGGGGTTTCGGTTAGTTTCCATGGGATTTTGTTAAGTTTTCTTTCATATTTAGCTTTATTACAGATTTCACAGTTGTTGATAAAGTTTTGGATTCTATCTTTAAGATTTGGGCAGTAATATATATCTTTAATTTCTTCATAGGTCTCATTAATTCCTCTATGGTTTAATGAATCGTGGGTTTTTGAAATTACCAGTAATTGTTTTTCTTCGTCTGCGAGGTCTCCTAAGAATTTGCTACACTTAATAAATTTTAAGAGTTTGTTGTTACTAAAATAATTAATATAAACTTCCTGAAATTGGACAAACAAATGATAGTCTTTTGTGAATATTCCTACTATTCCTTTAGGAGGAATCAATTTTTTGAAGAAATCAATGATCGATTTTTCATTAAAGACATTTAATTCGATTACAATTCTTTTCTTTTTGAAAGGGTGATATACTTTGTGATTATTTGGGTTTGTTGTAGTATTTTAAATTATTTGAGTTTTATAAATGTTTATAGGGGATTCAATGATCGATATGTGTTTACTACTGTCTTCATTTGAGCTGTGGATGTGGACTGTAGCTATCATTGATTGTTCATCGAGTTGTAATTCGTTGTTCTCAGAAGGGTATGTTAAATTTTGATTATGATAGACTTCTATCCTTGACAAACCATCAGCAACTTGGTTGTCCTTCTCTTTGACATATTCTATGTCGAAGTTGTATTCCTCTAATTTATTTTTCCACATTTGTAGCATGACGTTTGGTTCTTTAAGTGAACTAAGCCAAACAAGGGGTCTATGGTCGGTTCGCACCGTAAATTTTCTGCCAAAAAGGTATGGTCTAAGGTATTTCGTGGAATCAACTATTGCGAGAAGTTCTTTCTCTATGGTAGACTACTTCGTTTCATGTTGGTTAAGTGTACGGCTAAAGTAACAGATTGGATGGTTTTCCTGGCTAAGAACAACACCACCTATAGCATAATTTGATGCATCTGTTGTTACTGTATTTTTTTTTGAAAAGTCTGGATATATAAGGATGGGTGCGGAAGTAATGAGTGTTTTTAAGGTTTCAAAGCTTTCAATATAATCTTTGTCTTTAATGTCGATTTTAGCATCTTTCTTAAGGAATGATGTCATGGGCTTAGCTACTTTTCCATAATCTCTTATAAATTAACGGTAGTAACATGTGATTCCTAAGAAGGGTCGAATTTGTTTCAGGGTCTTAGGTAGTGTATAATTTTGAATGACTGCTATTTTATTAGGGTTAGGTTTGATTCCACTAGTCGTTACTATGTGGCCTAGAAATTCAGTTTCTCTTTTGAGAAATTCACTTTTGTCTAATTGGATTTTTAAATTTACTTCTTTGAGTCTTTGAAAGATTTTTTTTATTGAAACTAGGTGTTCTTCAAGGCTTGTCGAAAATATGATAATGTCGTCTAAGTAGACGAGACATATTTTCCCTATGAACTCGTGAAGGACCGAATTCATCAAGCGTTGGAACGTCGCAGGAGCATTTTTCAGTCCAAATAGCATACGAACGAATTCGTAATGTCCACTGTCGGTTGAAAAAGCCGTTTTTTCATATCATTTTCTGCGATTTCGATCTGATGGAATCCTTTGGCCAGATCGAGGGTCATGAAATATAATTTTTTTTTTTTTTTTTTTTTTTTTTAAATATAGCTTACAGTTGACAAAAAGTAAAATCTCTACCAACCTATTACAAGCTACAAACTATAAAAATACTTTTAATATTTATTTAAGGAAACGAAATTTGAAGATTTAAAACTAATTCTATTAAACAGACTATAAGATGTTTATTATACAGGGTGATTCCCGAGCGTTGTGCCAAAAAGCTAGAGCGTGTAGGCTGAGTTGAGACAAGAAAAAAATCGTATAGGAGAAGGGGGTCTATTACCCCCCGTTTAGCCGGGAGGGGCAATTTTCTGAAAACTTTACTTATTTTGTAAAAAAAAATTTTAAACATCAACGGCTTCGTCTGCAACACCATGTTATACCTTTTGGGAAAGCCAAAAACCTCTTCTTTCATTTTGTTTTTAAATAAAATTGTTTTAACGAATAGTTTAAGAAATATAAATTTTCAAACTCAAAATTTTGAAAAAAAATTTGAAAAAATAATATTAAAACAAATTTTTTTCAAAATTTTACGTAATTAAGTACAATTTTTGTTCTTAGAATTCAATGCTCCCATTAATCTTTAATCCAACACTGAAAACCGTATGGCTCTACGACGTTTTGTTGCCAAGGTATTCAAAAATAACCGAACCTACTTCTCCACAAAATCAAGAAAATCTAGCCTTACGGGATGGGACAAGTGATCATTTAGCCAATATTTTCGTGTTTTTGTGAAGAAGTAGGTACGGTTATTTTTTAATACCTTGGCAACAAAAAGTCGTAGAGTCATACTGTTTTCAGTGTTGGATTAAAGATTAATGGGAGCATTGAATTCTGAGAACAAAAATTATTCTTAATTACGTAAAATTTTGAAAAAAAATTGTTTTAAAATTATTTTTTCAAATTTTTTTTTCAAAATTTTGAGTTTGAAAATTTATATTTCTTAAACTATTCGTTAAAACAATTTGATTCAAAAACAAAATGAGAGAAGAAGTTTTTGGCTTTCCAAAAAGGTATAACACGGTGTTGTAAACGAAGCCGTTGATTTTTAATATTTTTTTTTACAAAATAAGTCAATTTTTTAGAAAATTGCCCCTCCTGGCTAAACGGTGGGGAATAGACCCCCCCTCCCATACGATTTTTTTCTTGTCATAACTCAACCTATACGATCTAGCTTTTTGGCACAACGCTCGTGAATCACCCTGTATTAACAAAAAAAATGTTCCAGAAGGGAACGAAGCCAAAGCCACTAAAAAGAGCATAAGAATAATAATAACAATAAAACGAAAAAGTTTAAGATGTTTATATTGTACACTAATTCAAAATTGAGAGGAAAGAAGAACCACATTCGCAAGCAATTCTTAATATAATCTTCTTCGGATTAATACATTGAAAACACAAAACATCGAAAGATTTGAACATTTTATTATGAAATTTTTGAATCCTGAAAATGGGTGATTTTAAGTTTAAATGTGTTCGACAAAATGGAATATGGAAGCTTGCTAAATGGCGACTAAGACGGGTTGTGTAAAGAATATTTATGTTATAGAGTAAATCAATTGAATTAATTTTACCGCAGAGTAATTTATGCAGGAACAACTCATCTAGCAGAGCTCTACGCTGAAACAAGGATGTCATCTGAAAAAGATTTAATCTGTTATGGTATTCTGTGTGGTTTCTGTACAGTTTGTATTGTAATATCCTGGAAAATTTTTTCTGTAAATTTTCAATTTTGTCAGAATGAATTTTGAAAATTGGATTCCAAACAGTAGATGCATATTCCAGTATACTACGAACAAGGGAATTAAAGAGGGTGATAAAAGATTCTGGCTTACGAAAGAATTTACCTGTTCTAAAAATGAAACCTATCATCCTTGGTGCTTTATTAGTGATATAATGGTAGTGCTTATCAAACTGTAATTTTGCATCAAATATTACTCCAAGATCTTTTTGTTCGGTGACACGTTTAAGGTTAACTTGGTTAAGACAGTAATCAAAGTTAGTTGGATGTTTTTTACGAGTAAAAGACATAACACAACATTTGTTTACATTCAAGGGAAGTTCATTCGCAGCTCACCATTCGAGAAGGATATCAAGATCCTTCTGTAGTTGTATACAATCACGAACACAGTTAATTTCTCGATATATTTTTAGGTCATCAGCGTACAACAATGATGAAGACGATAATTTTTCTGTAATATCATTTATGTAAATAGTATAGTAAATATTAGAGGTCCTAAAACAGTACCCTGTGGGACTCCAGATGAAGGGTGAAAACGTTAGGAAGTATACTGATTCAATGTGACTTTATGTGGTCTTGCGGTTAGCTAAGATTTAAACCATTGAATAAGTTCATCATGAAACCCAATTTTTTGCATTTTGCTTAAAATAATCTTATGACTGATTTTATCGAATGCTTTCGAAAAGTCTGTGTAGACTGTATCTACTTACGTTGACTGACTGAAAGCTTTTGAAATATCGTGCATAAAGCAAGCTAAATTAGTAACTGTAGAACGACCGCTTAAAAATCCGTGCTTACTTACTTACTTAAGGTGGCGCAGACAGTCCATTGTGGACCACGGCCTCAAACCACATTCCTCGCCAGCTAGGCCGGTCCCTAGCCAGTGGCCTCCAGTTGCGCACACCAAGTTGGTTGAGGTCGTTTACCACTTGATCGCGCCACCTTAGATGGGGTCTTCCAGAACTGCGTCGGCCCTCCGGGTTGGAATTGAAGACTCGCCGGGCAGGAGCGTTTTCGTCCATACGCTCCACATGACCCAGCCATCTAAGCCGCTGAATTTTCAGCTTC
This sequence comes from Platycheirus albimanus, assembly GCA_916050605.2. NCBI lineage: Eukaryota > Metazoa > Arthropoda > Insecta > Diptera > Syrphidae > Platycheirus > Platycheirus albimanus. The sequence goes on from OU696696.1 coordinate 175,459,445, forward strand.
TTAACCAAGTCAACGTCGCTGTATAGCCTGTACAGTTCGTCATTGAATCTTCTCCTCTATACTCCATTGATACATACAGGCCCGAATATCACCCGAAGAATCTTTCTCTCAAAGCACCCCAGCCTGTATTCATCCGATTGTGTCAGTGTCCACGCTTCTGCCCCATACAGCAGGACTGGGATGATAAGGGTCTTGTATAGTGTCTCCTTGGTCCTTTGAGGGCTTTACTACTAAGATGCCTTCTTAGCCCAAAGAAACAGCGATTGGCAAGAGTGATTCTTCGACTGATCTCTTCACTGATGTTGTTCTGAGAGGTTATAGTGGAACCCAAATAGACAAAGTCCAACCTCAAAGTTATATATGTCCATTGTGACGTTTTGTCCGAGCCTACGATGATGATCTACTTCACCCGAGGACAGCATATACTTTGTTTTATCTTCATTTACAGCCAGACCCATTCGAGCCGCTTCCACTTCAATACTGGCGAATGCTCCACTGACAGCGCGCTTCGTTCTTCCAATAATGTCAATATCATCAGCATAGCCAAGTAATTGAACGGATCTAAAAGAATCGTACCGCTGGTGTTGACATGCGAGTTGCGTACGATTGCCTCAAGAATGATGTTGAAGAGGTTACATGACAGCGCGTCACCCTGTCGTAAGCCTTTCTCGACATTAAATGCGTCGGTGGTGTTCTTACCAACCTTGACGGAGCAGCGCGAGTTCTCCATAGTCATCCTGCACAATCGAACGAGTTTGGCAGGGATGCCAAGAAGCGACATGGCTCTGTATAGCTCGTTCCTGTTTACGCTGTCATAGGCGACTTTAAAATCGATAAAGAGGTGGTGAGTATCGATTTGGAATTCTTGGGTCTTTTCCAAAATCTGACGAAGTGTGAAAATTTGGTCGACGGTTGACTTACCGGGCCTGAAACCACACTGGTAGGGGCCAATCAGTTCACGTGCGAAAGGGTTCAGACGTTCACACAGAATGGCCGACAAGATTTTATAGGCGACATTTAGGAGACTTATACCTCTGTAGTTGGCGCAGCTTAGAGTATCTCCTTTCTTGTGGATAGGGCACACAATGCTGAGGTTCCATTCGTCAGGCATACTTTCATCCGACCAGATTGTACAGATGAGTTGGTGTATGCTCCTCACCAAGTCATCTCCCGCTGCTTTGAAGAGTTCAGCCGTAAGGCCATCAGCTCCAGCAGCCTTGTTGGACTTTAGTTTAGATATTGCTATCCGAACTTCTTCTTGGTCGGGAGGACGGAAATTTTGTTCATCATCATCCAAATCGAATGGATCATTCTGCCTGACAGCGATTAGTTGGTTGTCTTCGCCGTTTAACAGTCTGCAGAAGTGTTCTTTCCAAATTCTCAGCACCGACTGTGTATCTACAACGACATTCCCACCCTCGTCTCTACAAGCTTCCGCTCGGGCTTTGTAACCCTTGGACGAATGCTTTACCCTTTGGTAGAACTTTCGAACATTGCTTCTGCCGTAGCACCCCTCAATTGATTCAACCATTCGTTTTTCCAGTTCTCTTTTTTTTCTTCTGAAAAGCCGATGTTCCTCTTTCCTCTTTTGCTGGTACACCGCACGGAAAGCGCTCTTGGCAGCTCTAGTTCTGGCATTCAGAACTGCATGATAGGCTTCGTCTTTGGCCAAGTGTGCGAGCCTGCACTCATCATCGAACCAGGTGTTTTGTTGTGGTCGCCTAATGAAACCCAAAACATCCGTGGCAGCGGTTTTGAAATTTTTTAAATTATTATTGTAAATTCAAATTATTTGTGTAAATTCAACATTTTTGTATTGTATGAAACATTCCTTATGGATCATTTTGAGAGATATGAAAAATTTTTCCCAGGATATGAATTAATATGGACACCAGCAGTACGCTCGGCGCAATTTGGAAGAGCCAGTGGTGGACTACTAGTTGGCATTAGTCGAGTTATTAACAATGGCCTAAGAATTGAGTGCACAAAATCGTTGGATAGAGACGTTATCCGCATCGTCTCAACCAACAGTGAACTATATATGCTGCCAACATATCTTAATTGTAACAAATGGGAAGAAGACTACCTAGTGTACAATAGAATCCTACAGGAATCAAATTTTCAAAACTTGATTGTCATGGGAGATTTCAATGTACGAATAGGAGAAAACCAAACACTAATGGAAGAAAAAACTGCATACCTCAATGTACTTCTTAAACCAGAACAAAATTCCAAGGACAAGATAATAAACAACAAAGGAAAACGGTTTATTGAGACGTGCAACGATGCAAGTATTGTAATACTAAACGGGCGTACACCGGGTGCTTATGAAGGAAATCTCACCTTCATAAGTTCTGTTGGTTGCTCAGTTAACGACATTTGTGGAGCCTCATATAATGTACTTGGCCAAGTGAAAGAACTTGAAGTAGAAGAGATGGTCTACTCAGACCATATGCCTCTTGTACTAACTTTACAATTATCTGGCTCTCAACCTTCTGAAGAATTGAGTCTTCTTCCCAAGCTAGTTTGGTTGAATCAAAATGGAAACAATTACAAAATTGGAATTCAACAAAGGATTCTGACAAAAGAAGTAGGTGATTTTGGAGTGGACAGTTGGACGACAGAAGGGATAATATCAACCATCAAGGAAGCAGTTGGTGAACAGAGAAATCTAGCAAAAAAAAAAAGAGTTTTAAAGAAAGTTGGTTTGATGCAGCGTGTATGGTCCTAAGGAAAAATGCTTTTAAATGGCTTAACAGATGGAGAAAGGATACCACAGAAATTCTGAAAAAAATATACCTTGAAGCAAATCGAAAATACAAGCAAACCCGTAAGACGAAAAGAAAGCTCTACTATCAAGCGTTATGTATCAGTCTTAGAAACGTACGGAATACAAAAGATTGGTGGGACATTGCAAACAAATTACGAAATAAGAATCACAGAATAGGATCAAATATAAAAAGCAGTGATCTTAAAGGTCTTTTCCAAACGCTCTTGAACCCTCCACTCCAAGCCATAGCAACACTGGAAGACACGAACATTTGGGATGAACGGCTAGATGGCGAGATTACGAACTTCGAAATCCAAGAAGTACTGAGAAAAGCTAAGACAAACAAAGCTGCCGGATTCGACCGTGTCCCGTATGAATTTTTTATTCACGTACCACAGGTACTCTTGGATCGTCTGGTTGGAATCTACAATAGGATCCAACACACAGAAAGCGTTGAACCATCTTTTAAGAAATCGTTGATCTTTCCCATATACAAAAAAGGAGACATAAACCACGCACAAAACTACAGAGGAATCTCATTTATGGATGCCATGGCGAAAATTTACACGGGCATACTACTGAAAAGACTACAGGATTGGGAAAAAAGAAACAGTATTCTGAACGAATATCAAGCAGGGTTTAGAGAGGGATATAGCACCTCAGATAATATATTCAATCTACTAAACATTGTCAAAATCAGGATGAATGAAGGCTACAAAACTTACTGCTTCTTTGTAGATTTCAAGGCAGCGTTCGACAGTATTTGTCGAAATGCTATGTTTGTCAAGCTATAAAGAATTGGTATGTCAACAAAATTTCTTAACATAATAAAGGATTTCTATGCAGGGACCGCAAGTGCAGTATGGGATGGAAAAAATCTATCAGAGTGGTTTGATACAGAAATGGGTGTGAAACAGGGGTGTCTTCTAAGTCCTATGTTATTTGCACTATTTATCAACGACATGCATGATTTTATAGGAGGTGGAATGCATATAAATGAACAAGTCATCCGAATGCTACTCTAGGCAGACGACATTGTAATTTTTGCAAACACACCAAAGGACTTACAAACTATGATTAACAAGCTTGATGAATATTGCCAAATGTGGAACCTCATCATTAATCTAGAGAAGTCAAAAATTATTATATTTAGAAAAAATGGAGGCAGAAGAAGTAATCAAGAAAGATGGACTCTCGGAACAGAAGAAATTGAGGTGGTCAACAAGTATAAGTACTTGGGTCTATGGCTGACACCAGGGTTGAGTATGACCGAACATTTCAATGAAAGAGTTTGGCAAGCAAAAACAAGCTTAAACTTGACTTGGTATACTTTTGTTTCAAAAAAGGACATCGGTCATTCATCAAAACTAGAATTGTTTAACGCAGTAGCAAGATCAATCTTGGGGTATGGGGCACAAGCTTGGGGACATCAGCAATACGATGAAATGGAAAAGGTCCAACGATATTATCAAAAAAAAATCATAAAAGTACCAACATCATCTCCAAACTACATGCTTACCTTGGAACTTAAACTTAAACCTCTTTTTATTTACACAATGAAATGTCACATGACTTACATTAAGAAAGTACTCTGTGTGTATGACGAGAACCGCCTCCCACATATATTGGCTAATATAATAGTAACCAAAAATATATACTGGGTTACACAATGGACGAATATACTAGAAGGAAGGCATATCCATGAGGTTGTTGGAAACAATAGGTTATTCCAGAATGCACTAGATTTGGCTAACACGCAAATAATGGAAAGAGAATGGGATGTGGCATTACAAAGAGCGCAAGTGTCAACATCATATACAGTCCATGTGATAATGCCCTCAACTACACTGACGGAAATAGATACCTTCAGGAAGAGAGGAGCTCATCTGAAATAGGATGGATTTTTAAAGCAAGAGGAGGACTTCTGTTTCTGAATGGTACATTTTCAACGAACAACAGAAGTAGTCAGTGCACCTTGTGTAACCTGAGAGAAGACGAAACATTTATCCACTTTTTTGGAATATTCCCAGTTTTCAAGGAACTACGTCTGATATATTTTGGGTTAAGAGCAGTGAGTACGGAAAACATGGTGAACATCCTTAATGGCGACGGGAACTGGATCTTATTGGTAAAATACCTATCTCTAGCTATAAAATATCGCTCCGAACTCATAAGAGAATATAATGGATAAAACAACAACACAGCTACAATCACATCAACATCAACATCAACAAAACCAATAGTACCAAAGCCAACTACACAAACAACGACAACAGCAACATCAACAGCAGCAAGGGCCACAGCAGCAGCAACACATGCAATAGCAGCAAGGACAAAAACAACAACACACGCAATAACAGCAAGGACAACAACAACAACACACGCAATAGCAGCAAAGACAACAACAACAACACAAGCAAAAGCAGAGGGAACAACAACAACAACAACACACGCAATAGCAGCAAGGACAACAACAACAACACACGCAATAGCAGCAAGGACAACAACAACAACACAAGCAAAAGCAGCGGGAATTACAACAACAACAACACACGCAATAGCAGCAGGGACAACAACAACAACACACGCAATAGCAGCAAGGACAACAACAACAACACAAGCAATAACAGCGGGAACAACAACAACAACACACGCAATAGCAGCAAGGACAACAACAACAACACACGCAATAGCAGCAAGGACAACAACACACGCAATAGCAGCAAGGACAACAACACAAGCAAAAGCAGCGGGAACAACAACAACAACAACAACAACACACGCAATAGCAGCAAGGACAACAGCAACAACACACGCAATAGCAACAAGGACAACAACAACAACAACACAAGCAATAGCAGCGGGAACAACAACAACAACAACAACACAAGCAATAGTAGCGGGAACAACAACAACAACAACACACGCAATAGCAGCAAGGACAACAACAACAACACAAGCAATAGCAGCGGGAACAACAACAACAACAACACACACAATAGCAGCAAGGACAACAACAACAACACGCAATAGCAGCAAGGACAACAACAACAACACAAGCAATAGCAGCGGGAACAACAACAACAACAACACACGCAATAGAAGCAAGGACAACAACAACAACACACGCAATTGTGTCGAGTTAGTCGAGTTATTAACAATGGCCTAAGAATTGAGTGCAAAATCGTTGGATAGAGACGTTATCCGCATCGTCTCAACCAACAGTGAACTATATATGCTGCCAACATATCTTAATTGTAACAAATGGGAAGAAGACTACCTAGTGTACAATAGAATCCTACAGGAATCAAATTTTCAAAACTTGATTGTCATGGGAGATTTCAATGTACGAATAGGAGAAAACCAAACACTAATGGAAGAAAAAACTGCATACCTCAATGTACTTCTTAAACCAGAACAAAATTCCAAGGACAAGATAATAAACAACAAAGGAAAACGGTTTATTGAGACGTGCAACGATGCAAGTATTGTAATACTAAACGGGCGTACACCGGGTGCTTATGAAGGAAATCTCACCTTCATAAGTTCTGTTGGTTGCTCAGTTAACGACATTTGTGGAGCCTCATATAATGTACTTGGCCAAGTGAAAGAACTTGAAGTAGAAGAGATGGTCTACTCAGACCATATGCCTCTTGTACTAACTTTACAATTATCTGGCTCTCAACCTTCTGAAGAATTGAGTCTTCTTCCCAAGCTAGTTTGGTTGAATCAAAATGGAAACAATTACAAAATTGGAATTCAACAAAGGATTCTGACAAAAGAAGTAGGTGATTTTGGAGTGGACAGTTTGACGACAGAAGGGATAATATCAACCATCAAGGAAACAGTTGGTGAACAGAGAAATCTAGCAAAAAAAAAGAGTTTTAAAGAAAGTTGGTTTGATGCAGCGTGTATGGTCCTAAGGAAAAATGCTTTTAAATGGCTTAACAGATGGAGAAAGGATACCACAGAAATTCTGAAAAAAATATACCTTGAAGCAAATCGAAAATACAAGCAAACCCGTAAGACGGAGAATACAAAAGATTGGTGGGACATTGCAAACAAATTACGAAATAAAATCACAGAATAGGATCAAATATAAAAAGCAGTGATCTTAAAGGTCTTTTCCAAAGGCTCTTGAACCCTCCACTCCAAGCCATAGCAACACTGGAAGACACGAACATTTGGGATGAACGGCTAGATGGCGAGATTACGAACTTCGAAATCCAAGAAGTACTGAGAAAAGCTAAGACAAACAAAGCTGCCGGATTCGACCGTGTCCCGTATGAATTTTTTATTCACGTACCACAGGTACTCTTGGATCGTCTGTATGAAACTACAATAGGATCCAACACACAGAAAGCGTTGAACCATCTTTTAAGAAATCGTTGATCTTTCCCATATACAAAAAAGGAGACGTAAACCACGCACAAAACTACAGAGGAATCTCATTTATGGATGCCATGGCGAAAATTTACACGGGCATACTACTGAAAAGACTACAGGATTGGGAAAAAAGAAACAGTATTCTGAACGAATATCAAGCAGGGTTTAGAGAGGGATATAGCACCTCAGATAATATATTCAATCTACTAAACATTGTCAAAATCAGGATGAATGAAGGCTACAAAACTTACTGCTTCTTTGTAGATTTCAAGGCAGCGTTCGACAGTATTTGTCGAAATGCTATGTTTGTCAAGCTATAAAGAATTGGTATGTCAACAAAATTTCTTAACATAATAAAGGATTTCTATGCAGGGACCGCAAGTGCAGTATGGGATCTATCAGAGTGGTTTGATACAGAAATGGGTGTGAAACAGGGGTGTCTTCTAAGTCCTATGTTATTTGCACTATTTATCAACGACATGCATGATTTTATAGGAGGTGGAATGCATATAAATGAACAAGTCATCCGAATGCTACTCTAGGCAGACGACATTGTAATTTTTGCAAACACACCAAAGGACTTACAAACTATGATTAACAAGCTTGATGAATATTGCCAAATGTGGAACCTCATCATTAATCTAGAGAAGTCAAAAATTATTATATTTAGAAAAAATGGAGGCAGAAGAAGTAATCAAGAAAGATGGACTCTCGGAACAGAAGAAATTGAGGTGGTCAACAAGTATAAGTACTTGGGTCTATGGCTGACACCAGGGTTGAGTATGACCGAACATTTCAATGAAAGAGTTTAGCAAGCAAAAACAAGCTTAAACTTGACTTGGTATACTTTTGTTTCAAAAAAGGACATCGGTCATTCATCAAAACTAGAATTGTTTAACGCAGTAGCAAGATCAATCTTGGGGTATGGGGCACAAGCTTGGGGACATCAGCAATACGATGAAATGGAAAAGGTCCAACGATATTATCAAAAAAAAATCATGAAAGTACCAACATCATCTCCAAACTACATGCTTACCTTGGAACTTAAACTTAAACCTCTTTTTATTTACACAATGAAATGTCACATGACTTACATTAAGAAAGTACTCTGTGTGTATGACGAGAACCGCCTCCCACATATATTGGCTAATATAATAGTAACCAAAAATATATACTGGGTTACACAATGGACGAATATACTAGAAGGAAAGCATATCCATGAGGTTGTTGGAAACAATAGGTTATTCCAGAATGCACTAGATTTGGCTAACACGCAAATAATGGAAAGAGAATGGGATGTGGCATTACAAAGAGCGCAAGCGTCAACATCATATACAGTCCATGTGATAATGCCCTCAACTACACTGACGGAAATAGATACCTTCAGGAAGAGAGGAGCTCATCTGAAATAGGATGGATTTTTAAAGCAAGAGGAGGACTTCTGTTTCTGAATGGTACATTTTCAACGAACAACAGAAGTAGTCAGTGCACCTTGTGTAACCTGAGAGAAGACGAAACATTTATCCACTTTTTTGGAATATTCCCAGTTTTCAAGGAACTACGTCTGATATATTTTGGGTTAAGAGCAGTGAGTACGGAAAACATGGTGAACATCCTTAATGGCGACGGGAACTGGATCTTATTGGTAAAATACCTATCTCTAGCTATAAAATATCGCTCCGAACTCATAAGAGAATATAATGGATAAAACAACAACACAGCTACAATCACATCAACATCAACATCAACAAAACCAATAGTACCAAAGCCAACTACACAAACAACGACAACAGCAACATCAACAGCAGCAAGGGCCACAGCAGCAGCAACACACGCAATAGCAGCAAGGACAACAACAACAACACACGCAATAACAGCAAGGACAACAACAACAACACACGCAATAGCAGCAAAGACAACAACAACAACACAAGCAAAAGCAGAGGGAACAACAACAACAACAACACACGCAATAGCAGCAAGGACAACAACAACAACACACGCAATAGCAGCAAGGACAACGACAACAACACAAGCTATAGCAGCGGGAACAACAACAACAACAACACGCAATAGCAGCAAGGACAACAACAACAACACAAGCAAAAGCAGCGGGAATTACAACAACAACGACACACGCAATAGCAGCAAGGACAACAACAACAACACACGCAATAGCAGCAAGGACAACAACAACAACACAAGCAATAACAGCGGGAACAACAACAACAACACACGCAATAGCAGCAAGGACAACAACAACAACACACGCAATAGCAGCAAGGACAACAACACACGCAATAGCAGCAAGGACAACAACACAAGCAAAAGCAGCGGGAACAACAACAACAACAACAACACACGCAATAGCAGCAAGGACAACAGCAACAACACACGCAATAGCAACAAGGACAACAACAACAACAACACAAGCAATAGCAGCGGGAACAACAACAACAACAACACACGCAATAGCAGCAAGGACAACAACAACAACACAAGCAATAGCAGCGGGAACAACAACAACAACAACACACACAATAGCAGCAAGGACAACAACAACAACACACGCAATAGCAGCAAGGACAACAACAACAACACAAGCAATAGCAGCGGGAACAACAACAACAACAACACACGCAATAGAAGCAAGGACAACAACAACAACACACGCAATAGCAGCAAGAACAACAACAAAATCAACAAACAACAACATCAACAACCACAAAAGCACCAGTACTAAGATTAACATAAGGAACTACTTAAAAGAGGATCAGGATACTTCATTGCAACAGACGACTCAACAGAGCCATTGATGCAAAAAAAAATGTTTAATGTTAAAATGAATGAAATGTATTAATCAGAATTTATACATTTTCATATACATTTAAATTTTTAATTTTGAATTTTTTTTTTTAATTTCCGAATTTTATTGTTAAATTGAATTTTTTTGAATAAAATATTACTTACTTACTTACTTACTTACTTATTTTAGGGAGAAATAGCACTTTTTTATTTTACCCAACCTGTCAACATTTGACGGAATTATTGGTCTTGACCTATTAACTCAAGTTAATGCCACAATTTGCTTAAAAGAAAATTTAATTCGTTTCAATTCAGGGTTTTAAACTATTCTGTTGCATAAATGCGACAATTTGAACTTTACGAAAGTAGAGGACATTAAGGTTCCATCATCCGTTAGCACAGATTTTAAGAATATGATACGTAATAGAATAAAAACATTTGCAGATTCAAATGAATCTTTGCCGTATAACACCAACATCGTTGCCACAATTCGTACAGTATAAGCGAAAACCCCATTTACTCAAAATTTTACTCATATCCTATGGGTGTGACAGAACTCATAAATAATGAAATTAAGGATCTTCTGAAGAACGGCATTGTTAGAACGTCAAGGTCACCTTACAACAATCCCATTTGAGAAGTTGATAAAAAGGGAACAGATGAGTTGGGCAATAAAAAGAAACGTTTAGTAATGGACTTTCGGAAGCTCAACCAAAAAGCCATAGAAGATAAGTATCCTACCCCAAATATTGCAACGATATGGCACGATTTTTTACAACCCTAGACTTAAAATCCGGGTTTCACCAAATTAAATTAGCGGAACGGGATCGGAAAAAACTGCCTTTTTCGTTAACGGCGGAAAATATGAAATTTGTCGCCTTCCGCTTTGGTTAAAAAACGCGCCCAGTATTTTCCAGCGGGCTATAGATGACGTCCTTCGTGAACAAAATGGAAAAAATTGCTATGTTTACGTCGATGACGTAATTGTTTTCTCAGAAACTGAGAATGAACATGTCAAAGATATTGATTCTGTTTTAAAAAAATTGTATGAAGCGAACATGAGGGTTTTAAGAGAAAAATCAAACTTTTTTATGACGGATGTAGAGTACCTAGGCTGTATTGTGTCAAGGGATGGTGTAAAAACTTGCCCAGCTAATGTGGATTCGATTAAAAATTACTCACAACCTTCTACACTCTTTGGAATAAGATCATTTCTAGATCTAGCTAAACCACTTACTAATTTATTAAAGGGTGAGAATGGCAAAATAAATGGTAATCAATCAAAAAAAAAAAAATTAAAATAGAATTAAGAGAGAAAGAACTCCAAGCGTTTAATAAGTTAAAAGAAATTTTAGCGTCAGAAGACGTCACATTGCTTTATCCAGACTACACGAAGCCTTTCGATCTTACGAAGGACGCTTCGTCACATGGTCTTGGAGCGGTTTTATCACAAAACGGAAGGGCTATAACAATGATTTCAAGAACACTTAAAGATAAAGAGTTGCAGTTTGCAACAAATGAAAGAGAACTGTTGGCCATAGTGTGGTCATTAAAAAATCTACGTAATTATCTCTATGGAGTGAAAACTCTTAACATTTTTACGGACCATCAACCTCTTTCGTTTTCAGTTTCAGTTAAAAACACAAATGCGAAAATTAAGCGCTGGAAGGCTTTTGTAGACGAGCATAATGCTCAAATATTTTACAAGCCAGGAAAGGAGAATTATGTCGCTGACGCACTTTCGCGACAAAATATCCATGCATTGGAGAATGAGGCGTTTTCTGATGCGGCCACAATTCACAGCGAAATATCCTTGACTTATGTAATCGAAACCACTGATAAACTTTTAAATTGCTTCAGAAATCAAATAGTTATAGAGGAAGCCCCAATCGCTTCAACCCGTACATTTATAATATTTGGTAAAAAATCTAGACATTTCATTAATTTAGCAGAAAGGAATACATTGATAAATACTTTAAAAACGTGATTAAAATAGATGTCGTCAACGTAATTCATTGCGACCTGCCTTTTCTAGCTTTTATTCAGCACAATTTAGTCGATTTATTTCCATCAACTAAGTTTTGGCATACTAATAAATGTGTGTTAGATATATTCGACCCGAATGAACAGAAACAAATTATAGTTACTGAACACAACCGAGCGCATAGAGCAGCTCAAGAAAACGTTAAGCAAATCCTTTGTGACTATTTCTTTCCAAAAATGACAAAACAGGCAAATGAAATTGTAGCAAACTGTAAAACATGTTCAAAGTCGAAGTACGATCGGCATAAAAAAAAAAAAACAATTGATTGGCAAGACACCAGTCCTCTCGTATGCTGGAGAAAGGCTTCACGTTGACATATTCTACAGGGATAAAAAATATTTTTTAACTTGCATTGATAAGTTTTCCAAATTTACGGTTGTGATGCTAATACCATCACGTTCAATAATAGATGTAAAAGTTCCGATCCTCGAGATGATGAACATCTTCCCAAATACAAAACAAATATCTTGTTACACCGGTTCTAACTATATTCCAATACTAGACGGGGATGTGATTGTCTGGGAGGTTAACGGATACTTACGCCACACAACAAATTTGACTGCCTTTAAGCAAATAATAAACGAATCAAAAAATATCACTGAGCTGTTCCCTCCACAGTCTCATATAAGAAAAGTTTTGGAAATGGACCTTAAGCTCTTAGAAACACTTTTCATGAGTATAGGTATCCACCATAGAAGCACAAGGAGCTTAAATTTCTTAGGCACAGGTTTGAAAATTGTAGCTGGCACCCCTGACTTCGACGACTTTGAGAAAATTAAATTCAATCAGTACCAATTGATCGATTCCACCAATAGACAAGCAGTAATAAACACAAAATCTCAGGAGCAAATTAATAGGCTAACGGACACCGTAAATAATATTTTGGCTCATTCAAAAAAATCAGAAATTGACACCGTTCATGTTTATGAAATCTTGTTAGCAAGAAATAGAATGCTTATTTCAGAAATTCATAATATTATGCTCTCTATAACACTTGCAAAGCTCAGGGTCATTAACCCAGTAAATTTAGATGATGATGACTTAAAGGTCATAATAAACGAACAATTTTTTAATGTAAGTGTTACAGAACTTATGGAAGTGTCAAAAGTAAAGGTTTTGCAAAATGATAATACTTTACATTTCATAATTAATTATCCTAGACCTAAGATAGTTTGTAAGAAGGTAATAATCTACCCAGTTGCTCATAACGGCAATATTTTATTTTTATTTTATTGGAGATGATGTGTTGGCAGTATGTGGAAGACAAGTGCTGGCTGTTGAGGACTGCAACGTAGCAAAAACCTTGACATTTTGCAAGGAATTACCGAGCGAGCAGACCATCGGGAATCCGTGTTGGTTATTGATGATGGCATAGTTATAATAAACAACTGAAATGCCAGAATAAGGGAGGCGAATGATTTTGAGACGGACATCAACGGGACGTATTTGCTGACTTTTGATGATGCTGTGTGGATCAATGAGTCCAAATTTATCAATTAAAATAACATCTTGAAAAAGCTACCCGATAGTGCAACATCTACGCTTCTTAATATCACCGGTCATAAGTAGATACTGAGCTTGCCATTCCTTCATAGAATGAACACAGACAACTTACGTTACATTGGTGAGATAGATACAAAATTGACGACCCATCCACTTATAGCCTGCTGCGCGACACTTACACTCATTACAGTTTGTTATACCATCATTAAGCTGTAAGTTATCCACTGCATTGAGGGTTTTTCATTTTCATTTGAGTCTTTTACGAGTCTCAATTCAATAAAGTTAATATCTATAATCCGAATTCTAACGAATCTTATTACTTGTATGTCTCATAGTCAATTTTACAATTATGCTCTATTAAAAAGTTTCTACATAATATTCCATCAGTGCTTAAATTTATTTTATTATCTATTACACTAAATGTATGCTCAATTTTTTTATCTTCAAAACATAGATTTAGTTTAGTGATCCCCATAGGTATTATAGATTCTTTTGTTATCCCATTTATCTGAAAATTGCTACCATGTTCTATGTTATAATTATTATTGACTATGCTATTCTTAATTATTGAAATATCAGCTCCTGTATCTATTAATAAACTTATTGGTTGATTTCTAATTTTTAACTTTATTAAATTTGTATTTTTGTCTGAATTTCTTATGTGAATTATCTTTTTCTGAATGTGGGCCCCAGGTTTGGTCGGCCGGGGACGTACCCGTTTCCCTGAAAACTTTGCCTGTTGTTATTTCCTTGTGAATTTTGGTTATTAAATCCTCCTCTATTCTGAATCTCATATCTGTTGTTGTTATATTGATTTCCATGTTTTTTATATCTATCACATTGAATCTTCTATTATAATTACTTCTGAAATTACTTCTTACTCTTTGTTCCCTATTGAAGAACATCATGTTCCTAGAATGCTGAGGACTAGCTTCTAAAGCAATTTGCACTGCTTCTGCTAGCTTAGTTAGTTGCAGCCATTACTAATGATTTATATGGTTCTGAGAGACCATTTTTAAAGTCTGTCATTCCTATCTGATCATTTAATTTTACTATAACTTCTCTGTGTGCAGCCCCTTGTGCAGAGATTTGTAACTCATTCAGTGAAGCTAATAATGATTCTATGTGTGAAGCAAAAATAGGAATTGTATGATTACCTTGCAGTCTAGACGCAGTTTTGTTTGATTTATATACTGTTTTCAAAACATCTTTTAAATCTTTAAATTTTGTTGGTGTTTTCTCAGTTTGAATTTTGTTTTTTACTTTTTCTGAAAGTTTGGTGGCCAAAATAAACTTTACCAAAAGTTCCTTTTGTACAGCATCCTTTAGGGTATCAGAGTAAAATTCAATTAAACCTAAAAAATTATTAAGATCCTTATAGCCACCTTGAAATTCAGGGATAATTTTAATAGCAGTTACTATGTCAAAATTCGCATTTTTGTCATTGATTTTAGTTTCCTCTTCTTGACCAATATTATCTTCCTCTCTAAGTTTTAAAAATTCTTGAATTTGTGCTACTAACTTATCAAATTTGATTTTTAAGTCTTGTATATTATCTAAGTCTAATGTTTTGGTTATTTCTGACCATGCAGTGTCTATTTGTAAGTTAATTTTTTGTATGTAATCTCTGGAGCAAGTTCTGTTGGGTGTTTTTTTTTTTAATTTTTTAAAAGGTTTTCTAATACTTCAAATTCCATTATCAGTTTTAAGTAAATTTTTATTTTTATTTAGACTTTTAAAGAGTGCATGTTTTCTTAAATAATTTTTATAGTATGCATTAAATTTGCATAAAATAATAATGCAACATTGTTACTGATGATTTCCTCCTTGGAAGTTTTTCCACCCATTGTCCTTTAGATTTTTAATTTGTTCAATCAGCGTCTTTTTTGTTTTTCCATCACTGATGTTTATCACTTTTTGTTGTTCAGCGCACTTTCGTTGGAACTGACGCTTCCGTCCTCCACGTTTCTTCTTAATAATTGTTTGCTTTTTTGTTTTCTCTTCTTGTACTCTTCGATCGTGATTGCCTTGGGTCCAGCGGTTTTCGGGGTTGGCGTATATTTGGGGATGTCTTCTGGGCAGTATTGTGAGAGAGCTTCCCACTTTTTGAATATTTCATTAATCTCTTCAATGGTTGCCATTTATTGTTTGTAGGAACAGATTTTATATTTGTTTTTCATTCAGGGATTCAGCAGGTTTGCAGGATCGCCATGTTAAGGGGTTTCAAGTTCGTCAAGTGAAGGGTTTCAGGACCAGCAAAGATATAACGTTGTTCTTAGCTATAAAAGCCGCTTATCTTTCCGAGCATCAAAATGCACGATTTGATTGTGAGTGTTCAACTGAGCTTTCCAGCCGCAAAATAAAATGAGTCTTTGATTTTAAGTTTAAAACTAGACTAACTTTATTGTTGAAATTTTTCTCCTACTTATACTTAGTAAAGAATTATTCTTACTTCATTTACATATCGATTGATTTTGCCTACGCAATAATTAAAAGCCCACTTAACAAAATACACCTTCGTTGTAACGGGTGATTTTTTAAGAGGTTTAGAACTTTAAAAAAAAAAAAAAAACACAAAAAATTCGAAAAAATGAATGAAATATTTATTTGAATCGATAGTTTGAACCTTGCAATTTAATGTTTAAAGATAATTTCATGCAAATGTTGACCGCGGCTGCGTCTCAGGTAGCCCATCCGCTGAGTCCAATTTTGGCATACTCTTTCACACATATCGGCCGGTATCTCACGAATGAATGCATGGATGTTGGCTTCCAGTGCGTCAATCGAAGCGGGCTTGCCCCTATAAACATTAGCCTTGACATACCCCCACAAAAAATAGTCTAATGGTGTCAAATCGCACGATCTAGGCGGCCAATTGACCGGCCCGAAACGTGAAATTAACTGTTCACCAAACTCGCCTCGCAATTGCGCCATTGTTTCGCGTGCTGTGTGGCATGTGGCACCGTCTTGTTGAAACCACATATTATGCAAGTCAAGAACTTCCATTTCGGGCAAAAAAAGTTTGTTATCATCGCTCGGTAGCGTTCACCATTGACAGTAACGCTGCGATTCGCATCATCTTTGAAGAAATATGGCCCAATAATGCCGCCGGCCCATAAACCGCAACAAACAGTGGCTTTTTCGGGATGCATTGGTAGCTGTTGCAATGCTTCTGGCTGATCTTCACTCCAAATGCGGCAATTTTGCTTATTTACGTACCCATTCAACCAAAAATGAGCCTCATCGCTGAACACAATTTTTCGATAAAAAAGCGGATCCTCGGCCGATGAACATTTCGAACCGAGCACGAATTTTGATAGTAAAATTCAATAATTTGCAAGCGTTGTTCATTTGTAAGACGATCCATGGTTAAATTGCAAACCAAACTGAAGCTGTTTGACAGTGACACAAGGTACTAAACACACGTCAGCTGTCAAAACCAGTGTTGCCAAAACCAAACCAACTAAAAAATCACCCGTTATTTCCTCATAGGCATTCTAATTGCTCAGTCAATGTGGAGCACATACATAAGTGCAATCTTAAAGAAAATTTATATGAACAAACATTGTACAGCAACCTACCACGATAATGTGTAACATGATCAGGTCAACGCATGATGGTATCGCTTGGTGACGGCTGACCATTCTCAACATAAACATGTGTAGATCGATATGCATTGAGTTCGTGAATGTTTACATTTTTGTTGTTTATATATTTATACCCTATTCTATTCCATAGAATGGGTATATTGTATTTGGTGTGGAGTTTGTAACATAGAGAAATAATACCGTTAGCAGGGCCCGATACAGCTTTTTCGCCGCCCTATGCAAACATTTAATTTGCCGCCCTTTTGCAATGAGAACATATAAGTTATAAAATTGTTGGTGCATTTTTTGACCGACTTTTGAAAAATGGAGGTATTCATTCCGACCCGTAAGAATGTAATATTGTTGGAAATTTTCTTTTGGACAGATTTTCTCCTAAGCTGCTAAAAGGATTTCGATGAAATTTTTTAAGTGACATGCCTTTTATAAACGCAATAACTTTGTTACTTAAAATTTCATAAGAAAATTAAAGTTTTCTTTTTTTGATTATTTCAAAAACAATTTAATAATTTTTTTTTTAATTTTGTCTTCCTGATAAAAGCAATAAAAGGTGTTTTTCTTTTTTATTTCACAGCAGAGCCTGAGTTGTCAAACAAAAATAAGTTTTTCTTTTTTGCTTCAGAGACTTCAGAGCATAGAATTTGTATTTCTTTTCTCCGTCAGAGTGTGTTCAGAGTGCGCTCTACGAGCTCCAAATAAATAGATGGGGCAGACTGAGCTAAAAGCCAAACAAAAATATAAGTGATACGCTTCGAAACCAACCAATGCCAATTCAATCGATATTTTAGCGGCGCGGCGGCTGGAAATAAAAACAAAATGGCCGCCGAATTGATTTTACGAGTAAGTGTTAAAAAAAATGGCATAAGAAAAGGAAATTAATGGGATATTAAATTCGTTTAATTAATAGTTCAGAGCGCTCTGAACACAATTGGTTCAGAGGACGTTCAGATCGAGCTCGATAAACTCGAACTTCGTTCAGAGCTCTTTACTGAATGAAAACAGAAAAACGCCTAAAGTGCTGGAAAGTGCATTCTCAAAAAAAAAAAAATTTGGAAAAATGTTTTCGAGAAGTTTTTTTTTTTTTTTAAATCAAAACTGTTCAAGAAATCAGATGACTTATTTTTTTAACCCAAAAAACGTTTTAACTAGCGGTTTTTAAGTGATTAATAAAATACTTCGAAATTATATTTTTGACGGACATATACAGTCAAAATTCTTTATAGCGAACCTTCAAGGGAACAAAAAATAAAAAAATTATAAAATTCGTTATAAAGAAATGTGATATGTGTTGTTGAATAAAGTTTTTAAATACATTATAATAATATTATGGCATTATAGATTCTTACTATTAATATTCTTTTAGAGCCCTTCTGGCAATGCCTTTCATTTTGGGCCCTTTGCTATAAAATAATAGAATTTGTCTTTTTTGCACAATTGTTAAATGCTCTCTTTCTTTTTATTCTTTTTTTGCAAATAAAATATATACTCGCTTGTCTTGGCTTCACGTCACAGTAAAAGGATTTTTTAATCGTGATTTATTTTATTAATCATTAAATATTTTAAAACAATCGCTAACAAATTTGGTGACCCCGACGTGATTGCCAAGATTCAGTATAATTATTGAAAATTATTTTGATAAACTTTCCATTTGATTCGCGCTCCACGTTTTCTGAAAATGTCAAAGACAGCCGATGAACTTCGCAATAAAAGAAGCGTGTGTCTAAAACAATTAGATCGCGTTAGTATTTTTCTGTCAGAAAAAGCAGCAACCGCTACAAAGGCAGATCTGATTATTCGAATCCAGGCTCTGGAAACTTGCTTTAAGCTTTTCAATGCACTACAAGTTAAATTGGAAGATGTTGACCCGGAAGAGACAAACAAGGAGGAACGTTCAGTTTATGAAGAACTCTATTACACTGTACAACCAGCGTTGCAGAACTATCTAGACAAAGTAGATAGGGCTTTAAAGGCCGATCCCGATTCTATTCCAAAAGACGCACCTACTGCGGTCGCTGACTTCATTAAATTACCTAAGGCTAATATTCCTACATTCACAGGTACAATCACTGAGTGGATGTCCTATTATGATGCCTTCAATTCGCTCGTTCACTCCCAACCAAAGCTTAGCAATGTTAGTAAGTTCCATCACCTGCTTGGCTCTTTGGGTGGCAGCGCAGCAATGATTGTCAAGTCTTTAGAGGTTACTGACGCGAACTACGATGTAGCCATACAAATGTTGCAGGATCGTTACGAGAACAAGCGTATTATTGCTCACGAGCACTTGAAGCAGATTTTCGAGGCACCAACAGTTCAAAAGGGTTCAGCTTCATCACTCCGAATGCTGTTGGATACTATTAATGTGCATTTACGAGCTCTGAAATCCCTTGGACGTGCAACTCAACATTGGGATGATCTCGTAGTGTACATCATAAGCTCAAAATTAGATTCAGCATCACTGACCAAATGGCAGGAAGAG
Organism: Platycheirus albimanus; assembly: GCA_916050605.2. NCBI lineage: Eukaryota > Metazoa > Arthropoda > Insecta > Diptera > Syrphidae > Platycheirus > Platycheirus albimanus. The sequence goes on from OU696696.1 coordinate 175,479,034, forward strand.
GCACCTGCTGATCGTCTGGCAACCTTTGATGAGATGTCAAAATTCTTAATCAAGCGAAGTCAAATACTCGAGGGGATGGTAAGCCAAATACCATTAACGAAGGTGAGTCCTAGTAATAAAGTAGATGCTAGATTAAAAAATACACCTAAATCATTTGCAATAACTAACAATGCGCCGTGTGCCCACTGCTCTAAGCCTGGTCATGCTGTTACAAGATGCTTTCGATTTCTGCGCATGTCGCCCGCCGATCGAAAACGACAAACAACCGCACTAAAATTATGTGAAAATTGCCTCAAAATCGATCATTCCCTGGCAAGTTGTCCTTCGTCAAGTAGCTGTCGGATTTGTTCTCAGAAGCATCACTCATTGCTCCATCACAATATTCAATCTTCTGACTTTAATCCGAATGCTCCAGAATATACTCCAAGCTCCTCTGCTCACAATCACAATGCAGGCGTGCTTTCCTCCTTCGCCGCCACTCGCAATGAGCCAACTACAATTTTAGCCACCGCAATAATTTATGCTGTTGATAATCGAGGCTCTCATGTTGCTTGCCGCGTACTGTTGGACTCCGGTTCACAAATACATTTTGTGAATGAACAATTTGCACAACTCATTGGTGCAGTTCGTAAAAAATCGAACCAATGTTTTTCTGGCATCTCCTCGTTTAAAAAACAAGCATTTCATAAAGCCTATTTTACAATTAAATCTCGTTTGACCGGTTTTTCGTCATCAATCGAAGCAGTAATACTTCCAAAGATAACAAGTTTTCTGCCCTCTGAGAAAATAAGTATCAATCTAAACATAACACCCAACTTAAACTTAGCTGATCCAAACTTCCGAACTCCACAAAGAGTAGATCTTCTCTTAGGAGCGGAATTGTTTTTCTCTCTTCTTTTAGAAGGTCAAATAAGATTGAAAAAAAATAATACAACTATTCTACAAAACACTCTATTTGGATGGGTTGTAAGCGGTAATTATCAATCTTTACCAAGCCTCAAGCCGCAATGCAATTTAATTGTTGAACCTCTCTGTCAAGACAATTTATTAGACCAAAGATTAAAGGCCTTTTGGGAGATAGAGAATCACTTCGCACCTCCTAGTACGCTCTCAGAAAGTGAAAGCTTGTGCGAAAACCACTTTATGGAGAACTTTCGTCGCCTTGACTGTGGCCGGTACCAAGTCAGATTACCCTTCAAGCACGATGCGTCAAACTTAGGCCTTTCATACAATACAGCTCTTAAGCGTTTTATCTGTCTGGAAAGAAAGCTTAAAAATAACAATGATCTTCGAGTACAGTACAATGAATTTATAAATGACTATATACAACTTAATCATATGGAAGTCATTGATAATGTTGATCATACCCAACCTCATTTTTATTTGCCTCACCATTGTATTATCAAACCAGAAAGCAGCACGACAAAGCTAAGAGTTGTCTTTGATGGCTCTTCTAAATCGGATAGTGGTAAATCTCTCAATGACATCCTTATGATTGGCCCTGTCGTTCAACCTGATTTATTCTCAATCGCCCTACGATTCCGAATGCATCGTTACGTTTTCACCAGCGACATTACAAAAATGTATCGGCAAGTTATGTTAGATTCACTTGATCGCAACTACCAACTTATTTTATGGAGGAACTCTGAAACTGAGCAAATTAGGACCTATCGCCTTGCTACTGTTACTTATGGGACCTCCTCAGCGTCATATTTAGCGACACGAGTATTAAAGCAGCTTGCCAACGATGAAGAAGAACAATTTCCACATGCCGCCAAGGTCATCCAATCTGATTTTTACGTCGATGACGTACTTACAGGCTCGGATTCATTAGATGAAGCTAAGACTATTCAAGCTGAATTAATAGCCGCATTGAAGAAAGGAAAATTCGAACTTAGGAAATGGTGTTCCAATTCGCCTGCATTATTAGAAAGCATTCCCCTAGAACAAAGAGAAACTCACTTTCGAATGCAAAGTAGTAATGTTGTGAAAACCTTGGGTATTATTTGGGATCCAACCGCAGATGTTTTGATGTATAGAAGCGACAGTCTGAAACAACATGCCCAATTAACAAAGAGGTCAGTGCTCTCTGACATTTCACAATTGTTTGATCCCCTTGGTCTTGTTAATCCGGTAGTTGTTCTTGCTAAGATCTTCATGAAGCAGCTTTGGCAAATCAAACTTGCGTGGGACGAACCACTTCCTGGAAGTTATGCGAAAAGGTGGACAGATTTTCGGTGTGAATTTAATCTTCTTCAACACTTGAGAATCCCGAGAATGGTAACTTCGTCAAAAAAAATTAGATCCCAGATTCATGCGTTTGCAGACAGTTCAGAATTAGCATATGGAACCTGTTTATACATGCGTTCATTCTTGGAAGATGGGAGTATCCAATGCCGATTGCTAGCTGCAAAATCCAAGGTTGCTCCATCTAAGGCTACATGCTTACCTCGCTTAGAGTTATGCGCAGCTACTATGGCTGCTCAGTTTACCCAGCGCATCACATAGATTCTTCCAATTAGTCTTGAAGATGTTTTTTATTGGACTGATTCAACTATTGTATTGTCTTGGCTTTCTGCGGAGTCGTCCACCTGGAAAACATTCATTGCCAATCGCATAGCAATCATACAAGAAACAACAAGATTACAGCAATGGCGACATATTGACTCAGATCTTAATCCGGCCGATATAGTATCGCGTGGAGCCCGACCCTCTTCATTGATTGAATCCGACATGTGGTTCTTCGGACCTTCATTCTTGAGAGAAAATCAAGAAAATTGGCCACGTTCGCATTGCAACACCACGAATATTGATGAAGATGTTCTAGAAAGGCGCAAGGTTAAATTTGCTCTATCGGCACAACTGGAACATGATCTTATCACAAGCATCAAATATCATACAAATTATGCGAAGTTACAGCGCGTTATATCCTATACTAACCGCTTCATACACAACTGTTCGGTAATGACATTGAAGACAAAAATTGCGCTTGGTAAATTACCCCAAGAAACTGAAATTCCAAGTAGGATAACTGGACCTATTAAAGCAGGCGAAATGAAGAAAGCTTTACGACAGATCTTGTACGTAGTTCAAGAGGGTTGTTTTTATTCCGAATTAGAATCATTGCGTCAAAACAAGGATATCCCAAAACGAAGCAATTTAAGATCGCTCGCACCCTTTTTGGATAAAGATGGGCTAATAAGAGTAGGTGGGAGAATAAGGAATTCGAACATTTCATTCGATGCTAAACATCCTATTTTGTTGCCTTCGGCACACGTCTTCACGAATTCCGCCATTCGTTATATTCACTATAAGCATGGACATGTAGGCCCACAAAATCTTTTAGCTATCGTTCGACAACAATATTGGCCGCTTAATGGAAAGGTTCTCGCAAAGCGGGTTGTTCGAAAATGTGTCTTATGCAACCGATGTCAACCAAAAAAGCTGGAACAATTTATGGGAGATCTTCCAACATCACGAGTGCTTCCAGCAAGGCCTTTTTCAACAGTAGGTGTTGACTTTTGCGGTCCATTTTTTGTTCATTATCGCAGGCGAGGTGTTGTTCCCACGAAGGCCTATGTTTCAGTATTTGTGTGCTTTGTAACTCGCGCTATTCATCTGGAGCTTGTTGAAGACCTCACTGCCGCCGCCTTTATAGCAGCTCTTAAACGCTTCATCGGACGACGTGGGTTATGTTCAACCATTTACAGCGACAACGGGCTCAACTTCATTGGAGCGAGAAACGACCTTCATGAATTATATCAGCTTTTTATGAAGAAGGAACATAATGCAGAGATTATAAATATGTGCGCCGAAGATGGAATCGAATGGAAGACCATACCACCCAGATCTCCCCATATGGGAGGAATTTGGGAAGCTGCAGTGAAATCTGCAAAGTTTCATATGAAAAGATTGCTGCATTTGATTTCACCCACCTTTGTAGAACTTAACACCATTCTTATCCAAGTAGAGGCTATACTTAATTCACGCCCATTAACACCATTATCTAATGATCCAAATGATTTAGATTTTTTAACTCCTGGTCATTTTCTAATAGGTGGGCCGCTTACAACAATGGTAGAAGTTGACGTTCAAGATCATCATCTCAACAGACTTTCACGATGGCAACGATTACAATGGGTCATGCAAAATTTCTGGGCAAGATGGTCTGCTGAATACCTGCAAGGACTACAAAAACGAGCCAAGTGGCAAACCGTCACTGAACAGCTGGCCCTCTGATCATTGGTCGTTCTCAAAGATGATAACCTCCCTCCACTAAAATGGAAGATGGGCCGCATTGTTGCTTTACATCCTGGAAAGGATGAAGTCGTTCGTGTTGTAACTGTCAAGACATCTACAACTACTCTTAAAAGAGCTATTTCGGAGATTTGTCTACTACCTGTTGAATCGCCTTTGACTCTTCAAGGTGGGGAGCATGTTGAATAAAGTTTTTAAATACATTATAATAATATTATGGCATTATCTATTCTTACTATTAATATTCTTTTAAAGCCCTTCTGGCAATGCCTTTCATTTTGGGCCCTTTGCTATAAAATAATAGAATTTGTCTTTTTTGCACAATTGTTAAATGCTCTCTTTCTTTTTATTCTTTTTTTGCAAATAAAATATATACTCGCTTGTCTTGGCTTCACGTCACAGTAAAAGGATTTTTTAATCGTGATTTATTTTATTAATCATTAAATATTTTAAAACAATCGCTAACATGTGTTTTGAAACCTCGTGTTCCTTTTTATTTTCAAAGAAAATTGGTATAAAAAAGAAATTAATGAAAGAAATTCATATCTTTTGTTAAGAAATTCAATTTTTGATTGCGCATTTACAATTTCAAGTGTAATTTTACTATACAAATCTTCCAATTTAGAAAAGAAAAAATTTGCATCATTTTTAGTTTTATCACTTGTTTCAATAAAACTTCAAAAATTCTTACTGCAGTTCTCTTATCAATATAGTAGGGCTTTTTCGTCTCATCGGACCAATTGTCAAAAGTACCAATGACAGCTTTGTTAAAACAACTACTGAGGATTGAACTTGTTTTATCTTCGAAACGCGACATTCGATAGATATTTTTTTAAGACGAAGGGGAACAAAATGAAATTTGCTATAGAAAGGAGAGTTCGTTATAAAGTAGTTTTACTGTACCTACATATTTATATACTTTCCCAGTCGGGAAAGGTGAATATATTTCTGATGACGGATAAAATGTTTTGTGTGTTGTTTCGGTTAATTGAGAGTTCAGAGAATACATTTACTTCAGCTCCCCACACACATCACACTTGTGTGAGAAAAATCAAATTTTATTCTGATTTATATATTTTCTCCCATGATGGTCTTAATTATAAGGAAACAAGTAAAGATTTTTTTGGAAAGACATAGCTTTAATAATCCTCAATTTTAAAACTTTGCCGCCCTTAAAATTTGCCGCCCCGGGCAAATGCCCGGCGTGCCCCCCCCTAGATCGGGCCCTGACCGTTAGGTATAGAAAAGTTTATATATTCTGACTCAGAATCAAAAGCCTAGTCGATTTAGCCATGTCCGTCCGTCCGTCCGTCCGTATGTATACTCTCTAGAGATCGCAATTTTTGAGCTAGAAAGCTGAAATTTGGTATATATAATCTTTGGTTCAAGAGTAAGGCTAAGTTCTTGAACCAGCAACATCCGCCCAAAAACACGCCCACAATAGCCATTTTTTATGAACAACCTCAATTTGGTAAAATTAAATTATGTTTTTTGTACAGTTACGATAAAAGCATAACGCTTAAATTTTGCACACGTAAGCTTTAGGTTAACCTTCTTCCAACTAAATAAAAAAATTTCAGTTTGGGCGTGGCTGACGCCCATTTTGCATACAAAACCATCACTTCTGTTTTAATAAAATAACAATTGTTATATTAAAGCGAAAAACATTAAATATTGTGGGTATTACTTGCACATACACATCTTGTGTATGAAATCAAAACAATTCATTTTGGGCGTGGCTGACACTCACATTTCACTAAAATTTAGAAAAAAATTGTTTTTGTAGATAAACGGTATTTATAATGAATCTGTAAGCCAAAATTTTGCGTCTCTTAGTAGAAACTATAAAGTTTGTGTATGAAAAGAAATTTTTGAATTTTGGGCGTGTCTTACGCCCACTTTTCATGAAAGAACGAAAAACGTAGTTTTAAAAATTTAAGGTACTACCAATATTAAATTTAAAAGTTTTTCCTTCAGTTTGTTATTTGAAAAATATATCTCTACATTTTCTTGTGTTAATTTTTTCAATACGCCCACTTTTAAAGGCGTGATTTTGATAAAATACCTTTGTTCAGGTAAGATCGCTTAAAAACTTCTCGATTCAGCTGTAGTTTTACACATATGCCTAAATACTGACTAATGATCAAAGCTTAGTTATTGCTTCAAAATTTTAAGACACGCTCACTTTTAACGGGCATTTTCGTCAAAAGTCGTATAATGCTTTAATTTTTTAACGTTTTTTAACTTTCGGTCGCAGTTTTGAAGTAAAAAGATGAACACTTTGATTTATATTCCTTAGTTACGTGGCAGAGTGGGGTCCAAGAATTGTTAAAAACACCCATAATCGCTATTTCCATTCAAAATCTAATTTTTAAAAATTTTTGTTTTGTCTTGTTTTGTTCAAATCGATCTGCAAGAATAAAATTGAATGTCACTGACCTCATACCAATTGCCTTGGCAATAAAAAATCTTAACTTTGGGCGTGGCACACGGGTTTTTTTACTGTGCCAGCACTAATTGAACATCACACCATACAAAATTAATGTTATTGAATCTTTTTCGGTCTTGTAAAGAAGAATTTTGTTTATGAAACTGGATCATCGGCTGGCTGCGGGAGTCGAACGCATACACATACACAAAAATAGGGAATAATGTATCCAACAGTTCGTTGCAAACGTACTGTAGCTCTCGCTTATGTTTTTTTATTGTTTTCTTTTTATTTGGGCTTTACCACAACACTCGATATACAAATTACTGATAGAGGTTTCAATTATAGTATACAAATATACTTTCTCTCTATGAATGAGCAGTGGCTCTATATTTGATTTGATATGTGTATGTATGTGACAGATAAAATATATTCTACATTTAATGTGTTATTACAGTATAATCACAGTGTTACTATCAGGTACTAGAAAGTGTAGGAAATACTTGTTGATTACGAACATTAAAACGAAAAATAAGCAATTTTTGACTGGCGTAACGCTTCAATGTTTTGTTATGATACATATATCTGTGCTTACTCTAAGGGTGTAAATACTTTCAACCCACTAATGGAAAATGTAGACTGTAATTTGTTTTTATACCCTATTCCATAGAATGGGTATATTGTATTTGGTATGGAGTTTGTAACATAGAGAAATAATACCGTTAGGTATAGAAAAGTATATACATATATTCTGACTCAGAATCAAAAGCCTAGTCGATTTAGCCATGTCCGTCCGTCCGTCCGTCCGTCCGTCCGTCCGTCCGTCCGTATGTATACTCTCTAGAGGTCGCAATTTTTGAGCTAGAAAGCTGAAATTTGGTATATATAATCTTTGGTTCAAGAGTAAGGCTAAGTTCTTGAACCGGTAAAATCCGCCCACAAACACGCCCACAACCGCCATTTTTGTTGAACAACCTCAATTTAATAAAATTAAATTACGTTTTTTGTACAGTTACGATAAAAGCATAACGCTAAAATTTTGCACACGTAAGCTTTAGGTAAACTTTCTTCCAATCAAATAAAAATATTTCAGTTTGGGCGTGGCTTACGCCTATTTTTCATACAAAACCATCAATATATTTTTTATAAAATAACAGTTGTTATATTAAAGCGAAAAACATTAAATTTTGTGGGTCTTACTGGAACATAAACATCTTGTGTATGAAATCAAAAAAATTGATTTTGGGCGTGGCTGACGCACACTTTTCATTAGAAACTATACAAAAATTGTTTTTGTAAATAAACGGTATTTATAATGAATCCTTAAGCCAAAATTTTGCGTCTCTTAATAGAAACTAAAAGGTTTGTGTATGAAAAGAAGTTTTTGAATTTTGGGCGTGGCTTACGCCTACTTTTCATGAAACAACGAAAAACGCAGCATTAAGAATTTAAGGCGTTTCCAATGTTTAATTTAAACCTTTTTCCTTCCGTTCGTTATTTGAGTAATATATCTCTACATTTTCTTTTGTAAATTTTTTCAATACGCCCACTTTTAAAGGCGTGATTTTGGTAAAATACCTTTGTTCAGGTAAGATTGTTTAAAAACTACTCGATTCAGCTGTAGTCTTACACATATGCCTAAATACTGAAAAAAGTGCAGTTAGTGCTTCAAATTTTTAAGACACGCCCACTTTTAAGGGGTGTTTCCGTCAAAAGTCGTATAATGCATTAATTTTTTTAACGTTTTTTAACTATCGGTCGCAGTTTTGAAGTAAACAGATGAACACTTGGATTTATATTCCTTGGTTACGTAGCAGAGTGTGGTCTAAAAATTGTTAAAAAAACACACATAATCGCTGTTTCCATTCCAAATCTAATTTTTAAAAATTTAAGTTTTGTCTTGTTTTGTTCAAATCGATCTGCAAGAATAAAATTGAATGTCACTGAGCTCATAACAATTGCCTTGGCAATAAAACGTTTTAACTTTGGGCGTGGCGCACTGCTTTTTTTATTGCGCCAGCACTAATTGAACATCACACCGCATAAAATTAATGTTATTGAATTTTGTTCTGTCTGCTAAAGAAGAATTTTGTTTCTGAAACATCGGCTGTTTGCGGGAGGCAGACGCATGCACATACAAAAATATGGGGAATAGGGTATCCAACAGTTCGTTGCAAACGTACTGTAGCTCTTGCTTATGTTTTTATTTTGCATTTCTGACTCTTTTCTTTGTTAAATTTATTTGTAAATATTTTTTTTTATTTTTTTTTTTTTTATTAAATGCGGTAGCTAAATTAGACTGGGTTATTGTTTAAAGGGCATAATGGTATGGATTAAGAGTCTGCAACATTTATTTGTAAGTGATTAAGAGATGGTTAACCAGATCAACGTAAGCTTTACACTTGCTAACCGGAGAATCAAAGCTATCAAGATTTGTCACAAAGTGTTCTCTTTGAGATGAGTTGATTCATCTCAATTCCAAAGAGGTCCTTAGATAGATTCATGAACTCGTTGATGGCGTTAGAGCCAGAAAAACTACATGTGTTTTTAGTTGAGAGGGAATTGCTCTGAGAATTCTTATTTTAAGTGACTCTGGAGCCTCGGAAATGACTAGCATAGGATAACCCAGGTGCAACAGGGTTTCCATTTGCAACAGATTTGAGGAAGGTATTTGCGTTGGAAATTTTTATACCCTATTCCATAGAATGGGTATATTGTATTTGGTGTGGAGTTTGTAACATCGAGAAATAATACCGTTAGGTATAGAAAAGTATATATATTCTGACTCAGAATCAAAAGACTATTCTATTTAGCCATGTCCGTCCGTCCGTATGTATACTCTCTAGAGGTCGCAATTTTTGAGCTAGAAAGCTGAAATTTGGAATATATAATCTATGGTTCAAGAGTAAGGCTAAGTTCTTGAACCGGTAAAATCCGCCCACAAACACGCCCACAATCGCCATTTTTGATGAACAACCTCAATTTAATAAAATTAAATTATGTTTTTTGCACAGTTACGATAAAAGCATAAACCTAAAATTTTGCACACGTAAGCTTTAGGTAAACCTTCTTGCAATCGAATAAAAATATTTCAGTTTGGGCGTGGCTGACGCCCATTTTTCATACAAAACCATCAATATTGTTTTTATAAAATAACAATTGTTACATTAAAGCGAAAAACATTAAATTTTGTGGGTATTACTTGCACATAAACATCTTGTGTGTGAAATCAAAAAAATTGAGTCTATAAAAAATTGTTTTTGTAAATAAACGGTATTTTATTTAGGGCTTTTTCGTCTCATCGGACTAACTGTCAAAAGTTCCAAAGACAGCTTTGTTAAAACAACTACTGAGGATTGAACTTGTTTTATCTTCGAAACGCGACATTCGATGGATATTTTTTTAAGACGAAGGGGAACAAAATGAAATTTGCTATAGAAAGGAGAGTTCGTTATAAAGTAGTTTTACTGTACCTACATATTTATGTACTTTCCCAGTCGGGAAAGGTGAATATATTTCTGATGACGGATAAAATGTTTTGTGTGTTGTTTCGGTTAATTGAGAGTTCAGAGAATACATTTACTTCAGCTCCCCACACACATCACACTTGTGTGAGAAAAATCAAATTTTATTCTGATTTATATATTTTCTCCCATGATGGTCTTAATTAAAAGGAAACAAGTAAAGATTTTTTTGGAAAGACATAGCTTTAATAATCCTCAATTTTAAAACTTTCCCGCCCTTAAAATTTGCCGCCCCGGGCAAATGCCCGGCGCGCCCCCCCTAGATCGGGCCCTGACCGTTAGGTATAGAAAAGTTTATATATTCTGACTCAGAATCAAAAGCCTAGTCGATTTAGCCATGTCCGTCCGTCCGTATGTATACTCTCTAGAGATCGCAATTTTTGAGCTAGAAAGCTGAAATTTGGTATATATAATCTTTGGTTCAAGAGTAAGGCTAAGTTCTTGAACCAGCAATATCCGCCCACAAACACGCCCACAATAGCCATTTTTGATGAACAACCTCAATTTGGTAAAATAAAATTATGTTTTTTGTACAGTTACGATAAAAGCATAACGCTTAAATTTTGCACACGTAAGCTTTAGGTTAACCTTCTTCCAACTAAATAAAAAAATTTCAGTTTGGGCGTGGCTGACGCCCATTTTGCATACAAAACCATCACTTCTGTTTTAATAAAATAACAATTGTTATATTAAAGCGAAAAACATTAAATATTGTGGGTATTACTTGCACATACACATCTTGTGTATGAAATCAAAACATTTCATTTTGGGCGTGGCTGACACCCACATTTCACTAGAATTTAGAAAAAAATTGTTTTTGTAGATAAACGGTATTTATAATGAATCTGTAAGCCAAAATTTTGCGTCTCTTAGTAGAAACTATAAAGTTTGTGTATGAAAAGAAATTTTTGAATTTTGGGCGTGTCTTACGCCCACTTTTCATGAAAGAACGAAAAACGTAGTTTTAAAAATTTAAGGTACTACCAATATTAAATTTAAAAGTTTTTCCTTCAGTTTGTTATTTGAAAAATATATCTCTATCTCTACATTTTCTTGTGTTAATTTTTTCAATACGCCCACTTTTAAAGGCGTGATTTTGATAAAATACCTTTGTTCAGGTAAGATCGCTTAAGAACTGCTCGATTCAGCTGTAGTTTTACACATATGCCTAAATACTGACTAATGATCAAAGCTTAGTTATTGCTTCAAAATTTTAAGACACGCCCACTTTTAAGTGGCGTTTTCGTCAAAAGTCGTATAATGCTTTAATTTTTTAACGTTTTTTAACTTTCGGTCGCAGTTTTGAAGTAAAAAGATGAACACTTTGATTTATATTCCTTAGTTACGTGGCAGAGTGGGGTCCGAGAATTGTTAAAAACACCCATAATCGCTATTTTCATTCAAAATCTAATTTTTAAAAATTTTAGTTTTGTCTTGTTTTGTTCAAATCGATCTGCAAGAATAAAATTGAATGTCACTGACCTCATACCAATTGTTTTGGCAATAAAAAATTTTAACTTTGGGCGTAACACACGCCTTTTTTTATTGTGCCAGCACTAATTGAACATCACACCATACAAAATTAATGTTATTGAATCTTTTTCGGTCTTGTAAAGAAGAATTTTGTTTATGAAACTGGATCATCGGCTGGCTGCGGGAGTCGAACGCATACACATACACAAAAATAGGGAATAGGGTATCCAACAGTTCGTTGCAAACGTACTGTAGCTCTCGCTTATGTTTTTTTATTGTTTTCTTTTTATTTGGGCTTTACCACAACACTCGATATACAAATTACTGATAGAGGTTTCAATTATAGTATACAAATATACTTTCTCGCTATGAATGAGCAGTGGCTCTATATTTGATTTGATATGTGTATGTATTTGACAGATAAAATACATACTACATTTAATGTGTTATTACAGTATAATCACAGTGTTACTATCAGGTACTAGAAAGTGTAGGAAATACTTGTTGATTACGAACACTAAAATGAAAAATAAGCAATTTTTGACTGGCGTAACGCTTCACTGTTTTGTTATGATACATATATCTGTGCTTACTCTAAGGGTGTAAATACTTTCAACCCACTAATGGAAAATGTAGACTGTAATTTGTTCTTTTTATTTTGCATTTCTGACTCTTTTCTTTGTTAAATTTATTTGTAAATATTTTTTTTAATTTTTTTTTTTATTAAATGCGGTAGCTAAATTAGACTGGGTTATTGTTTAAAGGGCATAATAGTATGGATTAAGAGTCTGCAACATTTATTTGTAAGTGATTAAGAGATGGTTAACCAGATCAACGTAAGCTTTACACTTGCTAACCGGAGAATCAAAGCTATCAAGATTTGTCACAAAGTGTTCTCTTTGAGATGAGTTGATTCATCTCAATTCCAAAGAGGTCCTTAGAGAGATTCATGAACTCGTTGATGGCGTTAGAGCCAGAAAAACTACATGTGTTTTTAGTTGAGAGGGAATTGCTCTGAGAATTCTTATTTTAAGTGACTCTATGGAGCCTCTAAAATGACTAGCATAGGATAACCCAGGTGCAACAGGGTTTCCATTTGCAACAGATTTGAGGAAGGTATTTGCGTTGGAAATTTTTATACCCTATTCCATAGAATGGGTATATTGTATTTGGTGTGGAGTTTGTAACATGGAGAAATAATAGCGTTAGGTATAGAAACGTATATATATTCTGACTCAGAATCAAAAGACTATTCGATTTAGCCATGTCCGTCCGTCCGTTCGTCCGTCCGTATGTATACTCTCTAGAGGTCGCAATTTTTGAGCTAGAAAGCTGAAATTTGGAATATATAATCTTTGGTTTAAGAGTAAGGCTAAGTTCTTGAACCGGTAAAATCCGCCCACAATCGCCATTTTTGATGAACAATCTCAATTTAATAAAATTAAATTATGTTTTTTGCACAGTTACGATAAAAGCATAAACCTAAAATTTTGCACACCTAAGATTTAGGTAAACCTTCTTGCAATCGAATACAAATATTTCAGTTTGGGCGTGGCTGACGCCCATTTTTCAAACAAAACCATCAATATTGTTTTTATAAAATAACAATTGTTACATTAAAGCGAAAAACATTAAATTTTGTGGGTATTACTTGCACAAAACATCTTGTGTGTGAAATCAAAAAAATTGAGTCTATAAAAAAATTGTTTTTGTAAATAAACGGTATTTATAATGAATCCGCAAGCCAAAATTTGGCGTCTCTTGATAGAAACTAAAAGGTTTGTGTATGAAAAGAAAGTTTTGAATTTTGGGCGTGGCTTACGCCCACTTTTCATGAAAGAACGAAAAACGTAGTCTCAAAAATTTAAGGCACTTATAATATTTAATTTAAACCTTTTCCTTCCGTTCGTTATTTGAGAAATATATCTCTCCTTTTTTTGTGTAAGGTTTTTCAATACGCCCACTTTTAAAGGTGTGATTTTGATAAAATACCTTTGTTCAGGTAAGATTGTTTAAAAACTACTCGATTAAGCTGTTGTCTTACACATATGCCTAAATACTGATTAAAGCTCAGTTAGTGCTTCAAATTTTATACAGGCCCACTTTTAAGGGGCGTTTCCGTCAAAAGTTGTATAATGCATTAATTTGTTAACGTTTCTTAACTATCGGTCGCAGTTTTGAAGTAAACACATGAATACTTGGATTTATATTCCTTGGTTACGTAGCAGAGTGTGGTCCAAGAATTGTTAAAAACACCCATAATCGCCATTTCCATTCAAAATCTAATTTTTAAAAATTTAAGATTGTTTCAAATCGATCTGCAAGAATAAAATTGAATGTCACTGAGCTCATAACAATTGCCTTAGCAATAAAACGTTTTAACTTTGGGCGTGGCGCACGCCTTTTTTTCATTGCGCCATCCCTAATTGAACATCACACCGCACAAAATTAATGTTATTGAATTTTTTTCTGTCTGATAAAGAAGAATTTCGTTTCTGAAACATCAGCTGTTTGCGGGAGGCAGACGCATACACGTACAAAAATATGGGAAATAGGGTATCCAACAGTTCGTTGCTAACGTACTGTAGTTCTCGCTTAAGTTTTCTTTATCAACGTTTTTTTTTAAGTTTTCTGTTGGCTTCATACTGTTTATAGGACACGCAGCCTTTATAATTTGCAGGATGATTGTCACCGCAGTTAACACAATTTGCAAATTGTTTGGTGCAACAAGCCAGCTCATGTGCATTGATGCTTTTAACGCAGTTATATTTGTTGGCTAGTTTTTGGCCAGATGCGACCCCTTGTTGCCCCTTGGTTTGTCCCAGCTAACACGCGTGTTAAATAGGTACCGGGTTTTTAAAAGACCATTGGGGCTCGTACCAGGTTGGAGACGAACTAAAAATAAATTATACCGGACTTAAGCCGCTTTGGACCTAAGTGTTGCGAAAACTGTGACGTTATCCACGATGTCGATTTTCTTTAATTTCGTTTAAAATTTCAGTTTCTGAAAAGTCGTGAGTGCGTCCCCTCAGGACTACGTTTGAGGTTCTGTCCTCCTTCAGAGTGAAGGAGTAGGCCTCAGCATTTTTGGTATTCTTCAATAAATCGAGAAGTTCACGATAAACTCGCGATTTATAATTTTATAATTGAAATTTACCGATTTTTCACGGAAACCTTTTATTAACTGTTTTTGGTCTACATTTTTCATAAAGATGGGGCGTGCAGTACTTACTCCTCGAGCACATCGGCTCCGTCCCTTTCTTGCTGCTTCCTACAACTGTTGGTGGTTCTTTAGTTACATCGCTGTTGCCGATGTCGTCTGTATTTGATTTGCTTTCATCGTCGATTTCAATAGCTATGGCTGCATCGTTGATAGTAGATTGCTTCGATTGATTTGCCATGTTAGGGCACATGTTGTCGTTTTTGGAGGTGTGAATTTTAAGTCCCAAGTCCAATATCGAGAACTTGTTGTTGCTGAGGGCGTTATCCACCTCAGGATTGTCATCATTTCTCCTAGCAGAGAACGTTTGCTTACGGTGTGGGATCTGCAATGTAACTTTATTCGAAGTTGAAGGCCTCTGAGGGTCCAAAGGACTGACATTAACGTTTTCAAGGTTGCTCTTGCTTAGTTCCAGCAAGGAGTAAGCAGCAGCAAGTTTCTTTCTTCCGGGCTTCTTTGTTTTATAGTTGTTGCTGTATAACTTCATGTTTGAACCACCAGTTGCAATTTTTCTGGCATTTTGTAATGAAACTTTCTATTCAAAGTTTTTTAAGAAATACATGTGGGAAGTACTATAATTTTTATGATTTATTTAGTTGTTTTGTGAAACACAACCACTCGGTTTCAAGTCTTGCCCGGAACGAAGAAGCATTTTTATTTTGGCTACAAGCTGATTTGAAAAATATTCCTTGAGTGTCCGTAAACTTCACTTTGACTGACGGAAATGTTTTTACATAGTGGACCTACCGTAGGTGTCCCACTGTAATTCGCTTTTTCACTTCAAATTAAATTGTTTATGTGACAAGGGAAAATAGATTCGATTCAATTAAAAAACTTTTTTTTTTCTAGATCTTCAACTCAATTTGTCTTTTGGCTTGGATTGGTAGCTAAATCCTTTTACTTTTTTACAATACAATAAAACAATAGCCTTTACTTCTATTTACTTCTAGGACGGTAGTGGATGATGCACCAGTTACTCACTAGCAGCTACGTTACTAGATTATTATTATTACTTTACTTTTTCTCAACTTTGACTATTTTTGTATCCTTTCAGATTTTTCTCAACGATGATTTTTCGCGGACCGGATTTTCTACAGATCATTACTCGCGACTGACCTGACCACAATACGTTGTTTTCTTTACAGGTTATCTTATTATCACCATATCTGCATCTTTATACATTTACATAATATGCTTCTTGATTGAAGTTTTCATAAGCTTAATCTACTTAAGTTAATCTACTCAAACTCTAGTTTAAGAATACTGAAATATGAATAATAATATATAAGAGATACTTTATTTCCTGTGGTTTACTCTGAAAAATGATTTCCTATATATATGTTACGTTGTAGATTGTGTCGATGATGTTAATGTGTGCTGTTTTCGAAGAAAATGTTATGCCGCACGTGGCAAATACCGCTTGGCTACAATCTTTAATGAATGATTTCCTGGTGGCTATGCCCCATGGCATTCAGATCGAGCATCTTTTGGACACAATTACTTAGTAAAAACGTTTTTATTTCGTTGCTTTTGTTGATTTGGAATTCGGGTCTCTCTTCCTCCTTTTGGAGTTAGATGACGGCCCTCGAGTTCTGAGTCTTAATATACATACGTTGCATTTTTATATGCACATATGCATCTAAATTCTTGCTGCGACTTGAACACACATTGGATTCACACCACTGGATGTAGCGTTTTCGAAATGTTTCTTGTTTTAGGTATGCGTTTGGGTAGTGGTTTTAGCGAAACACAACCACATGGATAGCCTGCGTCGAATAATTCCAACACAAAAATCTCTCAAAACTCCTAGGTAAGTATATCAGTTGTTCACGAATGTATGTACGTTTGTATATGGATTGTTCTGATGACGAAGATAAAACAAGATTCGTCGAGATGATTCCCTTTATTGAAATAAATGACTCGATGTGATGACTATAATACATTAGCAGTGGCTGTACTTTTAGGTTGCATAAGTTCTTCTTCTTTTTGATTTTTACTTGATGCTTCTTCTTATTGGTTGCGTCGTTGATTGCATTTTAGGGTACGCAACAACAAATTTGAAAGCTGAAGGCGTACGTGCCGAATACTATGCGCGCAGATTTTGCATTTTGCTATCAGAAAAAACATGCGTCAGTAAATGATGTTTCATAGGAAACGAAAAAAACACTTCTACTCAAAATAGTGCGATATGCATGGCACTTACCTTAACTTTTCTTATAGGATTGTATTTCTCTTTCAGGAATGTTTTTCTAGATGGTTTTCCTACACGTACGTTCTGCTGCCGTCGTACAAAAAATGTGCACCAGGAAAAAAAATTTAACTTGGGTTAAGTCCATGGACTTTCTTGCTTTGATTGATGGATTGTTGTCCAAATCAATAGATTCCACTTTTTTTACCATTTTTTTCGTATAAATTCGCTGTGAAATTTTTTTTTAAAGTTTTGGTTATTTGAGTGGCCGAATTTTGGCCACTGGGCGATTCTATTAAATAATTATTTGCCGCGACTTTTCGATTTATTTCCAATAATATTTTACCTTTTATTTTACTTTTTATCCCGCACAACTTATTTTTGATTGACGATTACAATTTGACTTTTTTCCTTCTCTGTGATGCGATCACAATGGAGGTTGACGATAGAATGGCGGAAATTCATGATAGATTTCCTACCTATCTGACAGAAAAGATTCAAGGTAGCATTGTTCCTAAATCTATGACATTGAAATTAGCTTGATTTCTTTGAATTCTTGGTTGGGAGTTTATAACTTGTGGAATTATTTTCGATAAAAACACAAATTAGCAATTCTCCACCAACAAATATGTTCGTAAAGAACGTTTCAATGAATTTATCCTTAAATCAAGCAGCTGTGACACTTTAATTGAACTTTTATACGTAAGTATTTTCGTGAAGAAAAGTGCCGCAGTTGACTCGTGTGGACGCGGAAATTGACTTGAAATATGCATAAGATTTGCAAAACACTCATACAGAAATTCACATACACACACATACACATACACATACACATACACATACACATACACATACACATACACATACACATACACATACACATACACATACACATACACATACACATACACATACACATACACATACACATACACATACACATACACATACACATACACATACACATACACATACACATACACATACACATACACATACACATACACATACACATACACATACACATACACATACACATACACAAACATACACATACACATACACATACACATACACATACACATACACATACACATACACATACACATACACATACACATACACATACACATACACATACACATACACATACACATACACATACACATACACATACACATACACATACACATACACATACACATACACATACACATACACATACACATACACATACACATACACATACACATACACATACACATACACATACACATACACATACACATACACATACACATACACATACACATACACATACACATACACATACACATACACATACACATACACATACACATACACATACACATACACATACACATACACATACACATACACATACACATACACATACACATACACATACACATACACATACACATACACATACACATACACATACACATACACATACACATACACATACACATACACATACACATACACATACACATACACATACACATACACATACACATACACATACACATACACATACACATACACATACACATACACATACACATACACATACACATACACATACACATACACATACACATACACATACACATACACATACACATACACATACACATACACATACACATACACATACACATACACATACACATACACATACACATACACATACACATACACATACACATACACATACACATACACATACACATACACATACACATACACATACACATACACATACACATACACATACACATACACATACACATACACATACACATACACATACACATACACATACACATACACATACACATACACATACACATACACATACACATACACATACACATACACATACACATAGACATACACATACACATACACATACACATACACATACACATACACATACACATACACATACACATACACATACACATACACATACACATACACATACACATACACATACACATACACATACACATACACATACACATACACATACACATACACATACACATACACATACACATACACATACACATACACATACACATACACATACACATACACATACACATACACATACACATACACATACACATACACATACACATACACATACACATACACATACACATACACATACACATACACATACACATACACATACACATACACATACACATACACATACACATACACATACACATACACATACACATACACATACACATACACATACACATACACATACACATACACATACACATACACATACACATACACATACACATACACATACACATACACATACACATACACATACACATACACATACACATACACATCATACACATACACATACACATACACATACACATACACATACACATACACATACACATACACATACACATACACATACACATACACATACACATACACATACACATACACATACACATACACATACACATACACATACACATACACATACACATACACATACACATACACATACACATACACATACACATACACATACACATACACATACACATACACATACACATACACATACACATACACATACACATACACTACACATACACATACACATACCATACACATACACATACACATACACATACACATACACATACACATACACATACACATACACATACACATACACATACACATACACATACACATACACATACACATCACATACACATACACATACACATACCACATACACATACACATACACATACACATACACATACACATACACATACACATACACATACACATACACATACACATACACATACACATACACATACACATACACATACACATACACATACACATACACATACACATACACATACACATACACATACACATACACATACACATACACATACACATACACATACACATACACATACACATACACATACACATACACATACACATACACATACACATACACATACACATACACATACACATACACATACACATACACATACACATACACATACACATACACATACACATACACATACACATACACATACACATACACATACACATACACATACACATACACATACACATACACATACACATACACATACACATACACATACACATACACATACACATACACATACACATACACATACACATACACATACACATACACATACACATACACATACACATACACATACACATACACATACACATACACATACACATACACATACACATACACATACACATACACATACACATACACATACACATACACATACACATACACATACACATACACATACACATACACATACACATACACATACACATACACATACACATACACATACACATACACATACACATACACATACACATACACATACACATACACATACACATACACATACACATACACATACACATACACATACACATACACATACACATACACATACACATACACATACACATACACATACACATACACATACACATACACATACACATACACATACACATACACATACACATACACATACACATACACATACACATACACATACACATACACATACACATACACATACACATACACATACACATACACATACACATACACATACACATACACATACACATACACATACACATACACATACACATACACATACACATACACATACACATACACATACACATACACATACACATACACATACACATACACATACACATACACATACACATACACATACACATACACATACACATACACATACACATACACATACACATACACATACACATACACATACACATACACATACACATACACATACACATACACATACACATACACATACACATACACATACACATACACATACACATACACATACACATACACATACACATACACATACACATACACATACACATACACATACACATACACATACACATACACATACACATACACATACACATACACATACACATACACATACACATACACATACACATACACATACACATACACATACACATACACATACACATACACATACACATACACATACACATACACATACACATACACATACACATACACATACACATACACATACACATACACATACACATACACATACACATACACATACACATACACATACACATACACATACACATACACATACACATACACATACACATACACATACACATACACATACACATACACATACACATACACATACACATACACATACACATACACATACACATACACATACACATACACATACACATACACATACACATACACATACACATACACATACACATACACATACACATACACATACACATACACATACCAGACACATACACATACACATACACATACACATACACATACACATACACATACACATACACATACACATACACATACACATACACATACACATACACATACACATACACATACACATACACATACACATACACATACACATACACATACACATACACATACACATACACATACACATACACATACACATACACATACACATACACATACACATACACATACACATACACATACACATACACATACACATACACATACACATACACATACACATACACATACACATACACATACACATACACATACACATACACATACACATACACATACACATACACATACACATACACATACACATACACATACACATACACATACACATACACATACACATACACATACACATACACATACACATACACATACACATACACATACACATACACATACACATACACATACACATACACATACACATACACATACACATACACATACACATACACATACACATACACATACACATACACATACACATACACATACACATACACATACACATACACATACACATACACATACACATACACATACACATACACATACACATACACATACACATACACATACACATACACATACACATACACATACACATACACATACACATACACATACACATACACATACACATACACATACACATACACATACACATACACATACACATACACATACACATACACATACACATACACATACACATACACATACACATACACATACACATACACATACACATACACATACACATACACATACACATACACATACACATACACATACACATACACATACACATACACATACACATACACATACACATACACATACACATACACATACACATACACATACACATACACATACACATACACATACACATACACATACACATACACATAC